>OY730192.1:67756430-68409555 GCA_963422505.1 Pseudognaphalium luteoalbum
GTCGCGGTGCGAATCGAGATGTACGAACTGAGATGCTGTGAGTTGAGTTTTGCTGTGCGAACCGAGTCGCTGCGAAGCGAGTTGAATCACTGTGTGAACTGAGATTTATGCGTTGTGAACTGAAATGTTGCGAACCGAGTTGACCTGCGAACCGAGATCACTGCGAACTGAGATTTTTAAAGTTTGTGTTTCGTAAATTTTGAAAACGCATGGTTACTAACTCGGATTGGGTTGAAATTCGCATGGTCACTCGGAAACGGCCTAATGATCCAGGCTCTATTTTAAGAGCCTAGGCAGTTTTTAGCCATTCGGGGTCATCTAGGGGTCGAAAATGGTATTTTTCAGTTTTTAAAAGTCATTTTGGGATTTTCTGAATTCATTTATGATTAAATTTCTGTTTTCCTAGACTTCAGGGATTACCTGATTTAATAAATATGCTATGATGATGATTATAGAATGAGTTACTAATTTATATTTGATTTTCTGTTTCAGATCAACCTAAGACTCAGTGATATAAGAATCCTGAGTGTGGAGACGTCAGAGGTATCGGTGAGTGGATTTGGAACTCACTGTTTGATTTAGTTGTAACTGTTTAGTTGCAATAAGTGAACATAGATTTGATTATTAGACTGTTTAGTCTGTGTTATTGATTATAAATCTACGTGCTATGTGGCCTCTGTGCATCAGTGTATTGAGGGCAACGTGTTAGTTGGGCTAGTTAGTTATTGTGTGAATTACACAGGGTCTTGTTTTATTTGTTGTGTGAAGAACCTATGTTTGATTATAATAACTATTTGCTATCGGTCTCGTCCGTTATGACCATACGGATATGTAAGATAAGTGTTCTTGAAGAATCCCCCGGTATTATGATATCTCAAGAACCACCGATCCTCATTGAAAGAATATGTGTTTACGATTATTTGGTGTAAACAAGTAGTTATGCTAAGTTGAATTGTGTGTGACTTATTCATTCACTTAGCTTCGTGTTAATCCCTCATATTACTTCCTGCAGGTTTTGTTAATTATGTGGGTGGTCATGAAGTAATGCTTTGACAACAAGGGATGTTTGACTGCTATGCGAACTCTGATATAGTTTTGTTATAAACTTTTATAACACTCCGTTTTGTGTAATCCCTGTACAGTGGTTTACTAGCCTTAAACTATGGTGTGTTAATAATGTAAACATGGTATGTGCTTTATCGTGAATGCACAGTAATGATATATATTTTAAAATATACGCTTCCGTCATAAATAATATATAATATTCCAGTATAGAATGAGGGGTGTTATACAATCGCACCACCATTGCGATAGGGTCTAAGTTCGTGCAATGTTGTTGACATTTTTATGAAAGACGATAATTTACATATCCAAAAATAAATCGCATGTAAGATATAATATACTGTAACACCCCCAAATTCACTGTTTAGCGGAAGCAAGCTTTGGGGTGCTACTAATCAAATATCACAGCACCAAAGTAAAGCAAACGACATCTATATGCAATGTCGTATAATAGTACAAAAGTATTACATTGTTAAACCAGGATAACAAGCATCGAGTTCGAAAATAATTTCTTAGAGATCCTAATACATAACTGATATACAAAAAGTAATGCGAGAGCCGATGGCAACCAGCTCCACTGATGAGCAAGTGCCCGATGACGAGCTAGAGCAGTGGTGTCATCGGATGTGGCAAGATGGTGATATGGCCTAGCTCTGCGCAAGCTATTGGTGCGCCTAGCCACGAGTGATTCCGTGTGGTTGTGACGAGAGTGAGAGGGAGAGTGTGGTGTTCGTGTAGTTTGTCTAGATGATGAATCAACCATTTCTATGGCAAAAATATTGTAGTATCGTGAGGCCTATGAACATATTAATCACATAATAATATAATATAGCCTAATGTGTCTAGCACAGACAAGTAATGGTCCCGTTTCTCTAGTGGTCAAAGTCAACTAGTGTATCTCTGTTCAACATAACCATTTCAGACCTCACATCATCTTTCCTTAATTGTACATAGTTGATCAGACTATGTTAAATTAAAGTCGTATGATGTAATTCCTGAACTAGTCATGCCTAATGGGGAAATACTGCCTAACGGTCATAGTCTAGGCCCACTACATGCAACCTAGTTCGCTATAATCTTAGGCTCTGATACCAATCTGTAACACCCTCAAATTCACTGTTTAGCGGAAGCAAGCTTTGGGGTGCTACTAATCAAATATCACAACACCAAAGTAAAGCAAACGACATCTATATGCAACGTCGTACAATAGTACAAAAGTATTACATTGTTAAACCAGGATAACAAGCATCGAGTTCGAAAATAATTTCCTAGAGATCCTAATACATAAATGATATACAAAAAGTAATGCAAGAGAATCTCCACAAGTTTGTTTGCATGCGACTCGAGCTATCAGTCCTGAGGGTGTGCAGTCCTACTGCTGCTGTAAACCTGAGATAAATGCTAAAAAGTGTCAACCAAAAGGTTGGTGAATCTTGCAACTTTAGTAAAGTAAATCATTTATGAACCACAAGTAAGTACCAGTAATACCCTCGAACAAGGTAAGTAATTCAGTAACTCAGTAAATCAGTAAGTCGACACAATTACCATGAGCTCACAAGTTGAAGCTTAACAGTGTAGTGTGAATGGTACAATCAAGTACAGTATCACGTACCCCCGTGAATGCTATCCGAACACTCATATGTAACAAATACTAATATACCTGTTTCTACGGTGTAATCTATGGTGGCGCTACTACCCCAGGCAGAGATTGTCAGTCCCAAATGGATCTATCTACTAGTAATCGCGCTTAAGTCCATAACTAACAACTTATGATAGGAGGCTTTCAGTGGATAAAAGTAACTCATGTAATGGGTGTAAAAGTAGTGTAAACAGTTCAGTACTTGTGTTCATACATAAAACGGTAACAAATATCTCACCCCAAAGTAGAAAACAACAAAAGTGGGGCTGTAAGACTCACCTGAGTCTAGCAAGTACATTTGTGTAAGCAAACAAGTATAGCGGATGTAAGTCCGTAAGTATGTGTCGGATGTAATTCCGTAGTGTGTTTCTCTGAACCCTGCAACCTTTTGGCATACAACACGCACAAGGTTGTAAGTAAATAAGTAATTAAGTTGGCGTCTCGAAAGAACACCTATGCTAGTTGTCCACTCAACTAGGTAATGTCCAAGTATTTGTTTGTATGTTTGTAATCATTTTGTAAATAAGTGTGGCCCGTTGGTGACGGTGTGTAACAGTAATACTCAAAAGCATTAATATTATGTTTCGATTCATTTGTATACTCATAAAAGTTATTGTTAACCATTCTTGCATTGGTTTAATATCGTATTGGCTAATTATTATAGTTTGGTAACCATTTTAAGTAAATTTCAAAGTGCTGAAACATGTTGACCAAGTTTGACCGCGAACTGAGACTGCGGTGCGAATCGAGATCGCGGTGCGAACCGATATTGTGGTGCGAACCGAGGTCGTGGTGCGAACTGAGATTCTGCTGCGAACCGAGATCGCGGTGCAAACCGAGGTTGTGGTGCGAACCGAGATTGTTGTGCGAACCGAGGTCACGATGCAAACTGAGATTGTGGTGCGAACCGAGGTCGCGGTGCGAACTGCGATCGCTGTGCAAACTGCGATCGCGGTGCGAACCGAGATTGGACTCACTTCGCAGATTCAGCTGAAATGCCTTTTTCCTTGACAAATTGGTCAAATGAGCTCGGTTTGACTCGATACTTTTAGGGAAACCTTAAATATGTTAAATAAACTTTAGAAAATTGTCGTTATGTTTTATGGTTGACCTGAAGTGTCGGTTTTGTGAAATGACAAAATAGTCCTTTGGGGCTTTGGTTCTAGATTTTTAACCCGATTCAAACCCCGATTTCACCCATTTCTATTTCGAATCAAGACTAACCAAAAATCACACATATTCTCCAAGGTGTCTTTTTTATTTTTGCACTTCATTTACTATTTTAAACAAAAATAACCATGAAGAGTGGTTAGATTTGGTCCAAAACAGGAAAATACGTGTATTTATGGAAATGGCCAAAGAGAAACTTTTTGTAGAGATCTTCCATACGAAAATTTTGGTAGGTGTTTCGTCGTCTAATTCTTTGTAGAACTCAAGATATCATCGATTTCGTGGGCCTGTTTTTGAGAGACAGAAACTGTCTTTATATATATATATATATATGAAAAATGTATTTTCAAACTTGTATTTGGACATTTTCTAGTTAAATAAGCAAGCTAACATGTAACTAAGTAGTAACCAAGTAAAACAAATGAAAGAAATAGGCTCACAATGGTTTGATGATCGATCTAGAGCCGAAAACGCGATGAGGAGGTGACTAGTTTCGTTTCCTTGCTTAAATCTTCGAAAACCGATGGTGAATGATGGAGATGAGTATGGTAGCTTGTGGTGTATGATGGTGGTTGTTTTGGGGTTGGGAAAACCGAAATTGAGAGGGAGAGGGTGGAGAGGAAAGTGTGTGAAAGAAGAAATGAGAAGGTGAGGGGTTGGAATGAGAGGTATGGGGATTGATTGAGTGTGTAAGTAACACAAATGAGTATGGGAGGCCACACCCCAAGGTTTGGCCGGTTCTTGTGGGGTCCACAAGAGTGTGGACTTCACAAATTTTGTTCCCCAAAGTTTACGTTCCGTGCGGTGTTCGTTTTCCCAATCGTTTAACGTTTTAATAAATTGTATAACGTTTTATATGATACATTTTGTTAACGATTTAAAACACAATATTTTTAATGAAAGTTTTATTCAAATAATATATTCTAATTTATTAAAATATATTTTGGTTTCCATTCGGTCGTCGGTTGCGAATTGTACGTTTATTCGAATCGTGTAACGTTTTAAAATGTTATATCTGTACGCGTGCAATCGTGATATTTTTAGCCGAAGTATTTTATCAAAATACTTATTATGAATTTATATAAATATAACTTAAGTTTATTTCGTGTGTCAGGCGCGTTTCGTACGTTTTTGTCGAGTACGGAGTGTTTCATACGATATTTAATACGTGTAATATATTCTCGCAATATATTGAGGCATATAATGTTTGTTTGGATAAATCCACATTATTTAAATAGTTTGTCACCAACATCCATTTATAAATAGTGTCGGACCTCGTCCGGTTCATGAGTGTACGATTTAAACAAATCGTATATCGTGTAGGTAATTACACAAAATGTTACATATATTTAGATTATTATAAACTAAATACACGTAATTACAAGTAGTTTAGGCACTAATTACAGTCCTAAATTAGCGGGTGTCACATATACAGACACGTACATACACATATTTATACCCTTCATATGACGATGAAAGTTGAAATTCAGTTTTAAACTTCATACATAGTTGAAAGGCTGCATCTAAATGTATACGCAGACTCGATTTGTACGGCATATGAAGACATGTTTTATACTTATGTTAAACAAATAAATAAGTTGCTAATCCTAAAAAATTAAGAAAATATCAGTAATGGCTCATGACTCAATACATGACCTCCAGCAGCAAACGCCTCCTTTAAATGACTATTTGTTGTTCATTTATGAACAAAATACATCATAGATTGATATATCACCTAAATAACTTTGACTTTTCTTAAAAAAGATTTTAAAAGCAATCATACATTGTGACAACTAAAAGTGTTTGCATATAAAAGTTTGAGCCTCCAACACAAAGGTTCAGGGCTCTTACATAACATAGATTAATATTTAGTTATTGAACATATAAAATAAGGAAATTGTATGAATTACACTACATAACCATACCAAAAGCTAATATATATATAATGTATTACAGGAGATGGTTAAAAGTGAGCTAAAGAGATATGAAAGAAGGAATAGATATTAGGGTTTAAAAAAAGTATGAATGTAAAGAACCGCGGATTCAAGAAGAAACTTACTCTTTGTAATGTTGTGAAGCTGGAGTACATATATGGGAGCAAGAAATAGTGATTAGGGTTAATTTTATGATGGTAGAAAGAAGGATAGATATGGAGATATCTTGTACAACTGATATTGATGAAATGAGATGGGATATGATGGTTAAAGGATTGAATGATATCGGTATTTGGCGTATAGTATTCGGCGTGCCAGACTGTTAGAGTTCTGATGGAGGTGTTAAACTCAATCAAGAGTTAATGACAAAACTAATTATAAGCCCAAAAAGGATTTAAAGCTCAAAAAAAATATCTATCTTGAATCGTGATGGATCAAATCATGGACCACATGAATGAGAAAAAGGAACTTTAACGTTTGACTATAATAATTGAGTGATTAAATTTGACAAATAATTAATATAACATGATAAGAGTTGGTTAAAATTACTATTTATAGTTGTCTCTTAATTGATATTAGAGGATAATTAACATTGATTAATAATAAAGTTAAAAGTATATTTTATCAACAACCAAGTACGTATTGTATTTAACTTAAGTCTTTTTGAAAGTTTTTTTTTTTTTTTAATAAAAGGGTCTTTAATGACGACGTCTCTAAAGCAACCTTTGGAAAATTTTCATTTTGGAGCCAGACAAAAAAATTCACACGGCGTTGCCTACTCAACGATGACAACACGGCGTTGCAAAAACCGTTCATCGTATTAGCTCATTTTTCTTGTAGTATTATCGTTTACCTACTCAACGATTTTCAAGTTACCGAATAGCTCGAAAATATAGTTCAAGACCGTTGTTTAATGGACCTTTGAAATGACAATTTGTTACACTTAGGTGTACACATGCACTTTCTACTAAAAGTTTAATGATGAACCACGAGATCCAGAATTGATCCAACATTCGACTTTGCATTTCAAATCCTACACCCACGTGTTTCTGGTGATTCGCGTAATACTTAGCTTAGCTATCGTACAAATATTCGATGTAGATCGTTGTCAATTATTGTAATTGTATAGTAATTGATTCTCATTTATCAGGATTATAATCTCTCAAGAATAGAAATATTGTAGTCTTGTATAAATAGAGAGCATGTATCAATAACATATATACAACCATTTCCGTTACAACTACTTTCTTTCTCTCATGGCAACTATTAGCAATTTCTTACCGATCACTAGTAAAGATGAACTCAGCTAAACATTTAATTTCATCATCATCTCACTCTCACACATCTTTAAGCTTACATCCACTAACTATATATATCCTGAAAAACTCAACTGGAGGATACACTTCTTTGTTACGATCTTCATAAATTCATAGATGGATCTCATCTTGCTCGTAAAACCAACACCAAAGAAAATACCACCGCGTACACCTAATCCCGCCTACACCACCTGGTTCCGTCATGACAAATTCATTCTCGGCACTCTCGTTGGGAGATGTGCGTCGCAACAAATCCAAAATTTCACAAAAAAAATTGAAGCGTCTCACTTGATTATCATTTTGTTCACGAAAATGTTCAGAGTAAAAAACTTATGTGTGTCATATATATCTAGCAATGACCTAAGCGCTTGCTCGCACCCGATTAAATGAGCTCATGTCCAAGATTGGTCGCTCCACACGATCGTCTATCTTGCGGGGCATGATAATGATGACACGAATTATTCAAATTGATTTATTGAATACTTACCTACTATACAATATTTAGTTGGAGACATTTATCAATTATTTTAGTTGTAATTGATTCTCATTTATTAGGATTATAATCTCACTAGACAAGAAAACTGTGTAGTCTTATATAAGTAGTTGGCATGTATTATATTATAATACATAAATATATCACTATACTTTACTAAAATGTTTATTTGAATCGCTAATCATTACAAATGTTCAATTAAATCATTAAATCATCCGGTTATTTTGCTTAGTTTTAGTTGAAAAAAATAGTGACACCTGGTTGATTGGTGTCTTCATATTTCAAGAATCAAGAATTAACAAATTTGCTATTTTTAATTACGCATTTTGGGAACCTAGGGGAACCAAAAGGGGGCTTTTTTTTCCCCACAAGATTACAAACACACACAATCACACAAACTGTAAAAGTCGCAGTTAAAAAATTAACATGGAATCTGAAGGTATCTGAGTATTGGTTCTATTTTTCCTCATTAAAAATATTTCAATTTGTATTTCTTTTTCTTTAATATTTTAAATTTCATGTTTAGGGCAACAAAACCCTCCCAATCCATCAACCCTGATCGCTGCTCTTCTATCCAAAAGAGCTAAACATCATGAGGATCTTCGAAACATTGAAAAGCAGGTTTGATTTCCTTTCCTTACAAAAGATGTTAGGTTTTTTATTGTTGTGATCATATTTTTTTTTCATATGTAAATCTTTAAATTTGATTTTCTGATTTGGGTTTGATGAAATTTAATGGGAACAAGAAAAAGTTTCAAGCTTGTATGATCAATTGAACAATTTATGCTTGATTGCCCTAACTTTCTAAAAAAAGAAACTTTCAAGATGTTGAATCAATGGAGGGTATGCAAAAAAGATTTCACAAGCTCACATCTGGGGTGTGTTATAGTAGCATTCTTTATATGTAAAGTTTCAAGATTTATGGATCAATGGGTGGCTGGAAAGGATTCACATGTCCCCTTTGGGTGTTTGTTTTCATTAGCTTTCTATAAAGGAAGTTTTTGGGGCTTTAATGGTTTGGTGTTACTAAAAGATTTAGGTTAGGAGACAGTAATGTTCATGCCTGAGTGGTGCACATTTTTGAATAGTGTACACGTCTTCCACAATGAGATTTACAATTTGAAAGTCCCTTTAATCAAAGGCTGTGGGTGAGTGGAGTATACTTGGTTGATTGTTGGTATCAGTCCACCACAGAAAGTTGTTGCAGTAATAGTAAATGAGCGTGTCTATTTGCTCACGATTCTAGTTTCTTACTGCTTGTATCACTTTGGGCATAATAAATTTTGATTACACACATTGCCATTATGCCATGAGAAGTTCCTTTTACTGTTTTGGAACGTACTAGAGTATTTCATCTCTGAACGACATGGTACATTGGTACTGATGAACTTTGAAATGGAGGAAATGTTTATTAAACATCTCAAAGTAGTAAGGTGTCTCCTTTGCAGCTTTCCTAAATGTTTTTAATGAAATTTGAGTGGTTAGCTTAGCTACTCTTAATGATAACCAAATCTTATGTGTAGACCATATTAGGACTTTACTTCTTTGTTGGTTTTAACACTGGAAGGTACCGTGGTTGTGGTTACTAACTTACTATATTTCGCTTTGTGGGCTGTTTATGATCATATGATCTTGAAACTTCAGTTCAAGATTGGGTCAATATTAGATAAATTTCATGATTACGATATCTTGTCTTAATGTCGGTGACACAACTAATGATTTCTTTGCTTTTGAGTGACTTTGACCAATGACAGATACTTAGAACCTTTAACGATCTGCCATCAGATCGTTAAAGTTTTTATAACTCTCAATATCACATAAAAACCTAACTGTTGAAGTTTTTCTGCAGCTTTATGACATGGAGACGGCTTATTTACAGGATCCAAGCCAATGTGGAAATGTCTTAAAAGGTTATGAAGGGTTTCTGTCAGCATCCAAGAGCACTTCACTGTAAACTCAAAAATCTCGCCCTTAACTTTTTATGATGCATCTCTGAATCCTCTATCTTACATGCTTAACATATGTAAATTGCACAAACACAACTACACAAGTGAAGAAATTTTTACCAATGTAAATACTTTAAATGCATCCTTGATGGCATATAGGTTATTTGACTTTTTTTATAAAAAAATACAAACACTCACACACCCGTATCACAAATGTATACATTAATTCAAATATTTACAAATAGTCCCACCCTAGGACTTGAACCCGCAACCTTTGGTTATTTGACTTGGAATCTTTTGCAGAAAAAATAATATTTTCATGGGATGGGGAAGGTGTAAAGCTTTAAGTATCTGACTTGAGTTACGTGTTGCAAATGCAGGTACAAGCGAAGTAGGAAATTTCAGCCAGAAGATAGGCTCTTTTCACTATCTTCAGTGACCTCACCCGCAGTATGTTTTCTGTTCTAATATGTTTTATTCATAATATTATTTGGTACCGAGAGTTGCATGCTGGCCGAGGATCTTTTTTACATAGTTTATATATTCGTCATACGTAATAGATCAGGCTCCTCGAACAAGTTAAAAGTCTCATAAACATTCTTAAATGTTTACAACCTCCTAAATTGCTTTTTTATAACATAGGCTCTAAAATTTGATAAGCAGTTTCTGTAGTCGCAGTTTCTGTAGTCATATGTGATACGGAGTATATTATTTCAATGTCGCTGAGTCAATCCAATCCTTCCAACTGTTTATCGATATTGACCTTTTTTACTCGTTACCCAACCTGTCCGACATGCCCATATTGTCACATATACGTTATAGACCAACAGTGTTCTGTTCTTGTTGACAAGTGGAAATTCACGGTTTTTTATCAACTTTAATTTATCATTTTAGAACCTTCTTTTGACTTTTGTGTCACTTCTCAGACTGAAGAACATGCTGCTATGGGAACCATCTCCGCAATGGGCCCGTAAACATTCTCTTGCATCTTGCTAACTTGATTCTCAAAGTTTCCAGATTGTTTACTCTGCTCTACTTCATAAACTGTGGCAGACAGTGCTGACTTATTCTATTTTGGTCAGGGGAAAACCGAAGAAGGGTAGACCAGGTCCGAGGGATGTGAGAAGAATCAGGCAATACAGTGAACCGGACTTTGACTATGAAGATGATCCAGATTTGATATGAAATATTTCTTGATATCAGAGGCTAGAGTTATGCTTTTGAAATGGTTAAATACATAAAGAAAGACTAGTTTTGCAACTATAATCGTGGAGATGTTGGGAAAGCTGCATTAACATATATGTTGGCGTAAAGATTTATTTTTCTTTATGTATATACATATCGATGTTTCATGAATTTGGTGTACATTCATGTGTTGCATTAGACCATGAATCATTCATCGTCAAACCACATAGTTTTGGGCGTTATTTGGCTATGATTGACCTAAAAACCATTCTTTCCATGATCAATGATTCACATTGTTAGGAGTGTTTGAATTACCCTGTGCCATATTCTGATATATATAAATATAAACAAACCATTACAGAATGCTTGTCAACCTGCATAGTAATTGGTCCATAATCTGTTTTAATCTCGACCCAAACATCGATCCTTTTTTAGTTCGAGCTATGATACACCAGCCTCGTTTGTAAACATATGCCTTAATATTACACTTACACTTACACTTGTAATGAAATGAATTTAAAAATATGTGTTGGAAAAGAAAGAACAAATTAACAATCTGAATTATCCAACTTGAAAAGTTCAGGAATTTGACAATTGTAATAAAACCTATCGGTGCTTAAGGCTTGTGCCAACGATATGTCACCTTGCGAAGTGACGGCGTTTACCTATCAGACTATCAGTCCTTAAGGCTTGTTCCAACGTTATGTCACCTTGCAAAGTGACTGCCATTACTTTAACTGAAATGAATGGCACGACATGATCACTTGGTACGTCAGTTCTGGCTTCAGTTATCCGACGGAATTCAGTTTTTTTTTTTCCATTTTTTTTTCTTTTGTTTAGCACTTTAGTGTATAGAAATAAACGTATACCGATAAATGTTGGCTTGAAAATCGAAGTAACAGTGTTATAGTTGACAACGTTTATTTGGTTTTTAATCGGTCAATCAATTTTGAAAAAGCTTAGAAAACGTGTTCAATTCGAATTTCATACGTTTCAAAGAAAAGGAAAATTCTTGCTTTTCTTTTTATAACTTTTTTTGGAAACGGAAAATATATTAATAAAAGCAACACCCTTAGCAGGAAACTAAGGGCGAGCAAAGGATTACAAAGAAATACGAGATTAAAGTAAGAAGATTACAATGGACCAACTTCCCAATCGAACCAATTACATCCTATATTACTTCTATTTTTGATCCACAGGTAAGATGTAGAGACAATATCACTCGAGATCTTCACGTATGATTTATGGATATTATTAAACACCCAATCATTCCCCGCTTTCCAAATGCACCATAATACGCATTGAACGATAGCATTAAGAAGTTTCTTTTTCTTTGAAGAATATCCCTAATTGTCTAGAAACTCTACCAATTCACTAACCGAATATACATAAAGAGATGATATACCACACCAGTTAAAAACACTGGTCCATATGTCAGTTACTCTCGAACATTTGATGAGAGCATGATTAGAACACTCATCATCAAGATCACAAATTTTACATCGGGTCGAACCAACATTAATACCTTTGTCCATTAGATTTTTAGACACGGGAATTCTCTCCAAACATGTCAACCAAACGAAGCAATTAACCTTTAAAGGTATCCATTTTGACCATCTCATATTGACGAAACCAATGGATGTGAGTTTCATATCCATATGACGCCTAATTGCACTTACCAAAAACGATTCATCATTGGAGACTTTGCAAACCAATCTATCTGCCGTCGCTTTAGGAGTAAATGCGTTTAACAATAGAAGTAATATAGGGGCCAGCCGCCATATTACTTCTACGAAGTAGTTTGTAATTTCCTCATAGGGGCCAGCCGCCACGTAGGTTGGTTATCGAATGCCTCGTAATTTCCTCCCGATCGACTTTCGTCTTCCGACCAAACCCCGGATACAAATTCCTTATTTTCTGCTTTTGGTGGCACGAGAATAATCTTAAATCAAAGTAAAAAATAAAATGCAGAAATTAGAAGCCAGCAATCCGTTAGCAGAAGACATGGCGGTGTCTGTATCGTGGACCGAAACCTCGGACACGGTCTCCCGTCACTTTCACTTCCAACCCAACGGTCAATTCTCTGTTAGTATCTATTACTCGTATCTATTGGTGATTTAATTTTATTCAATTTATAGCTTGAATATTTTGTGACCATTTGGGATCTTATGAATAATTTAGGTGAAGGTGATTGATGATTCAAGGCCCGTTGTTCACAAAATGGCTGAATCATTCGTTAACCACTTCTTTCCTTCTGGTTTTCCATATAGGTCAGAAACTTAACATCACTTAATTTTCATATTCATTCATCAAATAAAATTCTATTGTAATTGTATGTATGCTACTTTAAAACGAGTTATTGTTTGTTCCAATTATCGCTATTGTATGTATCTCAACTCTTATGACTTGTGATGACGTGATGGCTGCCACGTTAACAGAAAAGTACAATACCACATACAAAAAGTATTAACTGACAGTTTGATACATAACATACAACTGCGAGATTCTAATCAAAGTTGGATATATAAATACTTCAACCCATTCTACCTTCTCTTTTTATTACAGTGTCAATGAAGGATACCTTCGATACACACAATTTCGGGCATTACAACATTTTTCAAGCGCAGCATTATCAGTGTTATCGACTCAGGTCCTCTTCTGATACCTAAAAATATATGATTATAAATTTATAATGTCGTGATATGTAGCTTTACACCTTTGCAGTCACTGTTGTATGCTGCAGGTTTGAGACCCACCCCTGCACAAGCAACTGTAGTTAGTTGGGTGAGAAGCAACTTTTAATATAAATATTCGTACGTGCTGGCAATGCTACACAAAAGTTATACTGGATCGTTTTGATGTCAAATAGGTACTGAAAGACGGAATGCAGCATATGGGAAAGCTAATATGTAGTAGTTTAGGTGCACAGATGGATTCAGAGCCCAAAAGATGGAGAATTTTGGGTTTGTACTGTTGTTCGTCTGCTTTGTTCTATGTAGCTATGAAATATTCGACTCTAATAAAGTCCTTTTTTTATAGCTGATGTGCTGTATGACCTGGGCACTGGTCTAGAAATATTGGCACCTTTATGCCCACCATTGTTTCTTGAAACAGCTGGCCTTGGGAATTTCGCGAAGGTAACGAATATATAGTTTCATCAACGGATATTAACATCAGTCCACGACCTCATGGTTGTTACCTCAATACTGCTAGGCTAATGATCCTTTGATTAATAAACCTTATGGTTGTTAGGACTTGAACCTACATAATGAGCATATTGATTCAGTTCATCCATATAAGAATGCAATCTAGGAAATTGTGAACATTGTGAATTGTTTTGGTGATTGTTGAACCATTCGACTCATTTTCTTTTTTATTATTATTTTTCTATTTTACTATTTTAGTGTTACCCATTGGTGTCATGAACGATAAAATATGACCTAAATTAATCGTATTCACAATCAACAGGGAATGGCTGAGGTTGCTGCAAGAGCGACAAGATTACCAATATATTCTTCATTTGCCAAAGAGGGTAATCTTAGTGACTTATTTGCAAAAGGAGAGGCAATTTCAACCGTGTTTAATGTGCTTGGATTGGGTGCTGGGATTCAGTTGGTCTCTACCGTTTGTTCATCGATGCAAGGGAAGGTTATGTCAATTTCTTAAACTCATCGAGTCATTGCTCCTTTCTTTAGGGAAGTAATTACGTGTAAACTACTTTATGCACTACAGGGTACCATATCAGCAGCAAATAGTACAACACACAATAGTGCCATCTTTGTATGCAAACAAACCAAGTGCTAATTTTATGTTTCTGGTTCTTACACTTGCCTCTTTTTGTACAGATGGTTGTTGGGCCCCTCCTTTCTGTTATACATATTTACGGTGTATGTGAAGAAATGCGGGCTGCTCCAGTTAACACTTTGAATCCACAGAGAACTGCATTGATCGTTGAAGAGTTACTAAAGGTTAGTAACTGAATTCTAAAATGGTCTCATGAAGGTTCTTTAACTGATTACTATTCGTATAGGCCATCTAGCATGCTCATATTGTGGTAGAGGTGGCTGTTTTAACCTGTTTACAAAATAGGGCTCATTTGCGTTATATTTTAGAAAGGGTCAAATGGGTTGACGCAAGTACATTGAGTTTGTATTTAAATACTTACATCCTAGTACACCAACTCAAATAGTAAGTTTATTATAGATAGTTACATATTAAAGGGGATATTACATAGAAAGGCTATGACCCATTAGGCGAATATGTATTTCAGTTAACATTCTTTGTAATAATCATAATAACTAGGGGTGTTCAATTGGATTATCGGTTCAAAACCAATCCGTATACATAAATCCAATTGGATTATGGTTTTGAAAATATGAATCCGATCCGTCCAAACAAATTCAAAAACCAAACCAATCCATCCAAATTACTATTTGGATGGATCGGTTTGGTTTTTGGATATCCATACACATACATAAATATTTATAATATCTACTAATAATATGTTAGATATTATAATAAACTTATACAGAATGAATGATTCTCATTCGAATCTCCGAGTACATATACATGTGCGTGTAATATAATAGTAAAATGCAAAACGAAACTATAAATTACCTACATTTATAAGTAAACAATTATGTAAACTATAAACTACCTATTATATTTGGATATTATAGAATATTAATAAGTTAGTAAACTATTTTGTATGTCGTATACATATAATGAATGAAAAATAAGTATTTATTTGTTATTTGGTTTTTTTGGATAATCCGGTTTGTAATTTACAAACCAAAACCAATCCGTGATCCAAAATCATAAGTTTGGTTTTGATCCGAACCGATCCAAAAATCCAATTATCCAAACCATATGATCCGACCCGAGTTATCCAATTGGATAACCCAATTTTATCCGAACTGTGAACAGCCCTAATAATAACCACTGAACTTCCAGAAACTTCTGATTTGAGGTGACCAAATTTTTTTTTCCTTCAAATCCTGTCAAACTTTGAAAGTAATGACGTTGCATCACTGGTTAACTTACAAAATCACCTTAAATCAGTATTTTTGATAGTTCACTGATTTATAGGTGAAAGCAAAGTTCTTTACCTGAGATAAATCTGCCTACAGTACGTTGTTAAGCAATTTTCACCATATTTAGTTGGGTTAACAGTTTTAATGTGTATGAAACATGACACATTTCAATGTTGTATCTGTCCAACTTTGAATTGTCCTATTGTATGTATTCAAGTCCTAAAAGCGGCTATTTGTATGCATTTAACTTACTATTGTTTGTATTGGACTTACAAATTTTGTGTGGCAAAGTACAACCAAAAACATACAAATATATGCTTTCAAAACGTGACTACATACACTATGACATTTCATAGTTGAACGCTCATAATAGTAAAACGTGTAAAGTTACATACACTTTGAAACTAAAAACCTAATTTAGTATGATAATTGGATTCATTAGACAAAATTGTGTTGCCTGGCCTACTAAACGAGTTCCATTCTGACCCGTACTGCATAATGACCTATTACCCAACCCATTTGGCCACATGTATTATGAGGCATGCTAGGCTGTTTGTCGGTCCCATTTACCAAAACGAAGACTGGACCCTTGGTGTATACTGTATACTAATGGTATAAAGATCCTTCTACTTTTTTGCATTTGGTATTGAAATGTATGATTTAGACAGGAAAGGTATCGGGCCCTGTAGACCTAAGGTACAAAGAAGATCTCTTATTTCCTGGGAGACTCATAAAAGATGCTGGAAACGTTAAAGTCGGTAGAGATCTGCATAAGGCAATCAAACCCTCAAGAGTTAAGGAGCTCAAACAAATCTTTACAAATGAGAAGTTTCTGTTGAGTTGTGGAAACAGATGGACTGATATGGTGTTGGAACACAATGCTAGTGGTGAAGATGCGTTAAGAGGGTGGTTGGTTGCAGCATACGCTTTAGAAATGGAAAAATCTGTTTCTGAACGGAATTCGTTTGTGTTACAGGAAGCGTATGAGAAGATGAAGTCAGTTATGACTACATTGCTTCCTGAATTACAAGCAAAAGGATGGCATACTGACCGTTTTCTTGATGGAAATGGTATACGTTTTAGTTGCTAGTTTCTTTATAGATAAAATTGTTCGATTATCGATAATTGTTAGAAACTATCAGTTTGGTGTTTTGAGTCTTATTCTCATCAGTTGGACTACTTAAAACTCAGTTAGTCCAGGTGGGATACCGACTATTGATGGAATTCATGCATGGTTTGGTTTGGTTTGGTTTCTAGTTTCGTATCGATAAATTGTATAAACTGATTGTTTTATACTTAATCAACTGGGTTATATAAATTAGCTATATAAACGAGTCGAGTGACTATACTTATGCTGTGTTTTGTTGATTATAACTTCAAAATCGTTTAAAATGTGGATCAGTATTCTAATCATATTATATCATCATATTTAGGAGTATTTTTATTTTAATTTAATTATCTATATAAAAATACTCAACAAAGAGTACAAAATGAGGCATGCTAATGCTACACTTGCAAAACATATGCATGAATCAGGAAGTAACTTTTTTTAGTTCTCCATCATTGTTGGTGATTATGCCGTCACTCCACTAGTTTTCAATGGTTTTTTGGATGTGGCCATAAAACACATCTTTCAAATACATGTTTTTTCTATGCCTTTGACATTTTGATTTTAGCATATTCAAAGTTTATTTATTTATTTTTAATGCAACAAAAAGTTAGCCACTCATCAGCAAAATGATTGTCAATATTGTCTAGGAAAAGGAAATGTAGAATTAGGTTGAATTTTATTTGGAATTAGTGCGTGTAAACGGATATACACAGCAAATAAAAGTGCTAATCAATTGCCTTGGATTGGTAGCTTGATTGTTAACATTGCTAATTGAAATTAGTTTTTTTTTTCTTTTTTAAAAAGTAGACATTAAATTAAAATATGCACATGGTTTTAGAAAAATACATCACCTCACTAAATATTCACACGGTCTATTTAAAAAAATAGACATCACCTCATTACTATTACCCAACTTGACCCATAAATAACCAATGAGTCTATAATTATCTTCTCTAATAAAGATTCACACGGTTATAGAAAAATATAATAACACCGCTAACCAATCAAATTTTTTAATTCTTCAATTTAACACTTTCTGATTGGTTGATAAAGTTGATTTTATATTTTAGATATACTCCATTCTTCATTAGCAAGGTTTTAGAAAAATTGATTAATGTAATTGGTTGATTAAATTTTTAATAAAAATAAGCAATTTGATTGGCTAATAAATATCCAATTTTCAATAGCAACTTTTTTTTATTGATATAGATTTTTTTTTATCAAACTGACAATTCAAGCACGGCTTTAAAAATCTATCGTTGTTGGCGTTGTTTGTATTTTAAGAAAACAAAACATATTAGTGTAAATTTTAAAGGAAAAATAGAGGTTCAAATGAGAATGAAAATTTTGTGAGAATGTGGAACCAATGCATTATGTGTCATAAAATCTATTTTTCTACATGTTTTAAAAACTAAATATCTTACAAATGATAAGTTAAAAAATTATAAAAATTGCACCATAAAAATCAACGTTTTTTTCTCTTGATTTGTCATCTCACAAGATATAATTTCGATGATTTTTATTTTTTTGGGATTTACAGAATTAGTAACACATGTATTACTAATTGGTATCACATGTGTTACCCGATGGGATCATATGTGTTACTAGTTGGTAATACATGTGTTACTCGCTGGTAACACGTGTTAATTGTTTTCAAAACCCACTGAAAAATGAGGAAAATAAGTTCGTTGAAAGTATAGATTTTCACATCTCTAATCGAAAAGAATAAAAAACTGATTTGTATAGTGTAATTTTTTATGATTTTTCGATTTAACGTTTGAGAAATATTTAATTTTTAAAAAGATAAAAAGAAGGTTTAGTAACATGTACTTCCTTATTCTCACAAAAACCTTACTCATAATCTATTTAATATTATGAATTATAAAAATCATTTGATGATCACGAATCGAAGATGTTGAAAGGCAACTTTGTAAGTTTAAATAATGAGGAGGAGAGTGTTGAACGTTGAAAGCGGCCCAAATCTTTAGTCGGTAAAGCACATTGGACCCATCTACGATTTCTTGCTTCTTCTTTTTTTATATATGGTTTTATTTTCTTTTTTTGGTTGACTAATAAACGAATAAAACTATTACACTTGTTAGTAATAATAAGAATTAAGAATACATAAAGATTTGACTCTCCATAAAAATTATATATTTGTAAAATTTTAATTACGGATTGTTTGCATAGATATTTATCAGTGTCCTAGCTTGTTAGTCACTAAAGATGACAATTGATCGGATGTAGTCATATCCACATCTACATCCATATCCATTTAATTTTAATCATTCACATTCATATCCATTAAAATTTATTTAATCCATCCACATCCATATCCATCGGGTTATTGGACATCCTTTGAATAACAAAAAAAAAATTCAAATACATCAAACACTTCATTTACAACAAATAAAAGTGATATGGAACATAATCAAATGTTATCAAAATGATACGTATACAATGTTCATTTAATAAAATCATTAGTAGAATTTTTCGACGAAGAAAGTTTAAATTATGTTTTAGATTTAAAATGAATGAAATTGTTTATTGTAAGTCATACTTAAGAGATGAAATAGATATAAATTCATGAACACTTTGTAGCATATTCATCTCAAATAAAATGTACAATAAAATAATACAAAAATAAATAAAACTTGTGATGTATTTAAAAAAAATGGAAAGTGATGTATATAGTATACCTAGTTAATAATTAAAACTTATATAATTATGAGTTAATGGATGAAATTCATGGATGAAAACTCACTATCCACATACGATCAATTAAAACTTATATGTAGTATTCGTCCATTTACTTCATCCATATCCATCAATAATGGATGGATAAGGTGAATGTCCGATAGATCGCGTGAAGATTGTCCCCTAGTCACTAGCTAGAACACTTAATATGTTCTAATGATATAGTGATTTCTAGTTTGAAACCAAAATGTATAATGCTATATTTTCATGTAAAAAAATGTCCTCTTGTCTCAAAAATATTGTTAATTAAGTTACAAAATAACTTCAAAGATTATTGAATTGGGCATCTTACTTTCATTTATAATGACAATAATAACATTATCTTACCTATCTTAAATTGAAATAAATTTAAGACAAATATTGTTATTGGACATTCTTTTTAAGACGCACGAAGTTTTTCTTTTAGTAGTTGTCATTCCTCCAAGCTCGACATAAGACTAGACAAATGTATCCAAGATAGCAATAGATCAGATCTAGTAGTTGCTTCACTGATATGCATATACTGAATAGCTAAGCAATGAAAATTTAAATTCTTTGAAAAGTTGATGATGTTCCATGTAAAGCACATCCATACCGAATCATACGTAGAATTTAAAGACATCACTATATGAACCCCTTAGAGACACCGAATATACACCATCTCGATATGGGATCCAAACAACTGATGCGTCTTCTCGAATGACATCTTTTATGACATTCATTAATGTAATGAACATTGATTGAGCTTCACGTGTTTCATAATAATTCAACGACGATTGAAGATTCAAGTTCTATGCTATTTGAGAGCACTTGAGAAAAAGAGAAAACTAATTGATCTCTTCTTAACGATTTAATTGACAAACGATACAATTCTGGATACCCGTATCTAAATGTTGAATTTTGAAGATGACACCAATGATATCCCAACACATCAAGCATGACATATGTGTCTTTCGAGGGAAGAGCATAAAACTAATAAAAAAAAGTTATAATTTGGACACACATGGTGACCTAGTGCAGTGATGTTAAACACAACATCATCATCATCACCACCATCACCATCTATACCGTCTCTAGATTCAATCACTATTCAGATTCAGTGACGGATGTATGTATTTAAACTTATTAATTATGTGTAGTGCAAAAAAAAAAATTCTTCATGTGTTTGTACTAGAGTTTCTTGAAAATATATACCCTAAAGAAAAGAAGGTGAACACCCTATACTTCATTTTTTATCATCTTTATTTCACATAGACATTGTAATTATATAGCAAGTGACAATAATTAAACTATAGCTATTTAGTATTAACTACAACTAGCTTGTTTTTACTCTCGCCGTTTCATTTGTATTGTTCACTAACTTTTTTTTGTTATATTATCACTTTATATTCAATACAAATTTGACTGAAATTATTTTAAAAAAAATAAAAATGAATGAGAGTACTAAATTAATGTAGAATAAAGAAATTATTGATTTTTAATTTTTTATAGTTATCTTTTGTAGGTGAACAATCTTTTTGAGACAAATAAAAGTAGTAAGGTGTACAATATATATAAATGGGATATGGAGGAATAATTAATCCATATCCAAGTGTACAATGTTACAATTTTCTTACTATCTTTATTAGCAAGACTTTGCATATCTATATTGAACGTATTTAAGTTTTGTAACCATATTTTGATATGTTTTTGATTGTTTTTCCTACATATAACCTTTTCCTTTTTAGACTTATACATACAATATTAAGTTGAATGCTTACAATAAAGTTTTTAGAACTTAATAACTATAATAGAAATTTTTTATATCATCTCATAGGATAGTAAAAGGTGTATAATTTGATATATTTTGAAACGATAAATATTCAATTTTTATACTAATTTATTGTCTAATTAATACTCTTCAAAATTAGGACTGCAAATTTAAATTAGTATTATAAATCTGGAAGTTGTAGCTAAAATCAATTCGATACTAGGTGTTTGGTTCTTATAAAGGGATTAATTTTGTGACTAGCTTAAAAAAATTATAACCGAAAACTTGAATCGAAGAACCGAAACTCAACCCGGTAAACACCTCTAACTTTCTGAAAAGAAAAAAAAAACAACCTAAAAAATCCATCCATTATAGCTAGTTCTTTTATGCATATACAACCTCCATATTCCTATATATGTCACTGTTCAGAACTAAACTCTTTTAACCCAAATTCACTTTTTTAGAAACATAGTATATATCTTGGTGTTTAGTTATGTCTATCATTGAATTTATTTTGACTTCCTATTTTTTGATAGATGTACAAATTTTTTATGTACGTCTCAATGATAAGTTTTAACAAAAGCTCTGAAAGCTTCACTTAGCCAAACCCCTTTATAAATTTTACCCTTTTGAAATGTTCAGTGATCGTTAATTGTTTCGTAAATTTGATCCAATTAAATTCCAATTACGTTAATATATTCTGATTATTCTATCTTAAATTCATACAGTATACTTCTGAATAACCCACACTTTTATCATATTTATATTTGCATATTATTATTATATCATATTATTATATTATACTGTATTTTGTAGTTTGTATTAAGAGAGTGCCCTATAATGGTATGTAAATTTATTACAAAATTAAATCCAAAATGTCGCAGTCAGAATCATCATCATCAAACATATGATGCAATGTAATCATGCAACCGAGCGACCAACTTATACAGCCGCGATTCACATAGATGTTCACACTTCGTTTTGACCGTCCAATACATAATGCTAAGAAATAAATAAAAATCAAATTCGGGACAAATAGAGTATAATCTTTTAGATTGGGTGGTGATTTGTACACTACCAAAAATTAGTCATACACCATTAAAGTTGCTTTATAGTATTGTACAGTACAACACGATAATGTATAAAAATGGTGTATGATTAATTTTTAGTGATGTACAAATCATCACCCTTTAACTTAACTAACACGTACGTAAGTTACTAATTATCACATCACATATTAATAGATCCCTCTCTCGTGAACTAATTTTAGTTGTAATTAGTATTTAAGCATATATTAGTATTTAATTAAGGGTTAATAATGATTTAATTCTCATAGTTTCATATTTTTTTTCATTTTAAGCACTCAAGTTTTTTTTTTCTAATGATTTAACCTTCGATGTTTTAAAATTCTGGTGATTTAAGCCTAAAGTTTGATTACATTTCAAAATTTTGATGGTTTAATCCATAAAGTTAATAATTTATAACGATTTGACACTTTTAAGTTTTTCTCGTTTAATCATCAAATTTTCAAAAATTTAATGGTTTAGCCCTTTGAAGGGTTTAACCACAAAGTCAATGCAAATTTGAAGGATTAAATCATGAGAAAATAAATTAAGTGGTTAAAGCGAAAAATAAAACTTTAAAGATTAAACCATTATTAACCCTTAAATTAAACTTGCAAAACAAACGTCATGACCTTTTTAATTTGACCCAAAAGTAAACATTCTTTTGACGTAGTTGATTATTATAAAATACCACCTTCAATAATTGTCCTTTGTGGTACTTAATTACCCTTCCCAACACCCTTATATAAACCCTTCCATTCTCCCCTTATCCATCACATAACTTATTCTTTTTCCCTACAATCTAACTTTTGATCATGTACTGATCAAAAGAGTTGTATCTAATAGTAACATTTCAAGTACCGTAAGAATGGTTCGAGCTCCATGTTGCGAACGAATGGGGTTGAAGAAAGGCCCGTGGACATACGTTGAAGACAACATCCTCGTCAACCACATTAAAATGCACGGTCATGGCAATTGGCGCGCTCTCCCTAAACTAGCCGGTTAGTTTATGTTCTAACATTATTTAACGTTCACTGGTTGTGCTTTCTGGTGTCTTGCTAGTTTCTTAAATAAGAATAATAGTTTGTGTTGACGATACATATATAGTTCGTAAACAGATTAGATTGATGGTAATTCTGATGCTTTATTGGCAGGTTTATCAAGATGTGGGAAGAGTTGTAGGCTAAGATGGACTAATTATCTTAACCCGGATATTAAAAGGGGTAATTTTACTACTGAAGAAGAGCAAACCATCATACAATTGCATGCAGCCTTAGGAAACAGGTCTGTTATAACTTACAACTAACTATGCAATAATTCATTCATTATATCTATATAAAAAATAATATTGTGAATTGATATGATCTATGTTAACTCCAATGTTAGATGGGCAGCCATTGCAGCGCGATTACCAGGACGTACAGATAACGAAATCAAAAATGTTTGGCACACTCACTTAAAAAAGAGAGTGAAAAAGGAGCCTGAAAAACAATATGGAGTCGTAACTTCACAGCAACAAACACACAAATTAAAAGAAGAGGATGTCGAATCATTATCGAAAAGCAATTTTAGCGGTCAAACGAGTTGTAGTCAACTCAATTCCCCTCAGCATTCATACAGTGAGATATCTTCCGTGATCACCAATGATAGCAACAGCAGTGACGTGCGAGTTTTAGGGAATTTAGAAATAATGGATGACGATTTTTGGTCAGAAATTTTCTCGGGTGAAAGCTCGAGTGAGCTTAGCGCGGTTGCAGGCGAGTGTAACTACAAGCTAAGCATGCATGATGACATGCAGTTTTGGTTCAATGTGTTTACTACAGGAGATGAGTTACTAGAAATGTAAACACTGAGCGTTTTTTCGGATGAATGTTGATTTTTCGTAAGATTGATCAATCATGTAAAGATATAAAAACAGAACATCCTGTCTCATAGAATTTAGGTAATTTTCCATATAACATATCAGTGGTTTTAATTTATTTATACTCTCTGAAAAAATATCAATTGCAGCAAACTGCAATTAACCTTACTCACCTGCCGTAAAAAATACAAAATATAGTTAAGAAATTTTTTATTAATTTAAAAGGTTAAGGAATCAGAATCAATTGCCGCGCTCAGGATTTAGGGTGACATGTAATATTAATATCTCAATTTTTGTGAACCGATATCACAAACAAAGAATGTAACAAAAAATGCAATTTTTATAAGAAAATTATACTACATATAGTAAATGAATCCGTAACAAGTGATACCCAACATTATATATGGTTCCGTCCATCATTAGAACGAGTATTTGTAAAATTAAATTAAATATATATACAAAAAGTTAAATACGATACGGGATCTAAAAATGACTGCAAGTGCCTATTTAAAAACGTCTTTTATTATATTTTTTTGACTAGATGTAACTGACTCATAGAGTGAAGAAGGTAACAAGTTTGACTTTTAGGCCGTATAAGTCAATATTGATGTACTGGATGACTAAAAAGAACAAATGATCGACCTAGTGTAAAGTTAATCATGTAGTGGAAGAAACTTTTTATATTAAAAAGGAATTTATATGCCAATTGACTTCTTTTTGGCATACATATATATATATATATATATATATATATATATATATATATATATATATATACTTGACCGTGTTTAAATTTCTTATAACCCACATGTTTGTGACTATATATATTTATATTTAATTTATTATTGTTGTAATTATAATGTACACATGCATGTATATTGTACAAGAGCATAAGTAATACAAAGCTCAATGAAATATTTTTTGGCGATGTGACAATTATATGAATTAAAACCTTGGCATTACATAGAAGTGACGTGGCTAATTCATTTTAATACGTGTAAACATAACTTAATTTCAAAGAAGTATTCGAAGTTGGAATTTTTGTTATTGAAAACCATCAACAAGACAAATATGTACATCATTAAGTTGTCTTGACAACTTAATTACCTAAGAAACCTTAAAACACAAAACGAAAAACAATATGATACAACAAGCTACTCATATTGCTACAATCTACGAGCCGTTATCTCCTGAAACAGGAGATCGGCTCGAAACCTAGAAATAAACTCCTCAGCCCTCTCATTAATCCCATCCATTTGCGACGAACACATCACCAACGACTCCCACATTTCATCGGCTACACCACCACTACTTTTACCACTAGTCCCAGCCACCGCGTTTTCCCTAATTATTCTTTCCACGGGCTTTTGATCAACATGATCCTTTTTGTCCAAAAAAAGTTGATCAACATAAACCGGCTTAGTTTTCTTCCGAGGAAATCTTTGAATCTCTTTTCGTTTGCGTTTAAATCGAGATTGAAAAGATAACGGCAACCAACTACTACTTCTGCCTTTTGTGATGGTGGTTGTGGGATGTTTCTTGATATTTCGACGTGTCGTCTTTGATTTTTGAAGCTTGTTTAGACGAAGCTTGGTGGCGACTAGTCTTAAAACCTTTTTAGCAGCTATAAGCCGTTTGAAATTCTTTAAGTACGCCATTGAAATACAAAAGGTGGAGTTGTGATAGTGGTTTTATAGAAGGGGATTGATAAGTTGTGAAATAGAGTAGTATAACTTAGTTTCTAAGCTAAGTAAACTTTCTGCGATTCGGTTTTTGTGGAGGATTTTAGCCAACTAGAGAATCTGATCCACTTTATTTTGTGATTCCACTTGCTGCAAACATTCGAATATTCTTGAGTTAGCTTCAACATTAAGCGTTTCCACTTTTTGTTGCATTAAGATATGAATATTTTAACTAACAAAGTAAAGAAGTGTTCTATCATGTGAAGCGCATAAATTAAAAAGTTTTTGATATAATAAGATGAGATGAGCTGAAAATTGTTGATGAATGTGTTTCAATTTTACTACCCGAACTTTACGAGAGAAACTTAAGTTGTTTTTAGTTCGCGAAATTCAATAGGATTGGAATCTCAATTCAATTTCATAAGAATCTTTGGTTTACCAATGAATTAATCTAGAAGTTATCAAATTTCTTCCTCAATGAAATTCACATTCCTTGAAATTCCAATTTATTTAACCAAATATATTTCACGAACCAAATGCATCGTTAGTTTTTGTTTTTTTGCTCTCTCTTTTTTAACAAAGTTTTCTTTAATCATGTCGTTATATATCATTTTTATTTTTTGTATATAATAATAACTTTAATATAATAAAAGTTATATATACTTGTACATATGGTTAACAAATTGGCAAACATAGCGAGAATTTTCTTATACCTTCTATTTGGTTTTATAACGATTTCCTTCTAGACATGTCTTTGAATATAATATATCTTTTGCTATAATATCGATTCAAATAATGACGTTGGTATATACTTTCTGTTTCGCATCATGAACAGTTATCTTAATACAATTAATACTAATAAAATTAAACAACATATCGAAATTCCAAAGTCCAAAATGTACTAATCTAAATGGCCAGGCCCATGATGCCAGATACAGGCTCAAATGTTCAAATCCATAAGTCTACTTTTTTAAGCGTACAACATAGGCCAGGCCCTTTTCTTTCAACTTTTTTACCAATACATTTCGACTATGTTTCGTTAAGTATTGGATCGGATTTTCAGATATTCGGGTATCGGATTCGAATTAGAGTACCTACTAACATCACATCACCTACCATGATATCACGGTTTAAACAAGTTCATTTCGGATCGACAACACGCTAATACGTTAAGGAATTGAAATAACTCTTTCTAAAGTGTATCAATTATTTTAAAATCCTCAATCTATCCATTATCAATCGATGCAAATTAGTATGATATGCTCATATATACGTTTCTTCAATGTATCAAATATTAATACACATATATGAGTCTAGAGAGTAAAATATGTACAAAATCGATAATAAAACAACAGAAGTTTAAAAATGTATTCCTGTTGGCTAATATATGCACATTTGTCCAAATTAAAATACCATAATTGCCAAGTGTAGATACACACCATGCCATGCACCACCACGTCCATTTAACATCCAGTGCAAGGTGGCATTTTATCGGTGCCAAAAACAGAACCTTTGCGCCACACCTTCACCCTCGTTCGCCCTATAAATCCACCCCAACATTCGACCCTTAACTTCGCATCATATCACTTGTACTAGTGTGTTTCTTCCATAGCTGATTAACCATGGTTGCTAAAAACGTTCTCATCGGCTTCTTTCTTTGCCTTCTTGGCACCACTGCGTTCGCCACCACACGCTCACCACGACTCGGTGGACCCGAGTTTTGTAACCTTCAGAGACTTGGTAGCACACAACCTGCTCAACGGCTTGAGTTCGAAGGTGGTTCGATCGAACGATGGGATGTAAATAATGATGAGCAGTTGCAGTGTGTTGGAGTTGAACCGTCTAGAGTTACGATTCAACCTAACTCGCTTTTTGTTCCTAGCTTCCATCCAACCCCTCTTCTTGTCTTCATTGAACGAGGTATAGTATGATCACTACTACTTTACAAATATATATAAATACGAGTACAACACGTATACATGCAGCTAATTAAATTCTAGAATTTGGAGGGGTTATAAATAATGATTTATATTTAAGGTTTCACTTTTTTTTTTCGTTTAACCACTCGATCAATTTTTTTTCTCGAAACAAATTCATGATTATATATGAAATACTAACAACATGAATGATGCATGGTGTTTGCAGGTGAAGGTATCATTGGAGTACACTTGCCGGGATGTGCGGAGACATTCGACACCGGAGTACAAGGACAACAACAACAACAGCAACCACGCCGCATGCGCCAACAAGGACAGCAATTCGGCAGCGAACAAACCGACTCGCACCAGAAAGTACACCGCTTCCAACAAGGTGACATCATCGCCATCCCTGCCGGTGTCGTTCACTGGGCTTACAACGATGCTAACCAAGAAGTTGTTGCTATTGTCATGAACGACCTCAACAACCCCAACAACCAACTTGACATCCAGCCTAGGGTACATTTTGATCCTTCATCTTATATTTAAACCGTCTTGGAGATTGATTATTAACTCAAAATAGAAATGTGAACACTTACAAACGACTACTGACACTTGTTTTGTTAGACCTTCTTCCTTGCCGGAGGGATTACAAGTCAACACATGCAAGGACAACAAATGCGGGAGCCACAGTCCCAACAAGGTCGTCGCCCACAGTACCAGCGTGGACCACAATACCAACAGGGTGGACTTAACGTTGAGAACATCTTCTGCGGTTTCGATACCGAATTACTCGCTGAGGCATTCAACTCGGATCCAGAGATCATTGCTAACATGCAACGATCAACTGAGCGTGGTGTCATTGTTCAAGTCCGTGAACCGATGCAATTCGTCACCCCAGACGAACAACAGTTCCAAAGATCGGCTGCAAATGGCCTTGAAGAGAAAATATGCAGCTCGAAAATCTTTTACAACTTGGATAACCAAAGAGAAGCCGATATCTTTTCGGAGCAAGCTGGAAAACTCAACATGGTTAACGAACACAAGTTACCAATTCTTTCTTACATGAATGTTGCTGCTGAGAAAGGACACCTTCATCAGGTAATTCAATCATATCAATGTGTCAATGTGCATTTTTTAAGTATATATTTGTGCATGGAAAATGTGTCGAAATGCTTGATTAGTTATCGTGACTTGTTTTGATTAGAAGTTACTAACTCATGTTGTATAATGTTAACCCGTCTATTTTGCCACCTTTACAGAACGCTTTGTTGTCACCACACTGGTCGATCAACAGCCACACCGTTGTCTACGTGCTCAGCGGTGACGCTCACATCCAAATTGTTTCAAACAACGGTCAAGCCGTGATGGACCAACAAGTGAACAGAGGTGACATTTTCGTCGTCCCACAGTTTTTCGCGTCAACGGCTCAAGCTGGACAAAACGGGTTCGAGTGGTTTGCATTCAAGACAAACGAGTCTCCAATGAAGAGTCCTGTTGCAGGGTACACATCGGTGTTCCGAGCGATGCCACTTGACGTGATCACAAACGCGTACCAGATCTCGCCAAGCCAGGCTCAGAACTTGAAAACAAACAGGGAGACTGAGAGTATGTTGTTCTCTCCACAGAGAAGTAGCCAAATTTCTTCTTAGATCACTAAGATGAGGCTGCAGGCAGGCCAAGAGAAATTAAGGGTCTTTTTCGTTGTTTTAAGTTTATGATCGAGAATAAAAAGTGTATGAATAAGGTCGACGGATCGGATATGATGTAGTCACTTTGTTAATAAAGTTTGGCCTTTTTTATTAAGTTACGAAAGTTTTGTTTATGGCACAAATGATAGCTTCTAATTATATCATGCAATCTTATACACTCCAAACTTTAAAAAAAAAAAAAATAATAAAAGAAAAGGCAAAGAAAAAAAACACTAGATATAATATGTCGTGTCCAACTCACGAACTTCGAAACAATATCAGATATAATATATAATATATATTCAATAATCAATATATATATATATATAGCAAAAAGTAAGTTTAATCAGTTGATTTGATTCTAGGATACAGAGAAATCGGGGAAATTTGCAATTTTTGACCAATTTTGTTCCTAAAGATTTGTTTCTACAATTTTTAACTTTATTTTTGTCCCTTTGTCCAATTTTCGTTAAGTACCGTTAAATCATTGTATACTGACAGAAACACCCTCATTCTTTCTTTGTCCCTTCACTTTGTCTCTCTCGATGGTATTCAAAACCATAGCTTCATCCTCACCGATCATTTCAACCTCACCAAAGCATTTAAATCCCTAACTCCATCTAACCTTGTATTTTTATATTTACATCAACATCTAATCTTTTATTCAAAACCCTACTTCTACCATACACACAACCACCACCTTTCATCGACAACTATCACCACCACCAACCGAATCATCACCGTCAAATAAAAAAACAAATGGCGAGACGTTAAAAACCGACGACAACAACGTCAATCCAATTAGAACATAAAACCCTTTCGATTTCTAGATTTGGGTTCAACTTCAACGACGTCAATCCAATCATCAAACACAATAAATTAGAACATAAAACCCTTTAGATTTCTAGATCTGGGTTCAACATCAACGTATCAAAAACTCACCGCTGCTCGTTTTTCCGGTGGACGTTGGTTGCGGTGGATTTGGATTAAACTTAGTTTTGCCCAAAATTAGTTGACGGAATCATCGATTTCGAAAGAGAGGATTACGGGGTGTCTACCGTCAGAGGTCACCACCATCACGAATTGCGCCGTCGGTATATGACCGCCACCGACAGATCTGAAAAAGTTATCCTTTTCATTCAGCGGATCTAAAGTTTCTCGTGGTTGTGGAGGAATCGGGTTTCGTTGGATCGATCTGGTGACGTTTGCTTCGAAAAGAGAGAGTGTCACGGTAAGAGATCCGACCGGTTGATTTCGTCGGAAAATGAATGATGACTAGAAGATAATGAAATGGTATTATGGTTTGGTGTATCTGCCGTCTGAATTTTGATATCTGAAGTTAGGTATTTTGTCCGAAGCCAATGTTGGTGAGTGGGATTAAATTGGGGGGTATTAACAGATAGAGTAAAGTAGAAGATAAGGGTACTTTACTCCATTTGTTAGACTTGATGAAGAAATTTAACGGAAATTGGACAAACCGGTAAAAATTGCAGAAAAATTTCTTTAAGGATAAAATCGGTCAAAACGAAAAATCACATGGACAAAAATTGCAAATTTCTTGAGAACTTATAAGTAAAAGCTTAATTGCTCTAATTGCACAAAAATGTGATTATTTATGCTATGACTAGTGGTGGTAATTTATGCCCATATACTCACAAAAAAGGTAAGTTTGGGGCTTTGGGCTGGTTTGGGCGGCACATATTGTCCATGTGGGTCCACATGGGCGACTTTGAAACATCTTCTGGGTCGAATGGGTAATCCAATGTATCATTGCTTTTTATATTTTGTTTGTTATTTACATTTACATAACGGAAATCAATCAAAATGCTATTTTTTAAAAATGTATACATTCTTTTGGCCCTCGAAAAAAAACTACGATATAGCCCTTAAAATCGCAAATAGCAAATTTACTTTTGCGACCCGTTCACATGATCGAGGAAAAAATGTCATCGCAAATCCAGGTTTGCGATTTGCCAATGCACGGAGAGAATTTGCGATGGCACGGCGTGACCAATCCGTGTTCGAGGAGTTATGCCATGGCAAATCGCAAATTGTCCTTTTGCGATTTGCCTATGCACGTAGTCGATTTGTGATGGTACCACGTTTCCGTACTTTAATTTTTGTCCCAGTGTCGCCAATGAACCGGTTTTATTACCAATGTCAGCAACAAACTTTTACTTTTTGTCCTAATGTCACCAAAGAACTAATTTTTTTTACCAATATCGACCACGAACTTGTTAAAAATGTTTCAAGGTCACCAAAATACTTTTTTCCCAACGAGTTACGTGTTAAATTTGTTGATGTGGTGTTATCATGTCATTTCATTTATGTCACCAAGCTTCCACATAAGTTAAACATGTACATGCATGATTAACTTATCTTCTCTGATTGACTATCGTGTAATTTTTGGTTACTTTTAAGGTAATCACTAATATACCAGCGAATCTAAACGCACTTGCTACATCTTTTCGAAAATGGAACCGAAAATTAAATGTTAGTCGATCGGAGAAGATGAAGTTAATCATATGTGTACATGTTTAGTTTACGTGGAAGTCTGGTCACGTAAATAAAATGACATGGCAACACCACATCAACAAATTTAAAACTTGGCTCGTTAAAAAAAATATTTTGGTGACCTCGAAACATTTTTAACAAGCTCGTTGTCGACATCGGTAATAAAATTAATTCATTGGTGACATTGGTAAAAAAAGTAAAAGTTTGTTGTCGACATTGGTGATAAAACTGGTTCATTGGGTCAAACAGTAAAGTACGTTGACGATCCGTACCATAAACCCAGAATGTTGATAGGTACTCTAAGCACATGTGGTACGCGACCGCATACTTTACACTGAAGGACTTCTGTGATGTTTTCTTTGAAGAGTACGTGCGGGTAAGTAGTACGCGATCGTGCACGCACCCCTATAAGCTGAAAACTTGGCAAAACTCAAGTTTTAACATGAATTTCAAACATACAACTTTTGACTAATTTACAATCAAACCACGAAAATTTGCATACACATTCCATATGACATAATAAGGTTTTCCCGATTGGCACTTTTCCAAATTCACATTAACGACATATTTATACTCAACGGCGGAACTATGGGGGACATGCTGGTGCCAAGCACCCCCCATCAGGCCCAATACACATGTAATTTTAATAGTATAATCCAATGAATTTTGGCCCAGCACTCCCTTTGTTTATTAGCCTAGCCCCTTAGTCTGTATTAGCCCAATAAGTTTTGTGGATTCGGCCCAATTAATGTATAATTTTAATAGTGTAGTCCATTGAATTTTGGCCCAGCACCCCCTTTGTTTATTAGCCCAGCCTCTTAATCTGTGTCAGCCTGATAAATTTTGTGGTAAGCACCCGTTAACTGAAAATGCTAGTTCCGCCACTGTTTATACTTAATTCCGAACAATGACCATTTAAACCATTTCAAATTCCATAACTCAAACCATTTACATGCTTGACAAAGAAATAAACATCAAACGTTTCAAACCTTCATTTAGTCACAGTTTTAACAACTTGACCCTTTATATGACCCATTTTATCCGATATGAAATAAATAACAATTCTAATCTTTAGACTTCTAATGTCACCACCATTTTCACAACTGATTACAACCTGTAACCTCCAATTGCAATAGTCAACCAAATTTCAACCGCAAAGCATTTTGACCATACTTCTACCAATATAATACCTACAACTATAAAACTTCATAATGAATCCAAACATGTCATTCCAATACATCCACCACCTATATTGACACCAAAATGTATATGCAACCAATTTCAAGTTTAGTACTATTCTCTTTGACTTTACAAAGTCAAAGGTATATTTTGCCAACTACTAAAGACTTTACTTCCAAGCAACACATGTTATCAAAAATATAATTTGGGCTATTTACACAAATGGTGATCACAATGATAATTCAAAAGAAATTGGAAACTTGTCAAACCATAAAAAGCAAGCTTCAATCCATGCAATCCATGCAACCTTCTGGCAACCATATTCCTTTTCCTATGCCCATATGGTTCAACCGAACCATTTGCACCTACATCATTAAACAACTAAAAGGGTAAGCATAAAGCTTAGTGAGAATACATACAATTAAACGAGTAATCCACCAATTTAAACTACACATAACAATTATCATCAATATCATATCAACTTAGGCAAATAACTGTTGAGCAAGTGTAGAGATTCTTTCCACTGAGCGGATTTGCTTTCAACTTTTCACTTAGCACACGTACAATGTCAAGCACGAGTACATCATCAACATCATGTGCAATGTCAAGCACATACACAACAATATCAACTGCTAGTTCATGGTTAATGTCAGGCAATAAGTACTTTAACCACATCAACTAATTTAACCACATGATGAGCTAACATAAGTTAGCAATTCTGTCAACAACTAAAGCTAACATAAGTTAGCTAATTCTGGCAACAACTAATCTCTATAATGCTCATTCCATATAATTCAACAAATATCAATAATTTTTTTCAACAACTTGGAACAATCATAAATAAACTCAAATATGAAGTACAAGAATTAACTCAACTCGGTTGTGTGAACCTCTTGCACGTATACAATCCGGAACTACACAATCATTACTTATTTAACCCCCATATGACTCACATTGGCATTTTAGGCAAATATGCAGTTTAATAATCGATAATGAATGTCACGTCTTCAATCACCTATCATATAACACATCAATATAATAACGTATTTAGCATCTAATGATTATCAAAATCAACTAACAACCACTCTCAACCCATCATTCCCTTGAGTTAACCAGGTTTGACTTTAGTCAAACTAAACACAACCTCACTTTCCCATATCATAACAATTTCTGATATTTGATTATTTGATCTTCTACTTTAATTTTAATCAACCATTATATTAATATCACAACAACACTTCTAAACCAACCCTTTGAGTTAATTAACACTAATTTACAAGAATCCAATATAATTCACCAAAATCACCGTGAATACAACTTGAAATTCTTGACCTTTAACTTGTACCAATGTTAACCTATTATCACTAATAGGCTTTAGTAACATCAATTAAGCATATTCTGTCCCTAATCCTGTTTTATAAACAATTAAACCCTCAAACCCCATAAAACTCATTTATAGGTCATAAAAATTGAAGAACAATACTTACTTAAAGTTAAGGATGATAATTAGATGATGAATTTGATGTTACTATCTTTAGTCTAACGATTTGGAATTGGTTTCTTCCTTCTTCTTCCTCCCTCACAAGTTTTCTTCTTCTCCTTCTTATTTCTAGAGTTTATTTCTGATATATGGATATGTGTGGAGACAAATCTAGAGAAGGGTATATGTATGATATGTATGAGTTAATTAATTTTCTACTTCCGTCAATTATTATTGTCTATAACTTAAAAAACATTTACACTTATCATTATTTTATACAACTAAAAATAATAATTTAACATAATTATTTCTACTCTTAATAATACCTCAAATTTCGAGGGGTTACACCCAGACTGTAACACCCTAATTTTCGAGGAATTATTTTAGTATACGAAAATATAATTAGTTTAAAGTATAAGTATTTTAAGTGATATAAAATACTAAAACTCGTAAATAGTTTTTCAGTACCAGACAATATGTATTAAAGGGGATAAAACTAATAAAACATATAAACATGAGCACACTGTTCTTATCTTTTTTAATTCCAAAACATGTTCCAAACATTTCCATAAACAAGAGAAATCGCAGGAGACATATTCAAGAGCCAAAATCAATTCCAAATCTTCAATGCAAGTCTTCAAGATTTAGTTCATCACTATCTTGATCATCTCTAACATCTAGCAAGTTGAATTCTTCAATTCTTTTAACCTAGGGTTTGGGTTTTGATGGGTTTTGAATAGCTAGTGATCTTAATCCAAAAATTAGGGTTTAAAAACATGGAATTGTTGCTAGTTAGTGATTTAATAGTTGTTATTAACCTTTGTATAAGTTGAAATCAAAGAATAACAAAGAGTGTTTATGGTGATTCTTATGAGTTATGCTAAAATTATACAAATTCATGTTAATATGCCTAAAGGTGTAACTAGTAATGCTAGTAAGATATTAAAATGATGTTTGAATAAGAATTTAAAGTGGAAACTTGAACAACTAAACAAGCGAGTTATGATGATTATGGAAGTCTTGGTTTTGGTTAATTAGTTAATGGCCTAACTCAGTTAACCATAGTGGGAAAGGGATTATAGGTGATCAATAGTTGAAATTGTGATTTCTTGGTGTTAAATGTGGCATTATATTGTTATGTGTTATGAATTAGGTGTAAAAGACGTGGCATCTACTCTTTGGTCATTTCTTGTAATTCATCACCGTAACACCCCCAAAATTACTGTTTAGCGGAAGCAAACTTTGGGGTGCTACTAATCAATAATCAAAACACATAAGACATATAATGAACGACTCTATATGCGTCATTTTACAAATACATTGATAATATATGTTTTACAATGTATAAATGTTTACAAAAGCCCAATAATTACAATGTTTAGAGATTAATCGGCATAACTTAGTTACAAAATATAGTAATGCAAAATAATCTTCTGATGTGTATGCTGACTCGAGCTATGGGCATCCTGAGTGAACAGGTGCTACTGTTGTTGCGTACCTGAGAACACATGCTAAAAAGGTCAGCTGACGCTGGTGAGCTCACAGGTTTTCATAATAATTATGTAAGTGTGAAGCACAAGATTTAATGATAACCGTTTGATATGAATCAAATAATATATATGTCTGCCATGAGGTCATAGTCTGCGCTTAACGTGGGTGTCAGGATCACAATAAAGTGCCTGATCGAGGGTGCCTCCGGGCGAGTGTCTAATCCACACTCGTATGAATAAAAGTTAATGCGTCCGTTTAACCAGTCAGTGCTTGCTGACCCGGACGAGGATGGTCAGTCCTATATGGTACCATATACTAACATTCACGCTACATAAAGTATTACCAGAACTATGATCGTAGAGGACTTAAAAGTGATTAGAAAATAGCTCATGCAGAATATAGCGAGTTTTGTACTCGTGTTCACGTGTAAAATAGTTAGAGCATGTATTCCCACCCCGGGAGTAAAAACAGTAAAAAGTCGGGGCTATGAGACTCACCTGAGCCTGAAGAGTTGCAATGAAGCAAATGTGGTGAAGTAAAATGGGGTGTCCGAAGACTGTAACCTGCTGGGCGTTTATAACGCGTAAGTTTAAATAAAATAAGTAGGTATCTTAAAAGATAATCTATGCTAGTTGTTCACCCAACTGGTAATGTCCAATGATTTGATTTGATTGGTAAGTTCGAGTTTTGAAAACGTGTACGGCCCGTTGGTGACTGGTTGTAATAATAACCTCATTAATATTGTTATGATTTTTGGAGTGTTATACTTAAAAATGATTCACAGACTTTAGGTGACGGGGGTCCGGGGGCAGCGCCCCTGGTTAGCGGGGTCCCAGGGGTGGCAACCCCTGGCGGGGTCCAAGGGGCTGGCCCCTGGCTGGGGTCGAGATGTGAAAAACGCATCTAAGATTTGAAGTTTGGTAAAATCAAGTAATAAAATTTCAGGTCTCGACACTTAGTGAAAAGCTGGGTTCTGTTTCATGCGACACTTAGGGTCTATGCGACACTCAGGAAGTGTCGCATAAAATGAAAAATTCTGGGGTACTAGCGTCACTTGAGGAAGTGACGCATGAGATGCGACACTTAAGCAAGTGTCGGGTGTGAGTGTCGGGTAAAGGTGTTAAGCGTCACTAGGTAAGTGACGGTACAAATCAGATTTAGGTTATAGGCGTCACTTAGGCAAGTGACGCTAGAAGTGTCGGTAAGTAGTGTTAGGCGTCACTGGACAAGTGACGGATGTAAGTATCGGGAAAAAAGGGGTTTTATGCGGCACTTAGGCAAGTGACGCAAATTTAGGGTTTTATGCGTCACTTAATGCGGCACTTAAGTGACGCTATACTGATTCGGCCTATGCGACACTTAAGTCTGATGACGGATTTTTGAGTCGAAAACGAGTTTTTCGGTTTCCGTTTGCTCCGATTCTTTTACCCAACCCTTAGATGGACATTTCAAGCTTAAATAAACAACAAACGAGCATTATAACAAGGATTTGAATGATTTCGAGAATTTGTCGGAAACTTACAAGTTAACGCCGGAAGATTTCAAAAAGATGGGGTTGTAGATCGTTTGCGCGTTTAATGCTTCAATCACGTAAGTTGTTATTTGTACGGTACGAGTTTTAAATTGAAATATTATAAAAATAATGTTTTGGGATATAATAGTGTTATTAAATATTATTATATCATTTAATTAGATTTTTCACCAACGTTCGTATTTAATTGAACCGAATTACATTCGATTTGAATCGAGTACGATTTAATCAAATCGCATAATTGTATATATTCAACAATATATATTGATACCCAAATTAGCCTAACACAGAACTAATTACATGTATTACAAAACGATTAGGACCTAATGACTAGCCCTAATTTGACGGGTGTTACATTCTCCCCTTGTTAGGAGAAATCGTCCTGAAATTTAGGTCTGTGTAGTCATGCCAGTGGAGTAGGTCTGTGTTCTTATTCTTTTAAGTGTTATATCTTGTAGGTGAAAGTGGGCAAACAAAGGAGAAGACAATTAGCAAAGAGTAGCGTGGATTTAGCTTGCTAATATGTGATTAGCAAGTTTTTCTCTTTTGCTTATGTTATGTATCACTTGAACAATTCGCTCAAATGTTCATGTTTTGAAAACAAACATAAAGTTTATGATTTTGGTATTATAGTACTTTGACTTTGAAAGTCAAAGGTGGTGTAAAATTTTGTATATTTGTTTTTGGGAAATAACTAGATAATATAACTGTTGATGCGCATATTTTGGTGAAATGAAGAAATGTAGCAAAGTGTCAAATTGATTTGTTGGTTAAATTTGATGATGATATATAGTCAACTACTTTGAAATAGTCAATTATATGTGGAATTTGAAAGTGTTTTGGTTGAAGTATTGTTGGTTTAGTAAACGGGTCCAAAAGTGTCCAAATGGCCATTATATTGTTCATATTTTAGTCCAAGCTGAATTAGCATTATAGGTTATTTGTTGTAAGCTTTAAGATTATATTGAGTTGTTAGTGAAATGAATAAAAAGTAAAGGTCTACATGTCTTTGATTTGTGAATTTAGTTGTCATCAAAAAGTTGTCAAAACGACTATAAATTGGTCATACGTCCAAATTCGCCATTTTTGACGAATTTGAAAAAGTGTACAAAGAGAAACCTTTATTTTCTTATAGTGGAATTTTATCTAAGTTTCAGGTCCCAACTCTAAACGAGTTAACAGTTATGCGCATCGGAAGTTCGCATTTTAAAACTGAGTTGCTGCAGCTTTACCCGACGGGTAAGGAGCTTTACCCGGTTGCCTAATCCGGCGGGTAAGATACCCCCAAACGGGTAGCCCATGTGTAAATGGTTACAGCGAAAACAAGACTCTGGAGTGTTTTGTGTCTACTAGGTGGGTACCCGGGGTTACCTGGCGGGTACCCTACTATTATGGTGATTTTTGTTTTGATTTTGTACTTAAGTTAACTGTGTTATACATATTGATCTAAACTATTTAGTCATGAATAATGGGACATAATTAAGCATGTTTTAATGTAACCAAAATAGGATGTTTCATGAACCGACCTGCCCGCCCGTTTTGCCACTTCTAGCTATGACATTTATAGTGTAAATTGAACTACTTGGGCTTACATCTATAACAAATACTTAAATCTGAATCTCATAAAGGAATCTTGGCCCTTCAATGGGCTTTTCCAAATTGATATGAAGATTTAGATTCAATCTTAATAGTTCCATTTACCCCTTAAACCTCTTAAAATATTAAAATTTAAAATAAAATATAATATTAACTTATAATAAAAGAAATCGGAAAATATTTTAAAATCTCCTTTTAATATTATTGGATGAGGCTAATTACGTATACAGTTTGACTTTAACCTACATTGAATTAATCCTTCCCGTTAATTGAGTTAATTAAATAAATCTAAACCGCTGATTAAGATTATCATGATTGTTTGCGTAATATGTCAGTTTTTGATCCGTAAATTTACAATATTAACATGATCGGTTGTGAAATTTAAGGAACATATTTCAAAATTTGAAATTCGAATTTTTAGAATAAATCAAAATAACGATTTTTTTAAAAAAGATTGACCAAATTATGTGGATATTTTGAAATTTGAATAATAAAATCATAAAAGGAGATACCGGCCTAGACCTTACCTATACGTATTTAAGTTTCGCACATAAAAAAACCAAAAGATATCTAGCCCCATGATTCTGTTATGAAGAAAACGCAGAGGTATCCCCATGGCCGGCTGTACAATCGAATTTTCACTCATGAACTTCGAAGATTCAAGTATTAAATGGTTTTTTTTATTGTTGATTAACACATATTTTGATTCAATTACTATACAACCAACTTACTATATGTCAAGGATTTCACAATAGGGTTTATATATTACAATAGATGTTCATGTTTTTCTTCAATTATCTGTAGATGCTATTTTGATCTGCTTCCTAATTCGTTATTTCAGAAAACAATTATATTATCTAAGGTAAGTGATTTTTCTATATCTAATTCTGATTTTACAGATTAATATTGTGTGTCTGATATATTCATCTTCATCTTTTTCTATTTAAAGTTTGGATTCATGGATTAGTATGTCTAATGCTTTAGTGTAATTGGTTGTTCATAATTTTATTTGATGTTTGATTTGCATATGATTCATCTGTAATTAGTAAGATTTATACTGTGTGTCTGATTTCATCTTCATCTTTTCTATTTAAAGTTTGGATTCATGGATTATTATGTCTAATAGTTTAATGTAATTGGGTGTTCATAATTTTATTTGATGTTTGATTTGCATATGAGTCATCTGTAATTAGTATCTTATTCTTATTCTTATTGGTATGTTTTAACGATTGATTGCTTGGTATTTGTACATTGAGATGTAATAACAGTTTGTCTGTCGATGAATACAAACTTTCTCTAGCACACCAAGTGTTTGTCTAAATGCTTGAATGAATTTTTTTTTGAATAAATCACTACATGTTAACTTAATTTACGTTGCATACTTTTTGCTTGAAGTTGTCGTGAACTAAAATACTTTATTATATTTTTTTAGATTTTTTCAGGCACATATCACTTGTGGATTCAATAGACCTCTCTCATATACATGAAAGTAGGATTAAACCTCTTGGGTGGGGTTCCCTTTTATCTTTACTGGTGTTTGAGAAGCCGAGAGGCTCATGATTTATATAGGAAAATGATGGGAAATGGTGTTATAGATATGGGGAATTCCTTAAATATTTTGTTGGTTTCAGTCATGAGAAGTTTGAATAAATGGATTGTGAACTGTGAAGTACTAAAGGTAAATCGTTCTATATATTCAAGCTACATGTTTGAGAATATCCACATGATCACATCATTTTCGTTACTTTTCACGTTCAATAGAAAAGTCTTCTTTCTCCTGCTCTTCTTCATATGTATTTTATCTGTTTAGTTAAAGTCATATCACCTTTTAGTTATCATTTTTAATCATGTCTATATATTTTACAATTAATTACCATGTGTCTTGACCTTAAAAGCAGGGGTCCGATCAAGCATATTTTTGCTTCCTGAGTATATGTCCCGATTATAGCATCAGGTAAATTCTCCCGGTTGTTAGAATCACATCTTAGTTCTTATTTGATTTTTATATATTCATGCATATTAGGTGTTTGATAAATGATCACAAGTTTATAAATAAATCTCATATCTGTTTCACATCTTATATATGTAGCGTATATTAGATAGCTTATCTAAATCTCCCAAACATAGTCGAGAGCTGTTTGATCAAGATTTTGTGAGCTTTCATTTTGCTTTGATGTCAAATCTCATCTCTATTTCAATATATTTGATAGTATTTATATATTTTCATTCGTAATCAATTGAGTTGTGAATCATCTTTAATATTTGGGTCTTGATTCTGAAAATCAACTTATAATGGAATATGTGGAACCAATCTAAAGGAAAGCAACTACTATGACAATGTAATAAAAACATGGTGATTAAAGTTCTTTGACATATCTGTTATCACTTTGTATTTTTCACAAATGATAACTACATATGTTTGGTACCATTCTCATGTTTTTGTATTGTGGAAAAAAGATATAGTGTGCCCTTTGGGATGAATATGAATATAATTACATGCTCACATACATTCAGGTTAGTTTTTCATGCATTGATTGTTCTTGATCGGCTCCCAACGGTCGGTCAAGGAATCGCTTCCTTGTCGTTGCTAACCTCCCAGTCGGGACCGCACGATCGGATGGGTGGTTTTATATTTATAGAGCTGGGGACCTAAGTTTTACTATGGCTAAGGGTAGTTAGCGACAAGTAATGACTCAGGGTCGTTCTTAAGATCAACCGTATTGTAAAACTAAGCAGTCAAGATGATCGATTCGATTTAGTAGGGTTTGTAAATAAGAGTTTCGATTTTGGGTTTTTACTTAGGTCCTAAATTAAACTAAATAAACAGCAAAATAAAATAATAGGTGATAATCAGTATGGAGAGGAGTGTTTGTTGTGATTTCATTAGCCTAAAGTGGAGATGATGTTTGGGTTTGATATTTTGAAAACGTTCTTTCTAAGTATTTGTGTTCTACTGTTTTAGGTACTTTATGGTGTCAACACTAGCACCCTACTATCTGATTCCTCAGATAGCATGTCACTGAGTACTAGGTTGTCATGATTCTGATCAGATCAGGTTGCTCTACCCCCAACACTGTCTGTGAAGACTAGTGACCCTTTTTGGAGTTAACTTCTGGGCGCATGAATAAGGTAACATACCGATATTTAGTTTCTGACCGTTCTTTAATAATAAAGTATTCTAATTCAAATAGAGCATCTAAGAACTAATTCGGAAAGCGTCTGTTAACTTTTCATCGATGGTTTGTTAGATTCAGAGCTGGTGGGTGACCCAGTGCTGCTCAGAATGTATACACCGACGTCCGTTCCATAGCTTGGGTTGATGGGAACCATTCCCAAAGGATGGTTCTGACACTTACACGAGGTACTAAGACGTTTTACGGCATTCCATGCCTTGCGCACTAATGCAAGTTAGGGTGTATATACCGACGACCGTTCCGTAGCTTCCATGCGTTTGTACTACACCAGAGGTGGTTCCAGCACTATACTACGTAATAGGTCGTTTTACGGTATTCCACACATGTTGCACATTCAGGTTACTCTGAACCCTTTTATGATATAAACCCATCTATGATATAAACCCAGCCCTCACTTAATATTACTCAATAAATCCCTAATTTATTCATGTTGTACTATACATTTGGTTTAGCGGTATTTCCAAAGCTTCGAAATCAGACCATGCATAGAGAGCACAGATAATTAATTACCCTCGGAACAAGGTTCGCGACTCCTTGTCTTTTAGGGTTTTAACCATGTTTATTGGAGGAAAGACGATAGTTTGATGAAAAGTTTATAATCATAGATGAAAAGTTAAACAAACATAGTTTCAGTTATATATTTAAATTAACATCATCCCCCATTATAGCGGCTAACTACATCACAACAAACATACAAGCTAACTACTCACTAATTATGGCAACGAATCCTAAATCTAGCATAATAACAATTGCATGCATTATAATAGATAAGGAAAGAGATAACCGTGATACATGCGTAGTTGGAATATAAGATGAAAGATTACAACGAGTGGAGCCTCGAATATTACAAAAGCACCCCTCCAAGTATCTTCAACAAATATTACAAAATAGCCCCTCCATTAGTCCCGTTAAATATTAATGAGAAACTAACTACTAACTAACTAACCTAAACTAGAGAGAAAGTGTGTGTGTGTGTGTGTGAAAGTGGTGAATGGATTGATTGATGTGAAATGAGGAGGTTTAAGCCTCTATTTATAGACTTCAAGTTACGATTTTACACTTAACACCCTCGCTCCCGTTTTAATACTGAAATACACCCTTGAGCTATGAAATTCGACACCAAAAGGGGCATATTCGGTAGCAAACGGGGCGTATCCGACACCAAGAAGGGGGTATACCACCCCAAAAGGGGGGTATACCATCCCTTAGAGGGGTATACGGCCCTCTATGGGGCGTATACGGCCGTCTAAGGGTGGTATACGACCCCTGAGGGGGTGGTGTACCCTGGGTCATGTTCTTGCGTGCTGGATCGTAAGTCTCGTGCACTGGTCGCAGTTCTTGTGATCTTCGGTTGGCTCTAACTTCTTCGTTACTTGTCCGTTTTCAGTGTTCTTTATATCCACGTGATCGTAATTACCTGAAGATCATAATGAACTAATCAAAGAATAATTTCAAGGTAATGTGCTAGAAAGTGCTTGTAGAACGTGATTGTATTGTTTATGTTTTGTTTTGTACGTTATTTAACCATTTTACTTGATTTTTGAAGCAATGCCTTATTTTTAGCCTTAATAATGAATTATGGTGAAAAAGTATTGATATTGAATGATTTCATCCATTTTGAGGCTAAAAAGGTGGGAATTACGTCAAATCAGTTCTCCTGATAGTGGATCACTTTACATTGATGTTATATATAGTCCTATATGAATGATTGTACATTTCAAGCAATTATTTTACATTTGATATTATTTCCTTAAAAGCTCATTCTGCATTTTTTAGGTTGTATGTCTACTACTAGCTAATGTTTCGAGAAATGGTAAGCAAATGAAAGTTGAAGGAAAATGAGATTGAGAAAGATGGCGATGTAAGAGGCAAAGCTTCAGATGTTAAAGTTTACATCTAAACTTGTGAGTTACCTGTTAATATATATTTTTAAAGAATCATATTAATTAAGAGGACATCCATTTATTTTAATAGTGATTTGATTGGTGATTGTTTTATGGTATAAGATGACTAATGCTTAGAATTGGTTCTTGCATCTGCTTATGCTCATGAGCAACCATTGCTGGGTGCAAAAGGCTTACTTTCATCAATGGTTTCTGAATTTTGATTATTATTATGTTTTTAACCCATAGGTAAGTATTTGCAGTATATTGTTGATACATGTGCTATATAAGTCTTATAATATAAACCATTATAAATGGATCAATCTGATGACTTCATATACAGATCAAATGGAGGCGCTTTTGAGAGCTGTTTAAACAACAAGGTATGTTCCTAACTCATTTTAGAGCATTATCTTGCTAGACCCGCCTGTTTTGCCCATTTTATTAGTCCTTATGCATGATTATTTAAAATACTTGCAGCGTGGGCTATACATCAAGCCATGTTTTCATTGAGATGGTAGTTGTGCATTATTTGATGCATTAGTTATTGATGGAACCCATCCCGCACTTGCTGGCATGTGTGAGCTGTATAATTAGTTGTTATAGTATTCTTCGAAGTATATAGGGGCTTGGCTTGAGGTGGATCAACGGACACTAAGATATTTATGTATTCATCCTTCTTTTTCTAATTATTGAACGTGCATATAACTTTTGATCTAACTTCAATTTAAAATCTGCACAGGTAAGCATATTCACTAAAGAATGATTCATGCGAGATCACCTACTCTGTTATCATCATTAGTTAATTGACTTACCCTGTTTAGTGTATTTCCGTTTTAGCATCCCTTTTAATCGTGTTTGATGTGTTACTGGAATATAAATCCAATGGACCCATTTTATAAGTATATGCTTTGATACTGGCATCTATATAGTATGATATCAATTTTAATTGTAATGTCATGGGCTGAAAGTGATTGAATCTTCAAAGGTTAAGTAGCATCTTGGGTAAAGAAAAGGAGGTTCATTTTTTGCATTTTATATTTTTATGTATATATTTTTGTCAAAACCGTGTATACAAGGTGTTGAGTCACTGATCGCTGAACTCAAGTGGTCACTGATCTCAAGGATTAAAGGGGAGATTATATAAGAGATTGTTAAAGTTATTATTCGCTGATAAGTGAAGTCACTGATCATGCCATCTGTTCACAGTCTCTGATCTTCTCAATAATGCTCCATGAAGAAAATGATTCAAGTCAAGCTCCTGTTGCTGAAGGTCTCTATGTCGCTGATCATATGATAAGCCAGTAGACGAAGATCTTATCAAGATAAAAGACTCAACTATGTGTGTCGCTGATACTCATCTATCAGCGAGAGTCTCCAAGTCTTCTTGAGTTCTCTCTTCTGCTGAATAAAGGAAGTCACTGAAGATTAGCTGTTCAAGTCATTCTTTAGAGCATGTTAGCTCGCATCGAGAATGAGGAGAATTGTGTTTCTATCAGTGACTGCAGCATTAAATGCCGCATTAAATAAGAAGTTGACATTCGGCGTTATTACGGTGCAGCACGTGTTCCTCGAAACTTGAAAAGAGTAACGTGGATGCATTTGATTGGTTTATGGTACAAGGTGATATTTCCCAAGACAGAATGTCGTGCCATGGTGTATCACATCTCAACTACCTCTCCAATCAAGCAGCGACACATGTCCTTCAGATCCGGAAATTAAGGATTTCAGCGTCTATAAATAGCGTAGTATGTTGTACTTTATTTTGTGTCGATTACTTGTATTGTCACTTGTTTGTCAGTGACTAGTTTGTCTAAGATACAAGTAACACCAGCGAGTAAACTAGTAGCGTGTTTGTCCACTACTTGCTTACCTCAGCGAGTGAGCAGTTAGCGTGTTTGTCCACTACTGCTCATCTCCTTTGTAATAGCTGTATTGTTTGATTTGGATTAGCTTTGGCTAATCTATTCCGCAATCAACAATAGATAAATTTTATCAATAAAAGAATTTATCTTTCAGCTATAATTGTATCAGCTACTGAACTGTTTATCTTATATATATACTTGTGTTCATATTGTTGTTACTATAATACAGTTAAAAACTTGCTAAACAAAGATAACACTATAACTAAGAAAAGAAAAGTTTTTAATTGTATTCAACCACCCCCCCTTCTACAATTAACTCACTGTTAACGATTCACAATCACTAACATAATAGTGATTAGGGACTCACAATTGGTATCAGAGCAGAGTTGGTTTAAAACATAATTTAACCAGATCTGCAATGGAATCCGTTAAGTACAGTTGTGTTGATTCTGAGTACCAGAAGGGAAATGGCTCCACTACAAAACCTCCAACTTTTGACCCATCAAGAATTGAAACCTGGATGTCCAGGATGATGATGTTCTTAGACCTTGTTGATGATCGTCTTTGTTCTATAATAACTGACGGTCCTCACACCCCCACTGTCATTATTCCCGCTGTTGCAGCCACTGCAACCACTCCTGCCTTACCAGAAATGGTTATGCCAAAAAGGGAGGAACAATGGACAGATGAGGACAGGCGCATGGTCAGGCTGGATAAACAAGCTAAAATATACATAAGCATGTCACTTCCTGATGAAGTGTTTGAGTCCATTAGATTGTGCAGTACAGCGAAACACATGTGGGACACTCTAAGAAATATTTATATTGGAACCCCCGACATTATTCGCTGTAGAGAAGTAAATCTGACTCGTCAATATGAACTGTTTGCCATGGAACCCAATGAGTCACTGGCCTCCACCTATACTAGATATCAAGCTTTAATAAATAAAATGGAAAAAGCTAATATAGGAAAGGACCAAAGATTTGTTGGCGAAAAATTTCTAGAACTGTTGCCTTGGAAAGTTTGGTGAACCATTGCAACATGTACTCGACAACGTAATGATTATACTTCTCTCAATCTAACTCAAATTTATGGTATATTGTTAAATTGGGAACAATCTGAAAAACAGGCTGATCAAAGTGAGCACATTCGTGCTGCACTAGGCAGTCAAAAGATTTCTAATGCCCTTGTAGCTGAGCTAGAAGAGATTGATCAAAAGCAGAAAGTTAAGATCACCAAGTTGAGTTCAAAGTCACTGATTGCAGATGAGGAAGGCTGTGCTGCTGACAGTCAATCTGAAGTCAGCTATGAAGAAGGACAGAGAAGCTGGAAAGAGATATGGCCATGATGGTTGCAAATTTCAGAAAGAACACAAGGTTTAACAAATTTGCTGGTGCACCATCAAGTGACATCTCAAAGTCAAAAGGCGACTGCTACAAATGTGGCAAACCTGGTCACTTTGTAGCTGACTGTAGATCTAAAGCTGTCAATCCTCTCCCTGAGCAAAGACCCAGCTTCAGAAATGACAAGTACAACAAGTACAAATCAAAGTACAAGAAGCTGAAAGCTATGTCCAAAGTTGGCAAGAAGAAGGGAAAAGGGTTCGTCGCTGAAGAAGGATCCTTCAGCGACTCTGACTCAACCTCATCATCTGATGAAGAAGAAGCTATGATTTGTTTAGATAGGGATTACTGCCTGATGGCTGATGATGCTAACTTCCATGAAGACATCAAAGAAGTAGCTAAGAAATGTTCAGCATCCGGCTGGGATCCAGAGACTCTCTACAAGGTACATTGCTTTAAATCAGCTTCAGTGACTGAAAAGGAGAATATCTTTGAGACTTTGATAGTTGATCTATCAAATGCTCATGATATTCAGAAAAGGCAAGAATGCATGATCAATAACTTGACATCAAAACTTAAACTTCAAGAAGAAAATTTGTTGAAAATGAAAGACCTAAAACTTGAACTTGATGCACAAATACATGCAAATCAAATGTGCATTCAAGAGAAAATAAGTTTTGAAACCAAATTTTCTCAACTCAATGAAGTTATAAAGTCATGGTGCAAATCTGCATTAAATGTAAATCAGTGTGTCAATAATCAAATTCCAAAACAAGTAAAAGCTATTTTGGGAGGTGATTATGACACAGCTGCTTCTCTGGCTGATGCCACAAGCATTGATCAAATATTCAAGCCTGATCAATCCTTTTCAAACTTCGTTTTTGAGCCAATGTCAGTCTTCAGCGAGCCTAAACCAAATCACTTTGTTAAAAGCTCGCTGGTCACTGACAACTGTGATATAGCTGCAAGTATTGATGAACTGAAAGACTTGAGCATAAATGAGTCAACGACTAATCCAGTTCCCATCAGTATTACTGCTATTAATCAAAAGTTATTCAGCAACCTCACCTCTGACACTCCAGTAACTGATGATCTTGTCATCAGTGACTTGGAGTCAAAGAAACAAACTGAGACAGTAAGTCTGAACTCTTTTAAATCTCAATCAAATAAGCATACTGAGCAAAGGAAGTCTAAAGCCACAAATAAAAAATGCTATAAGTGTGGAAATAGACAACATGTGTCAACAGATTGTTCATCAGTACAAGCTTGTGTCCAACCAACCACCAGCAGTGAATCAAATGTCTTGCTGGTCAGTGGAAGCCAAGTTCAAGGCTTGTCCACCATGAACCCATCTCAGGATGGGTTCATAAATTGAACTAACATTTTACTCCTGATGTAGGGCATTCTTAGAGAAACAATCTGGTATCTGGACAGTGGGTGTTCCAGACATATGACCGGATGTAAGTCCCTGCTCAGCGACTACCAGGATAAAAGAGGTCCTGATGTAGTTTTTGGTGATAACAACATTGGTAAGACCAGAGGGTATGGGGTCTTGACCAATGGTAATGTCATGTTTAAAAAGGTGGCATATGTTGAAGGACTGAAGCATAATCTATTAAGCATCAGTCAGTTCTGCGATGCCAAAAATAAGGTGCTATTTGATCATGAAGCTGGAGTTGTTTACAACAAGAATGGAAGTGCTGTCCTGGGTGCTCAAAGGAAAGGAAATACATATGTAGTCAATATGGACTCAGCACAATCAGGAACATGTTTTTACTCCAGAACCGTTTCAGAAGAAAAATGGTTATGGCATAAGCGTCTTTCTCACCTGAACTTCAAGGCCATCAGCAAGCTTAGCAAGAATGACTTGGTAAATGGTCTTCCAAAGCTTACTTATGACAAAGACAAGCTTTGTTCAGCGTGTGAGAAGGGAAAGCATCACAGCTCTTCTTTCAAAAGCAAACAAACATCTTCAGTGACAGAATGTTTTCAATTGATGCATATGGATCTATTTGGTCCAGTGAGTTCTCCCAGTCTTGATGGTAAAAGGTATTGCTTGGTAATTGTGGATGAATATTCCAGATATACTTGGGTATTCTTCCTCAAAGCCAAAAGTGATGCAACACAGAAAATCATATCCTTTATCAAAAAGATGGAAAACTTAAATGATTGTTCAGTTAAACATTTAAGAAGTGATAATGGCACTGAATTCAGAAATATTGACCTTGAAAGTTTCTGTGATTCAAAAGGTATTTCTCAAAACTTCTCTGCACCAAGAACACCTCAACAAAATAGTGTTGCAGAAAGGAGAAATAGAACCTTGATTGAATCAGCAAGGTCAATGCTCATAGATGCTGGTCTTAAGACCCATTTCTGGGCTGAAGCAGTTAACACTGCCTGCTACACTCAGAATAGGTCTTTGATTGTCAAGAGACATGATAAGACAGCCTATGAGGTGTTAAGGGGGAGAAAACCTGACATAAGTTTTCTTCATGTTTTTAGCAGTACCTGCTATGTCTTAAACAAAAGAGATCACTTAGGAAAGTTTGATCCCAAAGCTGATGAAGGTATATTTGTTGGTTACTCAATCATTTCAAAAGCTTTCAGAGTTTAAAATAAAAGAAGGGAATGTATTGAAGAATCAATGGATGTTACCTTTGATGAATCTTATGATGAATCACTCACTGATCCAAAAGATTATGAAAACCTTATTTTTAATACAATCAGTGATGACAAGCATGAGGTTCATCCATCAGATTCTGAAAGGGAAGATGATGTCCCTGAAGATACTTCTGGCTCTACTTTAGCTAAGAATGATTCAGGAACTTCATCTTTGCCTGTTGATATCCCATCATCATCTCATCATTTGCATCAAAATAATAACACTCACTGTCCAAAACAAAGCTTAAACATTAATCATGATTCTAATGCTGATGTGTCTGGTGGATCATCTCTGAATAATCAAGTCACTGCTGAACCTCAGCAAGTGACTAAATGGACTAGACATATTGATAATCAATTAATTATTGGTGATCCTCAATCCAAGGTCCAGACCAGATCAGCATCTGCTAACTTTTGTTTGTTTGTAAGCTTTGTGTCACTGATTGAACCCAAGAAAATTGATGAGGCACTCACTGATCATCACTGGATAGCTGCCATGCAAGATGAGCTATCTCAGTTTGAAAGGAATAAAGTGTGGAAGTTAGTACCTCAAGTAGCTGGGAAATCTGTGATTGGAACAAGATGGGTGTTCAGAAACAAGATGGATGCTGATGGTGTTGTAATAAGGAATAAGGCTAGACTGGTTGCACAAGGTTACTGTCAGCAAGAAGGAATTGATTACGATGAAACCTTTGCACCAGTTGCTAGGCTTGAAGCAATCAGGTTGTTCTTAGCATATGCAGCTCACAAGAAGTTCAAGGTATATTAAATGGATGTGAAAAGTGCCTTCTTGAATGGAAAGCTGCAGGAAGAAGTGTATGTGAAGCAACCACCTGGATTCACTGATCCCAAGCATCCAGGTTATGTCTATAAGCTGGAAAAAGCTTTATATGGACTAAAACAAGCTCCTAGAGCTTGGTATGACACTCTCTCTACCTTCTTAACTAACTGTGGGTATGTCAGAGGTAAAATTGACAGCACACTTTTTATTAAAAAGGATAAGAGAGATGTTATATTGGTCCAAATTTATGTTGATGATATTATTTTTGGGTCTACTGACAATGACATGTGCAAGGAATTCAGTAACCTCATGACTAAAAGTTATGAAATGAGCATGATGGGTGAACTAACATTTTTCCTTGGTCTGCAAATAAAGCAAACCAAAACTGGTATTTTTATAAATCAAGGAAAATATGTTAAAGATTTATTAAAGAAATTTGAATTCACCAACTGCTCATCCCTTGCTACACCAATGTCATCTGCAGTAAAATTACATGCTGATCCTGATGGTAAATCTGTAAACATCACTGCTTACAGAGGAATGATCGGGTCACTGCTGTATTTAACTGCTAGTAGACCAGACATTATGTTTTCCACTTGTCTATGTGCTAGATATCAAGCTGATCCAAAGGAATCCCATTTGCTCGCTGTCAAGAGAATATTCAGATATCTGAAGGGTACACCAAATCTTGGTCTCTGGTACCCATCTGGTTCAGATTTCTCACTAAAGGGATATTCAGATTCTGATCATGCTGGATGCAAAATGGACAGAAAGAGTACATCTGGTAGCTGTCAGTTTCTTGGAGAAAAGCTTGTAAGCTGGTCAAGCAAGAAACAAAATTCTGTCTCAACTTCTACTGCTGAGGCTGAATATGTCGCTGCTGGAGCTTGCACTGCTCAAATTCTGTGGATGAGGAATCAGCTCGCTGACTATGGTTTTGACTTTGGCAATGTTCCAATTTATTGTGACAGTCAAAGTGGCATTGCCATAGCAAATAATCCTGTGATGCACTCAAGGACAAAGCATATTGATGTCAGATATCACTTTATCAGGGACCACGTCATGAAAGGTGACATTGAATTACATTTCATTCCAACTGATTACCAACTCGCTGACATATTTACAAAACCTTTAGATGAGAAAAGATTCACCTTTCTCATCAGCGAGTTGGGCATGCTGAACCTAAATGATTAAAACCTGATTGTTTAATAAAAGATAGTTACAGAATATATAGTTTATACTTTTAACACACTGACCTATTATTCTCACTGATGTAGTCAGCAAGAACAATAAGTTAGCATAGTTATAATCAATAAATTATATACTTTGTAACTGCACATGAAAATTCCTTATATCATATAAATAAACTATATCTTATGCTTCACAAACTTGACTAGCTGATTAGATTAGTATTCTAAGTTGTAATTTGATCAGCGACATCAAATATGAAACATAATATTTATTTTATTTTAAGATATAATTTATCTTCATCTCGCTGAGACATAATGTATCAGCGAAAGATATGTTATTATTTAATATAGCATTTATTTCGACATATATTCCCTATAATTAATACATTTTGTATTTAATTTTTAACGATTTATATTCTTAATAAATGCCTTATTAAAATATCTTATGGGAACTCGAAAAGGTACACTTTTTCTGACACCTCGTATACCTTTCCGGCGCACCACTCCCATCACCATTTAATGTTACCACTTATCACCATCATCACCCTACTCCACTACCACCAACCACATTTTTTTTACTTTTTGACCACGTACATACTCGTTTTGACCACACATTTTCCACATCAGTAACCGTATATAAGCAGCGAAACCCTTACCTTTTCATTCTTTACGCTTTCTAATTTTTCAAACTTCATCTTCTTCATTTTCTCTGCAAATATCTCACATTTTACATCTTCTACTTTTTCTTTTTCTAAAATGGCAAGAACAAAATTTTTCAACAATGCTTATACACCGACCCCAGAGATTAAAGCTCTTCGAGCCTCTGTGGTCAGTGAGACCCTTGTCATTACAGTTCCCAAATCTAACTATTCAAGAAATGTAAATTGCCCTAAACCTGAGTATGCGGAGGTGATAAACTTTTTGAAAAATCACTTTATCCTCCCTGCTCTTACCTTGTCTCCTGGGGAAATGAACCCAGAATGGCTCAGTGAGTTCTGGTATACCTGCACTCACTCTGTCGTCTTTGGTGTTTCCCAACTCCAGGGTTTCATAGACAATGGTACCCAACCCATCATCATAACTGCCAACACCATCCGCTCCATTTTACAACTGCCGACCTATGAGTCGTACGAGTCGCTGCCAGAGAGCGACGTTGCCAAACAAGGCCTCGTCGATCTTACTGAGATTGAGTGTAAATACTCAGTCGATGACAGTGGCAACCGTAAGTACTCTACGGTCCATAAAACAAAAATGGATGGTGTTTGGAATGCTCTTTTCACAAACTTTATCCAATCTTTGGGTACAAAATCAGGGAGCTATGATCAATTCAGCTCCCTGGAGGCCCAGATCAGTTGGTCACTGGTCAACTCTCTACGAGTTGACTATGCAAGTGTGATCTTTAACGAACTGATCACCAAAGTCGCTGAGCCTGCCAGGGCAAAATATGTACCTTACCCTAGGTATCTCTCACTGATCTTTAGGGATCAGTTTGCTGCCTATGATAGGGTATCTTTTCAGGGATTTGAGCCCACTCTGGTAGGATCTCAAATTTTCGCAAAACCAGCGACTGCGGTGTAACCCGCTTTTATGAAACACCCGGGGATCCTTGCACCCCAGCCTGTAACTTCTGCACAAATGTCAGTTGCTGCCCCCCCCCCCCCCCCCCCATCGACCACGTCACTGACCACACCCCCAGTGACTACTGTTGGTCAACCACCAGTTAAGAAACCACCAACTGCTCCCAAGAAAAAATCCAAATTAGGGTCCCTGACATTAAAGGATCAGGGACATAGTAAAAAGAAGACATCTACGGATGCCAGTGGTGAATCAGTGACTGTACGTTCAGTTGCTGAGGGCACCACTGCTGAACCCTCAACTTTACCTGCTTCACTGGACTCCCGAAAGTCCAGTGACTCTACAAAGGGACAACTACAGACAGCAGCTGCAGTGGATCAAACCACTGTTAGCAGTGATTCGGGTGCACCCCACACCCTCAGATTGAGTCAACCCAGCCACTTGTCATCTTCACAAAAGGGTGACATTTCATTAAAAGGGCAAGTGACATCAGTGGGTGATAACACACTCATAGCTGATGTCACACCACTGGCTACAGACCCGGGCCATCTCTCATCTATCACTGCACCGACTGTCAATGTCTCACCACTGACCCATGGTGAGATACAGGTCGCTACTTCTATTTCCAATGAACCACCAGCTAAATCACAAGCTGATGATGAGGAAATCATGCCAATAGACACCTCAGAGGACACCCAACCCATTCCTCCACCCACATCCAACTCTCCCATCAGAGAGCTCACCCCCACCTCTTTCTCCAGTGATAACATCCAAGTCACTGCTGGTCAGACCACACCCCCTGATCAGGTAGCCCAATCTACACCTACCCCCATTATTAATACCCAAACTACTCCCCCAAACACCTCCACTCACTCCACATCAGATCAGCTACTGATGGAGTACATTGCCCAATCCCAAACCCAAATTAAGATGCTCACTGAAGACCGTGAGGCACTTATTGGCAATGTCTCTGTCCTTCAGAAAGCTGTTGCTGCTCTCACTGATGTATACAACTCCATTGAACCATGGAGCACATCTGTTAGTGAGAGGGTACAAACAGTAGCTGATGCTAGTTCTGCAATAAACCATGCAGTCACTGAGCTAGCCTCCACCTCCACCTCCACCAACAACTTCACTAATCATGCTGCTGCCATTGCCCAGCTCACCACCAACCAAAATGACTTAGCCATTTCTGTATCTAACTACCTGTATAACACTGAAAAAGTTATTAAGGTACTTCCACAGGTTGTCTCACAGCTCACAAAGACAAGAGCTGAGGTCGCTGCCCTGCGAGAGGAAAATGCTGATTTCACTGATTAGATACTTAGGGCAGTTGATCAGTTTGAGCGAACCAGTCAGGGGGAGAGTGAAGACGAAGAGTTTGATCCTAAGATGCCCCGAAAGATGACTGATCTGCTATCAAACAAAGCTCACAGGGACATTGTGCTCAACACCTATGCACTTCGTCCAATCGCTGAGCAACCTGAATTGGAGGCCCTTGCAGTTGCTGAACTGCATTGGGTAGATATGGAGATAGCCACTGATATGGTGGATATCACTGAGAGCTTTCCTGAGTTCAGTGTTGAAGAGCTCAGGAACTACAACGGGCTGGTGCAACAATGGGCAGTGGATGATACTGCTAGGATAGAGGGTACCTCAGTGAGCTATGAATTGGCTCGCTGGGAATAGATGAATAAGGAAGTGGTAGATGATGTATCTGATGATGAGGAGGATGATACCATCATGCATGATGCTGATGATAATGATGATGATAACAATGATGATGGCCAGGGAGGTGGTCATGGAAATGGTCAGGGTTCAGATGATGAAGATGATATAAATATGGAGGATCAGCAACCCATATCTTCTGTTATCAAGAGAAAAAGGACCAGTGACACCTCTCCTGCATCTACTCCTCCATCAAAGAAACAACAGGTCAGTGACCCTCAATTACATATTGTCATATCTGAGGTAGCTGTACCTTCATCTCCACCAGCAACCCTAAACCTACCCTCACCTACAGCAACTACAACTACAACAACCCAAACAACCCAAATAACCACACCTACCCCAGCAACAATAATACCAATCTCCACAGCAACTCATTCCAATACAACCACTTCTGATACCTCCCCTACAGCATGCCTTTCCTCTGACTCAGCCTCAGATACCCCTTGTCCTGATGAAACAAAAGAACAGAGAGTTGCCAGAAAGATAAAGGCAAGACAGGATAGGGAGCATGAGATGATAATGCAAATAACCTTTCAGGCTGAGTTAAGAGAAGAACAAGAAAGGAAAAGGTTGCTGAAAGAGCAATCAGATGCTGACAGAGCATACCTACTGGAATTGAGCTCTAAAGACGCCAATGAAAGGGCCAGACTTCTTAAACAAAAGAAAGATCAAGAAGAGTCTGATGCTACAATTGCCAGGGTACTTGCTGAGATAGAAGAGAGTGAGCTAGAGCAACAAAAACTGAAAACTTCAGCTAGCAAGAGCTCTAAAAAGAAAGGGGGAGCTGTCAGAACATCAGTGGATAGGAAATGGGATGAAATTGATAGAAAAAGGTTTGCTGCCCGAATGACAGGGAGATCAAACCCTGCACCTATTACCAAGGTTAAACTGAAGAAGTCTAAGAATCAATCTCAACCTCAACTGCTTATTCAAAGAGGTTCAGAGACTCAAGCCATGCTACTTGATCAAGTATGCAAGCTGCACAGAGAAGAATGGAATGAGATCAGGCTTGCTATCAGCCACTCAACAAGTGCAGCTAAAGCTGATATCCTGAAAGAGATTGATAGACTATATCAAAAAATGGTGTCACTACAACTTCTCAGACCAGAAGATACTGTCACATTTGGTGAAGAGATTGTTCAGCCACCAAGTCCAAGGTATAGGTCAGGCACAATCAGCATCTATCGAATCCCCAACACTTCAAGGCTAAATCTATCTATCCCTGCTGGTGTGCCAAAGCTTGAAGGTCATGAAGTCACTGAAGGGGAAAAGGGTCTGGTATACAGGGACCTAAATGGTGCCCTTAGGTTTCAGAGAGAAGCTGAACTTGAGAAGGTTGATCAAGAACAACTCATACACCTAATCAGGTCAGCTAGCATGCTTCCAACATATTCAAAGATCAGAAAAGCTATTCTCGATGAAGCCTTGGCCAGAAAATTCAGATACCTTCCCTCCAAAGACAAGTATGAACTTGAAGCTGAGCTTGGCATAGTGAAAGAGGAGGATATGTGGAGAGATAAATAATTTAGATATTTTGTAATAGTTAGCTTCTGTAAATATTTGTTCTATGATATATATGAGGCTTGTCACAGAAAATCTACAAGTACAAGTCACTGGGCAACCTACCTACTATCAGAGACTCAAATATTTTCAACCGCAAAAATTTACAAGTACAAGTCTCTGTGCAACCAACTTATCTTCAGAGACTAAAACTTTCCTGCAACTAGTTTGTCTAAGGGAGTTTTGACTTAAACCATTTAGGGGGAGATTGTTGAGTCACTGATCGCTGAACTCAAGTGGTCACTGATCTCAAGGATTAAGGGGGAGATTATATAAGAGATTGTTAAAGTTATTATTCGCTGATAAGTGAAGTCACTGATCATGCCATCTGTTCACAGTCTCTGATCTTCTCAATAATGCTCCATGAAGAAAATGATTCAAGTCAAGCTCCTGTTGCTGAAGGTCTCTATGTCGCTGATCATATGATAAGCCAGTAGACGAAGATCTTATCAAGATAAAAGACTCAACTATGTGTGTCGCTGATACTCATCTATCAGCGAGAGTCTCCAAGTCTTCTTGAGTTCTCTCTTCTGCTGAATAAAGGAAGTCACTGAAGATTAGCTGTTCAAGTCATTCTTTAGAGCATGTTAGCTCGCATCGAGAATGAGGAGAATTGTGTTTCTATCAGTGACTGCAGCATTAAATGCCGCATTAAATAAGAAGTTGACATTCGGCGTTATTACGGCGCAGCACGTGTTCCTCGAAACTTGAAAAGAGTAACGTGGATGCATTTGATTGGTTTATGGTACAAGGTGATATTTCCCAAGATAGAATGTCGTGCCATGGTGTATCACATCTCAACTACCTCTCCAATTAAGCAGCGACACGTGTCCTTCAGATCCGGAAATTAAGGATTTCAGCGTCTAGCGTAGTATGTTGTACTTTATTTTGTGTCGATTACTTGTATTGTCACTTGTTTGTCAGTGACTAGTTTGTCTAAGATACAAGTAACACCAGCGAGTAAACTAGTAGCGTGTTTGTCCACTACTTGCTTACCTCGGCGAGTGAGCAGTTAGCGTGTTTGTCCACTACTGCTCATCTCCTTTGTAATAGCTGTATTGTTTGATTTGGATTAGCTTTGGCTAATCTATTCCGCAATCAACAATAGATAAATTTTATCAATAAAAGAATTTATCTTTCAGCTATAATTGTATCAGCTACTGAACTGTTTATCTTATATATATACTTGTGTTCATATTGTTGTTACTTTAATACGGTTAAAAACTTGCTAAACAAAGATAACACTATAACTAAGAAAAGAAAAGTTTTTAATTGTATTCAACCCCCCCCCCCTTCTACAATTAACTCACTGTTAACGATTCACAATCACTAACATAATAGTGATTAGGGACTCACACAAGGAGATGACGTAATTTTTATCCTTTTTGTAAGTGATGATAACAAACATATTATATCTGTTATTTATATAAATCAGTGTATGGAACTTTTTTTCACAGGTAAATGAAGAAGGTCTCGAGAAATAATGAAAGTAGGATGCACATGAAAGGTAGTTTTTATTGACCTTTATAGAAGTACGATTTTTAAGTGTGCATTGTATTTTTAAATCTGACCTCTTGCTGCTCTATTTTAGACTATTATTGGAATGGATTTCGCCACATCTAACATCTATAAAAATAAAGATAAAACTTATATATTTGAAAGTATACAACGATGAGTATAAGCTAAAAGTTATAAGTAATTGTATCCACTTAGATAGCACTGCAGGAAGAGGACGTGAACTTACCGGAGCCAATGGACCTGCATGTAAGTGGCTATGCTAAGAGAGATGAAATCAGTACTCCTCGCTTAGTATAAAACCTTAGTACAATGAAGGTGACTGAAGTGAAACCTCTTTTTTACTTCAGTTTTGAAAGTTTTCGATATCATGGTAGAATTAATGTAATGTACATTCCTCTCATATTGTTGACTGAGCTTTAGTGTCAATGATGATGTATTATCCAATTGTTGTGGCAACATACTTCTAGATATAATCGTTATTTATGATGTTTTCATATTGATTTTCGGCATACATGTTAACTATTTACATCAAATGGCATCTAATTTTGTTTGCTGGAAATCAAATAAGGGCGACAGTAATTTAGATTGTTGCAGGTGGAACATGCCTTGGTCTTTTGCATTTACCTGTATAAGTGTACTCGATCTGTACAATTTATTCGTAGACATGGCACATTTGTTGAGTGTGATTGAGGTATTTACTTATTTCTCAATTTTTGAATCAAAGTGATAAGCTTTGTTACTTATGTTAAGCTTGCACCAATGGAACATAACATGATTAGGTGGCAAAGTGAGAGGAATTAAGAACAAAATATTGTGTCGAAATCAAATGTTCTTCTTTTGCAAATTTTGTATTTTGCAGACCGATAAAAGACAGAGGTTGCTATATGTGAGCTTCTTGTGGGTTTGAATTATATATGTTGTTATGATCATCAACAGAATGCTTTATTAGATTGTGGTAGTGGTTTCGACTTGGATGATGGCACGAATTGGCAAATGGAATACTAATATCATCATGGATTTTTTGTATGTAGTGAGTTCTATTTATTTGTAGATGATATGTAGTAGTTGTAAAACATAATGTGAATATTAGAGAGTTTTGATTTGTTGATGTTTGTAACTATCAATTCTGAATCATACGGCTTAAATAGTTCTTCATTTATTATATAGAGTGCGTTTTACTACATGGTCTTTGCCTTAATCGGTAGTACTAACCCAGTTTTTTGTATTCATGTTATGTGTTCTAGACTCGCTTCTATGAACATTTTCCCTTGTTATCTCCCAGTTTTATGTTTCTCATTTCATCGCAATTTCTTATATGCTAAATTCTGTTATGAATCAGCAAACACCATTGCTTTAAATAAGTTTGTATGCATGTTTATGAATCTTACATATATGCACCTGTCATAACGATGCTAAAATTAGATGCTGGTTCCGTAGGAACTTCAAAGTTCTAATTGGAGGTTAACAATATGGTATCTTGAGAAGAATGTGTATTTTTATGTTCTTCCATAGTATTAAAGTGTTCTGTTTTGATCCAAAATAATGCAGGTTATGAAATAGTAACTAACTTTACATGTCAAAAGCAAGCCAAAGCTACAAAATTTTTAAAAATAATGATAAAATAAAAAAAAATATCACTATTAAAAGCAAAGACACATATATAATTAAAAATATGTTATAAACAGAATCAAAACAGCATGCATTGTACATATCATGTAGCCATATATGAATTTTTATTTTTTAGCTAAGTATTATGATGATCAGATTGTCTTTTCTATTCCTTTACTTTTTTGGCAAAAAAGATTATATTGGTACGGACTTAAAAATCCATATATGAGTACCTGAGATGGGTTGCAGGATCAATTTTAATTAACATATAAATACTACTTGACTGAAATTTTGTTTTTTTTTTTAATTCCATAACTCATGTATCATTATTATAATATTAAGTTAGAACAAATAAATACTACTTACCTTCATCTCTGTAGACATAAGTTTCAGTTAATATATATATATATATATATTGTTGAGTTCTGGTGAGAACAAAAGAATTTCGTGAGAACGGTGAGAACAAATCCTACCACCTATTTTAAATCAATGGTCTAAAAGGGTGATGACATTTTTGTAAATATTGGAAAATCTGGAAAAATGTGGCATTTTTGAAAATATGGGTAAACTTCATTTTTTATTCACAATCCATCTTTTTTGTTAATATTAGATTTTTTTAATTCACAAAAATTTCTTATACAATGTAGCTAAAACTTTATTTGTTAATATTAGATTTTTTTTTCTTCACTAACATTTCTTATACAATGAAGCTAAATTTTTATTTGTTAATATTAGATTTTTTATGCTTCATAGAGATTTCTTATATAATGAAGCTAAAATTTTATTTGTTAATATTAGATTTTTTATGCTTCATAAAGATTTCTTATACAATAAAGCTTAAATTTAATTTAAAATGTGAACTATTCAGAGTTCAGATTTTTTGTGATCTGAACGTTTTTTAGCTTAAGATGTACAAAATATGTGAATGAAAGTCGTTTTTGTTTTATAAATGAAGTTGCTATTTATCCATAAAGTATGCTGAGATGTAATTGTAAACTTTCACATTCAATATATACTTGTGAATCTGAATTGTGACAAACTTCACATACAAGATTTGTGATAATTTTATTTTTTTAAAAAAACTTCACATTCAAAGTATACATATGAATTTGAATTGTGACAAACTTCACACAAAGAATTTTATGTTAATTTTAATAAAAAAAAAAACTTCACTTTCAAATTATACACGTGAAGCTGAATTGTGACATACTTCACACACAAGATTTTATGTTAATTTTATTTTAAAAAAACTTCACATTGAAAGTATACATGTGAAGCTGAATTGTGACAAACTTCAGACAAAGGAATTTATGTTAATTTTGTTTTAAAAAAAACTTCACTTTCAAAGTATACATTTGAAACTGAATTATGTCAAACTTCATACACAAGATTTTTTTGTTAAGTTTATTTAAAAAAAAAACTTCACATTCAAAATATACATGTGAAGCTTAGTTGTGACAAGCTTAACAACGTAACATCTGTGAGAAAAAAAACCTTCACCCCTTTAAAACTATTTTGAAGGTATCGAAGTTCGCATTATTTACAAAAATGTCATTTTAGAAATCAGTTCACCAGTGACTATGTAAAGCTTCATATTATAAAATTTGTGTGAATCAATAAATAAAAAATGTAATAGTTGATGAAAAAAAATCACGTTTAAAGGCACATTATGAAAGGGTATAGTTTACCTCCCAATACACTTCCTATAATCTTTTCGTCCTTCAACTTTTTTAAAAGAATATCCAACTTTATCTTAAATACCCAAGTTATTACGTCTGGCCTATCCTCAAGATTTAAGTCCCCGAGTTCTAGAAAGGGCCACTTGGCGTTGCAAGTTAGAGTAATAAACAGATCAGGATACCCAAATCCTCTTACAATAGCCATTGCATCGAGGTAATTCTTTCGCATGTACCTAGCACCACCAGTAAAAGACGATGGTAAAATTACACGATTACCCATATCAGAGGCTACCCAAATGCTCTTACAATAGCCATTGCATTGAGGTAATTCTGCTGCATGTACCTAGCCCCACCAGTAAAAGACGACGGCAAAATTACACGATTACCCATATCAGAAGCATCAGCATCCCCATAATCACGTGCTTCATATCTACTCAATGGAGATACTCTGAATGTTTGTTGATTGTTATGAATATAATTAAACCTTGAATTCTCGACCATAGTATAAGCATCAAAAATAAACTGCTATGTAATATATATCTTCTATATACAAATTGAATTAAATGAAAACTAACTGTTTTATTATTATTATTATTATTATTATTATTATTATTATCATCATCATCATCATCATCATCATCATCATTATAATTATTATTATTATTTACTTTTACTATTACTAATAAAAATACAAATTACTACAAACTATAATTAATATATTAGTATCCATTTTCAAATGACATATTTGATATATATCTTTACCACTAATATTCAAATAAAAATTAAATATACATATTCATTTATATTTATTATGTTTATATTTACCTAGAAAAATACATATTCCGTATGATAGAATAAAATCAAAATAGTTATTAAATTCTAATTATATTTATACTTGTAATTAGCGACACATATGTTGTACGACGTTGAAATTTATAATATAAAACACAAAATGTGACTACATATTGAAATATCCAAATATTGTATACACAATCAACTCATTTGAAATTTAAGGTATACATCGAAACAATAAATAGAATAGTCACATTCTTGTGTTCATGTTCTTTCATCAGTATTTATGTCAGAACCAACCTATCATCCGCGTATTTCTATAAATAAATTAGTCTCTTTAGGTCAATATTTAGGATAAAAATATATGATATTATGAGATTCAAAGTATAGTATTCAACATGAAGTGGTGATTTTAACAAACATTTAGATTTTTTTAACGGTTATTTCATATCTACTATTTCATATTACGATATAATTTGTTTTAAGATTTCTTGATGTAGCCCGCGATTTTTGCGAGTTTTGATCTAGTATTAAATAAAACCCAAAAATAAAACCATCCAAGTACAACATATTATAAAATCGGTCATTCAATTTTATTGATAGAGTAGAAGCCCTAGCCGCTCATTCTTATTCTCATAGTTATCTCACCGATCGTCATGGGTGTTCATCAATACCACTGCTCAAAATTCATGTGCCCAATTCATCTAAATAATTTATCTGACTTTTCTTCTTCATCTCCATTTTGGTGTTTTTTTAACAGATATATAGTTGCAAAGATTGAGTAAAGACTAAAGAGGACTCGTGTGACTATTATTGTGAAGTACATTGCGATTTCATGTAATATGCTCACAGTTTATTGATGTTTCTTGGAGGGTTGTACAGAGCCCAAAGCACAAGTGCAAATATATATCTTTTGTGATAAAATAATTGGCAATCATTTTCTGAATTAGTGTTTGTTACGAATTTATGTTTCATATGGATGACAATATTTGATTTTTTCCTCTCAAGAAAGAACGATAGATTGATTTGAATATTTGTAAGATCTTTTTAATATAGTTGTGATTTCGTAAACGTGTTGATTTAATATTCTATGCTTTTACTTAATCTGCTATTTGTAATGATTTTAATTCATTTGTTTTTTTTGCATGTCTTTAGGCTTCTATAGATTGTTAATACGGTGCATGTTTATGTAGCATTCACTTTTTTGGCTCAATAAGGTAGCGCAGATCGATACAAAACATAAGAAATGCATGTACACTTGGTCAAAAAAGGAGTGATATGTTTTTAGATTTTGTTGAGCTTTGTAATCAATCGCTCTGTTAAAGAATTTATATTTATCAATCATGGCCAATTAAACGTGGCATTCTCACGAGTGACAAGGAGAAGTGTTTTGAAAGTATTGATGCGTGACAGAGATGAACAAATTACCAATCAATTACGTCTCTAACTATCAAATACTCAGGTACACCCGTCAACCACAACTATAGTAGCTTATTTAGACATTTAAAATGCACAAATAATCATCTACGTAGGTCATAGATTCAATTGGATATGGCAAAATAGAAAGCCAGGGAGGTGTTGGAAGTACTTGGAACATAGAAGTCTTGACCTTCGGTGATGGTAAGTTATTACACCATTATATAGTAGTAGTTCTATAATCTGTGTTATTTTAGGTAGTTAACACTCAATAAAGTTACATAATTGCTCAATTAATCATAAAATATATGTATTAAGGACTAAATAGATTTTATATATTTTCTTTCAAACAATATACTTCCTCCGTCCCAATTTTATTATCCTCAGATAAAAAATACGCAGTTTAAGAAAATATAACCATCTCTCTTACTTTTTGGTAAGATGACAGTTTTATCCTCTACTTTCTACCTACTTTTTGTCTTACATATATACACTAGGGGTTAAAAAGAACTTTATCTCAGTATTCTTATCTATTTATGAAAGTGGACAATAAATTTAGGACATCCATAAAAGGAATACTGGACTATAAATATGGGACGGATGGAGTATTACTTATGTAGACAATTTCATTCACAGCCATATGCTCAAGGAGGAGATGTACCAAAACAAACAGTTCTTAATAACTGTAATGATGACGAAAGGTGATACAAAGAGTTTCTTAGCGCCGAAAAACCTATAAGGGTATGGAGGCTTATACTACAGCCCATCTCGACACTTATTGATTTCTCTTTCAAGTAACGGCTTGATTGGATTATTTTGTGTATGTGTATGCCATGATCTGTTTCTCTTATATATGATTTCAAATAATGGAAAAAGTTCCATGTTGCAGTACTGTGCACTATCATTAATGATTAAGTATAATATCTTTTTACTATATAAGAAACAGCAAGATGAACTAAATTTTGATACCTTAACGTCTAATATGATGCCACATAAGTGTCTAGGAATTTGACACTAGTCAATCTTTTATAATTAACACACATAAAGTAAATTTAAGAAAATAAAAAATAATAATAAAACTACACAAATTACATATATATTAATTTCATTAAATAAAAGAACATAGCTTCTCACTTAATTAAATATTTATTTGTGCTATTCAATTTCAACTTTTTTTTAACTTTATTTGCATAATTTTATGACTACTATTTTGAAACCCCTTTGTCTATTTTATAAACATTTTCACTTAAACATTTTCACTTTCTCAATCTCTATTTCTAGAATTACACAACTACTTAGATACTACATGTTGTTTACACCGTTTTGACACACAATTTCATATAAAAAAGAAGAAGCATGTAGCCTTATAAAATTATACACCATCATCTTATAGCTAGCTCGACAAAAAAAGGTATTTTTGCGTATTTTTTCCTTCTTTTTGATTTTGGCAAAATGTTATTTAACATTCTTCTACCTATTTCGATACACAAATAATCTTCTTTTTTAATCCTTCTTTAAACTAACAAAAAAGGCAAAAGAAAAAAGGATATTTTGATTTTGTACTTAAATTACTCATCTTGAACACACTACTTCTTTGGATATGACACTAGTAAATTAAAAGGCCGTACAATGCACGGCCCACCCTACTATTTCGTCAAGTTATGCGTTTAACAAACCACTATTGTATACTTCCAACTTTTGTACTTTTAAAGTATGAGGTGGACATTTTAAAAACTCTATTGTATGGTCTCAATTTTCATAGTCTCCGTTGTATGATACAGGGTATGAAAGTTGAGATTGCAGAATATAGTTTTTAGATGGTTTACCTCATACAATATCTGGTATGAAAGTTGGGTTTGTAGGAAAAATTGGGTTTTCAAGTGCAATTTTCCCAAACTTTAGACCTAAATATGTATACCTATATATAATATTTACGAATGACATTTTATATGGTTACGTAGCTTGTGACTAGGGCTTCGTAAGGGTGTACTATATGTCCAAAGTTATGGTGTGATGAATGAGATATCATGCTTCAAAGTGAGGAGTTTGGGATTGAACTAAAGGAAGAAAACGGGTATGTTTTGACCATCAAGTTACTGGCCTATTTTAAGGGCTGTTTGGATCCATGACCCATCAAGTTATGTGGGCTGTTTTGACATGATTCATGATCCATCAGGTATGACCCAATAACCCATGACCTTCACTTTACAGTTCAGTTACATGAGGGTGATCAAAAGCTTAAAACTGATAAATCATTGATCTTTGGTTTAATGATCAGGATTAATACATCAGTTAATGAATTAGTTTACTACATCAGTTAAGTTAAGTTAAGTTTTGTTGTATAAATACACCACCTTCACCGCTTATTCATACACCGAATATTAACACCAAAAATTCACAGCAAACACACACACTAGTTATTGCAATTTCAGGCAAGTTTTCGACTCCGGCTGTATGCAGTTTTAGGTCGTCCTACCCTGGGAAACAGGCTCGTATATGTTTTAATGGAATTACGTTTAACGTAAGCTCCAGCCAATCTTTTTATCATTGTCGTTTATTGTGTTTAATTTGCAAATAACGTTCTGTTATGTAATATATCGTGTTACTGTGAATTAATAATAAAACTCAGCTTGTATAAGTGAATTTTCTTCCTACAGTCTTAAAACAGATATGATACAAACTGAGATTTTTATACGATTTTGTCTTTGTCTTTTACAAAACTGATCAAGTTTTCAGTTTCGGCCCCGTATGAACTAGTTTTGTATCAGAATCTTGTTGTTATAATACTCGGTTTATGTATCGTCTGCTTGCCGGTTGAACCATATTTTTTATGGTTGTATCAATTTACAACAAATAGAGCTTTAATACCAAATTACCCGATTACATCAAATTACTGGTTGTATTTCCATAAATCTTTTGTTTCTGTTTCATTCAGCAAACTTACAAATTGAGGATATAAATAAATCGTTTTGGGTTATTCTGGTATTTATTTGTGCTTACAGTTGATATGTAGCAAAAAGTCACTTTTTACATACATTATTTGTCCCGTATTTAGCTCTTTTCTAACAAATACATCTTAAAATTATCATTATTAACCCACTTTTTTTAGAAAGGTATAAACTTGCCGGTCTTTCGAAAATCATTCAAAAAGGTCAAAAAACGAACCGAAATAGGCACCAAATTGAGCAACAACTCAAATCTACTATAAACTCCATATCACGGCCTCACAATAGTCTTATTTTGTAGCCATGGAGATTACAAGAATGTGGATGTCGGGATTGCTGAAGATGGATCAAGGATGAGAAAGTTATGCAAGAAACAGGCCAACCGAAGACAACGAGACGTATTCTGGACACGCCTGGGCTCCACACATGCAAATTCTACCAAATTTACATCATTAGAATCGTAATGGAATTATGAATCCTTAGGCAAAAGAATCAAGTCAAACAAACACGAAATGAAGAAGATACGGCCTTTTGAAGCAATGTGAAAAACCGAAAACAGCACACGGCCACCCCAAGCCATGTACGGCCTGCAGGAGGCCATTTACGGCCTAAACAAGGCCGTGTATGGCTTGTTTAGGGCATGTACGGCCTGACACCCCCTCCCCCCGTGTTCTCGTTTTGCTTCATTTGCTTGTATGTTCGTGCTTATGGACTTGTATACTTGATTCCATGGCTTGTCTATAAATAGAAGAGCTCATTTCACCATTCTACACACCTCTTCACCTCATTTCTTCATTTCACTTTCTCTCTCACATTCTCTCTCTCTCTAGAGTCTCTCTCTCTATTTTATCTCTCTAGAATTAGGGTTTTAGTTAGTTAGTTCTTGGTTAATATTTAACCAAGACTAACGGAGGGGCTAGCTACTCTTGTAATAGTGTTAGGGATATTTCGAGGGTCTTATCTGTAATATTGTCGAAGATATTGCAAAGGTTACACTCGTGTATTCTTTCAACATTATTCTAACTACACATTACATACGATTATCTCTTTCCTTATCTTTCATAATGATGATTATTATTATTGTTGCTATGCTAGATTTAGGATTATTTGTCATGCGTAGGGAGTAGTTACCTTATATTTGGTAAGATGTAGTTAGTTTGTGTAATGGAGGTGATGTTACTTAAATATATAGTTGAAAATCAGTGTACTATTAACTTTACATTTATGAATTTCTGAACCTAAATGCTTTTCCTCCAATAAAGCGGTTAGAACCTGTTTGACAAGGAGTCATGTACCTTGATCAACCGATCACTACCTATATGTGTTTTTAAATCAATTAAACCAACATGGTCTGAATTGTGTAGCTGTGGAAATACTTCTTAAACCTTTTCGTATAGTACATCATGAATCAATCAGAGATTTATTGAGAATGTAGTGAGGGCTGGTTTATATCATAGATGTCAAAGCTTTAATTCAAACTTAGTTAAACTAGTCCAGAGTGACCGTAAAGTATGTGATACCGGAAAGACCATGATAAATGGCACTGTACTTTGTATAGCGTGGAAACACCACTGGTGGAGTACAAATACATGGAAGATAAGGAAATGTTGGTGGTTGAAGACTGTGTCACATTCTGGTTGAACCACACAGCTCTGGATTAAACAATGGCCATTAATGTAAAAGTTCAGTAGTCACCAAACCCAGTCTTAATCTTAAATGCCTTGCCTAGTCTGAGTGTCATCGTAGTGTTAAGAATGGTCAGAACCTTAGTGGGTCTGTTACTCTATATCATGCGCCCAAGAATGCTATTCTAAGAAGGGTCACTATTCCATCATATGGAAAGCATTGAAGAGTTGAGCAACCTCCTCTAATCAGAATCACCATAACCTAGCAACCCAGTGACTACTGTCTGAGAAATCAAACAGTAGGGTGTTAGAGTTTACACTATGAACACTTAGGCAAAAGCAAGACACAGATCTTTAGAGGTTTTCACACTTAAGCCTTAGACATCACCCCATACATAAGCTAATGAAGTCATAACATGCACTACCCTCCATTTTACTTCTATGCTTTCTTAGTTTTAGTAGTTTAATTAGATAAATAGATAAAAAAAAACCAAAACAAACCTGGATCATCCTTACCGCATACTTATATCATGTATTCGTACCTAGTATTAGTAGGTAGTATGGAGTATTAGGATCCCCCAACTATTATAAATTTAAAACTCCACCATTACGGCTGATGCATGAACGACAGTGGTAGCCGTAACAACAGTCTATACATAACACGGAAACACACGAAAGATATAATTTGTTTGGTTCACACAAGTTTTGTACCCAAACGATATCTTTCATTTAAAACACAGTTTATGCGTTAGATCAAACAAGTTTTGTTCCTAATGCACTAGTTTATCTGACCCAGTAGGGTGGTTATTATTGACTGAAACTTCTCTTTTCAATCGAAACAGTTTGAGTTTATTTATCTTACTTACTTTCGAGTCAAAGTTTACATTTGAAACACAATCTGAATATTGGGTCAAACAAGTTTTTTCACCAAACACTACCAGTTTATTATAATAGATTATGTGTTGCTTCAAACTTGTTTTATGGTTAACACACCATCTTGTTCAGTCCAGTTTGATTATTAAAGACTGAAACTTACTGTTTTGATAGAAACAGTTTATATTAGCTTATAACTTTAAAGTCTGTTTGTATAATAGATTTAGAATTAGTTGCGTGGTTAGACAGATTGTTTAACGTGTGTTTTTTGTTTTCAATATTTTAGTGAAATGGCTAATTCAAGTGTCCCACCCGTGAGTGCAACACCCGTGATCCCAACAGCCGTACCATTAGCTAACACCGTGGCTAATCATGCTGAAAAGCTAGAGGAAGTTTCTAGATTTCATCTTAAAAGATGGCAGAAGAAAATGTTCTTTTATCTCACTAATTTGAACTTGGCTCGGTTCCTAACCGAAGTTGCACCTCAAATTGCTGAAGGGAAAGCTGACAATCAAGCTGTTAGTGCCATTGATGCATGGAAACATTCTGATTTCCTATGTCGTAACTATGTGTTGAATGGGCTAGTTGATCCTCACTATAATGTTTATTGTAAGGCAACAATGGTAAAGGAACTTTGGGAATCTTTGGACCGAAAGTATAAAATCGAGGATGCCAGGTCAAAGAAACATGTGGTTGCCAGATTCTTGGAGTTTAAAATGATTGATGCAAAGACTGTTATGAGCCAAGTGCAAGATCTTCAAGTGGTTTTGCATGATATTCATTTCGAGGGAATGCATTTGAGTGAGACGTTTCAAGTGGCATCCATGATTGAGAAATTACCTCCTAGTTGGGTGGATTTTAAAAACTACCTTAAGCATAAAAGGAAGGAGATGATTGTGGAAGATTTGATTGTTCGTCTTAGGACTGAAGAAGACAACAAGTTAGCATTGAAGAATTCTTACTCTAATGCTTCTTCCAAGGCTAATGTGGTTGAAGTGGGAAAACCTTCCAAAAACAACAAGAAAGGCAAGCTAATGGGAAAGGCAAGGGTAAAAGTGAAAATCTTGTTGTTAAAAGTGGAACTTTCAAGAAGAAGTTCAAGTGCTATAATTGTGGCCAGTCGGGTCACAAAGCGGCTAAATGCAAACAGCCTAAACAAGATGCCCTGCGTCAATCAAATATGGTTGATGATGACACGGATCTTGTGGATATGGTTTCCGATATTACTTCCATGACTTCAGAAGTTAATCTTGTTGGATCGGATGTTAAAGGGTGGTGGGTTGATATGGGAGCTACCCGTCATGTGTCTTCTGATAAGAGCCTTTTTAACACGTTTAAAGATGAGAACAATGGGGAGAAGTTGTTCATGGGTAACTCCGCTACTACCGAGATCAAGGGAGAGGGAGATGTTGTGTTGAAGATGACATCCGGAAAGGAGCTTAAGCTCAAAAGTGACTTGTTTGTTGTTTCCGGTTGGTTGCTTAACAAGTTTGGTTTTAAACTAGTGTTTGAGTCAGACAAAGTTGTCCTAAGTAAGAATGGAATGTTTGTTGGTAAGGGCTATGCCCTAGATGGTATGTTTAAGCTTAATGTAATGGTGACTAAGAATGAAATGAATAAAGCATCTCCTAGTTCTGCTTATATGCTTGAGTCGTCTAATGTTTGGCATGGTCGACTTGGACATGTTAATTTTAATTCTATTCGTCACTTGATAAAATTAAATTACATACCAACATTCCATATCGACTCAAATTATAAATGTCCAACATGTGTTGAAGAAAAATTGACAAGATCTTCCTTTCATTCTGTGACAACTCTTCAAATTAGGTATTAAATTTAAACTTAAGCATGTGCATTCTTACGCTAGTTTCCTGACAAAAGTTAAAAAAAAAAAAAAAAAAACTACTGATGTAAAATAAGTCTAGCGAGCCCAAGATAATAATACGAGAAGTATTACAAAATTTGTAATTTACATAATTACATAGTAAATACTTGAATAGTTAGTGAAACGCGAGTATGAAAAATGTCTCCAAAATGTTTCCAAAACTATTTCGAAATATTATTTAACTAAAATAATATGCGGGAAAAATTTCAAACTGAAATAATATTGCGTTATAAATACATATTGAGCACTCGCAATATTAATAATGTACAAAATATACAACAGTCAAAAATAATGAAAATATCATTATTCTGAATTTTAAATAACGCATCTGGAGAACATCTACAAAATAAAAATATAAAAATTAAATTTTATACTGGTATAATTTTACCCGTACTCGAAATTAACGGGCTAAAATACTAACCTAAACCAAATTATTGGTGAGACCAACTACTGTGATCTCACCATACGGTTTTCATATTTTATATATCCTCCCTCTCCCTCTCATTTTATCAGTACACACACACACAAAAACTCACCAAATACAAATAATTGGAGATCACTGTACCTGTTCTTGATCATCGGCTGGAACAAGAAGGAGAGGAATAGTAGCGGCTGTGGTTCCATTTTCTTCATCATCTCAACACCATAATCATCCTCATCTTCAAACTTACATCATCAACTAACAACAACAACTATAATCTCATCGTCATCATCTCAATCGCATCATCATCATCATCCGTGATCATCATCACTACCGAATCATCAACATCATCAACGTAAGGAAACTCCCTCCTTTTTGAATTACTACACAAATTTCGTTATGTATATTGTTAATATAACATAATCTATGTAAGTAACCTAATAATTTGATGATTGGTTGATTAAACTCTTGAAATAATGTTTGAGTAAACAAAACATAAAAATGCGAAATTGATATGTATAACTCATGGAAATATGTTATATTTCGTTGTTGTGGATGATTGAAACTGTGAGAAACCGAATGGAACCAAAACAAAAAGAGTATATAGTTTGCTCTGCTGCAGACTGACCCTGTAAACAATTAGATCCGGCGGATCACATGGGTGATCCGGTGGATCTTGAACGAAAATGATGAACTAACGCATGAAAACCACACGGATCCGGCGGATCACTTGAATAGCCCTTCGGGCAACCAATAAAACCCGACACATCAAATTTCATTCCGATCAAAAACTTGGAGGTATGGCGTACAAGAAGAGAGACGCCATTTGCTGCTCAAACCGCAGCGGAAAATGCTATTCGTGCAGTAGTAGATCAAGGTATGCAACGAGCAGAAGTCATGATTAAAGGTCCCGGTCGATCGCAGACATTTCTGGAACACTAATGATATGGCAGATCATTTACGGTGGATACTAGATTTTAAACCCAGAACACGCGGAAAACGTTTTGATCTGGCGGATCACTTTTGGATCCGGCGGATTTCCAACCTTAACACATGATCCGGCCTATTGTATTTCGATCCGGTGGATCCCGAAATTTTGACCCGATCCGGCGGATCCGCCATGGATCCGGCGGATCCCAACCCAAGTTCAGAAACTGATATTTAAAGTTAAATGGTACAAACACTAACGTGTACAAGTGTTTATTACCGTGACTTCCCGCATAAAAACAACCGGTGATATATTTTGGGGTAACATCCCGTATAAAAACTTGATATCCTAGGGTAACAACCCTACGAAACTTGTACTTTGCAAATGAATAATATTTCATTTATACAAAAAGTCTTGGTTTAACAAACCACATACGTATAGTAAACCTGTAAATTCACTCAACATATTTTGTTGACAACTCTTCTCTATGTTTTTCAGGAAATTAGCCGAGTAAGTAAGAATCGCATGCATTCGGGATGGACAACCCTGGACTATTTAGGATGCCACATATTTTGGGACGCTTTTGAAGATTTCCTCTGTATGACTGCAAAATCTTGCAGTCATACCCATGAAATCTTATATTAATCTTATGTATTTTAAAACTTAATGTTTTAAAGACTACTACTACTGTTACGACCTATCTGGTCGTAATCTTTTGTAATAACAGTTAAACTTGACTTCTTTTTACATTTTGTTGTGCAATAGCCATCTGCTCTGAGTATGTATGTACTACTTGGTTGTATTACTGTTAGCAGCCCCGCCACATCACCAAAGCTTCCGCACACTTAATTAGTACTGATTGTAATTACCGTTTGGCGGGGTGTGACAGACTTGGTATCAGAGCCATTGGTTATAGCGAACTAGAAGTCTTTAAGTGACTGAAAACCTTAGAGCCCTAGACTATAGCCTTGGCTAGAAACATTTATGCATTCACGCATACATAGTTTGCATACATCAAACATACGACTGACACGTCACCCATGACTTCTTTTGTCTCAGCATGTCGAGGCAAAATCCGATCTACTTGTACGCTTCTGATGAGGAGCCGACCGAGGGTTCCTACCATAGCGACGCTACCACTAGATTTGCGAGTCCATTAGTTCACCCGAGAGCTCTATCTGATGACACCGGTGATGCCTACATCACACCACCATTGACTGCACCTGTGGTCCCATCTACTACTGCTTCCACTGATCCTACCACTCGTATGCTAGGGTCTACCTTTATGGCGACAGGCCATATGACTGCTGGACCTTTTAGAGGACCGGTACCGAGGAGGACACCCCGGATGTGTGTCCGAGATTTCCCCACTGGACCATTAGTGCTGAGGGACAAGGCGCCGATAGATGAGACTGCCGAGCCACCACAGAGGACACTTAGGTTTGCTCACCTGGAGTGGGTGACTCCTATGCTAGGACGGTGGAGATCACTGGAGGGTTTTCCCTCTACATTTGAGACCAAAGGGTCCTCGCGACCACCGGCTCCACTGCCTACTACTGGAGAGCCTGTAGAGTTGATCCTCCCTACCATTATTGATGTGATTCGTACCTTGTTTCATATTTCTGGTGGCAGGGGTATATACCTTAAATAGTTACAAAGTGATGTCTCTCGTTTGGATGGAGACATGGTCGATATGCATGAGCGTTGCCACTTTTTGCTGGGCAACATGGTTGCTACCAGGGAGATAGCTGAGACCGCACGTGCTCATGTCAGGGTACTGGAGAGACGTGTAAGGATAGCAGGATTGGTGATTGGAGCTTGTGTGTTGATGGCTGTGCTGAGGACAGCTGTAGGATTTTTTTTCCGTATTTCCATTAGACCCATGTATGGCGGGTTGTGCCTACTTTGGGTTAGATCGACTACTTTTGGCTGATGGGTATATTAGGGGACCCATCATGTATTGTATAGACTTGTATTAGATGGGCGTATGTATGTATCTACTAGGTTTGTACTTGGGGAAAACCGTTGTTAGAATGGGTATATGTTTAGGAAAACCCATTACCTTTTGTATAGCGCTAACCGCTGATGGGCGTATTAGGAATCACATCTTGTTTTGTACGAAACTATTGTATCAGCGTTACAACTTTTGATATAAAATAACTTATGTTTGGTTGTATTCCATGTTCATTACATTTGACAACGACTATAGTATTATATCTACATTTATATGCGTGTGTTAGAAATGATAACCAATCAATAACACTTGAAATCATTTCTTAAAAACCTTGAAGCATACCACACTTTGATTATTGATTCTTATCTTGAATTCCTTTGAACCTGATTGTGTTAAATGATGATGAAAAGAAATATGTATTTGGCATTATATAATGATGCCTGACCAACGTGATTATATTGTACTAAGTACATATGGGCATTTTAAAGTTGTGTGACATGTAATGTGAAATCTTGTTCTTAAATCCTTCATACTGTTCCTTTGTTAAACAATGTGAAATCTTGTTCTTAAATCCTTCATGCCGTTCCTTTGTTAAACAATGTGAAATCTTGTTCATCACATTCATTATCCTGGCATTGACTTCTGCATTTTAATCATCGTAGAACGGAATCATGCCACCAAAACAACGAATTACTAGGAACAGTCGACGGACAACTACACCTCCATCTCATGAAACCACTCCCCCACCCAACAACGAGGAAACTACTGAACAAATGATCGCACGACGAATAGCGGAAGGTATTGCTAAGTATGAAGCAAGCCGAAATCGAGAGAATGGAATAAATAACAGCGGATCTACCCCTGTTAACACTGAGACACCTGCGAATACCCATCGAGGGTGTTCATACAAGACATTCCAGGCTTGTAATCCAGTTACTTTTCGTGGCACTGAGGGTGCTATTGGTATTATACACTGGATAGAGAAGACAGAGTCGGTATTGGACATTAGTGACTGTTCACCTGATTGTATGGTGAAATATGCCACCTGCACCCTTGCTGACAAAGCTCTTACATGGTGGAATAGTCAAGTCCAATCACTTGGCCGACCAACTGCCTACTCCATGTCATGGACGTACTGAAGAACATGATGTTGGAAGAGTTATATCCCCATAGCGAGATGCAGAAAGTTGAAACATAATTATGGGACATCAAAATGGTTGGTGCTGATGTCACTGGGTACACCACTAAGTTTCAAGAGTTAGCACGATTAGTGCCACATATGGTGACACCCAAATTCACACGCATTGAGCGTTACATCTGGGGACTGGCACCTCAGATCCGTAGCCTTGTTACATCATCAGAACCTCCCACATTCAAGAGTGCTGTTACTCTAGCTCAGAGATTGATCGATGAGGCGGTCAGAATGGGGACCTTAACCAAAAAGGTTGTGACAAGAAAAGTTGAGCCAAACAGCACTGAAGCTGGTAGTTCTGGGGGTGCGAAGCGTAAGTGTAACGGCAAAGGGAGTGACCGTCAGGGTTAAACATATAAGAAACGATCTGGAAACCTAAAGTCCTATGCTGCCACCGCTGTGGAACCAAAGCCATACTTGGGTAACAAACCAAGGTGTGACAAGTGTAATAAACACCACGAGGGTGAATGTTGGTTTTGCAATAGCTGTAGAGGTTGGGGTCACAAAACCTAAAACTGTAAGGCTAACCCTACACCTAGGGAAAACATAGAACGCCAAAATCAAGGGTGTTTTGAATGTGGCGACACGGGGCATTATCGGAACCGTTGCCCTCGACTCAATAACCAAAACCCCAACAACAACAACCGGAATAATCAGAGCACAACACCAACAACCGCAACAACAATGATAACAATCGCGGTAACAACAACAACAATCAGCCAGCTCATGGATGTACGCTTGTGATAGCAGCAACAGAAGCACGACAGGATCCTAACTGGTACGTTTCTAGTAAACAACCACTTTGCATCTGTGTTATTTGATTCTGGTGCTGATTTAAGCTTTGTGTCCACTGAGTTTAGACCACTATTAGAGATCGAATCCCTTAAGCTAGATAACAAATACACTATAGAGCTAGCCGATGGTAAGTTGATTGAATAAGGAGAAGTAGTACCAGGATGTACCTTAATGTTGGAAGGACATTCTTTCAAAATAGACTTACTACTGGTAGAACTAGGGAGCTTCGATATAGTGGTGGGCATGGACAGGCTATCGAAAAACCGTGCAAAAATTGTATGTTATGAGAAATTGGTACGTCTATCATTATCGTCAGGTGAAACCTTGGAAATACAAGTAGAGAAAGGAAAACGTGCAGTAAAAATGATTACGTGCATGAAAGAAAATAAATTTCTACGAAAGGGTTACCAAGCATTCTTGGTACATATGATTGAGAAGAAAACCGAGGGGCGACACATTGACGATGTGCCTATCGTATGCGACTATCCAGGAGTGTTTCCTGACGAGTTACCAGGATTACCACCCCCGCGTCAAGTGGAGTTTCATATTGATTTAGTGCCTGGAGCTGCACCAATTGCTCGCGCACCTTATCGCCTAGCTCCATCAGAAATGCAGGAGTTGTCTGCACAGTTGCAGGAACTCTTAGATTTAGGATTTATCCGATTGAGCTTTTCACCTTGGGGAGCTCCGGTTCTGTTTGTCAAGAAAAAAGATGGATCAATGCGGATGTGCATCGATTATCGGGAACTGAACAAAGTAACTATCAAAAACCGATACCCACTACCACGCATTGATGATTTATTTGACCAGCTGCAAGGGTCAAGTTACTACTCGAAGATTGACTTACGATCTGGTTACCACCAACTAAAGGTACGGGATGAGGATATCCCTAAGACTGCGTTTAGGACTCGATACGGTCATTATGAGTTCCTAGTCATGTCGTTTGGATTGACAAACGCGCCAGTAGTGTTCATGGATCTCATGAATCGAGTATGCAAACCTTATTTTGATAAGTTCGTCATTGTGTTTATCGACGACATACTGATATACTCACGAACGAAGGAAGATCACGAACAACATCTGAGAATGATTCTTGAATTACTGGAGAAAGAGAAGCTTTACGCAAAGTTCTCTAAGAGCGAATTTTGGATGCGTGAGGTTCATTTCCTTGGTCATGTGATCAATAACGAAGGAATTCACGTGGACCCATCCAAAATTGAGGCGATTAAGAACTGGGAAGCCCCGTAAACTCCATCTGAGATACGACAATTTCTTGGTCTAGCCAGTTATTACCGAAGACTCATCGAGAACTTTTCGAAGATAGCCCAGCCACTTACCGCTCTAACTCAAAAGGATAAGAAATTTGATTGGGACGAGAAGCAAGAGAATGCTTTCCAACTGTTAAAACATAAACTGAGTACCGCGCCCCTTCTATAATTGCCTGAAGGAGTAGAAAACTTTGTTGTCTACTGTGATGCTTCACACAGGGATTGGGTTGCGTGTTAATGCAAAATGACAAAGTCATTGCTTATGCGTCTCGTCAGTTGAAAGTTCATGAGAAGAACTATACATCGCTTGACTTAGAACTGGGAGCAGTCATTTTTTTTCTTAAGGTTTGGAGACACTACCTGTACGGTACAAAGTTTACTATCTACACTGATCACAAAAGTCTTCAACATATATTTGATCAGAAAGAACTCAACATGAGCAAAGACGTTGGGTTGAACTGCTGAATGATTACAACTGTGAAATCAAGTACCATCCGGGAAAAGCTAATGTGGTAGAGGATGCCTTGAGTCGTAAAGAAAGAACTAAACCTCATAGAGTTCGAGCTTTAGGATTGACAATCCACTCGAACCTCATTACTCAAATTCGTGACGCTCAACGATTAGCTTTCGTTCCCGAATGCCTTAAGGAAGAATCCTTGAAGGGAATGGAAAAACAACTTGAAACAAAGGACAACGGAGTGTTATATTTTATGGATCGAATTTGGGTTCCTTGTGTCAGCAAAATATGTAACCTGATATTGGACGAAGCTCATAAGTCGAATTACTCGATACATCCTGGTGCAGACAAAATGTACCACGATCTGGAAGGGTTCTGTTGCACTGCACACCGGTCGTTGGAATTTCTAATGGAGATGTAACACAGCAGTGGGTTTTTAATTTGTAAGGCTGGGGCCTAGGGTTACTACTATTGCTAATCTAAGGGCTAGGAAAGGATAAGTATAACCTAGAGTCGTTCTTCAAAGCGCGACAAATTGAAACTAGGAGGGTTTATGAACTTTTATGAATTTATCTGAGGCTCAGAAAGATGGTTTTGTGTTTTTCTAAATTAAAATTAAATTTATGATAAACTAAAAGGTGGAGGTTACTTCGGGCGTTCAGCAATTAAAGCGATTGTCTACTATGAAGTGGTTTAGGTGAAGTTAAATAAGAGGAGTTCTAACGAGGATAAATTTGTAGGTTAATGTGAGCTATTCTACAGTCCTTCTATTGGGCTAACACGAATGTGTCCACAATCAGGCAAATAGAATGTCACATGGGTTGCAGAATATATTACAACATATACCGAAAGTTCTCTCAAATGCATGTCCATATTATCCAACAGTTAATCTCAAATCCTATTCCCCAATCTCGGTCATCAGAGACGTCCGAATCATGGCACAGTTTGTTGAATAAACAATCTTGTAAACGGGTTTTACCCTCGTCGGAACAGGTTGGAATAACCGGTCTAGAGGGTTGGATAGCATGTCATCACTTATTCATACAAATTATCAACATTACTCGAGTATGCAAGAAAACAGGGATGATTTATACTAAGAATAGAAACCTAAGTAACACGTTTGTTAATCGATTCATAACATGACTACCTTCGGTCGTTCTCGACTTCCATACATTTGTACTCAGCCATAAGCGTTTCCAATACTATATTAATGAACAGTCGAATAGGGGCCGTCACATTATTTCACGACGCTTAAGGCTAAATATATTTTATTATCATGACAATCCTAAGGCAACAATCAAACAAGAACATGCGATAAGACAATCAAGGTAATGGTTAAATTTGAGCATACAAAGGTGTTATCTAAGTCGAGGATATTCCGAAAGTTGTCTCAAAAATATCATCTTTTTGAATTAAATCTTAATCTACCTCTATTCCCATGTTCCGTGTCTCTTAGATCCTAGTGTGGTCCAGAGAACACCGACCATGTCGAGCTCAATGATTCATACTAAAATAGTATAACTAAGTGACCTATACCCTATGAGTTAGCTACGTTCATTTTTGGACAAGGTTTTAGTCATAACATGAGTTGGGCAGATAAAAGATAAAGATCCAATTCCTACATCTATTTATAATATAAAGCATTTGCAATCTCATGACATACAGTACAATCACATATTTAAACTTTTCCTAAACGACTATCATAGCAGATAACTGAGTTATTTAGTTAATAATGGCAATTCTAGCATGCATATTTAAATTAATTAAAGAAAGAACAAACATATTAAATATGGAAGATAGATTAACACCTAGAGAGAAGTACAATAACTCGTAGCTAAAATATGCATCCCGGAGCACCTCCGTACAAATCTTCCTTGATTAGTTAATTAGCTAGCCTAATTAACTAGGAAGAATTAGAAATTACAAAGAAATAAAGGTATTTAAGTAAATGTGTGAAGATGCTAAAAGATGATATTCAAGATGTCTCTAAATGAGGTCTAAGGGTTGCTATTTATAGGTGAAAAGTGGCTCACATTAGCATCCCTAGGCTCACACTAGAAAAAGAGTGAAAGGTGGTGCACCGGGTACGAAAAAGTAGCGAAAGGTAGTGCACCGGATACGGAAAAGTAGCGAAAGGTGGTGCACCGGGTACACGCAAGGACGGAAAAGCAGAAAAGAGACAGGGGTAGGGGAGGCGGCGCCGCCCACCACCAGGCCGGCGGCGGCTGGCTGCCACCCGCCCCGGTCCATCGTCTTTCGCTGCGTTGCTTAATTCGCGCGTATCTTCTTCGTTATGCGTCCGTTTGCGTTGATTCTTTTTGCGTTGGATTCGTAATTAAAAAACGAAGAATTTGATGTAAAGGTATCCCAAAAATATGTTCCCTATCTCCAGATACTGCGTACGAATCATTTGGATCTTCCGGCGGGCGTAGAATCTTCATTCTTTATCCGTTTTTGTTGATTCTTCTTCTGTTGGGTTCGTAATTTAAAAACGAACATCTTGGGTGAGATGGATGTTGATGATGGGTACTTTTGTCTTGAAATCTCGTTTTGATGCCTTGAATCTTCAAACATGTGTGGAATCTTCATTTTTCATCTGTTTTGCTTAATTTTTTTGTGCAACCTGGTTTTAACCATCTTGGCATAATATCATTGATTTGTATTGTTTTTGAGTTTGAAATGCCAAGAATCATTCTAGAATGAGAGAGATATCGGTAGTAAAAACATGAATTTTTACGCGATATCAGGTTCTATTGGTGGCCTGGTATGAAACGAGATATTGCCACCTATGTTAGCAAATGCCTGACTTGTGCGAAAGTCAAGGTTGAATACCAAAAGCCATCTGGGCTTTTGCAACAGCCTGAAATGCCCAAATGGAAATGGGAACACATCACGATGGACTTCATCACGAAGTTACCAAGAACAACATCTGGAGTTGACACCATATGGGTAATTGTCAATCGATTGACAAAATCAGCCCACTTCCTTGCCATCAAAGAAACAAACCGGATGGAAAAACTAACTAGAATCTATCTTAAGGAGATTGTTTCCCGACATGGTGTACCATTATCAATCATCTCCGATAGAGATGCACGATTCACATCTCGCTTCTGGCAAACACTACAACAGTCATTGGGTACGCGACTCGACATGAGTACTGCCTACCACCCACAAACCGACGGCCAAATCGAGCGAATGATACAAACACTCGAAGACTTGTTACGAGCATGTGTGATAGACTTTGGAGGTAATTGGGATACTCACCTACCTCTAGCCGAATTTTCCTATAAAAATAGTTATCACACCAGCATACATATGGCACCATTTGAGGCGTTGTATGGACGCAAGTGCCGATCGCCACTCTGTTGGGCAGAGTTAGGCGACAGACAGTTATCAGGTCCTGAGATAGTCCAAGAAACAACGGACAAGATATCTCAAGTACTTAATCGATTGAAAAAGGCACAAGACCAACAAAAGAGTTATGCTGACAACAGACGAAAACCATTGGAGTTCCAAATAGGTGACAAAGTACTACTCAAAGTAGCACCCTGGAAAGGGGTTGGACGATTTGGAAAATGAGGAAAACTAAACCTATGCTACATTGGACCTTTTGAAATCCTTGCGAGGATTGGTCCTATTGCCTACAAGCTCAAACTACCACAAGAGCTTAGTAGTATCCATGACACCTTTCATGTATCTAACTTGAAGATGTGTCTATCGGACGAAACTTTAATCATCCCTCCTGACGAAGTCTTAATTGACTCAAAACTAAACTTTGTGGAGGAACCTATCGAAGTTATGGACTCGAAAATGCAGAAGTTTGACACAAACGAATCAAGCTTGTTAAAGTTCGTTGGAACTCGAAACATGGCCCAGAGTTTACTTGGGAACGAGAGGACGAGATGCGGAAGAAATATCCTCACTTATTCGAGAGTGTGACCGTGACTAACGACTCAACTTAAATCTCGGGACGAGATTTCCCTAACAGGGGGAGAATGTGACAACTCTCCAAATTAGGTATTAATTTAAACTTAAGCATGTGCATTCTTACGCTAGTTTCCAGACAAAAGTTTAAAACAAAAAATAAAAAACTACTGATGTGAAATAAGTCTAGCAAACTCAAAATAATAATACGAGAAGTATTACAAAATTTGTACTTTACATAATTAAATAGTAAATACTTGAATAGTTAGTGAAACGCGAGTCTGAAAAATGTCTCCAAAATGTTTCCAAAACTATTTCGAAATATTATTTAACTAAAATAATATGCGAAAAAATTTTCAAACTGAAATAATATTGCGTTATAAATACATATTGAGCACTCGCAATATTAATAATGTACAAAATATACAACAGTCAAAAATAATGAAAATATCATTATTCTGAATTTTAAATAACGCATCTGGAGAACATTTACAAAATAAAAATATTAAATATTAAATTTTATACTGGTATAATTTTACCCGTACTCGAAATTAACGGGCTAAAATACTAACCTAAACAAAATTATTGGTGAGACCAACTACTGTGATCTCACCATACGGTTTTCATATTTTATATATCCTCCCTCTCCCTCTCAGTTTATCAGTACACACACACAAGAACTCACCAAAAACAAATAATTGGAGATCACTGTACCTGTTCTTGATCATCGGGTGGACACAAGAAGGGGAGGAATAGCAGAGGCTGTGGTTCCATTTTCTTCATCATCTCAACACCATAATCATCCTCATCTTCAAACTTACATCATCAACTAACAACAACAACTATAATCTCATCGTCATCATCTCAATCGCATCATCATCATCATCATCCGTGATCATCATCACTACCGAATCATCAACATCATCAACGTAAGGAAACTCCCTCCTTTTTGAATTACTACACAAATTTCGTTATGTATATTGTTAATATAACATAATCTATGTAAGTAACCTAATAATTTGATGATTGGTTGATTAAACTCTTGAAATAATGTTTGAGTAAACAAAACATAAAAGTGAGAAATTGGTATGTATAACTCACGGAAATATGTTATATTTCTTTGTCATGGATGATTGAAACTGTGAGAAACCGAATGGAACCAAAACAAAAAGAGTATATAGTTTGCTCTGCTACGGACTGACCCTGTAAACAATTAGATCCGGCAGATCACATGGGTGATCCGGCGGATCCTGAAAGAAAACGATGAACTAACGTATGAAAACCACACGGATCCGGCGGATCACATGGGTGATCTGGCGGATCACTTGAATGATATGGCAGATTGTGTGATCCAGTGGATACTAAATTTTATACCCAGAACACGCGGAAAACATTTTGATCCGGTGGATCACTTTTGGATCCGGCGGATTTCCAACCTTAACACATGATCCGACCTATTGTATTTCGATCCGGTGGATCCCGTAATTTTGACCCGATCCGGCGGATCCGCCATGGATCCGGCGGATCCCAACCCAAGTTCAGAAACTGATCTTTAAAGTTAAATGGTACAAACACTAACGTGTACAAGTGTTTAAACGATTACATTTGATACGAGACATTATCGTTACTTAAAATCTATTGATAACTTATAAATGGGACAAATGCGAGGAATAAATATTGAACTTAAAGACTTGCGCAAATGAATAAATTATATATAATACATACATTTACATATATATATATATATATATTTATGGACTTTATACGTTTATACCATCGTGAAACCCGATACAAAATCATTAACAACGATACAATCAATCGTACACGATGAGTTTCGGAAACAACATTATTTATTTTATAAACGGAAATAAGTACGACAAATAATACATGACGAGTGAACATATCGTTTGGAGCGTTATTTAGTATATATATATATATATATATATATAACAAACTAGACTTATATCTTTATACGTAAACAACGTATTGGAATTACATATAGATATTACACTTGTAATTATATATCTTTATATACAAATGAGATATTTGCGTTTAACAAACGTACGAATTAATGATATACAATAAGTATATTTACATATATATTAATATGTATATATATATATATATATATATATATATATATATATATATATAAGACAAGTATATATATGTGCAATGAGAATGAAACATACGACTTGTGAAATACTACATATTTCCAACGCATATCGTCACCAACAACTTATACGACTAAGAAATCAACAATTTCTTCAAACAAATGAACCATTAACATAATTTGATAAACAAATCAAAGTAATTATGTTAATAAAATTATTGCGTATAGGTCAACATACCTTGGGCGACGCTACACACATCCGCTAACATTCACATCACACCTACTACGGTGAGTTTACAGCCCCTACTTTTAAATGTTTTCTGTTTTTTTAAACATAGGGGTGTTAAACATAGAAATTACATGCTAACACATGCAACTGGATTATAAATGCTTATTTGCCTTTATAAAAATGGTTGATTGATGAAATTACATTTTCACAACTATTTTGGGAATTAGACAAAGTATCCTAATGCGGACCTAGACTTGAAATGTATGCATGAGAAGACCTTATGTCATGCAGACTGTAACCATTAGCTAGGTGACTCTAGCCACTGAGTATACGGATAGTACTATCACCATGACGACTCTCCAACGGATAGGAGCGTATACTTACATGTCCTTCAGGAAAACAACATAAGTGCTGGTCGTGGTTTGGTTATAGGGTTAGGTCGCGTTACTTTAACTTGTAAGGTTTAGCTCACCTTGCAGGGGATCATAGTCTAACAAATTCCCATATATTTTTAGGAAGAACGAATCCTACAACTGTTTCTTACCGGAAAATACACCGGTTACTTATTTTGTACTATCAAACAAACAGTGATATATTTTGGGGTAACATCCCACATAAAAACTTGATATCCTAGGGTAACAACCCGACAAACTTATACTTTGCAAATGAATAACATTTCATTTATACAAAAAGTCTTGGTATAACAAACCACATACGTATAGTAAACCTGTAAATTCACTCAACATATTTTGTTGATAACTCTTCTCTATATTTTTCAGGAAATTAGCCGAGTAAGTAATAATCGCATGCATTCAGGATGGACAACCCTGGACTATTTAGAATGCCACATATTTTGGGACGCTTTTGAAGATTTCCTCTGTATGAATGCAAAACCTTGCAGTCATACCCATGAAATCTTATATTAATTTTATGTATTATAAAACTTAATGTTTTAAACACTACTACTACTGTTACGACCTATCTGCTCGTAATCATTTGTAATAACAGTTAAACTTGGCATCTTAATACATTATGTTGTGCAATAGCCATATGCTCTGAGTATGTATGTACTACTTGGTTGTATTACTGTTCGCAGCCCCGCCACGTCACCAAAGCTTCCGCACACTTAATTAGTACTGATTGTAATTACCGTTTGGCGGGGTGTGACACATTCGGTTGAAAGAAAAACCGAACCCCTTGACATAGTTCACACTAATGTGTGTGATTTAAAATCGATCCCAACACAAGGTGGAAATAAGTATTTCATCACATTTATTGATGATTGCACCAAGTATTGCTATGTCTATTTACTTAAAAGTAAAGTTGAAGCAATTGATAAAAAATTTTTTACAAAAATGAAGTTGAGAACCAACTCAACAAGAAAATTAAGGTTGTTCGGAGCGATAGGGGAGGTCAATATGTATCTCCATTTACTGATTTTTGTTCACAACATGGAATTAGACATGAGTTCACCGCACCCTATTCGCCTCAGTCAAATAGGATTGCTGAAAGAAAGAACCGCACCTTAAAAGAAATGGTAAATGCCATGTTGATAAGTTCAAGGTTGAGCCAACACATGTGGGGGGAAGCTATCTTATCGGCTAACTATCTTTAAAAATAGGATACCCCGTAAGAAGAAGGATGAAACCCCATATGAGTTGTGGATGGGACAAAAACCATCCTAGAAATACCTTAAAGTGTAAGGGTGCCTCGCCAAGGTGATTGTTCCACCACCTAAAGCACTAAAATAGGACCAAAGACCATGGATTGTATATTTATTGGATATGCTCACCATAGTAGTACGTATAGGTTTCTTGTGCATGAGTCTAAAGTTCATCAGAATAACCTCATGAGGTTAATCATGATGATAGACTAGATAGTCTAGAAAGACAAGAACAAACTGAGGAATAAGAGGTTGAGCCTGGAAGAAGTAAAAGTGATAGGATTGAGAAATCTTTTGGTCCTAATTTTGTCTCTTACATGGTAGAAAGTGATCCAAAAACTTTCCGAGAGGCAATTACTTCTTCGGAAGGACCTCAATGGAAAGAAGCCATCAAAAGTGAAATAGACTCGATTTTACAAAATCACACGTGGGAGCTAGTGGATCTTCCTCCGGGATGCAAACCATTAGGCTATCGATAGATCTTCAAAAAAAGATAAAAGCCGATGGCCCCATTGATAAATATAAGGCTAGATTGGTGATTAAGGGTTACAGGTAGCGAGAAGGTCTCGATTATTTTGATACTCACTCGCCGGTAACCCGAATAACTTCTATAAGAATGGTGCTTGCCATCGCCGCCATTAGAAATTTGGAAGTTCACCAAATTGATTTCAAAATAGCTTTTCTAAATGGAAATCTGGAAGAAGAGATTTATATGATGCAACCTGAAGGATTTGTATCCCCGAGTCAAGAAAGGAAAGTCTGTAAGCTTGTCAAGTCATTGTATGGATTGAAACAAGCTCCAAAACAATGGCATCAAAAGTTTGATCATGTCATGTTAGAATGCGGGTTCAAATAAATGAGTGTGACAAGTGTGTCTATGTAAAAGACACAACAATTGGATATGTCATCTTATGTCTATACGTGGACAATATGCTTATTATTGGAAGCAATAACAAGATGATAAGATCTACTAAAGACTGTTGAAATCTAGGTTTGACATGAAGGATATTGTGACACCCGGCAATTTAGGTTTACTTTTAAACTTAACAGAAACCCTAGTTACGTGTATTTAGATGTGATTTAGGCTAAATACTTGTAATTACTTGTAACTATTTGTATATTTATGTGAATATACACTTTCGTAACTGTTTTATATTACGCTTACGTAATTAGTTGTAATTACGCGAAACAACCGGACGGAGTCCGATTAATTATACGACGTTGGTGAAAACATTACTATAAATCACTTTAATCTACTTTTAGAAGTTATTTATATTTTTATATAATAATACACGAAAAACCTAGACGTTTTAATTAAAACGTAACAAATACAGTAAAAATGCGCGAGTTGAATTCGGTAACCAAACGAAACTCTTAAATATTTTGGCAACTCAAAATAAAGAATTTTAACAATACTTCAATGAAAAATAATCTTAAACATATCATGAATTAAAACGACACAAGAAAACGTTACACGATTTAACCGAATAACAAAAATAACGAGTAAACGACCACCGAACGCAACACAGTCTGAAAACGAGAATTAAATAACAAAACTCAGATGAAGCCCATGGAGTGGGGCCAGCCACCTCCATCCTCACCCAATCCCATTTCATGAAAAAATAATGATGCATATCTTCTTATAAGACCAACCAAATTACATGCAAAACCTCATTCACTCTCTACACTCAACACATCACTCTCTCCTCCTTCTCTCTAGGCACTTCTCTCTCTAAACTCCAGAAATTCTCAGCCCTCAAACTCCTCCCTACACCACCAAACAACCACCACAAGGCCACCATAAACCACCACCACAACCCTTCACCTTTTAACAAGATTTTTGAAGAAAAACAAACTACAAGCTCTCATCATTTCATCTCTTCCTTCTTTTCATCTAAAACACCGTTGTAAAGACATTTCTTCTTCACATCACTATTATAACATAGTCAAAAGTTCACTCAACAAGTATTATAATAAAATCTTGCTCAAAAACCATTTTTCATAACTCGAAATTAACAAAAATGTAAGAAAAACTTTCTGTCCAGAAAGTTTTGTCTACTTCAACGATTTTTATAAAAATCATTTCTTAATGAAAATGGACGCTTTTATAGTCAAAAATTAATTTTAAGAAGTAAGATTTCCAACCCCATTAACCTCATATTATTCTGATCTTGATAACTATTTTTAATAATTTGTGTAAAAGAACATGTATAATCTGTCAAGAAAGGTCAGAAACTTAGGTCTCATGGTTTTGACTATATATCGAGCTACACATATCCAAATGACCCGAAACCACCGCTCAAATTTGACACATTTCGTTAGCTACAAAAATCATGTTGACTACTTTTACTAGTTCTGTGTAGATTTTTATCAGAAATGTAATCTTCATGCATGTGTCTAGATTGGTCAACTGTTGGACCTCAGAGGACACATGTAATTTTTATAAACACTTATACTTTTCTAAAATTCATAGAAAAATTAATAACGGTAGATAACTCATGGGGGAACCACTGGAAAAATTAATACAGTTTTATAAAAATTGGATAAACAAGTGCATTTTCTGGAAAATTGAGATAGTGGACTGATTTTGCAAAAATGATTAAACCAACACTTGTAAGCTTGTTAAAAGTGGAAAAATAAACTTTTAAGGCTTGGGAATGTATTTAAGGGTTTGGAAAAAGATTCGGGTCAAACCGAGTAGGTTTGACCAAGTCAACAAAAACGGGGCTCGGTTTTGAAAAAGTAAACACTTACTATTTTTGAAAAGAATGGTAACAAAAGGGGTTTGGGTGACATATTTAGTAACTTTGACCAGTTTGACCAACTTTGACCAAGTTTGACCAGTTTGACCAACTTTGACCAGGTTTGACCAACTTTGACCTACGGTTTAAGGTTTTTACGAACTAAATAATATGTTTGCAACATACGATATGTACTAAAAATAATATACAATAAAAAAAACTTAATACTAATAATGTCTAAATGAATTATTATTACAAACTTTCACCAACGGATCGTACATGTATTTAATAAACAAACTTGAACAACTTACTTGGACATACTAGTTGAGTGAACTAGCTTTAGATGGACATAAACCCTCCACCTACACGATTGGCTTAAGTGGATATTGACCCCCACTTATACAATCACTATAGATGGTCTTTTGAGACATCTACTTACCCAACCTTATACGTTTAGGACGTTAGAAGATTGCGCTTTGGACTTTGCTTGCTATTTGATTATTGCTTTCTACCTGCTTAACTCTGGTGAGTTTCATAGCCCCTTTTTACTGTTTTATATCTAGGGGTGAGAATACATACAACTGCTTTTACACAACTGTTTTTATGAACACAAGTACAACAAACAACGTTATACGGATTGCATGAGTTAACACACTAATCCATTTAAAGTCCTCACACATCATAGATTCGTTAATTTGGACTAAGCGCGAGTATTAGTAAATAGATCTATTTGGGACTGACAATCCCCTTCCGGGTTAGTCACGCTAACCTGTCAAACGGACGTATTAATATTTGTACACACGAGTGTATCGGATTAGACACTTGCAGGGGCACCAACGATCGTGTACTCGAAAGAGGTACGACACACATTGTTAAGCTTCGGACTATGAGCTCCTGACAATAGTATACATATTTGATTGATTTCAAACATTATTAAATCTCGTGTTTCATACCGATATCTAAGCAACTGTTTAACAAACCTATGAACGTACCAACTTTATGTTGACCCTTTTAGTATGTATTCTCAGGTTTACAGACGCAATAGGACTACCCACAGGAATCAAGATAGTAGGATGCTTTTGGAAAGCATAGCTTGAGTCGCATATTTTCAAACAGCAGATTTAATTTTATTACGATATTTTGTATCAACAACTATGTATTAGAAATCTCTAGACTATTTTTGCGAACTCCAATGTTTTGGGATAACAGTTGTAAACATTTGATTATGGCAATGTAACTATTTTTCAAACGTCTCATGTAGAAGTCGTTTGTTGTTATCTTTGTGTGATGATATTTAATTAGGTCGGCACCCCCGTGACACCTCATACTTCCGCTGTTACGTGTTCCGGAGGGGCGACAGATATGGGTTTAGCGGATGTGATTCTTGGATTCAAGATCATAAGAACCCAAGATGGACTTGTATTAAGTCAAAAACACTATGTGGACAAATTCTTGAGAAATTCAATGTGGGTGACTCTAACATAGCTAGGACTCCTATTGATACGAGTCAACATTTAGTAAGAATAGAGAAGCGCCTGTGGCCCAACTTGAATATTCAAGAATAATTGGCAGTCTTATGTATTTGATGAGTTGTACTAGACCCGATATAGCTTATGTTGTGAGTAGGTTAAGTAGATATACAAGTAATCCAAGTTCTGGGCATTGGAAGAGAATTACTCGACTACTTAGGTACTTGAGATTTACTCGTGAATATGGATTGCATTATAATAGATATCCAGCTGTTATCGAAGGATACCGTGATGCGAATTGGATCTCTGATATAAAGGATTCCAGAGCCACTAGTGGATATATTTTCACATTGGGAGGTGCTGCTAAATCATGGAAGTCTTGTAAACATACAGTTATAGCTAGTTCCACAATGGAATCTGAGTTTATCGCGTTAGATAAATGTGGAGAAGAGGCAGAGTGGCTACGTTAGTTTACCAAGGACATAACAGAATTGCCTAAGCCGGTGTCGGCCATATGTATACATTGTGATAGCCAATCGGCCATTGGCAGAGCTCATATCATAATGTATAACGGTAAGTCTCGACATATACAATGTAGGCATAATACGATACGACAACTACTCTCAACGGGAATTATCACTATTGAATACGTGAAGTCAACTAATAATATAGTGGATCCGCTTACAAAAGGCTTAAGCAGAGAAGTAGTGTATAGGTCGTGAAGAGGAATGAACTAAAGCCCTTGAATGAATGAGTTTATACGAAGGAAACCTAACCTAGCTGACTGGAGATCCCAAGACCTAGGTTCAATAGGACAACCTAATTGTATTAACTAAGTGAGGTCACTATGGGGAAGTTTTCATAAACTTCCTAGTCCATTCCTATAAATTAGTGACGACGATGTGAGGTTAAGCGTTAAGGTTTTAATGATTACTTAATAATCACCTATGTGAGAGAGAAGTGGGGTCGCTTCAAAAGGAATTATTGGGCACAATTCCTAGAGCTCTCACATAACCAGACTAGTGTTCAGGACCATAATGTATACGACTATAAGGAGTTGAAACTGTCAAGGAGAGTCATGTGTGAAATGTATTGTCGTCTACACAAGTGGCAGACCAGTTCAAAGACATCACATCTACTGAGAGCCAGGAGACTAAGTATGTTTCATAAGGGAAGGTTTAAAGGGTAACACCTACCTATCCTATGCAAGAGCAACTGTTGAAAATGCAGTATATTTGTGTGTTATAGATCAATATCTATTCATGTGGGGGATTGTTCGAAATATTGGGTTTTCAAGTGCAATTTTCCCAAACTTTGGACCTAAATATGTATACCTATATATAATATTTACAAATGACATTTTATATGGTTTTGTAGCTTATAACTAGGGCTTCGTAAGGGTGTACTATGTGTCCAAAGTTATGGTGTGATGAATGAGATATTGTTCTTCGAAGTGAGGAGTTTGGTGTTGAACTAAAGGAATAAAACAGATCTGTTTTGACCATCAGGTTACTGGGCGTTTTTTGGGGGCTGTTTGGACTCATGACTCATCAAGTTATGTGGGTTGTTTCAACATGATTCATGATCCATCAGGTATAACCCAATAACCCGTGACCTTTCATTTACAGTTCAGTTACATAAGGTTGATCAAAAGCTTAAAACTGATAAATCATTGATCTTTGGTTTAATGATATTAATCATCAGGATTAATACATTAGATTAATGAATTAGTTTAATACATCAGTTAAGTTAAGTTAAGCTTTGTTGTATGAATACACCACCTTCACCACTTATTCATACACTGAATATTATAATAAAAAATTAAAGCAAACACACACACTAGTTCTTGCAATTTCTGGTAAGTTTTCGACTCCGGCTGTACGCAGCTTTAGGCCGTCGTACCCTGGGAAATAGGCTCGTATCTGTTTTAAGGAAATTGCGTTTAACGCAAGCTCCGGCCAATCTTTTTATCATTGTCGTTTATTGTGTTTAATTTGCAAATAACATTCTGTTATGTAATGTATCGTGTTACTATGAATTAATAATAAAGCTCAGCTTATATAAGTGAATTTTCTTCTTACATACAATAGTAATGAGTGTAAAATCGAGCGCATAACAAAATAAAAATCATATAGAATTGGAAAATTTAAAAGCCATCAAACAAATTTTGATTCAATTTTTTTTCCAGAAATGTAAAATAAGATGTGGACGCATCAATAGAGAAAATACGAATATGACAAATTTTAAAGTATTTGTCTAAAAATTTGCAAAATATAGAATGAGAAAATAAAATTATTTGATAAATAATATAAAAATGTAGATATGTCAAAGTGTAAACATGAGAGTGATAAAAAAAATTAGGAGGTTAGTTATTTATCTAATTATTTATTATTATTATTATTATATTATTATTGTTAATGAGTAATGCTAGAACTAAAATTTTAAAAAAGAAAATAAAAAAGAAACTTTCTTTGTAGTATAACTTAAGAATATATATATGAAGTTTGTATAATAAAGATATGTTAAATAGTTGTTTTTTTATAAGGAATTAAAAAAAAATATTTATTTTATAAAGTAATGTTAACTAAATTTTTTAAATAATAAAAGGTGATGAGGTGGCAAATTTTTAGAAGAAATTATTTTCTTTTACATATATATACTAGTTACATTTTTCGGGCGTGCTAAGCACGGCCAACGGTCCAGGAAAAAGAATCAGACAGAAAATCGTAATGTGTGTGTTTGCCTTTCTAAATAGATATTATTACAAATCCGTACATAATTACTATAATAAAATGAACGCGCGTGTGTGTGTGTATATATGATAGTAATCAAAAGGAAAATATTTTTTTTTTGAAGGGCGCAGCGTTATCATTCATCAAAAATTATCAATCTAAACGTCAACAAAAATTTATTTGAACCAATAAATAGTATTCAAAATCGATGATATTAAAGGAAATATTATCGAATGAAATCATCTTTAAGTCATAGCATTAGTTGGTGAATGTTTATTTAACAAATTGTTACCATTTACCGTGACGATGTGATGTTTTAACGTTCATCGTAATGAATGTTTACTACATTCACCGTGATAAATATTAATGATTTTAGGTCTAGTATTTATAGAATGTCATATATAGAGTATATATTTATAGAAAAAATGTAGTTGATTGTTCTATTCTAAAACCTTTAATGGTGCATTAGATCTTTAAGTAATGATGTTTAGTTCATTATTAGCAAAGTTTATATGTTATGTGATCTTTACATAGTATATAAGTATCATTCTGTTTATATAATTTAAGATTATGATATTTTAGAAATTTAGAAAAGATTATAAGTAAATATAATTAGATATTATGATGAGTTGATGACACATGGCATGTTAAGAAGAAAAGTGGCTTTCCTTATATATATGTTAATATAGTATATGAAGTTTGTATAATAAAATATGTTAAATAGTTACTTTTTTAATGAATGAATTAAGAAATAATATTTATTTTATAAAATATTGTTAACTAAAATTTTCAAATAATAAATGGTGATGAGGTGGCAAATTTTTAGAAGAAGTTGTTTTCTTTATATATATAGTACACTAGGGAAGATTTTGGCTTTGCAAATGCAAAGTCCACTCTAGATTAATATAAAGTGCATTTGTAATATAAATTGCACTATATATATATATGTATATTTTATCTATATATCTTCATATCTTGACTAAAAATTATTTAAAAATTATAGATAGCCAATTTTATGAAGAATTTATAAAATATTTACCATCTTATAAATCAATGTCTTATTTTTTTTCTTGCATTAAACACTTTATAGAATGAGTTTTATTTATTATTTGGTGATTCATATTGTAAGCATACCAAAAAAGAAGTTTTAGCCATAGTATAAGTGAGAAGATATATTACAAGACAATGTGACATAGATAGGAAACATAATGGACTTATATTTGAAGGTAAACCAGGCTCCTGTATAAATAATATTTTATGTTATTGATTGTGTTATGATCTCATATAGAATGAATTTCACGTATTGTTTGATTGATGATAATTCATGGTTAAATCAATTTAAAATGGAAAAAAGTCTCATTTATTTAGTTTAATTATCATTAGTTACTTATAAGTACACATGGCATTGTTAGAGATGTGATGCGTCACCAGCGGTCGGTAAGGATTTTACTTTTGTCGTTGCACCGGCTACTGGCGACGGGCATCAGTGGGTGTTTTTGTCGCACCCCCAGAACACGTGGCAGTGGAAGGATGAGGTGTCACAGGGGCGTCGACCAAATCAAATATCATAACACAAAGATTACAGCAAACAACCTCTAAATGAGACGTTTTGAAAATAGTTACATTCCATAATTTTAAATGTTGACAAACTTCTTGGAGTTCGCGTCAATTGTCTAGAGATTCCTACTACATAAATGTTAATACAAAATATAGTAAATGTAGCCTAATCTCTTGTTGTTTGAAAATATGCGACTCGAGCTAAATGCTTCCACAAACATCCTACCGCGGGTGGTTACCTGTGAAATACATACTAAAAGGTCAACATAAAGTTGATGAGTTCATAGGTTTAAATAGTTGAAAACATAAGTATAAAACACGAGATTTCCGTTGTGTTGCACGTATGCAAAAACAGTTGTAAAAGTGTCATGTTATCATTTGTTATCCTTTGCGTCATGAGCTCATAGTTCGAAGCTTAACCCTTGTTGCTGCCTCAACAAGTGTCTAATCCGGAACACTCGTTTAAACAAATAATACTGCGTCCGTAGGTTGGCTAGAGCGACTAGCCCGGACGGGGGTGTCAATCCTTAATAGATCTATCCAATAATATTCACGCTTCAAAATTAACGAACTACGATGTGTGAGGGCTTTGTTGGATTATGGTCTCACTCATGCGTTATCATTGTTTCCTTTGTTTTCCTTTGTTTCCTTTGTTATCCATTGTTTATAAAATAGTTGTATAAAAACAGTTGCATAACAACAGTTGTATAAATCATGTATAAAGACAGTTGTATAAAACATGTGTGTATGTATTCTCACCCCAAAATAGTTAAAACGGGTAAAAAGGGGCTATGAAACTCACCTGAGTTTAGCAAACAGCTAACAAATAATCAAGTAAGCAAGCAATGTGTTTCCACGTGCAACCTTCTAAAGTCCTAAATGTATAAGGTAGTGTATAAGTAGATGTCTCAAAAGACCATCTATGTAGGTGGAGGGATAAAGTCCACTTACGCTAATCATGTAGGTGGAGGGTTAATGTCCACCTATGCTAGTTCACTCAACTAGTATGTCCAAATAAGTTATTTATTAAAAACGTGTATGACCCGTTGGTGAAAGTTTGAAATAATAATTCATTTAGACATTATTATTAAGTTTGTTACGTTATACATTATATATCGTGTGTTGCTAACAAATTATTTAGTTCGTAAAAACCTCAAACCGTAGGTCAAAGTTGGTCAACTCGCTAGTCAAAGTTGATCAAACTTGGTCAAACTTGGTCAAAGTTACCAACTAAGTCACCCAAACCCATTTTTTTTTTCATTTTTCAAAAATAGTAAGTTTGTCGGTTTTTAGAAGTCGAGCCCCGTTTTTGTTGACTTTGTTAAACCTACTCGGTTTGACCCGAATCTTTTCCTAAACACTTCAATATATTTCCAAGCCTGAAAAAGTTTAAAAGTCCATAAAAGTCAGCTTTAACACTTATTGCATGTTCGGAAGGTGTCGGTTTTCATAAATTAATAAAATCAGTTCACTTTTATATTTTTTCAGAAAATGCATCATTAGCCGAATTTTTATCAAAATTTATAATCCGAATTAATATCCAAGAAAAATACTAGTTGTTCCCCCCTAAGTTATCTACTTCCTGTAATTTTTCCATTAATTTTAGAGAAGCCTAAGTATTTATTAAAATTACATGTGTCCTCTGAGGTCCAACAGTTGACCTATCTGGACACATGCATGAAAGTTACATTTCAGGGAAAAATCTACAAGGAACCAGTAAAAATTGTCAACATTAAAGTTGTAGCCAATGAAATTTTGAAATTTAGGCGGTGGGTTCAGGTCATTTGGAGATGTGTAGCTCGAGATATGGCCAGAATACTAAGGGTAAAGTTTCTGGATTTCTAGAACAGATTATGAATGTGTCTTTATACAAATTATTAAAAATACTAAAAGAACTCAGAAAAATATGAGGCTTATGGGGTTCGAAAGCTAACATCTTGAACTTAATTATTCTCTATTGAATCATCCATTTTTATTAAGTATAGAGTGAGAAACACTCAGATGAAATTCTTAGTATAATCTGGACAGAATGTGCATGTTGTGTTTTTGTTAGTTGATGATGATGGAATACGATTTTAACAAGGTTTTTGCACATAATCTTATTTAGTGAATATATAATCATGTTATTTAAGTAATAAGATGAGAAAATAAGTTCCTTACAATGGGGATGGAATGAAGAAAAGAAGGAGGTGTTGTAGAGCTTAAATCCTTGCAAAAACTTAAAGTTTTGAGGTGGTGGTTGTATGGTGGTTTATGGTGGTCAAAGGGTGTGTGATGGTGGTCAATGGTGGTGTGGTGGTTGTTTTCTCCAGATTTTAGAGAGAGAGTGTAAAGTTTAGAGAGAAGCTAGAGGAAATTGGCAAAGAGTGAGATGAGAAATGATGATCTCTTGCATGTATGCATGTATTTTGAATGGAAGTAAAGGGAGGTGATCATGTGGGATCACATGGGGTGTGGGGGCTGGCTTTTGTGAGTCCCACAAGAGGTGGAGCTGAATTAATTTTTGTTTCTCAGACTGTGTTACGTATTTTAGTCGTTTACCCGTTATTTGTGTTAAAACGTTAAATCGTCTAACGTTTATTTGGTAGTTTTTGTTATCGATATATCTGAGATGTTTTTCCATTGAACTATTATTAAAATACTTTATTTTGAGTTATCCAAATATTTAATGACTTTTGTTTGGTTGTCGAATTCCATTCTCGCTTTTTCATTGCGTTTATTATGTTTTAAACAAAACGTCTATGTTTTCTGTGTATTACTATTTTAAATAATAATATAGGGTAAATAACTATTATTTAAATCATAAAATAGGTTTACGTTATTTATAGAAAATATTTTCACCAACGTCGACTCCGTCCGGTTGTTTCGCGTAATTACAAATAATTACGTAAGCGTAATATAAAACAATTACGTAGGTGTTTATTCACAATAATATACAAATAGTTACAAGTAATTACAATTATTTAGCCTAAATCACATCAAAATACACGTAATTAGGGTTTTGGTTAAGTTTAAAAGTTAACCTAAATTGTCGGGTGTCACAGTTTTAAATTTGTAATTGAGGGGCCTAAGTGTTCCCTAACAATGCTAATCCTAAGGGTGAGAAAGTGGTAGGTATGACCTAAAGTCGTTCTTCAAACCGATTGAATTGAAACTAAGGCGTGGCAGATGAGGGATTTCAAACTAGTGAAGGGTTTATAAAATAGTGGGTGAGTTTTATTTTTTCTATTAACTAACTTAGGCAAGTAAATAAATAAATAAAAGTGAAATTAAAATAAAAGCTAAAGCAGATAAATAAATAGAGTGTTTGCTGAGACTTCGTTAATTAAGTTATGGGATGATGTTTGGAGAAACTGTTTTAAAAGATATTTGTTAATTATCATTCTTGAATACTTGTATGTAAACACTAGATTCCCTACTAATTAAAGTTCCATTAGCATGTCACACCGGGATCTAGGTTATGGTACATTCCAAAGTATTTAGAATAATAAGAAAAATCTTAATCATGGTTTAATAATACTTTCGTATGAACGGGAACAAAATATAAATGTACTAGACAAAACTGAATCATATAACGATTCCTCTTCATCCTAACAGATTTGTATATTTAAAAAGTTCATTTATGACTTTAAACTAGTCATTGCTTAAGACTACCCAATAAATTCCCTAATTATCCACAGCGTTTCTCACTTAAAGTGGCTCCGCCGCTTCAAACCTTGGTCATGTCTTGTCCTACGATAATCCCCCATGCAGCCTTACGGTTCCATAGTTTCATACCTTTGACAAATTATATTGACACAGATGACTGACTACCTTTTAATTGGACGTCGTTAAAAAGGTGTTGTAATCACGTTTATTGGTGGAAAGGCGATTAGATTAAATTGAAGTTTAAAAGTCTATTTAGAAAGGTTAATTAAACTAGGTTTCTCATTTTATATATTAGTCCGTAATATAACTACCTTCGGTCGTTACTGGACTTCCATACATTTGTACTCCACCTTGAAGTGTTTCCAGTACTATATCGAGTAACCGTCGAATAGGGGCCGTCATATTACTTTACGATAATTAGGACCGTTTCTATTTTACTACTATGATGATCCTAAGGCAACAATCAAACAAGAACATGCAATAAGACGATCAAAGCAATACTACCAATCTTTAATATTTAATTATAAATCATCCCATAATTAACTAACTACATCGCAAGCAAACACAACAAGTATACTACTCTCTAATCATGGCAATAACTAAATCTAGCATAATCAATATAAACGTAATTAATTAAGATAGATAGGATAGAAAGAATCAGGATGAAAAAGGGAGAGAGAATAGACTTGAATTTATTGACATAATTCCGAACGTACACCGAAGATTACAATGCGTTCCTTGCTTTCGTTCTATTCTAAACAAGTTTCCTAAACTAGCCTAACTAATTTGGAATAAGAAAATAGAAGGAGAAAGTAGAACTAATAATAAGAGAGTATTATTAGTCTAAGGAAAAGTATGGAAGGTGTTTTTCCTAAGAAATGTGTGTTAGGAATGGTGTGAAAAGTGTGTCTGGAAATGAACCACGGAGGCTCCTATTTATAGATGAAATCCGGTGCACTTTAGCAACTAGGGGAACATGTTAGCAAAAGGTGGTAAAGTTGCTAGCACATGTACCCTAAAGCGCGTAAAGGTCTAGCACGCGTACCCTCAAGTTGTTGAAAAGGTCTAGCACGTGTACCAGGCGAGGACGAGCAAGGATGGAAAAGCGGCCGGGGGACGGGTGACAGGCAGCCGGCGCCGCGTGTATCTTCTTCGTTTCTTAAATCGCGTGTATCTTCTTCGTTATGCGTTCGTTTTCATTGATTATTTTTGCGTTGGATTCATTTTTCAAAAACGAAGACGTTGATGAAAAGAAATCTCAAAAATATGTCTCTGATCTTTGGATGTCTCGTATGAATCGTTTGAATCTTCCGGCGTACGTAGAATCTTCATTCTTCGTCCGTTTTTGTTGATTTTTCTTCTGTTAGATTCGTATTTTGAAAACAAATATCTTGGATAAGAGAAATCTCATTCATGGGAACTTTTGTCTCTAAATCTTATTTTGATGTCTTGAATCTTCAAACGTGTGTGGAATCTTCATTTTTCGTCCGTTTTGCTTGATTTTTCTCGTGCAACTCTATGTTGACCTTCTTGGCAAAGTTTCATTGATTTAATCATTATCTGAGTTTATTTGCCAAGTATTGTTCCGGAATGAGAAAGATATCGGTAGTAAAAATGTGACTTTTTACGCGATATTAAGATGTTATTTGTCAAACTTAAAAGTCATAAGGGGGCTTTATATTATATAATGATGATTAAGGATAATGTAGTGAAATATATTATATTATTATAAAGAAAATTAAAACAATATTATGATGATGATATAAGGATAAGTGGTTGTTATTATGTAATAAGGAAAATGGAATGTAATGAAATGATAAGAAATTAATTTTAATTGTTTTAAATGTTTTCCACTTTTCAATCATTTAGGCACTAAGGTGTCAATTAGTTAGGCTATTAGAAAGTTTAGAGTACTTCTTATATAAAATAAAAGTTAAATGATATATGACAATAATTTTCAAAAAGCAACGATTTTTTTTAAGAAAATTCAAAGGACAATCGATTTATTTTGCTTATATGTTAAGTTGATATTACCCACTACATATGAATACAAATGAGAAAAAATATCTATATTAATAGTGTTTTTAGTTTGTTATATCGTGATATTTTTCAACAATAGTGAAACTCCTCAAAAAAAATATTATATGAATCTCGTCATAAAACTCATATGGAATTTAATATGAACGAGCATGTTTCACCCGCACGTTGTGGTGGAATTTTTTTAAGATTATATTATTATTGAATACTAACATCTTAAATTATATACTTCGAATAATAGCGTGAAGAAATAATAAGTAAAAAATGTGTTGGGACATGTATGTGTGACAACAGATCTAGCTTGTAATAGTACTAGTGATTATTGTAATCAAGTTTGTACAATTGATTTGAATTTGTAAATGATATTAGTTTGGTATTAATATTCGTTAAATATATTAGTATGTTAAAGTATTAGACGAATATCGAATACGAAGTTACAAACTAAAGTTTGCGAGATGAAATCTCAAGTCGCAGAACTTAGTTTTGCGAGATGAGATCTGGGCTCGCAGAGCAGCGAACCGAGTCGAACTGGGCTTGGTCGTGGGCTGCGAGTTGAACTCGAGTCGCAGAGCCCATCGACCTGCGAGTTGAGATTGGCTGAAACATATAAATACTTAAATAGGTCAAATCTGTTTACGACTTTTGCAATTCGTTTTTCCAGAGAACTAAAAACGATTCTAAGCATTCTTAAGGTTAGGTATTGATAGATTAATATTAATTAATCGATACAAAACTTTATTGATTAATCAATTCGTTATTATCTTGCGAAACAACCCGTTCACATACCGTGAACCAAGTATTGAGGAATTCCGCGCCTTAATACCTAAGATAACCTTGTTATCGATCCACGTACTGGGGACTTACAATTGGTATCAGAGCTTTCGGGCTAAATACTTAGTTAGTTTGAGGTTATTTGGATAATAACGATAGATTTAGGGTTGTTGTTACGTTTAATCTTCGTAAAAACGACCAAGATCAGTCTCTGGAAGTTTTTGGTTTCGTAATCGACCGAAATCTTAGGGTTTAATCGATTAGAAAACTAAAATTTTCGGTTTAGGGTTTTTCAGCTGATTCTGCGAACTGAGTTCCCCTCTGCGAACTGAGTTCCCCTGCGAACCGAGTTCCCCCCTACGAACCGAGTTCCCCCTTGCGAACTGAGTTGCCCCCTGCGAACCAAGTTCCCCTCTGCGAACCGAGTTCCCCTCTGCGAATCGAGTTCCCCTCTGCGAACTGAGTTCTCCTGCGAACCGAGTTCCTGCCCTGCGAGTCGAGTTTCTGCGAAGTGAACTTTCTGATTTTTCTGATTGTTAATTCCCGAAACTTTTAAAATGTCTGACATTAGTAAAATGATCGAGATGGAGCACGAGGTTGGAAAATCTAATACTCCACCTAAGTTGTTACGTGTTGAAGACTATTACAGTTGGAGAGATAGGTTTGAATCTTACTGTAGATTCCATAATCTCTCAATCTGGATGTGTATCAAAGGAGGATACACGACACCCACCCAAACTGTTCAAAATGCTGTTGTTGTGGTATCCTATAATCTGATGAGTGAACAACAAAAGAAAGACTATGAAAATGAGAATAAAGCTCATTCTTGTATCAAGATGTGCTTATCTAAGGAAATTAATCATCAGTTAAAATCTTTTAATACTGCTAAAGCACTCTGGGAAGCGCTTGAGAAAAGATGTGAGGGAAGCCCACAAGTGCAAGCTAGTAAGAAGAAGCTTCTGAAAAAGCAGTTTACTTTGTTTAAAGCTTTTAAAGGAGAAACTCTTGATGCTTATGTTACACGTTTCAACCATCTGTTAAGTGAAATTGAAAACCATGAAATCACTATTGAGGAGGTAGAGAAAACCGACAAGTTTCTTGAGGGTTTACCTTCTAAATGGGAGATGTATGGTGTGATGATTACAGACAATGAAACCAGATATGCAACCATGACTCTTGAGCAGGTTATTGATAAGCTCAAAGGATATGATTTCACTAAGAAGTCGAAAGATACTGATTCTGATCAGGTTCAGGATCCAGGACTGTATCATGGAAAAACTTCTATCTCGACTGCTTCATCCAATTCGACCACTGCTTTGTTTGTTGGTAATGCTGATGGAAAGGGTGAAATGATAACTGATGAACTGTGTTTCATTACATCATCTGGAAATGAAGCTAAAGGGAAACCTTCTGAGAAGTCACCTCAAGAACATCAAAAGATGCCTATGAGTGTGAAATCTGCTGAGCAACAACTGTCTGTTCTTGCTTCATTTGTAGCTTCATATGAGAATTATATTGATTGCAAAATTAACGATCCAATTCTTTTTGATGAAGACTATGAACAGATAGACTCTGATTATCTTGAAGAAATAGATCTCCATGACCAACTTGCTATGTTGTCAAGGAGAGTTAAGAATTTCTTAAAGAAGAATGGAAGGAAGGTTGTTGGCAACAGATCAGGGTTTGATAAAACCAAGATCAAGTGTTATAACTGTAAAAGTTACGGACACTTTGCTAGAGAATGCCAAAAACCTAAGGTAGAGACTGGTGAAGGGAAACAAGGCTCGGGAAATACTTTGAATTCCAAAGCCTTAGTAGTAAAACAGCTAGATGGTTCTTATGATTGGAAAACTCAGTCTGAGGAAGCTTTAATGGCTGAGATTGAAGATCAAGAGATTGTGGCTGAGTCTATGTCCTATATGCCCACTGATCCAGCTTTTGAAATAAAGGTGCCTGAGACTCCTGTTAAAGCTAATGTCGATGATGTGTTAGATTTGGGTTCAACTGAAGATTTGGATCCTGTAGATTTTGTGGCTAAGATGGCTGAATTGCAAACTGATAAAAAACGGGTATGTCTAGATCTTATCTCTCTTGTTGATCTTTGCCAGTTAGTTTCTAGTTTACAGTCCCAAGTTAGTGCTTATGCTGATTCCTATAAGACTTTAACTGAAACTAATAATACCCTGTCATCTCAACTTAGCACACTTAGTAAATCCAGTGAGGCTGTAAGATCTGAACTTGACTTAGCTAAGTTAGATATATGTAGGTTAAGTGATGATAAACAAGCCTTAAAGGATAAGATTAAGGCAGATGCGGCTGACAAGACAGCTTTTAGAGATACCGTGAATGAGAAATTAATTATCATAGATGGTCTCTATATGAACATAAATGACTTGAATCTGTCCATTGCTAATAAGGATAAGGAGTTAGCTGATTGCAAAACAAAACTTGTAGCTCAGAATCGTAAGCTTGAGAGCTATAGATCATCTGAAATGGATAAAATGTTAGGTGCTCAGCGTAGTGTGAAGGATATGTCTGGTTTAGGTTATAATGATATGCCTCACCCATTCAATTCAAATTACACTAAAACTCCTGTAGACATTGAGATGGCGGATGTTAACCCTGAGACGAAAGTATCTAATAAACCAGAAAAGTTAGAGGCACAGAAGAATGTTATTATGAATCCTTCATCTGAAGATAGTAAGAAAATTCCTCACACCAAAGTACATTTTGTACCGGGTGGAGTAATTAATGATACTAAGACTGATGAAGTGGTTAATAAAGAACAAGTAATTGAACCTTTAGTGCCTAAGACTCCAATAGCTGATGCAAAAGTTAGTAAGTCACGGAAACAGATGTCTTGCTTCAAGTGTCACCAAAAAGGACACGTAGCTTCTTGTTGCCCAAATAAGAAGTTGGAAGCATCACATAAGTTAGTGAATACTGAAAAGACACCGACCACTTCTAGTTCGAGTGTAGATAGGTTAGGCTCCAAACCGGGATTAGGAAGCAAACCTATAAACATTCTGAAAAGAGATGGTAATCATAGTGTCTCTCCACCTAAACCTAAAAGGGCTTATACTCTAAACGAAAATACTTTCAATAAGCCAAGAGATAAGACACCTTCGAGGTTTAGGACCACAAGTAGAAACCATAGTCAATTTGAGAATGGCTCTACTTCGAGTGCACAGGGAACTAAGTTTGTGCCTAGGAGGTTTTCTACTCACTCTCCTCATAGGCCTAAGACTACAGATCATCAACAGTCTCAAGCTTCTGTGAAGGTTACCAAGACTCCCAATGGGAATTGTTATGGTTACTTTAAGGAGGTTCAGATTGTAGATGATCAGGGACAAACCAAGACCGTAATGGCTTGGGTCCCTCTTGATAACTAACTGTGTACAACTTGTTATGTGTAGGAGCAGACTGTGAACAAGGAAAGCTGGTGGTATGTAGACAGTGGATGCTCAAGACACATGACAGGTGAACGAAGTCTACTGAAGGACTTCAGAGAAGGTTTCAAGCAAAAAGTAAATTTTGCAGGAGACAAATGAGGAGTAATTACTGGGAAAGGAAAAGTTTCAAATGGAACTTTGACTCTAGAGGATGTGAATTATGTTGAAGAACTAACTCATAACCTAGTGAGTGTTTCCCAAGTCTGCGATAAAGGTCACCCAGTTCATTTTAATGAAAAGGAGGCTTTAGTCCTGAAGCCAGGCTTCACAATCCCTGAAGAATGGATATTGATGAGGGCACCAAGGAAGAAGGATATCTATGCGATAAACATGGGTGTTCCTAATTCTTCAATGGTATCTACATGTTTATTATCCAAGGCTTCGGAAGCAGACACGCTACTATGGCATAGGAGAATGGCACACCTAAACTGGAGAAAGATGAACTACATAACCAAAAATGGTTTCGTTTTGGGTGTACCGCAAAAACGTTTCAAGTCTGAGTATAAGTGTGTTCCTTGTATGAAAGGAAAGCAGCATAAGAAACCACACAGATCTAAGACTGAGAACTCAATCTCCTCACCATTTGAGTTGCTACATATGGATCTCTTTGGCCCAATAAGCAAAAGAACCATAGGTGGCAAATGGTATTGTTTAGTTGTCACCGATGACTATTCTAGATTCTCGTGGGTACTTTTCTTAGGATCTAAGGATGAAACTCCAGGTATTCTAATTGAGTTTCTAGATCAAATTGAAAATGTATACAAAACGAGAGTTAAGCGTATTCGTAGTGATAACCGAACATAATTCAAGAATTCGACGTTAGATATCTATTGCTTAAGCAAAGGGATAATCCATCAATTCAGTGCACCATATGAACCTCAACAGAATGGTGTGGCTGAAAGGAAGAACAGAACGTTGATTGAAGCTGCTAGAATAATGCTTGCAGATTCAAAGCTTCCGGTCATCTTTTGGGCAGAAGCAGTGAATACAGCATGTCATGTTCTGAATAGAGTTCTTACAGTGAAAAAGCATAACAAGACTTGTTATGATCTTTTGAACAATAAGAAACCAAACTTAAAAGGATTTGAACCCTTTGGAGTTGCTTGTACAATATTGAAAACTGGGAATCAAGCTAAATTTGGTGAGAAGGCCGACGAAGGATTTTTCTTGGGTTATATGCCTAATTCTCCAAATAAAAGAGTTTTCAATAAAGTCACTAGTCGTCTGGAGATAGTTTATAACATTGAAGTTACAAGCTATACACCAGATGTGCATAAGGGATTAGATTGGCAATTTGACTATTCCGATCTCTTTCAGTCATTTAAAGTTCCCATAAGTGACTTTGTCAGTGATTCAGAGATTTCACAGCACTTATTGAATGGAGACTTGGATAATGGTCCGTCTTCAACATCGAGTGTTCCGAAATCTGGAATCAGGACAACAGATGACTCAAATGAAGCTTCTTCAAGTGGGTCTCAACAATTTTCAAAGGATAAGTATCAAGAAACAGAAGATTCTGAAGAGGATCTTCAAACGACGTTTGATGATGTACTTACTTCTTTGAACCATTTAAAGATCTCCTCAGCAAGTTCAGAAGAGATTCCTTCATTAGAAGAGATTGGTACTAACTTAGGAGATGAGTTAATAGTTGACCCTATACCGGTTACAAGAATGAGTAAGAATCATCCCGTTGGAAACATCATCGGTGATATTAATACTCCTGTTCAGACTAGGACTCAATCTAAAGCTAGTACATCTGAAAATTTAGAAAGCTTGTATACTGCTATGAAAGAGACAGGGATTCCTAATCTATGTCTATATTCATGCTTTATCTCACAAGTTGAGCCTAAAAATGTGCAAATGGCTCTCAAAGAAAGCTCGTGGGTTGAAGCTATGCAAGAAGAACTACAACAGTTCTCAAAATTACAAGTTTGGGAGTTGGTTGACCTTCCAACGGGAGAATATCCAATTGGAACTAGATGGGTATTTAAGTGTAAGAGAGATGACTGGGGAGTCATTACTCGCAATAAAGCTCGTCTAGTGGTTCAAGGTTTTAATCAACAAGAGGGTATAGATTACAACGAAGTGTATGCACCAGTTGCTAGGCTAGAAGCAATTAGAGTATTCTTAGCATTCGCATCATTCTATGATATAAAGGTTTATCAGTTGGATGTTAAGAGTGCCTTTTTGTATGGCAAAGTGGAAGAATTGGTGTATGTTGCTCAACATCCAGGGTTTGCTGATCATGAGTATCCAGATAGAGTATATCGTTTGAATAAGGCTCTATATGGATTACATCAAGCACCGAGGATGTGGTATGCAACACTATCAACGTATCTACTTGATAATGGATTTACAAGAGGAGAAATTGATAGTACATTGTTTGTAAAATGGAAAAAGAAAGACTTTCTACTAGTACAAGTTTATGTTGATGACATTATCTTTGGATCTTCTGATGAAAAGATGTGTCAAGAATTTGAGAAAGTCATGAGAACAAGGTTTGAGATGTCTACAATGGGAGAGTTGAAATTCTTCTTAGGGTTACAAGTTGACCAGAAGAAGGATAGATTCTTTATTCATCAATCTAAATATGTTTATGAGCTATTAGAACGCTTCAAGATGGATGAAAGTAAAGTCTACAATACTCCGATTCCAGTTAATCACAAACTGGGTCCGGATACATCAAGTGATCAGGATGTGGATCCTACTCTATATAGGGCCTTGATTGAATCACTAATGTATTTGACTGCCTCTAGACCTGACATTATGTTTGATGTTTGTTTGTGTGCAAGATATCAGGCCAATCCGAAAGAGTCACATATGCAGGCTGTTAAACGGATCTTTCGTTACCTCAAAGGCCAACCGAAGCTGGGACTTTGGTATCCAATTGATGGAGACTTAGATCTAGTAGCATATACTGATTCGGAGTATGGAGGATGCAATCAAAATAGGAAGTCTACGACCGAAGGATGTCAATTCTTAGAAGGTAGATTAGTATCCTGGCAGTGCAAGAAGCAAAGCTCAGTAGCCATTTCTACATGTGAAGCTGAGTATGTTGCAGCTGGCAGCTGTTGTTCTCAAGTTCTTTGGATACAACAGCAACTACGGGATTATGGGTTAATCATAACCAATACTCCTATGATGATTGATAACGAATATACTATGTCGATAACCAACAATCCAGTGAAGCACAGTAAAACTAAGAATATTGATATTCGACATCATTTCATTAGAGACTGTGCTGAGAAGAAAATGATAAGGTTAGTTAAGGTTCCGACTGAGGATAACTTAGCAGACCTCTACACGAAGGCGTTCGACAGAGCAAGATTTGAGACATTGGTTCAACTGAATGGAATGAGAAATCCAGAGTGATTAGTCTTCCAAGGGTATTTTAGTAACAGTTAGTAGTTATTTTTGTGTACTTATTTAAAAAAAAAGGCGTATAGCATTCAAGTGCTTGTTACCTGCGGGGAATCACCTCCAATAAAAGAACAAACGAAGTTCTTTTAGAAAAAGCTTTAAGTTTTTAGCTGTAAAAACTTGGGAGATGATAGTACATTAGGAGAATAAGTCTAAGAATAATAACCTTAAGTATTAAGTACGATGTGTTAGTAGATTCCTATAAGTTGCACTAGAATAACGATTTTTAACTAGGATTACACTTATATTTATCTTATTATACACCTATATCCACTAATTATAACTTGTCCTTTTACTTAACAAGTGATAAGAATAACTTAAGTCTAGTCAGCTTCATCATACGATTTATTGGTAGGCAGGTTATGCTAAGATTTCCGAGCAGTTAAGAAGTATAAATTTCATGTGTCTTATCTAATGTGATCTGCTATATAATGTATGACATATGTCTTAATTGTTGAATGATAGTACTGCCGTGCACTGTGATCTAAAATTAAAAAAAAAATGATACAAAGTATCATATTGTCAAAATGTGAGTTATATGTTTCTAAAGAGCATCATTTAGTAACCTCTACCTTACATATGAAAGATACAAAGTATCTAGTGTCAAGTGTATGTTATATGCTTCTAAAGAACATCATTTAGTAATCTCTACCTTGCTAATACAAGATACAGTGTTATGTGGTGTACTTGAATTCTTCAGTATGTTGTATAGTAGAAAACACTAAATATTGTGCACATTAACAATAAAAGTTTTGCTCAGAAATCTGTGTGTAATTTGTTTATGTGGACCATAATATCGGTAATCATCTTGAACTGTCTATGATATTCAAACATTCACCTTTGTGAATAATAAGAAATAATAAGTAAGTTTTCAATGAAGTGTTATATCATGTGGATAAAGGTACATAAGATATAATTTTATAAATATAAGTTTATTACTTATTAAAGTTGTGATTTTATTGTGCTTATATGAATTTCATGAGGTATGTATACTAACAATTGTCTTAGGCTTATTACAATCTAATAAGTACAGCTTATTCTTTCTAACATGATCCCTAAGCAGTTAAAATTTTAAGCGTTTTATATTAAGTTAGTTTATTTTCTTAGAATGTTAGTAGTTTTATTATTTTAAGTTTTGTAATTATTTCTTAGAATTTATAAATAACGGTCTTAATTATTATTCTTGTCTTATTTAGTGTTTACCCATTGGATTTATTTTATACTGTGATATTCTTATATATGTTGAACAAATGTATCAACTTCAAGTGAAAAATGATTTGTTTATTTTTGACTTGAATCTTGACTTAAGGCCATTTTAATAGTGGTAAAACATTTATTGCTTTGGCTTCATAATTACGAAGATAATTTATCTAATTACGTTTTAATTTATATTTTTTATTTAATTCGTTTTTTAAACTAACTTTGCGAGTTTGACCAGTCAAACTTGGCGAACCGAATTGAAACATGCGAATCGAATAAAGGGTATAAAAGAAACAGGTCAAACGAACCGAACTCACACTTGACATTTACTCTGCGAACCGAACCACCACACCTCTGCGAATTGATCTTTTGGCGAAACGAACCGAAATTAATTTTTGGTTGATTTCTGAATTTATACTAAGAGGAAGGGTTTTTCGATCCGTTGAACTTACTCATCTTTTCATTACGCATCTATTGAAGTAAGATTCATGACATTTCACCGTGTAATTTGTGAGAAATCGATTGGTTTACGTTTTCAAATGTTTCGGTTTGGTTTATCACGGATTTGAATCAAATTAGTGATTGATAAAACCTAGAACATGTTAATAATGGCTAATTGATGCTTAATAGACATGTTTTAATCATTTAACTGCTTCGAAAATGTTTGATTATTGATTTAAATGTTGATCTCGTTAAACCGTTGGTCCTACGAACCGAGATCTATCTCGCTTCGCAGCCCGCTCCAACGAACCGAGATGAGTCCTTCGAGTTGACTTCTGTTGACCGAAGCGAAACGAACTCATTTCGTTTGACTTCAGTTGACCGAAGCGACCTGAGATTTTTTTGTTGACTTTAGTTGACCGAAGCGAAACGAACTCACCTCGTCTGACTTCGTTTGACTAGGGTTGAACGGAGCGACTCGAATTCAACTCGCAGAGTTTCTGCGAAACGAGTTGAAAGAACTAATTAATTTTAGTTATATTTTTTTAATTGACTTAGTTTGACTTTGCGAACTGAATTAACTTCGTTGACTTCAGTTGACTATGTAAAATTAAGTAAGTTTTATAATCTTTCAATTATAACTTGTATTCGATTTGAGAATTGTTTGGTTACAAATAATTAACAAGTTACATGTTTTTACACGTTTAGACTTACGAAATCATGTTATAAGTTAAATATGTGTAATAATTTAACATTTTAAGTTATTTTATATCGAAAGTCTTCCGACTCATAGCGTAGTCGAGCAGCGTGTCCTGATATTTATCGACGGTATGATAACTCAAATTGTTATTCTTACCTAACGGACTTTATATGTAATTTACAGAATATAATTGAAAAGTTAACTATTTTTTTTAATTGTTCAATTAAGTTTCAGTGAATTACGTTATTAGTTAATAGTATACTTAGACGTTTGATGATCTTTTTGATCATAATATGTTAAAGTGTAAATTATCTAATGTTCGTTACCTTAATCTTTTTGTTATTTGTGTAGTTTTGAATTACAGATATGGCTGCTAGATCATTTGAGAAGGGTCACAACATATTGGTGAACTTAGATGTCAACGAGCGTGGTGCTGAGCGCTTTGAGCAGATTTTGACATACTTAGCACGTTCGAGAATTCGATTTGCTATTACCGAGTCACCTCCACTGAACAAAGACCTTCTTACGCAGTTTTGGATGAATATTGTATATGATGGTGCTGCTAATCCGCCTACTATACGTAGGACAGTAAATCAGCATCCGATTTCTTTTACTGCTGATGATTTACGACAGCTACTGCATTTAGGAACTCCTGAGCAAGAAGCTGGTCCGGCTGCTTATTCAGCTGAATTTATAGAAGGAGCTCTAGGTCGTACAGGTTATTCAGGACCTAGGAGAGGATGCCAGTTTGTCAAGGCATTTGTACTAGGACAGTGGAGATTTCTTTTTACTGTTATAGTATCTATTTTTGGGAACAAGAAGTCAGGATTAGATGAGCTTAGTTCTGAGTTGATGTCAGTTGTACTGTCACTGGTTTACAACAAACCATACAGTTTTTCTTCTTATATCTTTCAGTCCTTCAGAGGACAGATCACTGGAGCTGCTAGGACGTTGTTTATCCTTTATCCTAGATTTTGCATGCTTCTGATTCGAGCTCAAGTTCCAAACTTGCCAGCTTATGTAGCTGATTTTCAAGTTGAGACCATAGGATTGAGAGGTTACAACGCTTATTTTCTGTTATCCAAGCGTAAAGATGAGATTAAACCTGAGGCAGCTGATCTTTTTGGGCATCTTCTTGATGCTGATTATGTTGCTCCACCAAACAATGGTTGGATGGATGCCGGAGCTCAACAACAACAACAAGCTCAACCTCAACCTCAACCAGCAGCAGAGTCACAGGAGCTCATTGAGGATGTTTTACATCAGGCTGAACACCCAGGATAGCAAGTTGTGCCTGAGCTAGCTGCTGAGGTTCTACATAAGGTTTTAATACAAATTGATGATGCTACTGATCCCTTGCTACGGGATATTGATAGTTATGTTGCACCACCTGAAGTAATTTTATAATTATATAGTAATATAGGTACTTAGTTTTTACATTATTATCATATTATTATTATATAATGCAAATGTTATAGATATTTAGTTAATTAGATAAAATTTCTGATTATAAAATATAAATATCATTATGATCAGGGAGCTGAGACTGCAAACCCAGAGGTCACTCGACCTGAGGGTGAGCAGGGACAGCTTGATAGATCTGAGGGTCTACCTTCTAAGGTAATTATCAGATTAATCATAAATATATAGAACTTGTATGATAGAGCTTTTAGCTAATCATAAATGTTTAATATATTTAATATTTAGGATTCTGATGTTGGTCCATCTGGAGGCCGTGATGGTGAATCGGCTTCAGATGATGATGGTAGTACTCCTTCTCCACCACCATCAACAATTTCTGTTATTCTGACGACTGATGCTAAAAGGATTACATCCTTAGAGTCAAGAGTCAAGGAATTGGAACAGAGTACATCCAGGATTCCAGGGTTGTTAGCTGAGAATGTTTCTCTTGCTCAGCAGATGGTTCATATCAGTGAATCACATTTGACTCTGCTGAAGACTCATGATACTTTGCTTGCTGATTTTACTGCCCAGTGACTGAAGCTTGAACACTTAGAACGTTGGTGTTGAGAGTGCATTCAGGACAGTCAGCTCAGGGGGAGATAATGATATATCAAGAAGCTTGCAAAGAGGATGAGTTAGCAAAGAAGAGAAGAGATGATAAAGATGATGATCCCAATGCTCAGAAAGATGGTGAGCCGACTGGTCCTTTTAAGACTGGTGAGCAAGCTATTATTCAGGGGGAGTTTGCATGTGTTGGTGTTAGTGGTGATGGTGCTGGTACAAGTGCTGCGGGTACAAGTGAAGCTGGTAAGACAACTTAGACTTGTGTAGATATTTGTACTTAGAATTTAGTTGAATTATAATTGTAATTTATAATTGTAACTGAATAATTGTAACTTAATAGTTTTGGTAATATATTCGGCTTGAGATTATTATTACAAGTAAAATATATTATAAATTGTTTAAGTTATTTGATTCTGAAAAGTTAAATAAATTAGTGATCGAAAGTCTTCCGACTCATTGAGTAGTCGTGCGGCGTGTTATGATTTATTTCAGCGGTCAAAGTTTATTTTAACTTAAATATTTTAGACTTGAGAGTTTTTATAACTGACAAGTTAAATATGTATGATTTTAAACTAGATAAATGATATATAATTTAAAGATATAGTTGAAAGTTAAGTTGTTGCGATATAACAGTTCAATTAAGTCTTGGAAATTATGTAAGGTAATTAATACAGTTGTCGATGTAGATGAAGAAATCGATGACTCAACCGATTCTGAAAATGATGAAATCTTGATTCCTACCAAGAATCCAACAGTTTTTCTTAGAAAACTTCCAAAACAGAAAAAGAAGGTTGGAGTTTCTGAAGTTGATATAACTGGGAAACGGGAACCTAAAAGAGGGATTATTGGTTGGTACTTTGACTCTGAGCTGAAGCTGTTTGCTATTAAAAGGTTTGACAAAGTTCAATATTTTGAGCGAAAGCTTACAGTGTTTAGTTCTTTCCCTAGATTTGAGATTTGCGATTTGGCTCGATTATCTTTGAATAATCCTAGTGATGATTTTGTTGGAAAATATGTTTAACACATAATCAAGACTGAGGTTAGAGCTAATAAATTTGAAAAGATTAAGCCAAGAAAAGGAAAGACTATTAAACTGGCAGAGAGAAGTCAAAGGACAGGAAGAAGAAGAAGAAAGAAGATTTATCCGTCTGTTAAGTGTGTACAGCAAGTTCCACTGAAGACAATGCCACAAGATATTCTGGGAAATATGAAGAGTTGGCATGTGGATTCAGAGACTGGAGAAGCTGTCATGGTTGAATCTGATGATGAGGTTGAAGGTGGTGAGAGAGAAATCTTCAGAGTTTATGATCATCGACACCTAATGAACATGTCGAAGAAAGATTTGATAAAGTTGAATGAAAATAGAATCTTCACGACAGTAGCATGGGGTGATTTAGCACGTGATTATCAAATGATGGTTAAGACTTGTATCAAATTGAAGATTTATGCTGGAAGTAAGATTTACAAGTAAAGATCAAAGACAACTTGAAGACATAATAGCATAGATGCTAGAGCTATTGTCAAGGGGGAGTCTGTTGGGACATGTATGTGTGACAACAGATCTAGCTTGTAATAGTACTAGTGATTATTGTAATCAAGTTTGTACAATTGATTTGGATTTGTAAATGATATTAGTTTGGTATTAATATTCGTTAAATATATTAGTATGTTAAAGTATTAGACGAATATCGAATACGAAGTTACAAACTAAAGTTTGCGAGATGAAATCTCAAGTCGCAGAACTTAGTTTTGCGAGATGAGATCTGGGCTCGCAGAGCAGCGAACCGAGTCGAACTGGGCTTGGTCGTGGGCTGTGAGTTGAACTCGAGTCGCAGAGCCCATCGACCTGCGAGTTGAGATTGGCTGAAACATATAAATACTTAAATAGGTCAAATCTGTTTAAGACTTTTGCAATTCGTTTTTCCAGAGAACTAAAAACGATTCTAAGCATTCTTAAGGTTAGGTATTGATAGATTAATATTAATTAATCGATACAAAACTTTATTGATTAATCAATTCGCTATTATCTTGCGAAACAACCCGTTCACATACCGTGAACCAAGTATTGAGGAATTCCGCGCCTTAATACCTAAGATAACCTTGTTACCGATCCACGTACTAGGGACTTACAAAATGAACAACGATGGGAAGAGTTTATAGTGAACATAAAGCTAATTTTGACTAAAAAAATTTAGTGTATTTGTAACCAAAAATTAGACCATCTTAAAAAAAAATAAAAAAAAAATTCACATTCTATGTTACAGATAGAAAACTTTTTTTTCATAATAAGGTAGTCTAACACTTATCATTCTTGTTTATTTGCTAACACGCTTGAAAAAACAAATGCTACAAAATAAATCCAATAATCACGAAAAACAATTGAAGAAAAAGAAAGAAGGGTAATATTGGCAATTCAAAATACCTTCAACTTTAAAATTAACCATACTCTATAAAAAGAATTAACATCCTAGTACCCTCACCTTGTTTTTAGCCTTCTTTTTCTACATAGTGATGTACACTCACTCTTTCTCGATAGTAGCTATTCCGTATTATATACTACAACACACAATCTGTCATCTATATATTCTTTTTGTGAAATTTGTTTATACAAAACTTTGTAACAAAATAAAATATTTTTTTATAGATAATATGCATTTTATAAGCTTTTTACTCGCTTTGTAAAAAAAATATCGCTTTTTCAGAAAATCCTATAACATACTACTAAAAGTTCTTTGTACAATTTTGGAGGCTAATATTTTGTCAAAGTTTTAAGTTTTAGCAAACTTAATTAATCATTTTTTTACTAAACTCGACCATCACCACTTGATCAACAAAAGATAACAATATAATCCTTTAGCTAAATTAAAATAAATTCATAAAACGAAAACTTTTATTTCAGATTATAATTTAAAATAAATTAAAAGGCAAAAAAACTATAAACAATATTTTGACGGTTGACATTTCTAGTCATTCACATTTTTTTTTGAAATTATTTATCTTTAACTTTTTATCCTTCAACTTCATTTACAACCACCATTTACCATGAACAACCACCATAAATTATCAAAGCAAAAACAATACTTGATCTTTCTTTAATCACCTTACAAAAGAAACTATTTTTTTTTTTACATATAAAAAAAGTTCATAGTACTAAAAATCAGAATTTTGAAGAAAATAGAACACGACTTTAGTATTCATATACATCTTCATTCTTCCAAGTTTTTCACCACCTAAAGCAGCATAATAACCCAGCACAACCATAAACAGTAAACAACAAAGCAAACACTGAACCAAGTATTAATCACATAAAAATTAACCAAATCAAATCTAAACTAACCAAATGCACCAGACAAACCCACACTCGGAAACTAAAGCAAATTAGACAACACCTTGTGAATGTTAGGCGTTGATGTATTTCTCTTTTCTTGTGAAAAAGATGAAGAAAAATAATTCTACTTTCTTTGAGTGAGTGTGAGAGAAATGGAGTAGAGGTTTTGTAAGAGATTAGAAATGGTGATCATCTCTCTCCATTCACTTACCCATTAACCATAAAAAAAATAAAAAAAATATTGAAACATGTCAATCTTTCATTGGTCATACACTATTCATTTAATAGTGATTTCATCTAGCATTCCTGCTAAATGGATGACCTCTAATGCCTAATATTTATAGATAGTACTTATAATTAATTAGATCAAACAAATAAAAAATACAAAAGTCTGGGCTAAACACAATCGCGTCGCCATCCCTAAGGATCGCGTCGCGTTCCATAACTTTCGCGTCTCGATTCAAAAAATTGCTTCGCGATCCTAATGTATCCGCCGGGTAAATGTGTTACCCTCCGGGTAAAATAATAGACTCTAACAAGCGTTGCTTCTGTCTCATTTTACAAAGGGGTTACCCGGTTAGGGGTTGGGTACCCGCCGGGTGAAGACACAATCGTGTCGTGAAACCCTATGGTCGTGCCGCGATCGAAAATAATTGTTCCGCTATCTGTGAAGATTGCGCCGCGATTCGACCTTGTACAGACCTGCACAACTCAGTTTTAAACCTGAACTTTGGACGCGCATAACTTTTGACTTGTTAACATTTAGACCACCAAATTTTGCAGACACCTTTCTTATAATATAATTAAGGTTCCCTAATTTGTACTTTTTCAAAATTATGTAAACGAGGGATTTGGACTTGATCCTAAAATATGATCATTTCGACCAGTTTAAAAACCAAGTCACATTCAAACCAAGACTATTATGACCTACACTTTCTACTAACATATGTAGTTACCCACATTGACTTGAAACTTGACGACTAAAGGACTCTACCTCTATTTTAAGTTTATGACTCGTTTTGGCATTTCAACCTTTTGGCTAGGGGTGACCAATATTTGATTGTAAATTGTTTAATCTGAAAACTGAACCGAACCGTAATCTGTTTAAAATCTAACCAATTTTTAAAACGGTCTTTGGTTTGATTTTTAGCCAAAACTGAATATGATAATTGGTCTTCGGTTCGGTGATTGGTTTGATCATTGTTCATTCGGTTAAACCAGAAAAACCTATTATAATTACTAATATATATTTTTATTCTATTTTATTCAGAGATAATAATAATCTGTTAGCCGTCAAAACTTGTTTTGATTTGTATTTGTTGTAGTCATTTACTCTTTAATTATGTTTAATTAATGTGATGAATTGTGATGAGTAAGGTATAATTTGTCAGTACTTTATCTTATATTGTAATTTAGTTTTTTTGGTTTAAACCGAAAATCGAACTAAATTGGAAAACGGCCTTCGATTTGGTTATTTCAAATTTTTAAATGGTTCGCTTCGTTCTTTGGTTAGGGTCTTAAAAAATTTTAAACTGAAATATGAACCGATGAACAACCCTATTTTTGGCAACCTATTTATGCATCAAAATAATCCGTTAAGGGAATCAACAACAATAACCAATTTACTTTTAAATTCCATACTCATTTGACCAACTAAATGTAATTACCATATGCTACTACTAAATTTAACCAAAAGCTCAATTAAACATTTGATCATATATCATCAAATTCACATACACTTTCCGTCACTCAACAAAACATGTAACCAACATTTCTATTATCCTTTACCTCCAAGATACATGAACAACGATCATGCAAGTTTACCAAATTCTTCTTTGACATTCCGAAGTCAAAGGTATTGTTCCAACAACTATTAAGACTTTTACTAGTAACCGAGATATTAACACCAAATGTATTATTTTGGGCGAATTACACAAGTGGTTCTCATAACGATAATAAAAGAGAAAGGGACTTGCTAACTTACAATTAGAAAGCTAATCCATGCTATCATTTGGCAATTTCCTTCCCTTCTCTATATCCACTTGTACTTACAACATTCAACAACTTAAAAGAGTAAGCATATAGCTTAGTGAGCATATAAACAATTAATTGAGTAATTAACTAAATCAATCAACAATGAACGCTTAAGATTAGACAATCAAGCAAATGAGCAAATTGTAGAGAATACTTTTATTGAGTAGATTTACTACAACTTTCACTAAGTACATGTGCAATAACATCTAATCATCACTCTAGCTTATATGAATTAGCTATTCTAATCGCAATTATAGCTAACACGAGTTAGCTAACTAATCATAAACTTAGCTAACATAAGTTAGCCATTCTAATTACAATCATAGCTAACATAAGTTAGTCATTCTAATCACAATCAATCTATACTATGCCCATTTCGTATCTTTCAACAAAAATCTACTATTATATGAACTAGCAATAATAATCAACAACAATGGTCAACATGATATATAATCAATACTCCACTCGATTGTGTAAACCTATTGTACGTATGCAGTTCGGAATCACACAATCATTACCCAATTAATCATCATATCACTCAAATTTGCTTTTTAATCGAAGATTAACAAGGTATGACCAACAAAAGGTTTCACGTCTTTAACACCTATCATATAATGCATAACAACATAACAACATTTTTAGAATCTAATAATCATCAAATTCAATTAACAATCATCTTCAACCCTCCCTCACTTTGGGTTGACTTTGTTTGACTTTTAATCAAGCTAACAAAATCACCCTTTCTATAATCATAAACAATTTTGATATTTGATTACCTGAACTTCCACTTTAATTCTTACTCAAACTGATTTACATAATAACAACATCTCTAGTTACCCTTTAAGCAAACCAACACAAACTTACAAGAGTTTTGGCGTAAACTATAAGAATCACTAAAAAACACTCTCTTATGCTTCTTATTTTTTTATCATGTACAAAGATTAACAACAACCATTATATCACTAACTAACATCAATCAATTTAATCCGTTTCTAACCCTAGTTTAGTTCTATAATTGCTAACCACATAAAACCCATCAAAACCCCATTTGTAGGTTAGAAAATTGGAAGAATAACACTTACTTAGTGTTAAGAAGAATCAAGGAGCGATGAATTTCATGTTTCTAGCTTCAATTTTATGTTAAATGAACGAATTATGCTTTTCGTGTTTGCTCCTGCATTTTCTTTCTTCTTCTGGCTTCTTCTGGAATGACTAAATTAACCAACAAAAATGGAACCGGACGGTTCAATGAAAAGTAGGAGGTTCAACCGGGAACCGGACCGGTTAGACCATGATTTTGAATTATATTAATGAACTTTTAAAGTCGTAAGCTGTAATTAGATATAATTGAAAGTGCCACTTATTACATTAAAAGTTGAAATTGCAAGTTACGAATTAAAAATAAAAAAAATTATTTCAACTCGCAGAGTTCAATCTGAACTCGCAACTGGATTCGCATATATGTCAACTCGCAACTCAATTCGCAAACCAGTCAACTCGCAACACAAGTCAATTCGCAAATTCGACTCGCAAATCTACTCAGTTCGCAGGTCAATAAGTCAACGAACCAGGTTTCAACTCGCAAATCCAGATGCTGCGAACTGAGATGAATCTCAACTCGCACGATCATCTGCCATTGCGAAGTGAAACCAAAAATCGATTTTAATGCCACTTTTAACACAATCAGTTGATTGATTTATGTTCATTAAGGTTAGAATAACATTAACCACAAGGATTCTTGTTCGATCTATCCATTAACCACAAGTTTATAAAACTTTTGACTTGTCAACTCGCAACTCAATTCGCAACTCAATTCGCAAACCAGTCAACTCGCAACACAAGTCAATTAGCAAATTCGACTCGTAAGTCGATTCGCAAATCTACTCTGTCCGCAGGTCAACAAGTCAACGAACCAGGTTTCAACTCGCAAATCTAGATGCTGCGAACTGAGATAAATCTCAACTCGCACGATCATCTGCCGTTGCGAAGTGAAACCAAAAATCGATTTTAATGTCATTTTTAACACAATCAATCGATTGATTTATGTTCATTAAGGTTAGAATAACATTAACCACAAGGATTCTTGTTCGATCTATCCATTAATCTACGTAAATCGTTCAAAACTCAAACCAAAACCCTAAGTTTATAAAACTTTTGATTTCAAGTTATTTATACGATGAAAGCCGTTAATGTATACCTCAAAATGATCGCAATGAAAAGGTGTACAAAATATACGGATTGAAAAACTCGTTTCCGTACTCGTAAAATCGAAATCAAACGAAAATAGCGTTTACGTCTCGGTTCGCACAAAGTCAATTCGCAGAGATGAAGTGAACTCGCAAATGTTTGTAGATTCGGTGAACGTTTGACTCGGTTGACTTGGTCCTTTATACTATTTACTCGATTCACAATTTTGGAACTCGATTCGTAGGTTTGACTATGTCAAACTCGCAGAATTAAAAGAAAATGCGAATTAAATACTAAGTATAAAATAAAACTCATTAACGCTTATATAGTTAACTCTGTAACTATGTAGTCTAAACATTTTAAGTAAAATGTCTTCGCATAATTTTTCCTCAACGATAGTCTTCTTACATATATTAACCGACTAAACCCGTGATACAGTTAATTTTGTATAAAGAAAATCTTGAGCTAAAATTATTTACTTATATACCTTATGGTCTTAAGTATATAGACAAGTCTAAAATATATATATAAGTTATAATAGAAAAGTTAACCGCCGATATAAAATCAGGACACGCTGCTCGACTACATGTGAGTCGGAAGACTTTCAATTAACATTCCACTTAACCTATATATTATTTTCATTTGTCATATTATGTTTGTTCAACATATAATACACATCCAGTATAATTTACTTCCATAGGGTAACACATTTAAAAAAAAAAAAAAAAACTTCTATTAATCATTAAACATAAATACAAAATAAGAAATAAAACTTAAGAGTACTAACTAACTATGAAAGCAAACGAATTTAAAATTAAAATGCTTAAAATTTTAACTGCTTAGAGATCATATTAGGAAGAATAAGCCATTTATATTGGATTTTAATAAGAACAAGACGATTGTTAGTATGCATACCTCATGAAATTCATATAAGTACAATAAAATTACAAATTAACCAGTAATAGACTTATATTTATAAAATTACATCTTATTTACCTTTATTCACAAGACATAACTGTAAATTGAAAAAATAACCTTTTTATTTATTAGGAACTAATTATTCACATAAGTGAACAATCCAATATCATAGACAGTTCAAGACGATTACCGGTATTATGATCCACATAAACAAATTAGACATAGATTTTTGAGCAAACTTTATTATTATTAATGTGAACAATATCTAAAGTGTTCTGTTATATAATATACTGAAGAACTTACGTAAAACACATAACACTGTATCTTTTAATTTCAAGGTAGAGGTTACTAAATGATGTATCTTTTCGAAACATATAACATACACTTGAGTTAAAATTTTGACAAATATCAAACATCCTTTAAAGATACTAGTGGTTCCAGATCTGTACTCACGTACAACAGAGGATCCCTTAGTATAATTAAAATAAGTTTGAAACTATTGGCAAAACTAAAGGCAACAGGTTTGTACTCACGTACAACAGAGTTATCTGTTAGTTTCACTAATAACCATATTTGCAACTATTTGTCATTTTTAGAAAAATGCATGATAACAGTGTATGGCAGTACCATCATTCATCAATTAAGACATGTCATACAATATATAACAGTTCACAAAAGATATGACACGCAAAATTAGAATTTCTTAATTGCTCAGAAATCTAAGAATAATTTGTCTACCAGTATATCATATAATGAATCTGAATAGACTTTAGTTATTCTTATCACTTATATAAAGGGCACGAGTTATTATCAGTGGATACAGGTGTATAGTCAAATAAATAAGTAAACTCCTAGTTAAGTATGAATTTCTAATAAAACTTATAGGAATCTACTCACACATCAATCTTAGCACTTAGGTTTATTATTCTTAAGCTCATTCTCCTATGTACTATCATTTCCCAAGTTTTTACAGCCAAAACTTAAAGCTTTTCTAAAAGAACTTCGGTTGTTCTTTTATTGGAGGCGATTCCCCTCAGGTAACAAGCAAATGAATGCCATACGCCCCCTACCTTTTTTTAATAAAAACATAAAAAATACTACTTACTATTACAAAAATTACCCTTGGAAGACTAATCACTCTGGATTTCTCATTACGTTAAGTTGAACCAACGTCTCAAATCGAGCTCTGTCGAACGCCTTCGTGTATAAGTCTGCTAAGTTATCCAATGATGGAACCTTAACTAACTTTATCAAATTTTTCTTAGCACGGTCTCTAATAAAATAATGTCGAATATCAATGTGCTTAGTTTTACTGTGCTTCACTGGATTGTTGGTGATCGACATTGTTGATTTGTTATCAATCATCATAGGAGTATTGGTTATGTCAAACCCGTAGTCTCGAAGTTGCTGTTGGATCCAAAGTACTTGAGAACAACAGTTGCCAGCTGCAACATACTCAGCTTCACATGTAGAAATGGCTACCGAGCTTTGCTTCTTGCACTGCCAGGATACTAATCTACCTCCTAAGAATTGACATCCTCCGGTTGTAGATTTCATATTCTGATTGCATCCTCCATAATCTGAATCAGTGTAAGCTATGAGATATAAGTTCCATCAGTCGGATAGCAAAGTCCTAGCTTCGGTTTCCCTTTGAGGTAACGAAATATCCGTTTCACAGCTTGCATATGTGACTCTTTCGGATTGGCCTGATATCTTGCGCATATACAAACAACAAACATAATGTCAGGCCTAGAGGCAGTTAGATACATTAGTGATCCGATCATGGCCCTATAAAGAGTAGGATCCACATCCTGATCACTCGATGTATCAGTACCAAGTCCATGATTTACTGGAATAGGAGTATGATACATTTTACTTTCATCCATCTTAAATCGCTCTAATAATTCAGCAGTGTATTTAGATTGATGAATAAAGAATCCATCCTTCTTTTGATCAACTTGTAATCCTAAGAAGAAATTCAACTCTCCCATTGCAGACATCTCAAACTTTTTCCTCATTACTTGTTCAAATTCTTAACACATCTTTTCGTCAGATGACCCAAAGATAATGTCATCAACATATACTTCAACAAGAAGAAAGTTTTTCTTCTTACATTTTACAAACAGTGTACTATCAATTGATCCTCTTGTAAATCCATTCTCAAGTAGATAAGTTGATAGTGTTCCATACCATTCCCTAGGTGCTTGATGTTATCCATATAGAGCCTTATTTAAGCGGTATACTCTATCTGGATAGTCAGGATCAGCGAACCCTAGCGGTTGTGAAACATACACCAATTCTTCTACTTTGCCATACAAGAAGGCACTCTTAACATCCAACTGATAAACTTTTATCTCTTTGAATGAGGCAAATGCTAAGAATACCCTAATTGCTTCAAGCCTAGCAATTGGTTCAAACACTTCGTTGTAATCTATACCCTCTTGTTGATTAAACCCTTGAACCACTAGACGGGATTTATTGCGAGTAAACTCCCCGGTCATCTCGCTTACACTTAAATACCCATCTAGTTCCAATTGGATACTCTCCCTTTGGAAGGTCAACCAACTCTCATACTTGTAGTTTTGAGAACTGTAACAGTTCTTCTTGCATAGCTTCGACCCACGAGCTTTCTTTTAGTGCCATTTGCACATTTTTAGGCTCAACTTGTGAGATAAAGCATGAATATAGACATTGATTAGGAATCCCTGTCTCTTTCATAGCAGTATACAAGCTTTCTAAATCTTCAGATGTACTAGCTTTAGATTGAGTCCTAGTTTGAACAGGAGTATTAATTACACCAATGATGTTTTCAACGGGATGATTCTTACTCGTTCTAGTAACTGGTATAGGGTCAACTATTAACTCATCTCCTAAGTTAGTACCAATCTCTTCTGATGAAGGCATATCTTCTGAACCAGCTGAAGATAACCTTAAATGTTTCAAAGGAGTAAGTACATCATCAAACTTTGTATGAAGATCATCCTCATTATCTTCTGTTTCTTGATATGTATCCTTTGAAGGTTGTTGTGACCCACTTGAAGAAGCTTCATTTGAGTCATCATTTGTCCTGATTCCAGATTTCGAAACACTCGATATTGGAGAAGAACCATTGTCCGAATCTTCATATAATAAGTGCTCAGATATCTCTGAATCACTGACAAAGTCACTTACGGGAACTTTAAATGACTGAAAGAGATCTGAATAGTCAAATTGCCAATCTAATCCCTTATGTACAGCAGGTACATAGCTCGTAATTTCAATGTTATAAACTATTTCCAGTCGTCCCGTGACTTTATTGAAAACTCTTTTATTAGGCGAATTGGGCACATAACCTAGGAAAAATCCTTCGTCAGCCTTTTTGCCAAATTTAGCTTGATTTCCTGTTTTCAATATCGTACATGTAACTCCAAAGGGTTCAAATCCCTTCAGATTAGGTTTCTTATTGTTCAATAATTCGTAACAAGTCTTGTTACGCTTTTTGACCGTAAGAACCCTATTTAGAACATGACATGCTGTATTCACCGCTTCTGCCCAAAAGATGACCGGAAGCTTTAAATCTGCAAGCATTATTCTAGCAGCTTCAATCAACGTCCGATTTTTCCTTTCAGCAACACCGTTCTGTTGAGGTTCATACGGTGCACTGAATTGATGTTGTATCCCTTTGCTTAAGTAATAGATATTCAACGTCGAGTTCTTGAATTCTGTTCTGTTATCACTATGAATATGCTTTACTCTCGTTTTATAGACATTCTCTACTAGATTGAAGAACTCCATTAAAACTCCAGGAGTTTCATCCTTAGATCCCAAAAAGAATACCCATGAGAATCTAGAGTAATCATTTGTGATAACTAAACAATACCACTTGCCACCTAGACTTCTCTTGCTTATAGGGCCAAAGAGGTCCATGTGTAGCAATTCAAATGGCGAGGAGATTGAGTTTTAAATCTTAGACCTGTGTAGTTTCTTGTGATGCTTTCCTTTTAGGCAAGGAACACACTTGTCTTCAGACTCGAAATGTTTTTGTGGTACACCTAGAACTAATCCATTCTTGGTTATGTAGTTCATTTTTCAAAAATTCAGATGTGTCATTCTCCTATGCCATAAAAGTGCGTTTGCTTCTGAAGCCTTGGATAGTAAACATGTCGAAACCATTGAAGAGTTAGAAACACCCATGTTTATAGCATAGATGTCCTTCTTCCTTGGTGCCCTCATCAATATCCATTCTTCAGGAATTGTGAAGCCTGGCTTCAGAACTAAAGCCTCCTTTTCATTAAAATGAACAGGAGTTTGAGGTTGTTGATGATCTGTAGTCTTAGGCCTATGAGGAGAGTGAGTAGAAAACCTCCTAGGCACAAACTTATTTCCTTGTGCACTTGAAGTAGAACCATTTTGAAACTGACTATGGTTTCTACTAGGGGTCCTAAACCTCGAAGGTGTCTTATCTCTTGGCTTATTGAAAGTATTTTCGTTCAGAGTATAAGGCCTTTTAGATTTAGGTGGAGAGACACTATGATTACCATCTCTCTTCAGAATGTTTACATGTTTGCTGCCTAATCCCGGTTTGGAGCCTAACCTGTCTACAATTGAACTAGAAGTGGTCGGTGTCTTTTCAGTATTCACTAACTTATGTGATGCTTCCAACTTCTTATTTGGACAACAAGAAGCCACATGTCCTTTTTGGTGACATTTGAAGCAGGACATCTATTTCTGTGACTTACCAACTTTTGCATTCGCAGTCGGCGTCTTAGGCACTAAAGGATCACTAACTTGTTCTTTATTAATCACTTCATCAGTCTTAGTATCATTAATTACTCCACCCGGTACAAACTTTACATTAGTGTGAGTAATATTCTTACTATCATCAGATGAAGGATTCTTAACAACATTCTTCTGTGCCTCTGACTGTTCAGGTTTAGTTACTGGTTCTACAGAACATACTTCAGTCATCTCAGTGTTTTCTGGAAGCCTAGTGTAATTTGAATTGAAAGGAGGAGGTGTCTCATTGTAACCTAATCCTGACTTATCCTTTACACTTCGTTGAGCATCAAGCATCTTATCCATCTCAGTGGTTCTGTAATTTTCTATCTTTCGGTTTTGCTCAACTAGCTTCAACTTATAATCAGCTAACTCTTTCTCCTTATTAGCAATTGTCTGATTTAAGTCTATTAGATTCATATACAGACCATCTATGATAACAGCTTTTTCATTAATGGTATCTCTAAGTGCAATCCTATCAGAAACATCAGACTTAATTTTATCTTTTAAGTCCTGTTTATCGTCACTTAACCTACGCACATCAGTCTTAGCTAGTTCAAGTTCAGATCTAACAGTCTTATTAGATTCAGTCAATATGCTAACTTGAGAAGACAGGTTTTTGTTTGCTACAGTTAAAACACTAACATGTGACTGCAAATCAGTAACTAAGTAACAGACATCAGCAAGAGTAAGAATATCAATACATACCCTTTTCTTGTCTGTTTGAATTTCAGCCATGCGTGCTACAAAGTCTTCAGGATTCATATTTTCAGTTGAATCCATATACAGCACGTCTTCATCACTTGCTTTCACTTCAACCTCAGGCACCTTTACATTACACTCTGCATCAGTATGCATATAGGATGTAGACTCATCAATCTCAGCCATGAAAGCTTCCTCAGACTGAGCTTTCCATTCATAAGAACCATCCAACTGTTTCACAACCAAGGCTTTGGAAGCAAGAGTGCTTCCCGAACCTTGTTTTCCATTGCCAGCTTCTACCTTAGGTCTTTGGCATTCTCGAGCAAAGTGTCCATAACCCTGACAGTTAAAACACTTGATCTTGGTCTTATCAAACCCTGACCGATTGCCAACTACCTTTCTACCAGTTTTCTTCAAGAAATTCTTTACTCTTCTCGACAACATAGCAAATTGATCATAAAGTTCTATTTCTTCAAGATAATCAGGGTCTATCTGATCATAATCTTCATCAAACATAATTGGATCATTGATTTTACCCTGAATGTAGTTTTCATACGAAGCTACAAAGGAAGCAAGAACAGATAATTGTTATTCAGCAGATTTTACACTCATAGGCATCTTTTAATGCTCCTGAGGTAACTTCTCAGTTGATTTTCCCTTTGCTTCACTACCAGATGATGTAACGAGACACAACTCATCAGTAATCATTTTACCCTTTTCATCAACATTACCAACAAACAAAGCAGTGGTCAAGCTTGAGGAAGCAGTAAAGATAGTAGATTTTCCGTGATATAGTCCCAGATCATGAGCCTGATCAGAATCAGTATCTCTAGTCTTCTTGGTGAAATCATAACCTCTGAGCTTATCAATAGCCTGCTCTAAGGTCATAGTTACATACCTCTCATCATTGTCTTTAAGCATTATGCCATGCATTTCCCACTTAGACGGTAAACCCTCAATAAACTTGTTGGTTTTCTAAGTCTCAGTAGTTACAATCTCATGGTCATCTAGCTCACTCAACAAATGGTAGTACCTTGTGGTATAGGCATCAAGATCTTCTCCTTTCAAAGCTTTGAACACAGTAACCTGCTTTTTCAGGAGATTCCTCTTGCCTGCTTTAACTTGTGGACTACCTTCACACCTCTTCTCAAGAGCTGTCCACAAAGTTCTAGCAGTTTGGAAGGACTTCAGTTGATGATTAAGTTCCTTAGGAAGACTCATCTTGATTGAAGAATGAGCCTTGTTCTCAATCTCAAATTCCTTCTTTTGTGCTTCACTCATCTGTTGATAAGTGAGAACCACAATAGCATTCTCAACAGTTTGTGTAGGTGTCGTGTATCCATTCTTGATACACATCCAGGTAGATAGATAATGGAATCTACAGTAAGATTCAAACCTATCCCTCCAGCTATAATAATCCTCAACTCTTAACAATTTAGGGGGAACATTAGATTTGTCAATCTCGTGTTCCATCTCAATCATTTTGCTAAGGTCAGACATCGTGAAGTTTAAAAATCAAACTGTATTTGCGAATTCAGAAAAACTCGACTTGCAGAAACTCAATTCAACTCGCAATCTCAACTCGTCTCGCAAAACTCAAGTCTCAGTTCGGATCGCAGTGATCTCGGTTCGCAAGAGATCTTGGTTCGACTCGCAGAACTCAGTTCGGTTCGCAAGTTCAACTCGGTTCGCAGACAATGCTGAAACCCTAATCTCAGTTCGTGAAACGGCTGAAAAACCCGAAAATGAAAGTTTTAGGTATTTTTACGTTAAAATCAGTAGATTTCGACTGTAAACAATCCTAAAAACGTCCAGAGAGTGATTTTGATTATTTTTACACACTAATGCACGTCAAAACAACCCTAAATCACACGTGATTAACCCGAAAACTTCGAACTTACTCGTGTTTAGCCCGAAAGCTCTGATACCAATTGTAAGTCCCTAGTTCTAGGATCGATAACTTCGTTATCTATAGTATTAAGGCGTGGAATTCCTCAATACACGTTATCTTACTATAACGAATAAGTTCGCGTTTAGGTTAACTAATTACTTAGCTTTAAACGATTAAACGTCAAAGCCTAGCCTTTAGAATTATGTTTTCTCTGGATTGAATTCGCAGGGTGTCAAAAACGAAAAATGGCAAAAGTTATGTTTTTCACGAATTGAAAACATATTTATACTTCGTCTCAACTCGCAGCCGATGGGCCTGCGAGTTGACTCGACTCGCTATGCAACCCAAGCTCAATCATAAACTCAGCTCGCCACAGCTTAGATTCTACTACGAGTTCAGATCTCATCTCGCCTCGCAATGCATTGCGACTTGAGATCTCGACTCGCAGAAAACGTATTTGTTAAATACAAAATTTCGTCTACTATTAATAACAAATATTCATTTACAAATCTAAACCAATGTATCAACCTGATAACAATTATACTAGTCATATTACAAGCTAGATCTGTTGTCACAAACTATATCTCAACATAACAACGGTTCCATATTAGTTTTTGGCATATATAAATACATCTGACATTACATAACAATTGATATATTCTTTTTTTCTTAGAAACTTCAAATCTTCAATTGAATACTTTACAAAGTTAAATGTCGAAATATGAGTTATCGCTAGTCTTAGAACTACTGTAAAAAATACCTTGATATTAATTCAACAAAAAAGAAAATGTTATTAACCCACATTTTAACTTTTGACATTATTATTTGTGCTTAACAAATTATAATATCTCTAACTTTCACAGTTTATATTTAAATCCAAAAAATTTAAACCAATAACAATAAGGTGTTAAGATAACGTTATTGATAATGATATACTCGTAATAATAATAATAATAATAATAATAATAATAATAATAATAATAATACCTCCGTTTCATTTGAAATGTCCGTGGGACGTCCCATTGTAAGTGTCGACTTTGATATTTAACCAATCAAAAAAGATTTTAGTGGGTAGATTCAATATTTGATTGGTGAAAAGTGGAGTTGATGGAGAATCCTAAAACTATATGCAAAATCTAAATAGACATTTTAAATGGGACGGAGAGAGTAGTTATTGTTTGATATTTTTAGTACATCTACTTGCGTATCAGCTATATGAGGTGACACATTACATCATTACAAGTTGACATGTCATTAAAATACATATAGTAACAACAAAATGAATGTTCATTATATAAAATAAAAACCTGAATACTTTGTTGTGTACTATAAATATCATATAATTACATTTTCATACACTTGTTTGATTAAAGTCGTGTATTAAAAAATAAAATTAAATGTAAGTTCATCAAGATGAAAAGAAGACAACTTGGAGTATGTCACTCCATAACTAGATGTTTGTTCTTAGCTAATTAATTTTATTGTTATTTTCAATATATTTTTATTTGAAAGGTTTTGTATTTGATGCATTCACGTACCCTACCTTGACTAATATTATAGCATGGTACATTGTATTTGCCGTCCGGGTATAAATGCTTAAGTTGATCATATATTTATTTCTAACATAAATAGCTAAAAGTTGATAGATACGGTCTCATTTAATACCTTTGGAAGAAAAAAAGTTCATTGACTATCCGAGAGTCGATAGACTTCAATCCCTTGAAATAATAGTCATTTGTATCATCATTAATTATCAATTATTTGTATCATCATTAATTATCAATTGTATCACCCCATATCATATTTTAATGTACACATTCGCTATATAGCTATTTGTAAAAAGCATAACACCAGATAAATTATCAATCCACAAATCATCCACATATGCTGAGAAATGGATTATAACTTCTACTTATCGGTCACACATGTGAAGTTTAGACATTTACGATGACAGTACCACTTAAACTATGCCAATTAATTACATTCATCACTAAATACACTATATTGTAGTGTATTGTACAATAATGTAAATTAGGTAGCGGTGTACAAATATATTTAGAAGGTGCACGAATTACCTTTAAATCCAGTTCCTGGAGTACACATATATCTCATTTAACTAGGAATAGTAATGAGTAGTATTTAGGAATGGCAATGGGTTGGGTTCAGTGCGGGGGTGTCAGCCCCAACCCCAACCCCATTATTCTAAGCAATCCCCAACCCCACCCCAAACTCCAACGGGGTATTATCGGGGCAGTCCATCCGGGGAATGGCTTACCCCAATACCTAACGGGGTTTTATCAGGGTAACTTATTGTCGCACCTCCAAATTCGGGTTGCGGAAACGAATCGGGTCGGGGCGCGACTAATCAATAAACACAGCACAAAAATATATAGTAAACGACTCTATATGCGTCATTTTAACAAAATATATTGATATAAGAAATATTTACAACATTTGAAGTTATACATAGCTCGTGTTCTGAAAATGAGATATTCCAATACATAAATACTTATACAAAATATATTAATGCAAGGAAATCTCTAATGTCTGCATGCTGACTCGAGCTATAGAAATCCCGAGGGCAGTCCAACCTACTGCTGAGTACCTGTGATACATGCTAAAATGGGTCAGCGAAACGCTGATGAGCTCACAGGTTTGTATGTCAACACATATTGTATGAACCGCAAAATTTATTTGAATTTAAATTGCAATTAAGCAAAGTAAAAGTTTTAGAGCCATGAACACATAGTCTGAGCTTAACTTGAGGTGTCAGGTCCATATTTAAGGTATCCTGATCGAGGTGCCTCCCACGAGTGCCTAATCTACACTCGTCTGAACAAATATTAATACATCCGTTTAACTAGTTTGTTCGTGCTAACCCGGATGAGGATGGTCAATCCTATATGGCACCATATACTAATATTCACGCTACAACGTATTACCAAACTATGTTGAGGAGGGCTTTGAAAGATTAGTGAGATAACTCATGTAGTAATGGTTCGTTTTCATACTTGCGTTCATATAGTTAAAATAAAACGAGCAATGATATCACAGCCCTGAGTAAAAGTAGGGGCTATGAGACTCACCTGAGTTTGGAGAGTTTAACTAATTAAACTTGAGTTGATTAGGCGAGAATCGATTTCCGAAGACTTGTAACCTGAGGGTGTCCACGACACGATATTTATAAACGTGAGTAGGTATCTATAAAGACTACCTTTGTAGTTGTTCGTCCAACTAGAATATCCAAATTACTACGATTTGGTTGATTTGATTATGTTTCAAAAATGTGTACGACCCGTTGGTGATGGTTTGTGATGATAATAATAATCTCTGAATTCATTTCATTATACTTAATAAGGTAGGAAATCAGGTACGGGGGTACTGGGGTCCGGTGGCAGCGCCCCTGGTAGCGGGGTCCAAGGGGTGGCAACCCCTGGCGGGGTCCAAGGGGAAGAGCTCCTAGCTGGGGTCGAGCTGTGTTTTCTAGGTCTTGACACTTAGTAGAATCTGTGTTTTCTAGGTTCTGTTTCATGCGACACTTATAGCGTCACTTGAGGAAGTGACGCACAAGGGGCGACACTTAAGCAAGTGTCGGGTACAAGTGTCGGTATCAGGGTCATGCATCACTAGTGTTAGTGTCAGATGAAATCAGAATTCAATTATAGGCTACACTTAGACAAGTTTCGCTAAAAGTGTCGGTTAGGAGTGATATCGCATAAAAAGTCACATTTTTACTACCGATATCTCTCTCATTCTGGGACGATTCTTGGCACTTTAACTCAAATTAAATACAAATCAATAGTATTATGTCAAGATGGTAAAAACATGGTTGCACGATGAAAATCAAGCAAAACGGATAGAAAACGAAGATTCCATGCACGTTTGAAGATTCAAGACATCAAAATGAGATTTCAAGACAAAAGATCCCACCACCAACATCTGTCTCATCCAAGATGTTCGTTTTCAAATTACGAATCCAAAGGAAGAAGAATCAACAAAAACGGATGAAGAATGAAGATTCTACGTACTCCGGAAGATCCAAACGATTCGTACGACACATCTAAAGTTCAGAGACATATTTTTGGGATTTCTTTTCATCAAAAGCTTCATTTTTGAATTACGAATCCAACGCAAACGGACACATAACGAAGAAAATACGCACGAATCGAGAAACGAGGCAACAGGCGACGAACCGGTGCGGGGGGTGCCAGCCGCCGCCGGCCAGCATCCCCACCGCCGCCAGCAGCCACCTGGCCGCCGCCGGCCGCCACTCACCCGAACGGATCGCGCTTTTTAGTCCTTTTGTGTACCCGGTGCTAGACCTTTACTTGTTTTTCCGTACCCGGTGCACCACCTTTTCCACCTTTTTCGTACCTGGTGCCACCACCTTTTCCACCTTTTGCTATTGTGAGCTTTGGGATGCTAACTTGAGCCAAGCCTCTCCTATAAATAGCATCCCCTAGCTCTCATTTCAACACACTCTCATATTCACTCTCATACATATACTCTCACTCTTCCATTTCTACTTTCTCACTCTAAAAATTCTCTTATATTTTAGTCTAGGATTATTGTAATTAATCTATGGATTAACATAGAGGTTAGAACGAACGTTAGGAGTTTGGAGATTCATCTTTGTACATGTGAACGAGTTGTCAATCATAATAATACGATGCTACGCATCTATTTCCGGGTGATATCGAAACCTTTATCATACTTGCTTTATTTCATATTTTAATTATGTATTATTGCCTTGTATGTGATTTGTCTATTACCATGAATTACGAGTAGTTTATTATTGTGATTGTTGATGATGTAGATAATTATAAGTAAGGATGAAATTATGCAATTAAGTGTACGACAATTGTAAAAGTAATGTAGTCCCTATTCGACAGTTTATCTGATATACACCTGGAAACGTTTTACACGGAGTACAAATGTATGGAAGTCGATAAACGACCGAAGGTAGTTACATCACTGGAATCAGCTCTGGTTTAACAGTTGGAATTCCGAATAATACAACTTCATAACTAACTGGTATATCCTACGAAAGTCAATGCACAATAAAATGATGTTCGAAAACGCGTTCAGATAAAATAGGAATTAATGACCTTTGTATCGTTAAGACTTTATGAACTTGAGTTTAATTTATGGAATACCCTTTCTGGTTATCCACGTGACTGCAACCTAGTAATTAGGACTTGATCAACCTTAATTATGGTAAGTAGTTATATGTGCCCATGACATGCAACAAGTAAGACACAGTGAACCTACTCATTGTACATATTAGGTTTACATTTCTGCATCGCTTTACATTTAGTTAGTTTAGAGTGTCACGTTCACCGTCAATTACTCCTGAACGCATGTCTGATGTAAGAAGCAGTTGAACTACCATGTAAAGTACACTGTCTGATTACTGAAAGGCATGGTCTGCATATGAAACACGTTTTTATAAACTGCGAATAATCCAGGGATGTATAACTGTTTGAAAAGGAGAACTCAAGTCATAAGTTAAATAACCAAACCTTAATGCACAAAACAAGACTTAGGAATAAGAATAAGATCCTAGTGACCTGGAACCCTTAAAACACTAAGTCTTACATAATCAGCGGTCTAAACATACAAAGTTATTAATCTGCATGCTAATGAAATACTAAACTATTTTAGGGGTTAAGAACGGTCGGACCCATGAGACGATACGCTACTAATTCATGCACCTCGGCGTCAAGCCAAGATAGGTTGTTTATCTTTCAACTAGATAAGTATTGGAAGTTTGCGTATTGCTCCGATCAGAATCACGATCACCTAGTTCCTAGTGACATGCCAATGGGAAATTTAGTTGGTAGGGTTCTAGAGTTTACACCTAATAGTTTAAATCATTACATTTAGCATTGTCCCTGTTCAATCTGTCATCCCGAAACATTAATTATCGAAGTCTCAGCAATCACATATTTATCTTTACCATGTAAAGTACACTGTCTGATTACTGAAAGGCATGGTCTGCATATGAAACACGTTTTTATAAACTGCGAATAATCCAGGGATGTATAACTGTTTGAAAAGGAGAACTCAAGTCATAAGTTAAATAACCAAACCTTAATGCACAAAACAAGACTTAGGAATAAGAATAAGATCCTAGTGACCTGGAACCCTTAAAACACTAAGTCTTACATAATCAGCGGTCTAAACATACAAAGTTATTAATCTGCATGCTAATGAAATACTAAACTATTTTAGGGGTTAAGAACGGTCGGACCCATGAGACGATACGCTACTAATTCATGCACCTCGGCGTCAAGCCAAGATAGGTTGTTTATCTTTCAACTAGATAAGTATTGGAAGTTTGCGTATTGCTCCGATCAGAATCACGATCACCTAGTTCCTAGTGACATGCCAATGGGAAATTTAGTTGGTAGGGTTCTAGAGTTTACACCTAATAGTTTAAATCATTACATTTAGCATTGTCCCTGTTCAATCTGTCATCCCGAAACATTAATTATCGAAGTCTCAGCAATCACATATTTATCTTTACCTGTTTTCCTGCACTTTAAATTCCTGCAATTTACTTTTCTGCATTTTAATTACTTTTCTTTAGTTTAAAACCCCCAAACCTACCTACTTTGTTCCATCCTAAATATTTCCCTACCGAAAACACCTGCTTTAATCGCCCACACGTTTAGATTCATAGAACGATCTTAAGTCATACTTACCGCTTGCTAACCAGAGTAGGTAGTACGTATAATTTAAGCCCAGCTAAATATAAATTTTAAAACCCCTGTTGCGCCTGCACACCATCAGAAATCACAACGACACTGAACCGACGGTTGCGCGTGCAACAAGGAGTGTCGGGTATTGAATTTGCGACACTTAGGCAAGTGTCGGAAAAAAGGGGTTTTATGCGGCACTTAGGCAAGTGACGCAAGATTAGGGTTTTAAGCGACACTTAATGTGTCACTTAAGGAAGTGACGCATCACTGCACTGGCCTGTGCGACACTTACATCTGTTGGCCGGATTTTGGGTCGAAATCCTGTTTTCCGGTTTCCGTTTGACTCGAAACTTTTACCCAACCCATATTTAGACATTTCAAGCTTAAATAAACAACTTTTATGAAAAATAAATGAAATCTAAGAGTTTTCGAGAATTGTCGGTGTAACATCCTCTCCAGAAGCGAACCGAGATCTTGCGAATTGAGATATTGCTTTGCGAGTTGAGTTTTGCTTTGCGAACCGAATTCTGCGAAGCGAGCTGAAATGGCCTGTGAACTGAGATAATTAGCAATGCGAATTGAAACTGCGGTGCGAACCGAGTTTCTGCGAAGCGAGTTGACTTTGCGAATTGAGATAACTGCGAACCGAGTTTTTTTACAACTTTTTATTTCGCAAATTTTGAAAATGCGCAAGTCTTTTCGGGGTAACGGACAGGTGACAATTTCACTAACTCGGATTGGATTGAAATTCGCATGGTCACTCGGAAACGGCCTAATGGTCCCGGCTCTATTCTAAGAGTCTAGACAGTTTTTGGCCATTCGGGGTCATCTAGGGCCCGAAAATGGCATTTTTCAGTTCGGGATTTTATGATTTCATTTTGAATGAACTTTTGTTTGACTAGACTTCAGGGATTACCTGATTTGATAAATATGCTCTGATGATGATTATGGAACGAATTTCTAACTTATATTTGATTTTCTGTTTCAGATCAACCTAAGACTCAGTGATCTAAGAATCCTGAGTGTGGAGACGTCAGAGGTATCGGTGAGTGGATTTAGAACTCACCATTTGATTTAGTTGTAACTATTTGGTTGCAACAAGTAAACGTAGATATGTGTTAGTCTGTTTAGTCTTGATTATTGACTATAAATCTACGTGATATGTGAATATATGTGTATCAGATTATTGAGGTCAACGTGTAGTTGGTCTTTTGGTTATTATGTGAATTACACAGGTTTTGATTCATTTGTTGTGTTTGAGACCTGTGTATGAGTTTAATAACCAATAGTTATCGGTCTATTCTGTATTCGCCATACAGATTGACGTTAAGTGTTCTTTGGGAATCCCCGGGTATTATGATATCCCAAGAGCCACCGATCCTCATTGAAATATGTGTGTTTACGATTATTTGGTGTAAACTCATAGTTAAGCTAAGTTGAATCGTGTGTGATAAATCTATTCACTTAGCTTCGTGCTAATCCCTCATATTACTTCCTGCAGGTTTTGAATAGATATGTGGGTGTACAGGAAGTGGATGCCTTTGGCAGGGAATGTTTGACGAATGTGAACTCTGATGTATTTTGATAAATTAAAGTTTGGAATTATATAATACCCCGTTTATGTAATTTGTGTAATGTGGTTTCAATAGTTTTAATCTATTGTGTATCGGAGTTTGAAAAAGATTATACACTTTTTATGATGTATTATTAATAAACTATGTTTTTAAGTTAACGCTTCCAAGTTAAATTGTATAATATTCATATAATGAATGAGGGGTGTTATAGTCGGAAACTTACGATTTAATGCCGGGAGAAACCGAACAGATGGAAATGTAGATCATGATGTGGTGAACGTTTTCTTCCAAAGGAGTGAAGTGATTTAAGGAGGTTTGAGGGTGTTTTTAGGTGGTTGAAGGTGGTTGTGATGTGGTGGTAATTTTTGGAGAGAAAAGAGAGGAAGAAAGAGTAGAGAGAGAAGGAAGAGAGTAAAATGAGAGTGAGGGGAGAGGTGGGGGGCCGATTTTGGGGGAAAGAGGGGGAGGGGATCTCCCAAATTTTTAACCCCTGCATTTACGCTCCGTGCAGTGTTCGTTTCCCGATTGTTTAAACGTTAAATAATTATTTTACACGTTTAAATATACGTTTTAAAATATGATTGTTTTATCAAGATTTTGGTTGGAGTATTTTACCAAATACTTAACAAGTGAGTTATAAAATATAATTTAACTTCGTTTTGATTGTTTACGCGCTTAATATTTTCATCGTGTAGATGTTTGTTTGTACGATACAAATTAATTACGAAATATTATCAAAATAATATTTTGAATAAAAATAGTGTTATTAAATAATGTTATATTATTTAATAAAATTGTTCACCAACGTCCGTATTAATTGAACCAAATTACATTCGATTTGAATTGCGTACGATTTAATCAAATCGCATAATTGTATATATTTACCAATATATATTTCGGTACATTAATTAGCCTAACACAGAACTAATTACATGTATAAACATTTGATTAGACACTAATTACTAGTCCTAATTTGGCGGATGTCACACTTATTGAGAACGTGAACTCTTAAAATCGTAACCCAACACTCGTTCTCTATTAATAATACCCAAAATTCTGATGACTTGTTGATTTTTCTTAAAGCATTACTTAAACATACACTAATTGGGATCCTCGTTTCAAAAACAAATAGTAACATGATCAAAGCAACATATAATAATTGACCTCGTTGATGATGTAAGTATACTAAAAAAATAAAAGGATTACACAAGTATATTACAAATAAATAATAACTAAGACTTTTTTTTGAACGAGTTAAAATTCTAAATTTCAACACACAATAGTCTTATAGATAAATAATGTATTAAATATTATAAATATATATATATTTATTGATGATATTAATTATTATAGATATAATTAATAATTATATATACATATACATATATTGTAATCACACATGCATATATATATATATATATATATATATTTATCGGGACGGTGCGGAGCGGAGCGGGGATGATACTACCCAACCCCAACCATCCTCAATCCGATCCAAAACTTATGGGGTTCGAGGATCTCCATTGGATTCAGATCTTTTTGCCATTTGATCGGGTCCTAGACGGTCGGTCAAGGAATCGCTTCCTTGTCGTTGCTGACCTCCCAGTCGGGATCACGCGATCAGATGGGTGGTTTTATATTTATAGAGCTGGGGACCTAAGATTTACTATAGCTAAGGGTAGTTAGCGACAAGTAATGACTCAGGGTCGTTCTTAAGATCAACTGTATTGTGAAACCAAGCAATCAAGACGATCAATTCAATTTAGAAGGGTTTTTAAACAAGAGATTTGATTTGATTTTGGGTTTTTTACTTAGGTCCTAAATTAAACTAAATAAACAGCAAAATAAAATAACACGTGATAATCTGTATGGAGAGGAGTGTTTGTTGTGATTTCATTAGCCTAAAGGGGAGATGATGTTTGGGTTTGATATTTTGAAAACGTTCTTGTTGGAACATGTTATTTTGACAACAGATCTAGCTTGTAATAGTACTAGAGATTATTGTAATCAAGTTTGTAAATTGGTTTTGAATTGTAATGAAAATATTGGTTGGTAAACATTTTAGAGTTAAATGTTAAATGCTGAAAAATGTTGACCATGTTTGACCAAAGACCTGCGATGCGAACTGCGTGAGTTCACATGGCAGGGCTGCGAAGCGAGCCGACTGGACTCGCTGGGCCAAGCTGGGCTGCGAACCGAGTCGGTCCGCAGAGCCCAGAACCTGCGAACCGAGTCGAATATATATGCAAAATTAGGTTTAAACCAAAATAACTTTTGTCATTTGCTAATTACAAGACATATTAGATTATTGATTTCACTAATACTTGTGAAACAAACCGTTTACGATCCGTAAACATAGTATTAAGGGATTCCGCACATTAATACCTAAAGATAACCTCGTTATCGATCATAATACATACGGACTTACAATTGGTATCAGAGCCTACGGCTAGATACGCGTAGGTTCTAGGTTATTCGGATAATAACGGTTGATTTGGGGTTGTTAGTACATGATTTGTTGCGTTAAAACGATCAAAATTAGTCTCTGGATGCTTTTAGGTTCGTTTATGTTCGAAATCTTAGGGTTTAGACGTTCAAAAAACCTAAAATTTTTGTTTTTAGGGTTTTCAGTCGATTCTGCGAACTGAGTTGCGAAGCGAACCGAGCTTGCGAGCTGAACAAAGTTGGCGAACTGAGTTTGATCTACGAACTGAGTTCTTCTCGGCGAACTGAGTTCAATCTGCGAACTGAGTTCTCCTCTGCGAACTGAGTTCTCCTCTGCGAACTGAGTTAAATCTGCGAACTGAGTTTTGGTCTGCGAACTGAGTTGGTTCTGGTAGTTGAGTTCCTGCGAACTGAATTTTCTGTTAATTTTTTAATCTCTAAGATTTGCAAAAATGTCTGACATAAGTAAGATGATTGAGATGGAACATGAGGTTGGAAAATCAAATGTTCCACATAAATTGCTCCGACTTGAAGACTACTATGGATGGAAAGACAGATTTGAATCACACTGTCGGTTCCATGATTTGTCTATTTGGATGTGCATCAAGAACGGATATACTGCACCTTCTGCTAAAGTTGGTAGTAAAACTGTGGCACTTACCTATACTCAATTGAGTGATGAAGAAAAGAAAGATTATCAAATTGAAAATAAAGCTCACTCATCAATTAAAATGAGTCTTCCAAAAGAAATCAACCATCAGTTGAAGTCTTTTCATACTGCTAAAGAGCTATGGGAAGCTCTAGAGAAAAGATGTGATGGAAGTCCTCAAGTTAAGGCAGGTAGGTGTAATCTGTTAAAGAAACAATTCATAGTCTTCAAAGCTATGAAAGGTGAAGACCTTGATGCATATACCACCAGATATTACCATCTGTTAAGTGAACTAGATGACCACGGCATTACCTATTCTAATACGGAGAAGACTGACAAGTTTATTGAGGGTCTTCCTTCGAAATGAGAAATGTATGGAGTTATGCTCAAGGATAACGATAAGCGTTATGCAACTATGTCATTGGAGCAGGCAATTGATAAGCTCCGCGGATATGATTTCACAAAGAAATCAAGAGATACTGATTCTGATCAGGTACAGGATCCTGGGCTTTATCATGGAAAATCTACTATCTCTAATAGTTCGTCCAGTTCGGCTACTGCTTTCGTAGTTGGTGATACTGGAGAAACTGGTGAAATAATATCTGAAGATTTATGCTTTATAAGCTCATCTGGAGGTGAAGCAAAAGGTAAGACAACTGGGAAGTCAACTGAAGAGCATCACAAAATGCCTATGAGTGTGAAATCCTCTGAACAACAACTTTCAGTTCTTCCTTCATTTGTTGCTTCATACGAAAACTACATCCAGGGTAAGATCAATGATCCAGCTACTTTTGATGAGGATTATGATCAGGTTGACCCTGACAACTTAGAAGAAATGGATCTCTAGTGGCAACTTGCTATGGTGTCAAAGAGAGTTAAAAATTTCTTAAAGTGTACTGGAAGAAAGATGGTGGGAAATAAAGTTGAGTTTGATAAATCCAAAGTGAAATGTTTTAACTGTCAAGGTTATGGACATTTTGCTAGGGAATGTCAAAGACCAAAAACTGAGAAATCAGCAAATCCAGAAAAATCAAGTGCTAGTTTGTCTTCTAAAGCCTTGGTTGTTCAACAACTGGATGGTTCTTATGACTCGAGAGCTTTGACTGAAAAAGCTCTTATGGCTGAAATTGAAGATCCAGTTAAGACTGATGAGACACCATCTTACATGCCTACTGCTGAGGATTATCAAATGAAGATTCCTGATTTGAAGATGCTGGCAGCTGAAGATGATGTGTTGGACTTGGGATCAACTGAAGATCTATGTCCAGAAGACTTTGTTGCACAAATGGCTGAACTCCAAACTGAGAAGAAACGGGTATGTCTTGATGTTCCTACACTTATAGATGTATGTCAATTAGTGACTAGTTTACAAGCCCAGGTTAATGTCTTTGCTGAATCACATAAGGCTTTAACATCTGAACTAGAATTGGCCAAAATTGATGTACGTAGGTTAAGTGAGGACAAGCTAGACCTTAAGAAACAGATTAAGTCCTATATGTCTGATAAGACTGTACTTAGGAATACCATAAATGAACAATCTGTGACAATAGATGGTCTTTATTTAAACCTAAAGGACTTAAATCAAGGAATAGCTGACAAGGACAGAGAATTAGCTGAATCTAAGGTCAAGTTAGTTGAGCTTAATCGTAAGTTTGAGAGTTATAGAACATCTTCTTTAACTATGGACAATAGAATTGACGTTCAACGTAGTGTAAAGGACAAGACTGGCTTAGGCTATAGTGATGTACCTCCGCCTTTTAATGCTAATTACACTACTACTAATGTTGACCTAGAGATGATTGATGCAACTACTAATTCTGATGTTAAAGTACCCGAAGAATCTGAAGTTTCTAAGATACAAAAGGATGTTCTTAAAGAACAATCATCTAAAATTGGTAAGATATCAGGTTTCACCAATGTATAATTTGTATCGGGTGGGATGCTGAATGATGCCAAAGTAGATGATAAGGTTATTAAAGAATAAAATGATACACCTTTAGTATCTAAAACTCAGATTGAAATTAAGGCAAAAGACGTTAAGTCATGAAGGCAGATGTCTTGCTTTAAATGCCATCAAAAGGGGCATGTGGCTTCTTGTTGTCCTAATAAGAAGTTGGAAGCTATTCATAAGCTAGTGAATAACGAGAAACCAAAACCTGTAGACAGGTCTAGTGCTAAACCTGGTTTGGGAAGCAAACCTGTGAACATGTTGAAAAGAGACAATACTAGTAGTGTCTCTCCACCTAAACCTAAGAGACCTTATTCTCAAAGTGATAATTCTGTCATTAAATCTAGAGATAAGACACCTTCGAGGTTTAGAACCCCAAGTAGAAACCATAGTCAGTATGAAAGTGGTTCTACTTCTCGTGCACAACAACATAGTCAAATGCCTAGGAGGTTTTCTACTCGGTCTCCTCACAGGCATAAGACTATAAATCATCAACAACCTCAACCTCTTGTAAAATTCACCAAGACTCCCGATGGGAATAGTTATGGTTACTTTAAGGAAGTTCAGATTGTGGATAATAAGGGACAACCCAAGACCGTAATGGCTTGGGTCCCTCTTGAAAACTAACTGTGTACAACGTGTCATGTGCAGGAGCAAACTATAAACAAAGATAGCTAGTGGTATGTAGACAGTGGATGCTCAAGACACATGACAGGAGAAAGAAGTCTACTGAAAGACTTCAAAGGTGGTTTGAAACAGCGAGTGAATTTCGCTGGTGATAAAGGAGGAGTGATTACGGAAAAAGAAAAAGTTTCAAATGGAACTTTGACTCTTGAAGATGTGAATTATGTTGAAGAACTAACGCACAACTTGGTGAGTGTTTCCCAAGTCTGCGATAAAGGTCATCCAGTTCATTTTAATGAAAAGGAAGCCTTAGTCCTGAAGTCGGGATTTGTTATTCCCAAAGATTGGATATTAATGAGGGCACCAAGGAAGAAGGACATCTATGCTATTAACATGGGTGCTCCAAATACTTCAATGGAGTCTACATGTTTATTATCCAAGGCTTCAGAAGCTGATTCTATTCTATGGCATAGGAGAATGGCACATTTGAACTTTCGAAAAATGAATCACATAACCAAAAATGGTTTAGTTATGGGTGTGCCACAGAAACGTTTTGAGTTTGAAGAAAGGTGTGTTTCTTGTTTGAAAGGAAAACAACATAAGAAACCACACAAGTCTAAAATAGAAAACACAATATCCTCGCCATTTGAATTGCTACATATGGATCTCTTTGGCCCAATAAGAAAGAGAAGCATTGGTGGAAAATGGTATTGTCTAGTAGTTACAGATGATTTCTCTAGATTCTCATGGGTATTCTTTTTGAAATCTAAGGATGAAACTCTAGGAATGCTTATGGAGTTCTTAGATTTAGTAGAAAATGTCTATAACACAAGAGTTAAGAGAATTCATAGTGATAATGGTACAGAGTTCAAAAATTCTACGTTGAATGTTTATTGCTTAAGTAAAGGAATTCAACATCAATTCAGTGCACCATATGAACCACAGCAAAATGGTGTTGCTGAAAGGAAGAATAGAACTCTTATTGAGGCAGCAAGAACCATGCTTGCTGATTCAGGGCTTCTGGTCATCTTTTGGGCAGAAGCAGTGAATACAGCATGTCATGTTTTGAATAGGGTACTAATTGTTAAGAAGCATAACAAGACTTGTTATGAACTTCTGAACAAAAAGAAACCAAATTTGAAGGGATTTGAGCCATTTGGTGTATCATGCACCCTATTGAAGACTAGTAATCAACCTAAGTTTGGGGAAAAAGCTGACGAAGGATATTTCCTAGGTTATATTCCTAATTCACCAAACAAGAAGGTTTTCAATAAAGTCAATGGTCGTGTGGAAACTGTCTTCAACATTGAAGTTACCATTCATACTCATGACAAACACAAGGGATTAAGATTGGCAATTCGATTATTCAGTTCTGTTTAAGTCATTTAAAGTCCCTATAAGTGACTATGTGGTTAATTCAGAAATCCCGGAACATTTATTGTACGGTGATGGGGACACTGACCCTACACATACATCGAATGCTTCTTCATATGGGATGTCTGCAAATAATCCATCTGCTAATGCTTCAAAAGAGCCATCTGTGGATAAACCTCAAGAGCAAGACAAGTTATCGGAAGTTACTCAAAGGATATTAGATAATATCTTTACCCCTACAAGGGAATTGAGAGAAAGAATAACTTCTGATGAGATGTACAGTACTGATGAGGATATGCCACCATTGGAAGAGATTGGCACCAATTTGGATGATGAGATACTTGTTGAACCAGTAACTGTGACTAGAACAAGTAGGAATTATCCTGTGGAAAATATCATTGGTGATCAAAATATTCCAATGTTAACGAGGAGTCAAGCTAAAGCTAGTGCTTCTGATATACGTGACAATTAAAGAAACTGGGATCACCAATAAATGTCTTTATGCATGCTTTATCTCACAGGTTGAACCTAAAAATGTTCAACTAGCATTGAAAGAAAATTCGTGGGTAGAAGCTATGCAAGAAGAATTGACTCAGTTTAAAAAGCTGAATGTTTGGGAGCTAGTTGACTTACCTTCTGGTGAGTATCCTATTGGAACTAAATGGGTCTTTAAGTGCAAAAGAGATGATCGGGGAATTGTTACTCGCAATAAAGCTCGTTTAGTGGTTCAGGGATTCAATCAAGAAGAAGGAATAGATTATAACGAAGTGTTTGCACCTGTTGCTAGGCTTGAAGCAATAAGGGTATTCTTATCATTTGCAACTTACAAAGAAATTAAAGTGTATCAGTTGGATGTTAAGAGTGCCTTTTTGTATGGCAAAGTACAAGAATTGGTGTATGTCTCTCAACCACCTGGGTTTGTTGATCCAGATTATCCAAATAGAGTATATCGGTTGAATAAGGCTCGATATGGATTACATCAAGCACCCAGGGCATGGTATGAGACACTATCAAAGTACCTACTTGAGAATGGCTTTACAAGAGGTTCAATTGATAGTACACTTTTTGTTAAATGGAAAAAGAATGACTTTCTGCTTGTTCAAGTATATGTTGATGACATCATTTTTGGGTCTTCTGATGAAAAGATGTTTCAAGAATTTGAGAAAGTCATGCAAAAAAGGTTTGAAATGTCTGCTATGGGAGAGTTAAATTTCTTCTTAGGATTACAAGTTGATCAAAAAGAAGATGGTATGTTCATTCATCAAACAAAGTACACCTATGAACTGTTAGAACGATTTAAGATGGATGAAACACGCATATATCATACTCCTATTCCAGAAAATCATGGACTTGGACCAGATACATCGAGTGAAAAAGATGTGGATCCTACTCTTTATAGGGCCATGATTGGATCACTAATATATCTCACTGCATCCAGGCCTGATATAATGTTTGCAGTATGTATCTGCGCAAGATATCAAGCTTCTCCTAAAGAGTCTCATATGCAAGCAGTTAAAAGAATCTTTCGTTACCTAAGAGGGAAATCGAAGCTGGGACTTTAGTATCCGACTGGAGGAGACTTGGATTTTATTGCTTACACTGATTCTGATTGTGGAGGATGCAATCAGAATAGAAAGTCCACAATTGGTGGATGTCAGTTTCTAGGAGGAAGATTAGTGTCTTGGCAGTGCAAGAAGCAAACCTCAGTAGCCATTTCAACATGTGAAGCTGAGTATGTTGCTGCAGGCAGCTGCTGCTCTCAAGTGTTGTGGATTCAACAGCAAATGAGAGATTATGGATTAAACTTAACCAACACTCCGATGATGATTGACAATGAATCCACCATATCAATAACCAATAATCCTGTAAAGCACAGCAAGACAAAGCACATTGATATTCATCATCATTTCATAAGAGACTGTGCTGAAAAGAAACTTATTCAGTTAGTCAAGGTTCTATCATTTGATAACTTGGCAGACTTGTACACAAAAGCTTTTGACATGAATCGTTTTGAGACATTGGTTCAACTGAACGGAATGAGGAATCCAGAATAACTAGTCTTCCAAAGGATATGTTATAGTTAGATGTTAGTTTAAGTCTTTATATTAAAATTAAAAAAAAGGCGTATGGCATTCATTTGCTTGTTACCTTAGGGGAATCGCCTCCGATAAAAGAACAACAATAGTTCTTTTAGAAATTATTTAAGTTTTTATTTGCAAAAACTTGGGAGATGATAGTACATTAGGAGAATAAGCTTAAGAATAATTACCTTAAGTATTAAGTACGATGTGTTAGTAGATTCCTATAAGTCACCCTAAGATAACTATTTTAACTAGGACTTGACTTATATTTATCTTATTATACACCTATATCCACTGATTATAACCTGTCTCTTACTTCATAAGTGATAAGAATAACTTTAGTCTAGTCAGCTTCATCATACGATATATTGGTAGGCAGATTATGCTAAGATTTCCAAGCGGTTAAGAAATTCTAAATTCATGTATCTTATCTTTTGTGAAACTGCTATACCATGTATGACTCAAGTCTTAATTGTTGAATGATAGTACTTCCATGCACTGTTATCTAAAACAAAAACAAAAAGATACAAAGTATTAAAAGACTAAAATGTGAGTTATATGTTTCTAAAGAGCATCATTTAGTAACCTCTATCTTACATATGAAAGATACAAAGTATCTAGTGTCAAGTGTAAGTTATATGCTTCTAAAGGACATCATTTAGTAACTACTACCTTATAAATAAAGGATACAGTGTTATGAGTTGTACTTGAGTTCCTCAGTATGTTGTATAGTGAAACACACTAGATATTGTTCACACTAACAATAAAAGGTTTGCTCAGAAATCTGAGTATAATTTGTTTATGTGGATCATAATATCGGTAATCGTCTTGATCTGTCTATGACAAATGAACATTCACTTTCGTGAATAAGTTCTAAAGAAATTATAAGTTATTTTTCAAATAATGTGTTATATCGTGTGGATAAAGATAAATAAGATATAATTTTATAAATATAAGTTTATTACTGGTTAAAATTGTAATTTTATTGTGCTTATATGAATTTCATGATGTATGAATATTAACAATCATTTTAGACTTATTAAAAATCAATTAAGTTTACCTTATTCTTTCTAATATGATCCCTAAGCAGATAAACTCTTAATTATTTGAGCGTAGGATTTATTTATTTTTAGTAAGTATGTTTACATTTTGCTTTTGTAAAAGTTTATGTTATTATAATTAAATAAAGTTTACTTTTAATTTATTTATTGTGTTATTCTTTGGAATTAAGTTAAACTGCACTTTATTGTTCCGTGTTTAATAAATGGGACAAAAACACAATGGGGAGTTATAAAGTTTGACTAGTAAAAATAAATACAAGTTCAATTTATATTTAAAGCTAAATTCGCATTTGTGGTCAAGATTTGTGAAGTTGACCAGTCAAAGCTGCGAATCGAGATTAGAGTATAAAAGTGACAAGTCAAACGAGTCAAACATCACTTTCCTCTACGAAGCGAATCCACATCCCTACGATGTGAGATTCTGCGAAGTGAGTTTGGGTATAAAAGTGACAAGTCAACGAGTCCAACCTCACTTTCCACACATTTTTGCGAAGCGAACCCAATCTGTCTACGAGGCAAAATATTTGCGACGCGAACCGACCTGGGTTTTTGTTTGATTTTCGATTTTCGAGGAAGAGGAAGAGATTTTCACTCCGTGAATATAATACAAATTTCGATTACGCATCGTTTGAGGTATATCTCATTTAATTTGACCGCGTAATTATTGAGTAATCACTTGTTTTAGGTTTTCGAAGGTTTCGGTTTCGTTTTTCATGAATTACATGTTAATTAATGAATTAAAAAATGTGAAACTATTAAGATATGATATTCAAGGCATTACGAACATGTTTGAATCAGTTATTTGATTAAAACTTGCACGATCATCGTTTTGATGTTGAAAAATCACATCAGATGCGTCTACGAAGTGAGATTTATACTCACTTCGCAGCCCGCTCCTGCGAAGCGAACTCAAGGCTTGATCTCGGATCGCATATGGATCTGCGAAACGAACTAAATGTTTGAACTCGGACCGCAGTTTGATCTGCGAAGCGAACTCAAAAATTGAACTCGGATCGCAGACCAATCTTGCGAAGCGAGTTCTCGAATCACAGACTGGCTTCGCGAAGTGAACTCATATGTTTGACCTATGTTGACCGAAGCGAGCTGAGACTCGACTCGCTGCCACTACCTACGAAGCGAGTTGAGCCAGTTGACTTTTGTTGACCTAGAAAATAAAATTAAATTTTTTAAATCTTTTGACTTGATTTTTGAACTGCACGTTTGAGTTATTCACTATTCAGTTTGAGAATCAATTTTTATAACTTGTTTTTGATTTGAGAACCTTGAGGTTACAAATAATTTACAAGTTAGCCTTTTATTACACGTTTACGCTTATGAACTTTAGTTAATAAGTTAAATATGTGTAATAACTTAGAACTTTTGGGTTAATTCATATCGAAAGTCTTCCGACTAATAGCGTAGTCGAGCGGTGTGTCCCGGTTGTTATCGGCGGTATGATAACTCGAATTTCTATCTTAACTTATGAATGGTACAAAATTTTGTGAATATAATTGGACTTAACAGTTAAATTAAGTTCGGTAAATTAAGGTACTAGTTAATAGTAAACTTAGATGTTAGATGATCGTGTGATCATAATACGTTGAAGTTTAAATTAACTAAGGTTCGTAAGGTTAAGCTAATTGCCATTTGTGTCATTTATAATAACAGATATGGCAGCTAGAGCTTTTGCACCCGGTCACAACATTTTGGTGAGTGTAGACACCAATGAGCGTGGTGCTGAGCGATTCACTGAGATTTTGACATTTCTGGCATGATCGAGGATCCGATATGCCATTACTGAGTCACCACCTATATCTCAGAGCATATTGACCCTATTTTAGGACAATATTGAGTACGACGCTGCGACTAACCCTCCTGTTGTCCGAACGAGGGTTAATCAACATCCAGTTGTCTTCTCTGCTGATGATATTCGACAGATTTTGCGGTTAGGTACTGTCGAGCAGAAAGCAGGTCCATCTGCTTACTCTACTGATTTTATATAGGGAGCTTTGGGCAGAATGGGATATTCTAGTCCCAGACGAGGACGTCAGTTCATCAAGGCGTTCATTCTTGGGCAGTGGAGATTTCTATTCCACATTATTGTTACTATTTTCGGTAACAAGAAGGGCGGATATGATGAGCTTAGCCCTAAACTATTTTCTGGGTTACTGTCAATGGTTTATAACAAACCATACAGTTTTTCTTCATATATCTTCAGTTCATTCATTGGTCAGATTATTGGAGCTGTTAGATCGAAGTTTCTGATTTATCCCAGATTCTGTATGTTGATCATTCGCCACTGCATTCCTGACATGCCAGCAGTTGCTCTTGATCTATTCGTGGATAGAGTTAACTTGCGTACTTACAATGCATGTTTTCTTAATTCTTCGAGGCGTCCGGATGTTGTTAAGCCGGAAGCGGTTGACTTATTTGGATATCTTTTGGATGAGAACTATGTGGCTCCGGTAAATGATGGTTGGATGGATACAGGAGCTCAACCTCAAGCTCAACCACAACCACAGCCTCAACCTGCAGCTGAGCCTCAGGAACTACTTGAGGATGTTTTGATACAGGCTAGTCAGCAAGGGCAAAAAAATATCCCTAAGATTGCGGCTCAGGTTGTGCAGGATGTACTGGGACATCAAGATGATGTTACAGACCCAGTACTTCAAGCTATTGAGGATTATCAACCTCGGGTATTTAATTTAGTACTTAAAAATAATTATATTGAAACTTAGATGATTGAGATTAATATCTAATCATCAAAGTTTAAATATTCTACATCACAGGATGATGCTGACCCAGAGGTTGCTAGACCTGAGGGTATTTTGAGGCCCACTGGGCTGGATGCCGGGACATCTGGTAGTTCGGGTAAAGAGGTTGCCTCTGCATCTGATTCTGATGATGAGGAAACTGATGATGATACTGATCCTCGACCCAAGTTTCCTATAGGTATTCCTCTGGGCATGATCAAGAAAGGATCAAGGGTATTCATGGATTCAGTCAACAAGGGCAAGAATAAAGCCGATGAGAAGGATCCTGATTATCATTTGATTGATGAGGATTCAGAGGACGATGAGAGTAAACCTCTCGTGACATCACGCAGGAAGCGTATACGCTCTGCTACTACCCAATTAAGTATTGGGGATTTGTCTCGTCCAGGTAACTTTCTATATTTAGAATTATTTGTAGTATGCTGTATATTATACTCTAGAGACTGAGATAGATATTTTCTATAACAGTTGCTAGGGAAAGACAGCCTGCTCAGGCTAAACCTAAGAGGCAACGATTGGCTTCTTCTGTGTCTGAAACCTCAGAGAAGGTTAGAGATACATATTATGTTAATATTGCGTTCTTAATCAGGGATTGGGACAGATTAGTCTGTGATATTTACTGATTTAAGTTAATTTTAGGTGCCTGCTACTACTACTCCTACTTCCCGGTTTCCGACTAACAAGGATTGTCGTGTTGCTGCGGCCTTGCTGAGCGATGCATTTGAACAACTAGTTCAAGAAAAAGTACGATTTGCATCTGCACAGCTTGAGGTTCCGACTGCACAGCCACCGATGAAAGCTTCTGAACGGGTTTCCAATTTGGAATCTCGTGTTCAAACTCTTGAAGCTCACCATGTGACTCTTGCTAAAGCTCTTACGACTCAACGTAAAGCTTATAATGACTTGCTGAAAGCACACAAGATGTTGCTTAGAGATGTTGGGGATACCCAGAGTAAGCTTGATCGTCTTGAGAGATTAGTTCTGAATCTATACAAGGACAAGCCATCTCAGGGGGAGATTCTGGCATATTATGAGTCGTGCAAGGAGGATGAGCTGAGGAAGAAGCAAAGAGATGACAAAGATGATGATCCCAATGCTCGGAAAGATAGTGAGTCGGCTGGTCCTTCAAAGACTAGTGAGCAAGCTATGATTCAGGGGGAGTCTGAGTCTGTTGGTGCTGGTGTTGGTACAAGTGGAAGTGGAGCTGGTGAGAAGTAGTTATATTTTGTATTTGAAACTGATATACTTTTGTAATATTAGATTGATTGTAACATTATTTATAATCTTTGAAAGATTAATGTTTTGTAAGTATATAAGTTAAGTTAATATAAGATTTAGACTTGTGATTTTACATATAACAAGTGAAAATTATATAAGATTGATTATATAAGATTGCTCAGAATGTATACACCGACGTCCGTTCCGTAGCTTGGGTGTATGGGAACCGTTCCTAAAGGATGGTTCTGACACTTACACGAGGTACTAGGACATTTTACGGCATTCCATACCTTGCGCACTAATGCAAGTTAGGGTGTATACACCGACGACCGTTCCGTAGCTTCCATACGTTTGTACTACACCAGAGGTGGTTCCAGCACTATACTAAGTAATAGGTCGTTTTATGGTGTTCCACACATGTTGCACATTTGGGTCACTCTTAACTCTTTTAAACTCAGGTTGTATTAAAGCGTACCCATCTATGATATAAACCCAGCCCTCACTTAATATTACCCAATAAATTCCTGATTTATTCACGTTGTACTATACATTTGGTTTAGCGGTATTTCCAAAGCTTCAAAATCAGACCATGCATAGATAGCACAGATAATTAATTACCCTCGGAACAAGGTTCGCGACTTCTTGTCTTTTAGGGTTTTAACCACGTTTATTGGAGGAAAGGCGATAGTTTGATGAAAAGTTTATAATCATAGATGAAAAGTTGAAAAGACATAGTTTTCAGTCATATATTTAAGTTAACATCATCCCCCATTATAACGGCTAACTACATCACAACAAACACACAAGCTAACTACTCACTAATCATGGCAATGAATCCTAAATCTAGCATAATAACAATAGCATGCATTATAACAGATAAGAAAAGAGATAACCGTGATAAATGCGTAGTTTGAATATAAGCTGAAAGATTACAACGAGCAGAGCCTCGAATATTACAAAAGCACCCCTCCAAGTATCTTCAATAAATATTACAAAATAGCCCCTCCATTAGTCCCGTTAAATATTAACGAGAAACTAACTGCTAACTAACTAACCTAAACTAGAAAGTAGTGAAATGTGTTGTTAGATCGAATGGTGTGAATGGTTGAATGGTTGAAATGAGGAGGTTTAAGCCTCTATTTATAGGCATCCAAGATTCGATTTTACACTTAACACCCTCGCTCCAATTTAATACTAAAATACACCCCCCAAGCTATAAAATTCGACACTAAAAAGGGCGTATTCGACACCAAATAGGGCGTATTCGGTATCAAACGGGGCGTATTCGGCACCGTAGAGGGGGTATACCACCCCTTAGAGGGGGTATACGGCCCCATAGAGGGGGTATACGGCCTCTACAGGGGCGTATACAGCCCTTAGAGGGTGGTATACAGCCCTTGTGGGGGTGGTGTACCCTGGGTCGTGGTCTTGTGTGCTGGATCGTAAGTCTTGTGCACTGGTCGAACTTCATTTGGCCATAACTTCTTCATTCTTGGTCCGTTTTCATCGTTCTTTATATCCACGTGATCGTAATTACCTGAAGATCATAATGAACTAATCAAAGAAAAATTTCAGACCGTATCGTTTATGCTTTATTTTGTACGTTATTTAGACATTTTACTTGATTTTTGAAGCAATGCCTTATTTTTAGCCTTAATGGTGAATTTTTGTGAAAAAGTATTGATATTGAATGATTTCATCCATTTGGGGGCTAAAAAGGTGGGGATTATTTACGCAAAAATGTGACTTTTTACGTCAAATCAAATATCCCACACTTAGACATTGCTTGTCCTCAAGCAATACTTTAACTATCCTCACTTTAAAAAGATTTTTTAGGTCCGATTTTTGCGAAAAAAAATATTTCTTAGACCAATCATTCCTCATATGGGTGACATGTTTCAGAAAATTGAGATAAATAAGATAATTGTTCCAGAAATAAGAAAGGAATATCTTTGGGCATGCTTCTGATTCTCGTGATCTTTGGCATACACATGACTTAGGCAATCTCACCGGTGGTCACTCAATTCACTCAGAAGTGTATCGGGTTTCCTATCATTCTACACAAACGAATTCGCTCAAAAGCCAGTCATGTAGCATTCGTCGTCATAGGCTTGATCGAGAATCAAATCTCCACCACATAGGTGAGGACGGTGCTAATTATCCCAAGACATTCATCGGGTTGTAGTGTGAAGTGAGGGTTAAAGGGTATGGATAATGGGATGTTTTTAGGTTTAAAGGGGTATGCTTATCTCAGGACTTTTAAACTTATGTAAAACTTTATTTAGATACGCTTTTTAGTGAAAACGGAAATGGATAACGGTAAGGAAGTAAAGATAGATGACTTCTATCTTTGAAAACACACGGAATATATATATTTTTTAGAGATCAAAGTTTTCGAGAGATTTGAAGCACATAGCTTTATTTCTATGACATATTTTTGGCTTAGAATTTCTTTACCAAGGAGATTCTAAGAGATTTTTATTTGTTCTTTCTGCCTTTTGAGATCCTTTCTTACTTTCATTTTTTCAATCTTTTGACATTTCGAATTTTACTTGGTGTCAATTTTTCACACCTTCAGACTTTCTCGATATTTTTGAGATTTTGATTATTGAAACGCACACGAGAAACTTTGAGAAAAACACGAGATTTTATGATTTTTGAGTGAAAGCAAAAAGAATACCTAAATAGCATTTTTCAAAAATTTAAAAATCCTAAGATTAGGTTTTGGTGGGTATGAAAGTGAGTGGGTTTTAAAACTTGGGTTTTCAAGAAACGAAAAGGTTAAGGCTCAACAGGGTTTACTAAGCGGATCATCGATACTAAAAATGAGTATCGGGAGGGTTAGGCTTGAAGAGATATGAGAAAAGTGGGTTTATTTCCTAGGGAATGTCAAGGTCATCTAATTGCACCTATACCGTGTACAGTACTCACCAATATGGTCTCGAAATGCATACCAGGAGCAAGTTCTAATTCAGAAATGCATACATCGGCACACACAACAAATGAATAGTGAAGCATTTAAAATGAATGCTTATATAGGCTCAAGATACCTCACTGCAATTAATATAGGTTGTATGTGCTTAGTCATGCGCTGCCCCTAAGATTATAATTTCTTAATTTGAGAAATTTCTACCTTATTTACACTACTTTCCAAAATAACTTACTCATATTTAAAATGGCTCCTCTTAGAAATATTAAAATTCAAATAAATAGCAGAGCTAACAGAATGAGTAGCTATCAACTGTCGAAGTTAAGATCATCCTTTTCTTTGTTTTATGCAAAAAAATTAAAATGTTTGATCAATTTTTAAAGTGAGGAACATGTTCTGAGTTGCTATTTGGACACAAAAATCTATCTAAGGTATTCTATACCGCTATCCCACACTTAGAGGAATATTGTCCCTAATGTTCTCTTCAGTGAAGATTTTATTGGAAGTAAAATCTCACACTTAGAGTTTAAACATATAAGAAAATGTTTCTCATGTGTTAATTTGGGCTGGAATCTCACACTTAGTGATAAGCTTAGGATATGGTATAGATTACTTTTATTAATTAATTGTACTCAATAAAGCAAAAAGATAGAAACAGAAAAAGGATGAAGAAACTCCCCAGATAGCTAAAAGTTGAAGGTCTGAATATGTGCCGATAGAAAAGTCTTTCTTTTGCAGCAGCTCCATGAGGATTATTTAGCTTTTAGGGGGATTGCCTTTAAATGAGAACCTTGCCTTCCATTTTAACCATCATTTGTGAATCAATCTATTAAGTGTGAACACGTTGGATATACCTTTTAACTCCATATTTTTGCAATTAAAAAAAGAATCACTGTCTCAGAATGAAAAGATGTTTTCTATTACAAATCATTTTGTATGTTTTTAAATGAGTTCGAGCATAATGCATAAAAGTAGTATGCAAGTACCTCAAATGCTCGAAACATATGAACTAATTTTGAAAAGTGTTTCCTATTTATCCGAGACGAGTGATTTTTGCAAAAGATGAGATGTGACTTTAAAATATTTTGAAAATATTTTTGAGGTATATCCAAGTGTGAAGGATATTCAGAGATTTATCTTCACTTATTAACACACAATCAACATACTTTTTATTACTCGGGTTGCCTCCCGAGAAGCGCTACTTTTAGAGTCGAGAGCACGACTTTCCTTCATTCAGAATCAGTGGGTGGTGGAACTTCCAGGGCCAATGGTGCTGGAAGGTGGGACCCTGGAATAGAATCTCAAGAAGTGGCGGGTGATAACCTGAGTGATGTTTGAGATCCTTTCCACATGAAGAGGGAAGCTGTCAAAGTGTTTTTCAGCCACCCTTTGCAAGTGAAGAAGGTCCCAGGTGATATTATTGACTGACTTTGTTACGACTCCGTTGGGATCAAAGATGAGGGTCCCATTGGATCTGACAACCTCACGCTCAGAACGTTCTCTCCTTAAAGAATCCATGAAACCGAAGAAGCGTAGATGTATGTCTTCATGATTTCTGGGTTTCTTCTTAGTGTATGGATGGATTCTTGAATACCCTGGAGAAGCTGGTTTTGGTGACTGGAGTACGTGAGGTCAGAATTCCTAAAGATGTTTAAGATTCTGTAGTAGAGTTCACGTAGACCGTCATGAAATAGCTGCCTGGTTTCTTCTGGAGGAACAGTACCAAAGATCCTGAGAAACGTTCCGTGACAAAGTTTGCAGTGTTGACCATTGTTCCATTTGGGATGCAAGAAGTGATAGCACGCGTTCTTTCGTCCAAACTTACGTATTCGAGCCTCTCGATAATCTTGTGGGCGTGATGTTCAATGGTGCAGTCGATGTAAAACCTATGTGGTGAGGTATCATCAATATGGTCGTTACTAGCTATAGAATCCATCAATCCTCTGAGATCATTCATCATCTGAATGTTTACTTCCTCCTAAGAGTTCCCAGATGCATAGTCTAAATTGTACCTGTAAGAATGTAGCAAACTTATTTGTTGGTTAGAATATGGAAATGCGGACCTGATTAGGGCTTCATAAACCTTTCCATATATGACTTTTTGTTCCTCAAAGAATTCTAGCTCATCTGCAGCAGGTGTCTCATCAATATGGTGTTCTTGCAGAAGCTGACTCGCTAGATCTTCGGCGAAGGCATGAATGCGGTTTCGTAGATATTGAGGACTCCTAGAGTTATTAGCATGATAGACCCTATACTCAGCGTTGATTTCCTCGATTAATTCTCTCTGTCTCGGAGTGTACTCATTAGTCGAGTCTCTAATGACAGCCATGATCATACGAAAATCATCCTGAAATCTTTCGAGAGAATTGATCATCCCTTCATGGGTAGAGACGACCTAAACCTGGATGATCTCGAAAGGAGGATTAGGCATAACTAGAGATGCACGAAGGTGGATGGAGCGGACATCTATTGGAACATCTATAAAGACGACATCATCCTCGTCACTGTCCGTTACTGGACTGTCCGTGTTCTGAGAATCAGGGAACTCAATAGTATCGGATGGGGGCTGAGTCGCGTCAGTGATTTGTGATATAGGCTTAGAAGAATCCATTTCAATGTCCTTTTCTTCAGGGCAGGAGTGATCAATCAGTTGGCCTTCATCTGAATCGTCATCTGACAGAATGATTGGAATATTTTCAAGCTGCATGATCTCTTCTGTCGGATGTTGAGAATCTGGGAAGTATTCGTGAGGTGGTGTGGATTGATAAACGTCCTCCTCTTGCTCTTCTGCTTCTGGCTTATCCTCTTCTTGCTCCTCTTCAGATTCTTCCATCTCATTGTCTTCTGACTCTGAGTCTTCCATCTCTTCTGTCTCGGGTTCAGATTCTTCCGTTGATGAGATGAGCCAGGTATGGTCATTGGGTACATATGTGTCTGAAGGACCTGACTCGGATATATCATCATCGGATGTGACTCTGCCAGTGGATATGGTGTATGTAGGACCCTTGTACCGGACCTAATCAGATCGTCACTTCAATCGAACGTGCGGAATCCAAACGATTGAATATTGAACGTTTAATCAATTAACAAACACAATATCTATAATCTGTTGTATGTATTAACAATTGAAATATATCGATTACAGACTCTTTCTCTCTGACTCACGAACTCTCTCTGACTCTCTAGGGTTTGATCCACCTTGGAATGAATTCTAACTCCTCTATTTATAGATGTTCAGACCTACTACCGACACAACTTGTGTCGCTATAGTGATCCTTGCGACACAAGCTTTGTGTCGCATGAACAGTATATTGTGTATATTGTCTATTTCACTATTCATTTACAGACTCGCATATACACACCAATCACATCACATACTAAGACTAATTGACTTTGACAAGTACAAATGTTGACCAAGTGACTGACACACAAAATGCACCAACAAACTCCCCCATGTCAGCAGCTTGGTCAAATAAGTTTCAATTAGTCTTCACCAACAAACTCCTTCATGTCATCAGCAATCAGAAACTCCCCCATTGAGATAGCATGGTCTTCAAACAATCTTGATGTCCTGATTCATGTGACTGACACACATTTATCATACAATAAGATCTTCAAACTATGTGACCATCTCTCAATCATCAGCAGATTCTCCAATAGAATTTATCTTCACAGTCTTTGGAGAATAACTGACATCCTTTGCATCTTCAGTATTTGACTTTAACAAGATATGTGATATTGAAAAAAATAATATAACAATAAAATATTTTTGTATTTTTCTTTAATAAACAAAAGTAAAGAACAAAGATTAAAATAAATTTGGGGATAGGATTGTTTTAGGTCTGCTTAGAGATCATATCAGGCCAACATGCAATTATTAGGAAATAGTAAGTGTTATTTCGATTATCAGTATATTTGTCCACTTTAAATTTACTTAGCACACTTAAAACACTTTTTATAAAAATTATTTCAAATCGAATACTGGTATTGTTTATCCACTTAAACACGTTACATCCGGGTCTGTAAGTTAACCTTTTATTGTTAGTATGAATATTTCTCTGTGGTTCCCACCTATGACATACCCCTGTAACCCAAACATGAGCATAGCTTCCGAATCCATAAAGAATATAAGAGTATCATTTTTAAGAATCAAGTCAGCGGTGACAGGTCTGTACAAATGTACAACAAAGCGACATAACTTGATTCAGGTGTAAGCAAAATCAGACTTAGTCAAACCATTTTGGTGACTTTGTTAGGTATCTTATGATTTAAGACTTTTTCAAGTTCATTGACTTGCATTTGCTTAAATTTTAAGCATATACTAATTGAGATCAGGTCTGTACTTACGTACAACAGAGGAAACAATCAGTATAGACCCCCAAATGATTTCAAATAAACCTCAGGTATAGAAATATGTCATGCTATGTTAAGGAATTAAGACATTTAGTCATACATCATATGGTGTTTACCACAAGATCATAGATACGTATTAGAATTACTTCTTATGAACCCAGAAACCAGAGTATATCATGCCTACCAGTACATCATATGATGAAACTAATGTTCATAAAAGCTATTTTAAACATGCCAGATAAACCTACTGACAAATCAAACATAAACCTTAAAATTTTCATTTTGTGCATGTCATCTGATGTACAATCATTTCCCATGTTGTTTACAGACACAATCCAATATCTTTTTGAAGAAACAAGAATCTTGCTGTTCACATTTCTGATCCAAATAATCAGAATTTTAATTACTCCCCATGAACAGCAAATTCTTTTCAAAAAAAATCCAATTCAAAGGTACTCCCCATAAACATTAAACATATTTTTGTAATTTTTGATTTAAGATATTTCGCAACATTGCATTTCTTTGACACTAAAAAGTACAAAGAATGGCTGTTGCAAAACTAATAAATAAAAAATAAAAATTCCAAAATAAAAGTTTCAAAATCACATATCAAGTCAAATCAAATGCCTTTTTAGCACTTTAACCACCTGAACTTCAGAAATTTCATCATTCCATTCACCATTCTTCCAACAATATCCACATCCATGCAGTCACTAAAAATATCAGCTAACAAGAAACTGACTGCATCACCACAAACAATGAAACATTAGAGTTTATGGGACACCCAAGCCTTGATAAACTTGGGTTGTCCATTATCGTCCATAATCATCACATCCATGAGTTTATGATATTTTAAGAACTCAGTTGATTTCATAGATGTGTTGTTTGTGGATTTTGGTTTCCAAACCTGTTTAGCTTCGGATGTTTTGTTTTCAACAATGTTGTGTTGTTGAACTTGAGGTCTACGAGGCACAACTTTGTTTACTCTAGCCATAGGTTGTGGAGAATTTGATGCACAACTAGATACAGGCGAATACGAACGACGCCTTGAAAAAGATTTAGAAAAAGAATTCTTAAAAGAAGAAGCTCTTGGCATCCCTCCACCAAACCTATCTAGGGATAATAACCTACAATCCCTAATAATATGGCCCTCTTGACCACAACGAAAGCAAGAATGTCTCTCAACATAAGATTGATTCCAATGAGAGCCCTCAAATCGTTTCGGTGGAGGACAGTTACAGAAGGTCTATTAATAGGAACATTTGTTGAACATGCACTTTTAGGTGAACATGTTGAAGTAGATGTTCCTGAGGTTGAGTTAGTAGATTTAGAATCCCTTTTAGCATTTTTAACTTTGAAAGATTCATTATCTACTTTAGCTTTGCCTTTGCATTTAAAACAGTCTGGTTTGATAGTTATTTTCTCAACCTTAATGGCAGATACTTCAGGTATATCTTCTACCACAACAACCTCTTCAACACTGACCGGAGGTTTATTTTCAGCTTTAACAAATTTAGGCCTAACAAGCTCGACCTGTTTAACTTACTCATTAACTGGCACATCAACAGAATTTGTGTCGAGTTTTGAGGAGGAAGGCACAAAGTCTTTGATGGAATCCTTGGATGGCATAGGCAGATAGTCCTTAGAAGGAGGTACATGGTGAAAATCAAGACCAACCTTACTTTTGGTATTTGTCCTTTGCGATTGAAGGATTTCATCAAATACCAAAGAGGATGTAGAAAAGTTTGAAAGCTTTCGTTTCAAATCAAGAACTTCAGCCTGTGAGTCAGCAAGTTGTTTCGTTACGAGAGTAAGCATATCTGCATAACTAGAAATTTCATCTTGCTGATCATAAATTTTGGCTTTAAATTCTTTTGTTTCTTCAAGAATAGCTTTTAACTTTTTATCTGAAACTTTCTCATTTTCTTTTAAAACTTCATTTGCCTCCATCAAATTTTTAAGATCTGAATTGAGGCGTTCATTATCCTCCCGATATCTGTTAATATTATCAGTTAATTTCATACAAGATAAGCATTAGAATCAAACTCTTGTATTGGAGCCGCGAATGCGCTGCTTTGAGGCTCCTCTTTCTGTATCAACTTCTCCTTAATCTCCTCATCTGAACTTGACAATTCTAACTGATCTTGGTTACCAAAATTGAAAAGTAATGCTTGCCATAAATCATAAGCCGTTGCTTGATTTTTATAATAATCGACCATATCTTGAGGTAAGCACTTTGTGATCATCTCATACGCACTCTTGTTATTGTCATATCTTTTTCGTTCATCGGATGTCATAGTCCTTTTGAGAATCGGTTGCTCGTATCGCTGCTCGGTAATCAAAACCAACAAAGCAGGGTCCTTGTATGCAATGAAATTCTCAAGCTCAGTTTTCCATTTGTTGAAGTCACTGTCGAACAAGGACTTAGATAGAGCAATAGTTTGAGAAAAATCCATTTTAAATTTAGCGACGAAAATATAAAAAAAATTCCGAGTAAAACGAAACTATTTCCAAAACTAAAATCAAGAACTGTTAGGCTCAAAAACAAAATTTGGTACTACAAATATTTTCGCGAATTTCCCGCCAAAAATTCAATCGAAAACGTCCAAAAAATGCTCGGGTAAGATGAAACTTTTTCCAGGCTAAAATTGAAAAGTTTTAAGCCTATGAACAAAATTTGGAAACACAAAATTTTCGCAACCTTTCCCGCCAAATTTTTTTTTTTTTTTTAGCCTAAGTGAGGTGTTAGCGACACAATGTTTGTGTCGCAGTTTATAGTAGTGTGACACAAAAGATGTGTCGCAATGAATACTGGTGAGACACAAGGGTTGTGTCGCAGGTTATGTCGCACACTATTTCGCGAGCTTGTGTCGCAAAATAGAAAACCCTAATTAGCGACACAAATCTTTCGTCGCAGGTTGTGTCGCAAAACGGCGCTGAGCAGATTCCAAAACCCTAAAATCAAAAATTTTCGAAACCCTAAGGATTTTCGAAAATCGATCGACGAACTAACCCAGAAAACACCTTTAGAAAACACAATCTTCAAGAAATTAAACCCAGAAACGAAGATTAATCAATAAAACCTTCACGAATCAAACCGAAAATGTTCAAATCACGATCCGTAACCGTTGAATAACTGATTCACGGCTCTGATACCACTTGTAGGACCCTTGTACCGGACCTAATCAGATCGTCACTTCAATCGAACGTGCGGAATCCAAACGATTGAATATTGAACGTTTAATCAATTAACAAACACAATATCTATAATTTGTTGTATGTATTAACAATTGAAATATATCGATTACAGACTCTTTCTCTCTGACTCACGAACTCTCTCTGACTCTCTAGGGTTTGATCCACCTTGAAATGAATTCTAACTCCTCTATTTATAGATGTTCAGACCTACTAGCGACACAACTTGTGTCGCTATTGTGACCCTTGCGACACAAGCTTTGTGTCGCATGAACAGTATATTGTGTATATTGTCTATTTCACTATTCATTTACAGACTCGCATATACACACCAATCACATCACATACTAAGACTAATTGACTTTGATAAGTACAAATGTTGACCAAGTGACTGACACACAAAATGCACCAACAGTGTAGATCTCAGCATGCTCTAGACGAGAACTATCAGCCTGATCAACTTGGAAGGATACAGTCTCTCCGTTGGCTCGAAGGCTTATAGTCTGCGAGTATACATCTATGATAGCGCGGGCAGTGTTCATGAAAGGCCTGCCTAGGATGATTGGTATATGGATATCTTCCTGTATATCCATCACAACGAAGTCAGTGGGAAAAAAGAATTTATCAACCTTAACCATTATATTTTCGGCTATTCCTCATGGATATCAGATCGATTGATCAGCAAGTTGCACGCTCATCTTTGTAGGCTTAAGATTTCCTAATTCTAATCTGACGTATAGAGAGTAAGGCATGAGATTGATGCTGGCTCCAAGATCGGCCAAGAAGCGAATCACGCCTGACTGATTGATAGAACAAGGGAAGGTAAAACGACCAGTATCTCCTAATTTTTCGGGCAGGTTGCTTACGACGGCTGAACATTCCGCGTTCAGCAGGATAGTAGATACGTCGGGTATCTTATCTTTGGCACTGGTAGGAATTCTAGACATGGTTTCAAAGAATTTAGTATCGAGTTTGAAGGAGTTAACCTTATACCTTTGCTTAAGACGATTAGGGAATGGGATTCTCACTTCTCTAGCAGGAGTGGGTATGAATGGTGTCTCAACTGTCTTCGGGATAGGAGATTCTTTCTTCACCGGAGAAGAAGTATTAGGCTGGCTCGGTGCCACCTTTGGGTCCTTGGAGGATACTTGTTTGGCCTCTTCTTCGTGTGGGTTGTGAATGGAATTGCTTGGAAGGGTTCCTTGGGGTCTAGTGTCAAGACGCTGAGCCAACTGACCGATTTGGTTCTCAAGGTTTTTAAGAACCGAGAGTTAGTTTCTAAGGAACAAGTCAGTCTGGTCTTGTCTGGCGGTGGTTCTCTGATTGAATTGTGTCTGACCCTCGATAAATTTGGTGAGATTATCATCTTGACTAGTGATAGGCACAATGGTCTTTGTGGTATCACTAGGTGGGCTGACATCTGGTGCGGTTAAGGATAAGGGTTGGTTGTAGGTAAGTTGGGGTTGTTGTGTGTAGGTTGGGTATCTTGGTTGGTATTTGGGTTAGAAGGTCGGTTGGGTGTTTCATTGAGGAAATTGAGTGCCTCGTTTCCTAGGTGGAGAATTTCGTGCGAAACCAGACGGATTTTATGGTCGAGCTGGGAATTGTGCGTAGTAGACCGTGCCATCAGCTGGATCTTCATACTCAACTTGATATTCTTCTATGGGAAGGTGAGCACAGTTCTGGCAAGCCTGAACTTGGTGGATCTGCTGCGGTTGCTTCTTTAGCTCTCCTAGTTGTTTCGTCAACGACTCAAGCTGCTCACTCAAGGATTTATTTGTCTCAGGTTGGATTTGGTTGTAGGAGGATAGAGGTAGTGATGAGGATTGCTCATCCATCTTCCAGTCGTGATGGTGCATCATCATATTCTCGATCAAGTTCCAAGCTTCTCCATCCGTGAGTTGCATGAAGTTTCCTTGAGCAGCGGCATCAAGGGTGATGCGGTGGTTTGGAAGAAGACTGTTGTAGAACGTGCATAACTGGGCAATCTTTTCGAGTTGGTGGTTTGGACATTTCTTCAGAAGGATCTTGAATCGTTCCCATGTTGTATAGATAGATTCGTCACAAGCTTGGTGGAAGTTTGTGATGTCATTCTTGGACTTGGTTTGTTTGGACGGAGGGAAGTATTTGGTTAGGAATTTGGTGGCCATATCCGTCCATGAGGTGACTGAGCCGGTCTCAAGTCCCTCAAACCATGTCTGAGCATGTAGAGCGAGAGAATAGGGGAACAAGTATAGGCAAACTATATCCTGCTCAACCCCGTTCTTCTTGTAAGAGTTAGAAATTTGAATGAATTTGTCGATGTGGACGTTGGGGTCATCACGGGGTAAACCATGGAATTGACAGTTGTCTTTGATGAGTTGAACGATGTGGTGTTTAAGTTCTAAAGATGCGCCTTCGATTACTGGATAGTTGATGGGTCCTCCTCGTCCTTCGAGAGATGGTTTGGTGTGGTCGGCGAGAGTGATCTGTGCGGCCATCTGTCGGAAGCGAGAGCGTCTTTCTTTGCTAATTGTTCAGATAATCGACTCAGGATCAGGTGTGAAGATAAGTGGTTCAGTCCTGGATGATCTGGTCGGTTGTCGTTGTGTGTTGTGGGAAGGAATTTTCGGTTGGAATAAGGAAAAGAAAACTACGGGTATTTACTGGTGGAACTAAATAGAAAGGTTCGTCAAGATGCCTAAGAGTCTTACGATTGATTCCCCGGCAGCGGCGCCAAAAACCTGATCGGGTCCCAGACGGTCGGTCAAGGAATTGCTTCCTTGTCGTTGCTGACCTCCCAGTCGGGATCGCGCGATCGGACGGGTGGTTTTAAATTTAATAATGCGATTAAATCTCTTATTTGTTTGAATGCAGACTCGAGCTAATGATTCCTGTTTGGGCAGCCAACCTACTGCTGAGTACCTGTGATACATGCTAAAAGGAGTCAGCGAAACGTTGGTGAGCTCACAGGTTTGTATGTCAACACATATTTGTATGAACCGCAAGATTTAATTGAAGTTAAAATGCAATTAAGAAAAATAAAAGTTATACAGCCATGAGCACATAGTCTGAGCTTAACTTGAGCGTTAGGTCCAATTAAGGAAACCTAACTGAGTTGCCTCCTACGAGTGCCTAATCTACACTCGTCTTCCCAAATGCTAATACGTCCGTTTGACCAGTTAGTGCGTGCTAACCCGGACGAGGATTATCAATCCTATATGATATCATATACTAACATTTACGCTACAGATGTATTACCAAACTATGTTGTGGAGGGCTTTGAAATGATTAGTGAAAACAACTCATGTAGTATTTGATTTGTATTGTACTTGCGTTCATATTGTAAAATAAAACGAGCAATGTAATCACACCCCAGATGAAAACCGTAAAATAGGGGCTATGAGACTCACCTGAGCCTTGAGTGTTTAACTTAATAAACTTGAATTGATTAGCGGTGAATTGATGTCCGAAGACTTGTAACCTGAGGGTGTCCAAGACACGCGATGGTTATAACATGGGTAGGCATCTCGAAAGACTGCCCTTGTAGTTGTTCGTCCAACTTAGAATGTCCAAATTACTACGATTTGGTTGATTGAATTGTCCAAGTTACTACGACTTGGTAGATTTGATTGTGTTTTAAAAAACGTGTACGGCCTGTTGGTGATTTGTTTGTAATAATAATCTCACATTATTATTTTGATTTTTGAAAGGTGTTATACTTAAAAGCATTTGTAAACTTTAAGTGACAGGGGTCCGGGGGCAACACCCCTGGTTAGCAGGGTCCCAGGGGTGGCAACCCCTGGCGGGGTCCAAGGGGCTGGTCCCTGGTTGGGGTCGAGATGCCAAGTCAGCTCGAAAAATTTTTATTTCTATTAAATTGCTTTGGTGAAAAACGCACTTGGGATTTGAATTCGGGTAAAATGGGGTGTCAAATTTGAGCCTCAATACTCAGTGAAATACGAGTTTTAAACTTTCTGTTTTTAGCGACACCTGAAGCGTCACTTCCAAAAATTTGGGCGACACTTAGGAAGTGTCGCATGAAATGACGGTTTCTAAATTATTAGCGTCACTAGGAGAAGTGACGCATAAGGGGGCGCACTTAGGGAGTGTCGGGTTCGAGTGTCAGTTTCTGATCATAGGCGACACTTAGGAAGTGTCGCTAGAAGTGTCGGATAAAGGTGTTAGGCGTCAATAGGCAAGTGACGGTTAGAGTGTCGGGAAAAAGGGGTTTTATGCGGCACTTAGGCAAGTGACGCAAATTTAGGGTTTTATGCGTCACTTAATGCGGCACTTAAGTGACGCACGAAGTGACGCTATACTGGATGGCCTATGTGTAACACCCCCAAATTTACTGTTTAGCGGAAGCAAACTTTGGGGTGCTACTAATCAATAATCAAAACACACAAGGCATATAATGAACGACTCTATATGCGTCGTTTTACAAATACATTGATAATATAAGTTTTACAATGTCTAAATGTTTACAAAAGCTCAATAGTTACAATGTTTAGAGATTAATCAGCATAACTTAGTTACAAAATGTAGTAATGCAAAATAATCTCCTGACGTGTATGCTGACTCGAGCTATGGGCATCCTGAGTGAACAGGTCCTACTGCTGTTGGGTACCTGAGAACACATGCTAAAAAGGTCAGCTAATGCTGGTGAGCTCACAGGTTTGCATGATAAATATGTAAGTGTGAACCACAAGATTTAATGGTGACCGTTTGAAATGAATCAAATGATGTATATGTCTGCTATGAGGTCATAGTCTGCGCTTAACGTGGGTGTCAGGATCAAAATAAAGTGCCTTGTTGCGCCCGCAACCGTCGGTTCAGTGTCGTTGTGATTTCTGATGGTGGTGCAGGCGCAGCAGGGGTTTTAAAATTTATATTTAGCTGGGCTTAAATTATATGTACTACCTACTCTGGTTAGCAAGCGGTAAGTATGACCTAAGATCGTTCTATGAATCCAAATGTGTGGGAGATTAAAGCTGGTGTCTTCGGTAGGGAAATATTTAGGATGGAACAAAGTAGGTAGGTTTTGGGGTTTTAAACTAAAGACGAGTAATTAAAATGCAGAAAAGTAAATTGCAGGAAATTAAAGTGCAGGAAAACAGGTAAAGATAAACATGTGATTGCTGAGATTTCAATAATTAATGTTTCGGGATGACAGATTAAACATGAACAATGCTAAATGTAATGATTTAAACTATCAGGTGTAAACTCTAGAACCCTACGAACTAAATTTCCCATTGGCATGTCACTAGGAACTAGGTTATCGTGATTCTGATCGGAGCAATACGCAAACTCCCAATACTTATCTAGTTGAAAGATAAGCAACCTATCTTGGCTTGACGCCGAGGTGCATGAATCAGTAGCGTATCGTCTCATAAGTCCGACCGTTCTTAACCCCTAAAATAGTTTAGTATTTCATTAGCATGCAGATTAATAACTTTGTATGTTTAGACCGCTGATTATATAAGACTTAGTGTTTTAAGGATTCCAGGTCACTAGGATTTTATTTTTATTCCTAAGTCTTGTTTTGTGCATTAAGGCTTGGTTACTTCAACTTATGATTTGATCTCTCCTTTTCAAACAGTTATACATCCCTGGATTATTCGCAGTTTATAAAAATGTGTTTCATATGCAGACCATGCCTTTCAGTAACCGGACAATGTACTTTACATGGTAGTTCAACTGCTTCTTACATCAGACATGCGGTCAGGAGTAATTGACGGTGAACGTGACACTCTAAACTAACTAAATGTAAAGCGATGCAGAAACGTAAACCTAATATGTACAACGAGTGGGTTCACTGTGTCTTACTTGTTGCATGTCATGGGCACAGATAACTACTTACCATAATTAAGGTTGATCAAGTCCTAATTACTAGGTTGCAGTCGCGTGGATAACCAGAAAGGGTACTCCATAAATTAAACTCAAGTTCATAAAGTCTTAACGATACAAAGGTCATTAATTCCTATTTATCTGAACGCGTTTTCGAACATCATTTTATTGTGCATTGACTTTCGTAGGATATACCAGTTAGCTATGAAGTTGTATTATTCTTTCGGAATTCCAACTGTTAAACCAGAGCTGATTCTAGTGATGTAACTACCTTCGGTCGTTTATCGACATCCATACATTTGTACTCCATGTAAAACGTTTCCAGTACTATATCAGATAAACTGTCGAATAGGGGCCGTCACATCACTTTTACAATTGTCGTACACTTAATTGCATAATGTCATCCTTACTTATAATTATCTACATCATCAACAATCACAATAATAAACTACTCGCAATTCATGGTAATAGACAAATCACATACAAGGCAATAATACATAATTAAAATATGAAATAAAGCAAGTATGATAAAGGTTTCAATATCACCCGGAAATAGATGTGTAGCAGCGTATTATTATGATTGACAACTCGTTCACACGTACAAAGATGAATCTCCAAACTCCTAACGTTCGTTCTAACCTCTATGTTAATCCGTAGATTAGTTACAACAATCCTAGACTAAAATATAAGAGAATTTTTAGAGTGAGAAAGTGGAAATGGAATAGTGAGAGTATATGTATGAGTGTGAATATGAGATTGTGTTGAAATGAGAGCTAGGGTTTCTATTTATAGGAGAGACTTGGCTCAAGTTAGCATCCCAAAGCTCACAATAGCAAAAGGTGGAAAAGGTGGTGGCACCGGGTACGAAAAAGGTGGAAAAGGTGGTGCACCGGGTACGGAAAAACACGTAAAGGTCTAGCACAGGGTACACGAAAGGACAAAAAAGCACAACCCGTGCAGGGGGTGGCAGCCAGCGGCTGCCAGGTGGCAGCTGGCGTCGGCCTGGTGGCTGGCCGGCGGCGGCTGGCTGCTACCCGCACCAGCCCGCTGCTTGTTGCCTCGTTTCTCAATTCGTGCGTGTTTTCTTCGTTATGCGTCCGTTTGTGTCGATTCTTTTTGCGTTGGATTCGTAATTCAAAAACGAAGCTTTTGATGAAAAGAAATCCCAAAAATATATCCCTGAACTTTAGATGTGTCGTACGAATCGTTTGGATCTTCCGGCGTACGTAGAATCTTCATTCTTCGTCCGTTTTTGTTGATTCTTCTTCTATTGGATTCGTAATTTGAAAACGAACATCTTGAGTAAGGTGGATGTTGGTGATGGGCTCTTTAGTCTTGAAATCTCATTTTGATGTCTTGAATCTTCAAACGTGCGTGGAATCTTCGTTTTCTATCCGTTTTGCTTGATTTTCATCGTGCAACCTTGTTTTTATCATCTTGACATAATACTATTAATTTCTACTGAATTTGAGTTAAAGTGCCAAGAATCATTCAAGAATGAGAGAGATATCGGTAGTAAAAACGTGAATTTTTACGCGATATCATGCCTGATCGTGGGTGCCTCTAGGCGAGTGTCTAATCTACACTCGTATGAACAAAAGTTAATGCGTCCATTTAACCAGTCAGTGCTTGCTGACCCGGATGAGGATGGTCAGTCCTATATGGTACCACACACTAACATTCGCGCTACATAAAGTATTACCAGAACTATGATCGTAGATGACTTAAAAGTGATTAGAAAACAGCTCATGCAGAATATAGCGAGTTTTATACTCGTTTTCAAGTGGAAACAGTTAGAGCATGTATTCCCACCCTGGGAGTAAAAACAGTAAAAAGTCGGGGCTATGAGACTCACCTGAGTCTGAAGAGTTGCAATGAAGCAAATGTGGTAAAGTAAAATGGGGTGTCCGAAGACTGTAACCTGTCGGGCGTTTATAACGCGCAAATTTGAATAAAATAAGTAGCTATCTTAAAAGATAACATATGCTAGTTGTTCATCCAACTAGTAATGTCCAATGATTTGATTTGATTGGTAAGTTCGAGTTTTGAAAACGTGTACGGCCCATTGGTGATTATTTGCAATAATATTATTATTATGTCGAAGTGTTATACTTAAAAAAAAGTATTTACAAACTTTAGGTGACGGGGGTCTGGGGGCAGCGCGCCTGGTTAGCGGGGTCCCAGGGGTGGCAACCCCTGGCGGGGTCCAAGGGGCTGGCCCCTGGCTGGGGTCGAGATGCATCTAAGATTTGAATTTGGGTAAAATCAAGTGATAAAATTTCAGGTCTCGACACTTAGTAAAAATCTGGGTTCTGTTTCATGCGACACTTATAGCGACACTTAGGGTCTTAGGCGTAACTTAGGAAGTGACGCATGAAATAGCAGAATCTGGGTAAGTGCGTCACTTATGGCGTCACTTATGGAAGTGACGCATAGTGAGGTGTCACTAGGTGGCTTGGGCGACACTTGGGAAGTGTCGCATAAAATTGGAAATTCTGAGTTTAGGGCGTCACTTAGGTAAGTGACGCATAAGGTGGCGACACTCCATTAGTGTCGGGTATAAGTGTCGGATAATGTCGCACCCCCAAAACACGTGGCAGCGGAAGTGGGAGGTGTCACGAGGGCGCCGACCAAATCAAATATCATCAACACAAAGATCAAAACAAACGACCTCTATATGACACGTTTGAAAATATTACATTACCATAATTCAAATGTTTACAAAATAATTCTGGAGTTCGCATAAACCGTTTAGAGATTTCTAATACATTACTGAATTTACAAAATACAGCTACATGCAACCTAATCTCTTGATGTTTTGAAAACAATGCGACTCGAGCTAAGCTTTCCAAAAGCTTCCTACTGCGGCGGGTTACCTGAGAAATACATACTAAAAGGTCAACATAAAGTTGGTGAGTTCATAGGTTTGTTAAGTAATCAGTTGCTAAAATGATCCACAAGATTTCACAAGTTTTGCATCATTCGTCAATGATATGTAAAAGTATCGTTATCCAACGACAAGTAAAAGTATTGCATACAGCAATATAAGTATACCATTTGCATGAGTCTCATAGTCAAGCTTAACGTTGTTTACCTCCGGTAAGTGTACTAATCCGATACACTTCTAAATCACAAGTAATACTGCGCCCGTGGGTTGGCTAGCGCAACTAGCCCGGACGAGGTTTGTCAAACCCTGATGGTACCACCCAATAATACTCACGCACAAATTTTAATGACTATGATAAGTAGAGGACTTTAGTGGATTATTCAGGTCTCATGCAATCCGTACAAAAAGTTGTTTACAGTACTTGTGATCATAAAGCAGTTTATAAAACAGTTGTATGTATTCTCACCCTAGTGAAAAACAGTAAAAAGAGGCTATGAAACTCGCCAGAGATAAGCAGGTAGCAAGCAATATCAAATATTAGCAAGTAGTGGGTGTTCTTGTTCCCGTGTGCAACCTCCTAACGCCCTAAACATATGAGGTTGTATAAGTAGATGTCTCAAAAGACCATCTATAGCGATTGTATAAGTGGGGGTTAATGTCCACTTAAGCCAATCGGGTAGGTGGGGGGTTTATGTCCACCTAAAGCAAGTTCATCAACTAGTATGTCCAAATAGTAGATCAAGTTTGTTTATCAAAAATGTGTACGACCCGTTGGTGAGAGTTTGTAATAAAAATCTTAAATCAATATTATTATGTGTTGTTTCATCGTATACTTTCCAAGTATATGTTTCGTGTGTTGTATTGCATACAAGTATTGAAGTTGTGTGAGTTCGACACTTAGCGTGAAACTAGTTTTGAAGTTCATGTTTTAGGCGTCACTTAAGGGCGTCACTCTGTGCGTCACTTAGGGGCGTCACTCAAGTAAGTGTCGGTATAGGCGACACTCGGTTGGTTAGCGGCACTATGTCAAGTGACGTTAAATGTGATTTTTAAATTGGCAGCGTCACTTAGGGTAGTGACGCTATAGGCGACACTTGGTTCAGGCGGCACTAAGGGTAAGTGACTCTAGATTAGGCGTCACTTGGGTAAGTGTCGCTGGTAGGGCGGCACTTGTGCCTGATCCGATTTTCAATTTTTAATCCAAGTGTTCTAAGTGTTGGTTTTTCATTCGGGAAACTTTCTAAATTTAGTTTTTGGTCCAAGTTACTAACTAAGTCACCCAAACCCATTTTTGCTACCATTTTCCAAATATAGTAAGTTTTTCGAAATCGAGCCTCTTTTGTTGACTTGGTCAAACTTACTCGGTTTGACCCGAAACTTTCACCCAACCCAAATATCAGTTTATAGAGTCCAAATATATTGTCGGTTCATGTCCAAATTCACCAAAGTGTCGGTTCTTATAAAAGTCCCAAATCTTCAATATTTCACATTTTTGACTTTTTGTCGGTTTGTTTCACCATGTGTCTTAAATATTTCTGGTCCAAATCAAGTCTCACAAATTTTACCAACTGATCTTTTATGTGTTTAGTGTCTAACATATGTTTTCTAAGAGTTTTAAGTCCCATCTTCATATAGAAACAATATAAATGGCCATGCATAGCCCAGATTCTGATTTCACCCAGACCAGTCCCACAAATCGACCAATAGAGAAAAACGTGTACGTTTCTGGAAAAAGTGTAAAACATGAAAGTTGTAGATCTTTTCAATATGCAAATTTCAAAAAAAATGCATCTTCTAACTCTTCCTAGAACTCAAGATATGACGTTTTTAGTGTGCTGTGATTTTCTGAACAGATTATGTATCTTTGTGTATAAATTTATAAAATCGTATTTTAAGCTTACATTTGGACATAATCTTGATAGATGAGATTTATAACATCATAATAAGTATAATGGAAGAAGAGAGGAGGTTTCTTACAAAGATTTTGATGGAGATGAGATGAGATGATGGTGTTAGTGTTCTTGAGCTTATTATTATTACAAATAGTTACGGAATTTGTTGGTGGTTGATGGTGGTGACTTGGTGGTTTATGGTGGTTGTTCTTGGTGATGGTGGTGGTTTGTTGTGGTGTTAAAAATCTGGAGATTTTGAGAGAGAGAGAATAGAGAGAAAATGATAGAGTGAAAGTGAGATGGAGTGTGAAATGAAATGGTTGCATGAGAATCTAGTGGAAGTAAGAAAGGGTTTAATCATTGAGTTTTGCATGTAAAATAAGTGGGTGAAGTGAGGGGTGGCACATGGGGTGGCCGGCCCCCATGTGGTCCCACCAAGGGCATTTTGGTCATTTTCTTGTTTATCCGATTTGTGCTTCGTGCGGTGTTCGTTTTCTCGTTCGGTTTGGTGTTAAACGTTTAATACGCGTTTTTAAGTATCGATTTAAATTTCAATTATTTCACTTGAAGTATTCATTCTAAATACTTGAAAAACATTTATAAAAATGATTCGTTAATTTAGTGATCTCGATTTGCGTGTTCGTTATACGGATTCTAAATCGCGTGACGTTTTATTTGGACGTTTTTCGTTATCGTTTAAAGACACGATATATTAATTGATAGTTTTACTCTAAATACTATATTTTAGATTCAAAAATATATTTTGACTTTCGTTCGATTGTCGGGCGCGTTCTGCGCATTTTCGTTGCGTTTGAGACGTTTTAATCGAAACGTCTAGGTTTTTCGGGTATTATTATATTAAAATAATAATATATGATAAATAACTTCTAAAAATATATTCAAGTTATTTATAAAGATGTTTTCACCAACGTCGTACTTTATACAGTGTCGGACTCCGTTCGGTTATTTTGCACAATTTCACCAAATTGCGTAAGCGTAATTACAACTAATTACGTAGCGTAATATAAATCAATTACGGAGGTGTATATTCACATAAAATATACAAATAGTTACAAGTAATTTCAAGTATTTAGCCTAATACTAAACTAAACACACGTAATTAGGGTTTCTAGAGGGTTAATCAGTAACCCTAAATCGTCGGGTGTCACAGATAAGGCTTCTAGGCGTCACTAAACAAGTGACAGAGGTAAGTGTCGGGAAAAAGGGGTTTTATGCGGCACTTATGCAAGTGACGCAAGATTAGGGCTTTTAGCGACACTCAATGCGTCACTTAAGTGACGCACGAAGTGACGCTATACTGCAGTCTTCGTTGCGACACTTAAAGCTGTTGACAGATTTTTGAGCCAAAAATGAGTTTTTCGGTTTCTGTTTGGTCCGATTCTTTTACCCAACCCTTATATGGACATTTCAAGCTTAAAGAAACAACTATAACTCAAAAACACTAAAAATCGAGGAGTTGCGGGTTTTGTCGGAAACTTACAAGTTAACGCGTGAGAATTTCGGAAAGATGGAAATGTAGATCGTTGCGAGATGGTCACTTTTCTTCAAACGGGCTTGACGATTCGATGACGTTTGAGGGTGTTATTTGATGTTTTAAGGTGATGGTGGTGGATGGTGATTTAGAGAGAAAAGGGGAAAAGAGAGAGGAAGGTGGGTGATAAAATGAGAAGAAGGAAGGAAAATGGAGGGAAAGAAAGGGGGAAGGGGGCCGGCCCACTTGGGTCCCACCCAAGTGTGGTTGGTTCCAAATTTTAATTTCTGTATTTGCGCTCCGTGCGGTGTTCTTTTTCCTGATCATTTAAACGTTAAATAATTATTTTATACGTTTAAATATATGTTTTTAAAATACGAGTGTTTATTCAATATTTTTGTTGAAGTATATTACCAAATACTTAAGAACTTAAATGGTTTCGTTTGTTTGTGTGTTAAATGTTTAAGTCGCGTAGACGTTTATTATACGATGCGAAATGAAATTGAAATATTATCAAAATAATATTTTGGGTATGATATCGTTATTATATAGTTTTATATTATTTAATAAAATTGATCACCAACGTCCGTATTTACTTGAACCGAATTACATTCGATTTGAAACGTGCTCGATTTAACCAAATCGCGCAATCGTATATATTCAACAATATATATTATTTGATACACAAATTAGCCTAACATAATACTAATTACATGTATTACAAAAATGATTAGGACCTAATGACTTGCTCTAATTTGGCGGGTGTTACACTATGCGACACTTAAGACTGTTCGACGGATTTTGAGCCAAAAACGAGTTTTCCGGTTTCCGTTTGGTCCGATCTTTTTACCCAACCCTTAGATGGACATTTCAAGCTTAAAGAAACAACTAGAACTGGAAAACACTAAAAATCGAGGAGTTGCGGGTTTTGTCGGAAACTTACAACTTCGCGCGTGAGAAATCCGGAAAGATGGAAATGTAGATCGTTGCGAGATGGTCACGTTTCTCCAAACGAGCTTGACGATTCAGGTTCATTTCGTGGTGTTTTTAGTGGGTTTAATGGTGATGGTGGTGGTGAGTTTTGAGAGAAAAGAGAGGAAGAGAGAGAGAGTGGTAGATGATGAAATGAGAAGAAAGAAGGAAAGAGGAGGGAAAGAAGGGGGGAGGAGGGGGCCAGCTGGTGGGGTCCATCGGGTGTGGGCTTCACCAGTTTTTCGTTCTCCTACGTACGCGTTCCGTGCGACGTTCATTTTCTCGTTCGTTTAAACTTTAAATAATTATTTTACGTGTTCAGACACGAGTTTTAAAATACGAGTATTTCTTTAATTTTTTTGAGGAAGTATTTTACCAAATACTTAGTAATTTGGTTACAAAATATAACTTAACTTTGTTTTGGTTATTTGTGCGTTTGTTATTTTAACCGCAAAATCCTTGTTCGCACGATACGAATTTGAGTTGAAATATTACATAAATAATATTTTGAATACATTCGGGTTATTAAATAATGTCATATTATTTAATAAAAATCGTTCACCAAAGTCCGTATTAATTGAATCGAATTGCATTCGATTTGAAATTTGTACAATTTAATCAAATCGCATACTTGTATATATTCAACAATATATATATTGATACATTAATTAGCCTAACACAGAACTAATTACATGTATTACACTTGATTAGGCACTAATTACTAGTCTTAATTTGACGGGTGTCACAACTTAACACCCTCGCTCCAATTTAATACTGAAATACACCCCCGAGCTATGAAATTCGACACCAAAGAGGGCGTGTTCGACACCAAATAGGGCGTATTCGGTATCAAACGGGGCGTATCTGGCACCGTAGAGGGGGTATACCACCCCTTAGAGGGGGTATACGGCCCCATAGAAGGGGCATACGGCCTCTACAGGGGCGTATACAGCCCCTAGAGGGTGGTATACGGCCCCTGTGGGGGTGGTGCACCCTGGGTCGTGATCTTGTGTGCTGGATCGTAAGTCTTGTGCACTGGTCGAACTTCGTTTGGCCATAACTTCTTCATTCTTGGTCCGTTTTCAGCGTTCTTTATATCCACGTGATCGTAATTACCTGAAGATCATAATGAACTAATCAAAGAATAATTTCAAGGTAATATGCTAAAAAATGCTCGAAGAACGTGACCGTATCGTTTATGCTTTGTTTTGTACGTTATTTAGTCATTTTACTTGATTTTTGAAGCAATGCCTTATTTTTAGCCTTAATAATGAATTTTGGTGAAAAAGTATTGATATTGAATGATTTCATCCATGTTGAGGCTAAAAAGGTGAGGATTATGTACGCAAAAACGTGACTTTTTACGTCAAATCACCATCCCTAGTAGTATTTGTATACGTAGGTTTGTTTTAGATTGAGCTAAAGGAGGTAAGAGTATGATGGTTGATAGAAATTTTGTGAAAGGTGATATTAATCAGCGGTATATTTATTATATTTTATTCTAAAAGCATAGGGAGTGGTCGATGGAATTTCAGTGTTCAGTTCAATGTTCTTGAGAACACTGAACTTGAACACTGAAATAGAAAAGTGGGGTAATGGTTAATCTTGGGGTTCAGTGTTTACTTCAGTGTTCAGTTGATTATTTTATTATTATTTTTTTTAAAAAAACAAATTAAATACAAAAAAATAACAAACTAAAAATAAATAACATTAAATTTATAAATACACTTTGATACAATAATTAAACTTTCTAGAAATACATAATAAAAGTACGATAATTAAAGTTCCTAGAATAATTAAACTTTCTAGAAATACATAATAAAAATACGATAATTAAAGTTCCTAGAATAATTAAACTTCCTAGAAATACATAATAAAAATATGATAATTAAACTTCCTAGAAATACATAATAAAAATAAGATAAATAAAACTAAAGCTTATTCTTCATCTGATTCCAATCCAACGTCTTCCGAACCCGAGCCACCACCCGAACCCGATCCACCACCCGAACCTGGTCGCTTCCACCCGAACTTTTTCCGAATCTTCTCTTTCTCCATGTTCAGAAATCACGCGTCATCTTTTGATAAGCCATCCGTTGTCATCTTCAAAACCCGCATTGCTTCGGATATATCTCGGGTACGATAGACACTCGCCTTGATTTGAGTCAATTCTTGAAAGTTTTGAGTGATCGATTCATTAAAAGAAGGCGTGCTACTTTTGGTAGAAGCGTCGGATGATGTTTTGGCACTTTTTGGATGCCTTGATTTTCCGGGTGGCCGCGGGTCGACATCTTCACCAAAAAGGGCCGCGTTTAGATTTTCTTGATCCTTCTCGTCATGCCCCAAGTCCACATCTTCTAAATCAACCGTCTCCCTCCGCTTGTTCCTACGACCGACTACAACAGGGTCGGGACATTTCCATTTTTGCTTATCTTTCAAATACTCCCAAGCAAGTTCATGGTGAAACGCCGATTTCACCTCAAACTTGTACGTCTCCAAACACCGCAACCTATAATCTTCATATCTTTCACCACTGTTTCTTCCCAACTGTGCCCGGAGTCCTTGATACTTTTGACAACGATTGTTCAAATATGTCCATTTAGACGACAACGCGTCTTTGCCCCGTTGGACAACTTTCTCCATTTCCGGACGCTTGTTGTACTCGTCCACCACCAAGTACCAAAACAAATCTCCTCTTTGGTCAATGACACAGTTCGGGCATTTGGAGATACAAATCCAACATTGAGCTAAAAGTAGCTCTTCTTCGGACGTCCAATTGTTGCGAACAGATATTACTTTTTTCTTTTTCGGCTCGTCAGGTTTGGATTTGGTTTTTTTGGGGCGAGACGAGGTCGGTGTTTCGACTTCAACCGAATGCTCCGTTGGTGGCGCTTGGTTTTGCTTCCATAGCAAAAACTCTTGGTAAGTTTCGGGTGATATTTGTGGGTATTGTGATGATGATTGAGGATATTGGGTGGGAGGGAGTGATGTATGTGGTATGTTGTAGTTTTGACCAAAACCCGGCATTTGGAAATTTAGAGGTCGTGTTGGATAAAGGTTATATGAAGATGATTGTGGTGTTTGCGTGTTGTAGTTTGGTGGAAATAGATTCCATTGAGATTGAAGGTTGTAGGGATCGTTTGGGTTTTGAGACATTTTTTAGAAGTGTAGTTTAGAAAATTGAAGAAATGAGATGAAGAAGATGAGCTTTTGAAGTGTGAAAAATGAAGTGGTTTGAGGGTTTATATATAGTGTGAAATTAGTGAGTTTTTTTTTAAAAAAAAAAGTTCAAAAAAAGTCAAAAAAAAGGACAAAAAATGGCTATAAACGGTTACTTCTTTTTTGAAAATTTATTAAAAAAATAATAACCGTTGGAATAAAAACAAAAACAAAAAAATAATAAAAAATTGGGTAAAACGTCGACGAAGCAATGTTTAAATCCCGACGCCGGCATTGAACGCCGAAGATGAACGACGGGAGGGAGTGGTGAACGCTGGCGGTCGGCGTTCAAGTGGGAGAACAGCGACGCCGTTTAAGCCCACTCCCATGCTCTAAAAATGCATAAAAATATAAAGTACACTACTAAAATGAGACGAGTTAAGTATATAGAACGTTTCTCAATTTTACTAGATTTACCAAGTCAATTAATCATTTAACTTAAACAACTTTTTACTTGTCAATTTTCACATACCGTAATGGCGTAATCGTATCAGTAGTTCATTAACTTTATGTTTATCTTCAAATATGAAATCTAGTTTGATAGCTGGTTTTTAATCTGACTAAGATCACAAGTCCATTTATACCAATTTAAGCATAATTAGATTAGATTTTTGTAGCATCATCACAAAGGGTGCCTTACTGCCTTTCATGGACTTCCCCAACAAAGAAGCATATTCTCGAGTTTAATTCCACCCGGTTAAAATATGGTTTGTAATCATGTATATTTTATGTACACAAAATCTACGGACTATATAATAAACTCATTTTCATTAGAAAATCACATATCTAGTTACTAAGATCTACCATACAAATATACACATTGAGTAACAAATGAATATTCTTTGTATCGATATCCATAATCTGTTTAACAAAATATATACTCGTAATAAAGCCAATGAACAATTTTAATTAGGCCGCTCATTCAAACTCCGGCGAACTCATTCTAGGCAAAATATGTAAACGCAATACTTGTTCTCCATCCGGAGTATCCAAAACCGACAAACGCGGTGGAGATGACGTCACATCCACCACCAAAATCCCAACACCACCACCACCACGAACAACACAAACTCTACCACCACCGGCAACAATGTGATCCGCCCCTTTTAACATCTCATCTTCCAAAACATCCACCCACACTTTCATGAAATCATCATACTTTTTCAAGACACCTGTACATTCATCCACCATGTATATCACCTCTTCATCCATCGCTGCCGCCGGCCCTTTCCAACCACTCAACATCGCCGCCGGCATGTCTAACCATTCATCGGAATTTACGTCATAAACAACTCCTTGTATCCCAAATGTGCCTTTACCATTGACCATAAAAAGCTTCCCTTTACACCCTACGGAATCAATGGCTTCCCGGCTAAACTTTGAATCTTTCAAAGGTTGCATCTTTTTCCATTCCCCATTTGAATTTTTACATTTTTTGTTATGTAAATTCGTTTCAGGAAGTACCCATTTGTCGACGGACCGTGCCACGGTCTGGGTGTAGTGTGAGCCAACCCCACTTGCGACAACGACGGCGGCGCGTGAGACTCCGGCAGAGCACCACCGTCGTGGGTTGGAAAGTGGGGGACCTGACGACCAAGTCTTGGATATTGGGTTGAAGATTAGAGGATGTGAGAGGGCGGGGTTTAGATCGCCGGAAGTTCCGGCGAGCAAAACTAGGTTTCCGGCGACTGATAGTGATTGTATCGGTAAGTTCCGGGCGATGAACGACGGGTGACGGATGCACACGTGGTTTAGCTGGGGTGGTGGAGTAACAGCTCTCCATTCAGAAGAGATTGGATCAAAACAAGAAACTTGGACCGTTGAATTTTCATCGGAGGAAATAGTATACAAAGAAAGAAACGCCGGAAATTCGGAGGTGTAGATAACGCGCCGCCATGAACGGCAGACGGAGTAGAGGGTCGAGGGTGGGACGCGAGACAGACAAAGTTGGGCAATATGATCCGGTAGACCAGGCAGTGGGTGGTGGTCATCATCGTTACCCCGCCGGCGCTTATTAGAAGTGGTGGCGCGTGAGGCAGAAGTAGTAGGATGATGATCATGACGAAATGAAAGGGCCATAATGTTTGGAGATGTTATGTGGTGGGTTGGAGCTCAAGAGGAAAGTTGATTTTTGACTTGAAATGAAGCAAATTTATTTATAGTCAAATTAATAAAATATGTACTTATTTATTTATATTGTAATTGTAAATAAATAGTTGTGTGAAGTGTATTTGATTAAAAAAGAATATCTTGATGAAAAGGTGTTTGGTTGGAGTATATGATAGAGACAAATAATAAATGCAAAAAGGTGTATTTTGATTATTGAAGGAAAGAAGGAAAGAAAGAAAGAAAGGAGGTTACATAAGTGAGTGGTGTTTATTAAAAGCTGGATCTATTTTTAGATTTCAAACCTATCATATATTGCCTTCGTACTCCTTCAATTCCCAATGCTTGTGGTTGTGGAGTATATTTGAGTTATTTTTCCTTTTATTTTTCAAAAATTAGAAGATATTTTGTTGGAATATACGAACATGGTAATGATTCAATTACCAGATATAATTGATGTAAATCGTGTTTAAAAATCACTTTTCAAAGATAATATTTCATCCCTATAATTGTCTTGAGTTCACAAAATTTATCATGTGATAATTCAAGAGATATTAACGTTTTTTGACAATGAAATCGATGATCAAATTATTTGAATTTGTGTGTTTTCTATGTTTGCATGATGCCAATCTCATAATAATTATCAAAAACGGACAGTTTTATGACACATAATTGTCCATAACATATTAAACGGATTCATTAAATTTGGACACTTTTCCAAGTACACTGGCCCTTGGACCCCTAGGACCCCACAAGGGGGTGCATCCCCTTGACCCCGCAATTTTGATTGAGTTCGGTATATAGTAACTTAATCGGGTATGCATTCTGCATCACCTACCACGTATCCACTAAAATATACCGCATATTTATAGGCAACATAACTTATTAGGGATAACGTTTGTGATTGAAGTTAAAATTGAAATTAGGGTGTGTTTGGACAGTGGATTTTGGATTAAAGGTATATGGATTGGTTATGATTTAAAATGATATATTCTGTTTGTTTAAGGGGAGTAGGTTTTCAAATTTAGGAATCAAACTCTCAAAATGAGAGTTTTCAAACCCATAAGGGAGATGTACTTGAAAGTGATACCTAATCCCATTTTATTATCAATCTCATACTAATAGTGCTTCCTAAACAAATATACCCTTAGTGATTGTAATTTGTGGTTGATTATAACTCATTTTAAAAGATTCAAAAGGTTCTTTATTCTAAGAATTTATTTGAGGATGACTTTTCAATAATGTCTACTAATTTTCTTTTTTTAACACTAATATTTTAAATCATTAAATCAAAATCATGGAGCAATCTGAATCATTCGATGGGGTATCTCAATTTGATCCAACGATATATAACTAATATAAAATAAAATAATAATATTACACTTTACTCCCACTAAATATTAAATATAATAAAAAAATTCAGCTAACAATAACTATTAAATAAAATAACATAAAAATTTCACACAAATCATGACATATTCTCAATATTAAAAAAGAATTCATAACTTTAAGCAAAATCAATATGGTATAACATAAAACCGTATTGCATTCAAATCTTTTTAAAATTATAGTTCTTTGTTTCTAACCATATATATATATATATATATATATATATATATATATATATATATATATATAAAATCTATCATTCTCTACGTTTTCCCTCATATAGATATGAATGGACCACAAAAGTCTCAACCTCTTTCAAAAACTTATTCATCCCAAAAATTAATGGTAATTGAACATCCCTCCAAAAGAAAAACAATCGGTTGTTTAAGTCCAAAAAAATCTTAAAATATTGGAATGGAAGATATAATGTGAATGTCTTCATTTTTGAATTTAAATTAAATATATATGAAAATTTTTATTCACAACAATGTGTATACTTGTATTCAATATTTATAACAATTTCACTTTAGTCGCTCATGTTATCGCGTGTCTTTAAACTATACTTATACGAATTATAACACTTTACACTTAACATATTAACATATATAAAAAATTATTTGATTCAAAGTTATAAATAAAAGTTTAAATCTAGCTATAACAATTTTCAATTTAATAGTCCGCATGGTCGTGGTACTTTTAAGCTAGAAACTATAAGCTCAATCCATGTAATCCTTGGTCAAGAAACTTGTTGTCAAATATTCCCAAGGTGTAAAGGATAATTTTTGGTATAGATTGATATGATGTGTGAAGATGTTACTTAAAAAAAAAAAAAAAAAAAAAAAAAAAAAAAAAAACCCTTAAACTACGTTTATGTATTCTACTTACCTTTATGGTTGATAATAAATTATAATCATTATGTTAAGATTTATATGGATTTAGCCTATTTCATACTTATTTAAGTTGCCATGAAGTTCAAGTTTAAGTATTATTGCTTCTTACTTTCAATAATATTATTTAACTATCTTGTAGCTTGCAATGGACCATGCGAATGTTCAAATGTTTTAATTTCTTTTTTTTTTGAAAGGCAGAATTTTATATATAATGTCTACTAGCAAGAACCTAAGAAGATAATAATACAAACACCAATGATACATCCCTGGTTGCTTAATACACTTTGGTTCTAGAATCGAACTGCGAAGGTATTAAAAGGGATGAAAAAAACCTGATAAGGTATCAGGAAAAAATCCCCGATGATAGGGGTCGTGCCACCAGTTTTCACCATATATCAATTTTGATAGTACCCCGTGAGGATCTAGAACAAACACTACCAATATTGTACTGCCATTAATACACCCTGTTCATAAACTATTCTAACAGCAATCAAATTACAAATGCAAGTACACTTTGACTTCATGTATATGCCTTGTACATTCTGACTTTAATTGATGCTCCAGTGGGTTCATTCAGTTGGTGCTCACGCAGGCTTTAAACAATTTCTCCCCCCTTTTCTTTTAGCTTTAAACCAAATTACAAATGTTTCAATTGATCTCTGTAAGTTCACCAACTCCATTAAAGTTATTGATAATAATGGTTTTCCCCCCTTACCTTTGTATTGTAGATGTAAAGTTGTCCACTATGACAATAATATAATATGGGTTTTACTTTTTACATATCATTATCATTATTTAATTTAGAAGATAACTAATCATTTTGGCTTTTAACTTTCTATATATAAAAATGCATGTGAGATGATGTAAGCTTGCAAAACCATTTGCATTCCAAAAAACGAAAAATGATTAAGTAATTGATCGAGGTTCAACTAACCATGTGGGAATTTTTATATAATAAAGTATTAGAATTCCGAAACGCTCCCTACACTCAACACATCATGTTGGAATACTATATATAGAAAGACACCTTTGGTGTCACAATATCGTTACGCATTCAAGAATTGCAAAAGGCATCACATTAAACCCAAGCCACCTTCTTATTTTATACTCTCTCTCCCGTTGTATTTGAAGTAAGTGGTTGTACTTGTAATTAGGTCTCTAAACGAACTAAACGTTCGACGAACTATTCACGAATCGTTCGACGTGAAGTTCGTTTATGTTCGTTCGTTTCTTTATATGAACGAACATGAACAAACTTCTACGTTCCTTTAAGTATATGAACGAATATGAACACATGTCTCGTTCGTTCATTTACGTTCGTGAACGTTCGATAACATGTTCGTGAATGTTCCGTTAAATGTTCATTATTAAATATTAGTTTTATTGAATTAATACATACCTGTGTATCTTATTTTGATTAATCTAAATTCTAAATATAATATATTATTAAATATTTAGATATTTTCATTTAATAATATTAATTAAACATCTATATATTTTTACCTTACATTTCCCTCTAATATTTACCTCCACTTTTCCCCTCCGCTAGTTCTAGATTTGCTGCTCTTACCTACGATCGGACCAAACAAATGAGTTTGATCGTTTTATAATGTTAAATATGTATTGCAAAGTTTCAAGTTCTATAATATACATTTGTAGATGTGTATATATACGATGATTTGTATTTGTTGATGTTCGTTTAAGGTATTAACGAAGAAATGCATTAACTTATGTGTTTGTTTGTGTACGTTCGTTTTTGTTCGTGAACAGACAAATTCCCTTAGTGAACGAACATGAACACCAAAATCCGTTTGCTTATCCGTTCGTGTTCGTTCGATTGTTCGTCAAAACCTTAATGAACGAACACACTCCGTTCGTGTTCGTTCGGTTCGTTTACAGGCCTACTTGTAATCAAACAAATCTAAAAATGACAAGTCAAAATTAACCAAAAATATCAACCCGGAAAAGATTGATGATTTTCTTAATGGGATAAGTATCTGTAAATGTATTCAACTTGTCATCAATGTCTATTCTATGTATCATACTTACGGGAGGTGTATTTAATGCATCCAACTTTCAAAAACGGTTTATTGTATGTATTTTGATGATGTGTCGCCCGTTTAAGATGTCATGTGGCGTCCTTAGAAGATGACACGTCATCAAAATACATACAATAAACCGTTTTTGAAAGTTTGATGTATTAAATACACCCCCCGTAAGTATGATATATACAATAGACATTCGAGATAAGTTGAATACATATCCAGATACTTAATCCTTTCTTAATTCCCTTAAACGTTTAGTTTGTGGAAAATGACAGATAACAAAAATCTATCTTATATATTAAAAGAAAAATCTCAAGAGAATAATGACCATTAGATGAAGATCAACAATAAGATCTAACCCTTAATTAATTTAATGACATCATTAATCTTATTTTTATGTGAATAAAAGACAAATATACCCTATCTATATTTACAATTGTCACACCCCCAAAATCGTTAATTAAGTTTATCAGAAGTTCGCGGAAGCTTTAGATTGAGTGGGGGTGTCGACGTATACAAAGTACATGCATACATGTCAGAGCATATGATTACAACAGAACATATATATTAAGATGCCAAGAGTAATAGTTACAAAGTTTACGATTCATCGAATCGTACAAGAGTAAAAGTTGTTAAGTTTACAAAAGTAGATTTCGTAAATATGACTAAAATAGATTAGTTATATAAAAGAAATCTTATTGTCAAAATTTGGCATTCTATTTGCTTTGTGGGTCGCCTATGTTCCATATGTGCATGCGGATCTTACGTGCAGCTAATTCCCTGAAAAACATAGTAAAAGTCAACAACGAGGTTGAGTGATTTCACAGGTTTTATGTTCGTGTATAAAGTTTGATCAACCAATATGTTTGTAATGTTTTGCCAAAACCAGTAAAGTTCATCAACATGAAGTTTCGTGGAGATGTCGCCCAAAAGTATAGTTATAAAAACTTGTCCAAGAAGTAGGTCCTTTCAATGTTTGCCCAAGTATTAGGGACTAAAACGTTTGTCCAAGAAGTAGGACTTAACAATATCTGCCCAAGAAGTAGGGACTTTCTATGTGCCCAAGATGTAGGGACTTTTCAAGTTGTGTTCAAGAAGTAGGACTAGCATCCAAGACGTAGGACCCACTGCTCAAAAAGTAGAGCCTTCACCCAAGTCGTAAAATGGAACCTTGCCCAAGAAGTAGGGACTTTCCGTATGTGTGCCCAAGACGTAGGGACTTTCTGTATGTGTGCCCAAGACGTAAGGACTTTCTGTATGTGTGCCCAAGACGTAGGGACTTTTCAAGTATTTATGAAAATGTTGTTTCATAAAAGATAGTTAGCGAAAATGTGTCGTTGGTCGTTCTCCAGCGAGTTCCAGTTTAGTTTTCGTATGAATACCATTTCATAAACAAGAGTTGTAACAGTTTGACCGCAGTCATAAACAGTTTATATAGTATACATAAAATCAATTGTATAAAAGTTTGCACCCGTAGCAAAAGAGTTAACTATGTTTTCCACCCCTGTTCAAAAGTAGTAAAGCAGTAAAAGTAGGGGCTGTGAACTCACCTGTTGAGCTAAGTAAAGTATGAGTGCTAGCAAAGCCTAAAGCCCGAGTCTAGTCCGAAACCTTCTAACGTCCTAAACGTATGAGATTTAATAAGTATGTGGATGTCTAAGTCGACCATCCATACTAGTGTTCGTACAACCAAGTTATGTCCAAAACGTTTGTTAAATATGTATGTTTGTATTTCGTAGTTGTGAAAATGTATACGACTCATTGGTGGTGGTTTGAAATCAACATTTCGATAATATAAGTGTGTTCGTATTGTTTGTAAAGTTCGTGTATTGTATCGTATGAAAGCGTTTGTTTTCGGTTAAGTCCAACACTTAGTGAAAAAGATCTTACAAGTATTCTATTTTTAGCGACACTTGAGGCATCACTTGACTTGGGGTAGCGACACTTATGTTAGTGTCGCATAGAGTGATGTTCAGGGTAGAAGGCGACACTTGAGTGAGTGACGCATGGAGTGTCGGGTGAGGTTGGTTACCGACACTTAACGAAGTGTCGCAAAAGAGGGTTTTAGCGTCACTTAAGCAAGTGACGCAAAAAGAGGGTTTTATGCGGTACTCGAGCAAGTGACGCAAAAAGAGGGTTTTATGCGACATTTAATGCGTCACTTAAGTGTCGTTATACTATTTTTGGGCCTAACGCGTCACTTTCATCTGTTCGTGGATCGGTTTGGAAAAACGAGTTTTGGTTCGATTTTTAGACATAATCCGTTGATAAAAACACTAAAACATGATGTATTAAGTAACATAAACACGAAATATCAAAAGAAATAACAAAATCTAAAAGTTTTCGAAAATATCGGGATCTTACAAAGTTGTTGCGAGAGAAATCCGAAAAGATGGATATGCTCCTCTTGATCTCGTGAACGTTTTTCTCTAAAGGAGCTAGGTGATTTATGGAGGTTTGATGGTAGTTTTTGGTGGTTTTTGTGATGGTTTTGGGTGGTGGTGGTGGTGAAAGGGAATTAGAGAGAGATAGTGTGTGTGTTTGGTTAAAAATAAAGAGTGAAATGAGATGGGTGGGGGTGGGAGCCGATTTTTGTCATCAAAAAGAGGGGGATTCTTGTCCCAAATTTGTGATATTTAACCCGTGTTCGTTTACCCGATCGTTTAAATGTTACAATATTTTTAAACGGTAATTTTAAAATGTTATCGGATATATTTTTAGTTGAAACATTTTTAAGAAAATAATTTAGTTGCATTATAAAATTATTATTTTATTTTATTTTGGTTTTGCGGATATATTTCGAGTTGTTTCAGTTTACGAAATAAATGTTTCACGTTACAAAATACTTTGTAAATATTATCAACATAATATTTAATAAACGTTAATGTTATTTAATAATTTTATTTTATTAAAAAAAATTGTTCTCCAACAGTCGTATATTTTTATCGCGTTTGTTCCAATTGTTTTGTACGTATTTATACAATTCTCTAAATATGTAATACTACACGTATTAACTAGTTGGGCTTTGCTAGACTTATCTCTAAAATGTGTTGTGAATTCACTCTAAGTTAGGGAATTAGCCTAAAAGTGCGTGCAATTAACGTTTATAATTATGTCGAAATTGCGGGGTGTTACAACAATATACACCCTTCAATATTTACAATATAAATACACTACATTTTCTTCAATTGTAGATAATCCTTCAAATATTTTATGAAAATTTTAATCTAATAATTATTTTATTATTTCTTTTATAATTCAAACTATTCATATAATCTTCTTTAAAAAACTTCAATAAGTTATTTTTAATTCTAAAAATTCATGACTTCATTTCATCACACAGTGATTTAAATTCTTATACGATCGAAAATTTATTTTATCGATTTCTAATTTACGATTCTTACATTATGGATGCCAACGGGTCAAGTTTTGACGGGTTTTAGTATATTTGTATGTCTACCACCGTTTTTTTAATTCTTTTATCAATTTCTAATTCACAATGCTTAAATTTTTATATGATCGCATTTATTTTATCGATTTCTAATTTACGATTCTTGGATTATGGATGTCAACGGGTCAGGTTTTGACGGGTTTTAGTATATTTATATACATACCACCGCATTTTTTGAATTCTTTTATTAATTTCTAATTCAAAATGCTTGGATTATTGATGCCAACGAGTCAGGTTCCTCGCGAGTTTTAGTTTATTTGTACCTATACCCGTTTAGAATATTTGTACTCATATCTGGCCCAATACTCGCTTGGTACTCAATTAGTATTACTCATCGCTTTTTCATGTTTATTCGCGGGTTTCAATCATTCCATGTATGTAACTTTGGACAAAAAAAATAATAAGTCATAAACTATAGTATATTCAAGATTTCAAATACGGGTTTCTGCGGGTTTTTGTTATTTGTACCCATACCACCGCTTGTTTTTACTTATTTGTGATTTAAATTCTTATATGAACTCATAGATTGAATTCTTTTATCAATTTCTAATCTAAGATGCTTGGATCATGGATGCCGACGGGTTAGGTTCCGGTGAATTTTTGTATATTTGTACCCATACCACCGCCTTTTTTGAATTCTTTTATCAATTTCTAATTTACAATGCTTGTATTAAGGATCCGAAGGGGTCGGATTTCGGCGGGTTTTAGTGTATCAATCTTGAAAGAATAATGAACATTAGATGGAGATCAACTATTAAGATCTAACCTTTAATTTATTTCATGACATTATTAATCCTATTATTATATGACTAAAAGACTAATTTACCCTTCTATATTTACACTATACACCCTTTAATATTTACAATATAAATCCTCTACTTTTCCCTTAATTGTAGATAATCTTTCAAATATTTTATAATTTATTATTTTTCTAAAATTTAAACTCTTCCTTTTTATCTTTTCTGAATAAAACCCTAATAACTTATTTTCAATTCCAAAAAATCTATAACTTCATTCTATCATGATTTAAATTCTTATACAACTTACTCTTTGTAATCTTTTTATTAATTTATAATTTACAATTTTTGGATCATGAATGTCAACGGCTCGGGTTCTGGTAGATTTTAGTATATTTGTACCCATACTACCGTCTTGTTTGAATTCTTTTATCAATTTATAATTTACAATGCTTGGATTATGGATGCGAACGAGCAGTTTCCGACGGGTTTAGTGTATTTGTACACATACCGCCATACCGGTTTTTCATACATGTTCACAAGTTTCGGTTATCCTCAAGTATGTAACTTTGACGGAACAAAAAAAATAGTTATTTAAACTACGACAAAATTTTGAAACACGAAAAAAATGATACCGAATTACAAGATTTGAAATCTTAAAGGTAACAATGTAACTTTTTAATCAACTATTCAAAATTTTGGTACATAATATAGTAGTAGTATTAAAGAACAATACAAATACAAAAAGTGAAGTGGTATCATTCACAATATTATCAATAATTAATTAATTAATTTTCTCTTTTGCCACTAGTTTATCTATATCTTGATTTACATCCCTAAAATAATTTACCATTTAATCTTCTAAGAATGTGTTAACGTCATTTGGGTCAGTAGAGCCTGCATTTGAGGTGTCATGTTTTGTCATTTTTCGTTAAAGTTAAAAATATATAGTAATGCATTATAGGTTGTTAATTTTAAATTACAGAGAGTAACTTAGATGAACGAAAATTACCAATGCACTGTAAAGAGGGTTATTTTTTATGTACAAAATAGTATTAACCTGTTGAACCAGTAAATACGCTTATTTGGAAAAACATACCCGTATGATTTTAAATAATATAGTATTATTAAATATCAATATAAATAACAAAGTGATATCATATACAATATTATCCCTATTAATTAGTTTATATATTTGGACTCATCAATTCAAAATCTATCACAATTCAAACCCTTAATGCATTTTTCATTTAAAATTAAAACAATAAAAATCGATGTACCGATACCAACACCAAAACAATTGTTAAATCCATATAAAAGTTATTTAAGTACTCGTATCCATAGATTGATAGATGTATAATTGTTATTATTATTTTGAGTTTTATATACTTATATATAAAAAATTTATGTACAATAATAGTGTACACATTAACTGGTGAACCTTATACCATACGCGATTATATTTGGACTTTCATGATTAGTACATTTTAATTTTATATGATATAAAAATATGAAATTGTTCGTTATCTAGAACATACCCAAACTTTGAATTAGTTAATTAAACAGTTAAATTGTTAGTTATAAGATTTAAAATCTTGAATATACTATAGTTTATGGTATTTTGGTATCGCTTTTTTTCGTGTTTCAAATTTGCGTCGTATTTTCAATAACTATTTTTTTTTGTTTGGCCAAAGTTACATAATGGAGATAACCGAAACCCGTAAATAAATATGAAAAACCAATGGGTAATACCCGACGGGTATTAGGCCCGATATCAGTACGAATATTTTAAACGGGTATGTATAATGATACACTAAAACCCGCCGAAATCTGACCCCTTGGCATCCTTAATACAAGCATTATAAATTAGAAATTGATAAAAGAATTCAAAAAAGGCGGTGGTATGGGTACAAATATACAAAAATTCACCGGAACCTAACCCGTCGGCATCCATGATCCAAGCATCTTAGATTAGAAATTGATAAAAGAATTCAATATAGGAGGTCGTATAAGAATTTAAATCACAAATAAATAAAAACAGACGGTGGTATGGGTACAAATAACAAAAACCCGCAGGAACCCGACCCGTTGGTATCCATGATCCAAGAATCATAGATTATAAATTGATAAAAGGAAACAAAATAGGACGTCGTATAAGAATTTAAGTCAATCGACGATGGAATGAAGTGCCTCATGAAGTCACGTCATCAAGATTATAGCTTAAGATTGTGACAAGTCAGCTGTATGACATCAGCGTTAACTCCCTTTTATTAGATAGGAAATATCATGTGTGTGCTACAGTTTGATTATGTATAAAAGAAACTCACGAGATGATATTGACGAATTTTGTAAAAAGAAATGCATGACTATCACTACAAAATAAGCGCCCTTTAATGACTGACACTTTTGGTTACTAATACACAAACAATCATTAAAGGGTTAGCAAAGGCTTATGCTCACGAAAGAAACAATAGCTTTAAGTGATTTAAATAAAAATTAAATTAAATTAAATAAAGTACTATATATTATATTATATTATACTTATACATTGATGGAGGCTATTCAATTGTTTTTTGTTTAATTTAATCGTGGTCGTCTAAAGTTATGTGACACCCGTCAAATTAGGGCTAGAACTTAGTGCCTAATCATTGTATTAATACATGTAATTAGTTGTGTTTAGGGCTAATTATGTGTATCACTTTGTATATTGTTATATATACACACATACGCGATTTATTTAAATCATGCATTTCATTATCGGATGAAATCCGACATAATCACAAAATGGACGTTGGTGAACAATTTATTAAAATATGTGAAACCAATTAATTAACTCATTTTTAATATATATTATTTGGATAATATATACAAACGTATTTTGTATCGTCTAAAAGTGACCGTACACGACAGAAACGCACAAAACGCGCCCGACAAGTGAAATGAATGTGACACCCGACGATTTAGGGTTACTGATTAACCCTCTAGAAACCCTAATTACGTGTGTTTAGTTTAGTATTAGGCTTAATACTTGTAACTATTTGTATATTTTTATGTGAATATACACCCCCGTAATTGATTTATATTACGCTACGTAATTAGTTGTAATTACGCTTACGCAATTTGGTGAAATTGTGCAAAACAACCGGACGGAGTCCGACACTATATAAAATACGACGTTGGTGAAAACATTTATATAAATAACTTAAATCTATTTTTTAGAAGTTATTTATCATATATTATTATTTTAATATAATAATACCCGAAAAACCTAGACGTTACGATTAAAACGTCTCAAACGCAACGAAAACGCGCAGAACGCGCCCGACAATCGAACGAAAGTCAAAATATATTTTTGAATCTAAAATATATTATCTAGTGTAAAACTATCAATTAATATATCGTGTCTTTAAACGATAATGAAAAACGTCCAAATAAAACGTCACGCGATTTAGAATCCGTACAATGAACGCGCAAATCAAGATCACTAAATTAACGAATCATTTTTTTATAAATGTTTTTCAAGTATTTAGAATAAATACTTCAAGTGAAAATATTGAAATTTAAATCGATACTTAAAAACGCGTACTAAACGTTTAACACCAAACAGAACGAGAAAACGAACACCGCGCGAAGCACAAATCGGATAAATGAGAAAATGACCAAAATACCCTTGGGTGGGCCCCCCTTGGCCGGCCCCCTCTTCCCCCCATGGCTGCCCCATCCTTTCCCCTCTCTTTGACCATGCAAATTCCACTCATGAGATTTTTTCTCCCTTACACTCCACCTACATGCAAGAACTCTATCATTATTCACTTTCACTCTTCTCTCTACACTCTCAAACTCTCTCAATTCTCCCTCTAAAAATCTGATAACACCAGCCCCTTCACCACCACAACCACCATAATCCACCATAGCTCCACCACCTTGAAATTCATCATTTTTAAAAAGGAACTAGCTCTACAACAACTTCTTCTCCTCCTCATCTCATCTCCATCAAAATTATTGTAAGAAAACCTATCACTATCTCATATTGTTTATTTATATTTTATAAGGCTCATCTAACATGATTATGTCCAAATATAAGCTTAAAATACGTTTTTATGATTTTATACACAAAGATACATAATCTGTCTTCAAAAACACAGGTTACTAAAAACGTCATATCTTGAGTTCTAGGAAGAGTTAGAAGATGCATGTTTTTTTAAAATTTGCGTATTGAAAAGATCTACAACTTTCGTGTTTTACACTTTTTCCTGAAATATACACGTTTTTCTCTATTGGACGATTTGTGGGACTGGTCTTGGTAAAAACAGAATCTGGGCTATGCATGGCCATTTATATTGTTTCTCTATGATAATGGGACTTAAAATTCTTAGAAATCATATGTTAGACACTAAACAGCTAGAAGATCAATTGGTAAAAATTGTGAGATTTGATTTGGACCAGAAGTATGTAAGACACATGGTGAAACAAACCGACAAAAAGTCGAAAATGTGAAATTTTGAAGATTTGGGACTTTTATAAGAACCGACACTCTTGGTGAATTAGGACATGAACCGAAAATATATTTGGACTCTATAAACTGATATTTGGTTTGGGTGAAAGTTTCGGGTCAAACCGAGTAAGTTTGACCAAGTCAACAAAAGTGACTCGATTTCGAAAAACTTACTATATTTGGAAAGTAGTAAAAAAAATGGGTTTGGGTGACTTAGTTAGTAACTTGGTCCAAAAACTAAATTTAGAAAGTTTCCCGAATGAAAAATCGACACTTAGAACACTTGGATTAAAATTAAAAATATGATCAGGCACAAGTGCCGCCCTACCAGCGACACTTACCCAAGTGACGCCTATAGCGACACTTACCCAAGTGACGCCTATAGCGTCACTTACCCTTAGTGCCGCCTGAACCAAGTGCCGCATATAGCGTCACTACCCCAAGTGACGCTGCCAATTTAAAAATCACATTTAACGTCACTTGACCAAGTGCCGCATATAGCGTCACTACCCCAAGTGACGCTGCCAATTTAAAAATCACATTTAACGTCACTTGACCTAGTGCCGCTAACCAACCGAGTGTCGCCTATAGCGACACTTACTTGAGTGACGCCCCTAAGTGACGCACAGAGTAACGCCCTAAGTGACGCCTAAAACAGAAACTTTAAAACTAGATTTCACACTAAGTGTTGAACTTTATGTAACATCTAAACTTATACGATATAACTCAGTAACACATAAAACATGCTTTGTAAGCACACGATACAACATCATAATGATAATGTCTTAACGAATTATTATTACAATCTTTCACTAACGGGTCGTACGCGTTTTTGATAAACGAACTTGAACAACTTATTTGGACATACTAGTTGATGAACTAGCTTTAGGTGGACATAAAACCCCCACCTACCCGATTGGCTTAAGTGGACATTAACCCCCACTTATACAATCGCTATAGATGGTCTTTTGAGACATCTACTTATACAACCTCATACGTTTAGGGCGTTAGGAGGTTGCACACGGGAACGAGAACACCCACTACTTGCTAAATATTTGATATTGCTTGCTACCTGCTCAACTCTGGTGAGTTTCATAGCCCATTTTTACTGTTTTTCACTGGGGTGAGAATACATACAACTGTTTTATAAACTGCTTTATGATCACAAGTACTGGAAATAACTTTTTGTATGGATTGCATGAGACCTGAATAATCCACTAAAGTCCTCTACTTATCATAGTCATTAAAATTTGTGCGTGAGTATTATTGTGTGGTACCATCAGGGTTTGACAAACCTCGTCCGGGCTAGTCGCGCTAGCCAACCCACGGGCGCAGTATTACTTGTGATTTAGAAGTGTATCGGATTAGTATACTTACCGGAGGCAAACAACGTTAAGCTTGACTATGAGACTCATGCAAATGGTATACTTATATTGTTGTATGCAATACTTTTACTTGTCGTTGGCTAACGATACTTTTACTTATCATTGACGAATGATGCAAAACTTGTGAAATCTTGTGGATCATTTTAGCAACTGATTACTTAACAAACCTATGAACTCACCAACTTTATGTTGACCCTTTTAGTATGTATTTCTCAGGTAACCTGCCGCAGTAGGAAGCTTTTGGAAAGCTTAGCTCGAGTCGCATTGTTTTCAAAACATCAGGAGATTAGATTGCATGTAGCTGTATTTTGTAAATTCAGTAATGTATTAGAAATCTCTAAACGGGTTATGCGAACTCCAGAATTATTTTGTAAACATTTGAATTATGGTAATGTAATATTTTCAAACGTCTCATATAGAGGTCGTTCTTGATCTTTGTGTTGATGATATTTGATTTGGTCGGCGCCCCCGTGACACCTCCCACTTCCGCTGCCACGTGTTTTGGGGGTGCGACAGATTGGTATCAGAGCCAAAGGTTATAGCGAACTAGGATTGCATTAGTGACCTAGACTATAACCATTAGGTTAGTATTCCTTGTTTAGTATGACTGGTTCAGCGATTGCATCATTTGAATTTAATTTAACATAGCCTGATCAACTATGTACAATTAAAGGAGAATTGATGCAAGACCTGAAATGGTTATAGTGAATGGGAATGCATTAGAAGGCTTTGACCAAGGATAGAAATGGGACCAACCCTATACGTGCTTATGTGCTAGGTTATTATATTTCTATATATAACCTTAACCTCTCGTATACTAAACTCCTTGCCACAGAAATGGCAGACTCCTCTAACGCATCATCAACCGACTTGAACAACGAAACTCAAACGCGGTCCACTACCAGGGGTACCACCCCCTTACCTATCCCTACGACACCAAACTCTCCCGAACCTCTTTACTACATGACCGGCGAAGCCCGGATAGTACGAAGACGCCGAGGGAATGCCGGATCATCCCGAGCAAACCCTTACTCAAACTCCATTGCTACACACCACGACTAATACCCGCCGTTCGGCATACGCCCGTAGGTGGGACTGGCTACCCACAACCTTAAACACTTGGAGGTCTGAGGAAGCAATACAGATTCCTGCTGAAACCATGGACATCTCCCCGTATACACAAGAACCAATACACTATACTGTACCGGTGTTAGCAGCCCGACTTCATCGTCATGAAGAAAGGCTCGAAACCCTAGAACGAGATCATTATATAGTAGAAAACTACCTGTTGTACCGAACCGATGATCGCATAACACAACTTCTTCAAGAACAGGAAGGCACGAACCGTGCTCTGGAAATGATTCATCAACAGGTAATAGACAACATGAGCGCTACCGACATCCTACAAGCAAGGTTGGAAGAAAGTGAACAACATTCACGGGAAGCCAAGGAGTATGCTCGTGCACTCGAGCAGCGACTAACCTTAGCTGAAGAAGGTGCCAGGCAAACAAGCAGACTTGCGGATACTATAAATCGCCTTGTCACTCTAATGTCACGAGTAAACCTGCGTCAGGACTAGATCCATTCCTCCTATTGTAACCTATTGAGGCAGGATGTACTCAAACTTATTATCCTTTATTATGTTCTGTAAACTTTCAAATTCAGACCGGAAGTAACATTCCCGGCATCTTTTGTAATCCTTGTGATTGTTGTCTTTTGAAACTCGTACTCTGTATTCAACTTTTCTGCTTAATGAAATATGGTTATCATTCTGAGTTGTTGTATATTATCTCATTATATATACACATCTGATATATCATAACCTCGCGCAAACCTCTTATATGTATCATTTCATTGTTGTTCAGCATCATGCCTCCAAGATGACATACTTACACCGACACCGAAATCACTCAAGTCATTGCACAGAGCGTAGCTCAAGTCCTTGCTGCCCAACAAAATCTGGGCGGCGGAGGCGCACCTGCTAACACATCTACTCCAAAACCATCTACCTACAAAGATTTCTTGAACTGTAAACCCTTATATTTCAAAGGATCTGAAGGAGCTATCGGTCTGATACGTTGGATCGAAAAGACAGAATCTGTTTTCCGAATCTGCAACTGCGCTGAGGAAGACAAGATTAAATTCTCCGCGTGCACCCTTTCTGACGGATCTCTCACCTGGTGGAATTCTTATGCCCAAACTGTGGGTATTGATACCGCATGCCAACTTCCATGGGAAGACTTTAAAACAATGCTCAGGGAAGAGTACTGTCCCCGTGAGCAACTACAACAACTTGAGGAAGAATTCTGGAAACTCTCTGTTCAGGGAAATGACATCACCACCTACACCACTCGATTCCACCAGCTATCTGTCTTATGCCCATCTATGGTGGACCCCGAATATAAACGTATCGAGAGATACATTTGGGGGCTACCAGAATCAATCAAGGGGAACGTCATCTCCTCAAGACCCGGGACCATCCAAAGTGCTGTCCGCATGGCACATGAACTCATGGTGAGAGTGCCCTTTAACGTGGATCTAGATGACAATTGACTTACAATTGAAAGGCGGAATCAATCAATTGCATGTATTACCAATAAACACAAACCGAAACGAATGTAATTAACAATGTAAATGAAGATGTTGGCTTGTATTATGAATTGGGAATGATTACAATGTTGCTTAGTCGACAAATGGTGCTAGGGTTTCGTCAACCCTAGCCGGAAACCCGTAGGTTTGTATTTATACTAAAAGTCAGCCGACATGCGTCACTTGTGGAAGTGTCGCATGTGACCGCCTTCATGCATCACTTACCTAAGTGACGCTATGCGTCACTAAGGCAAGTGACGCCTAACCTAAACTTAAGTGTGGCATATAACAAAAACTATATATTTCACTATACAACTAACGACACTTATTACAACTCGATAGACCAACTGACAGACAACCTAATATGCATCAACAAACTCCCCCGTGTCTTCAGCTTGGTCTTCAAAATCTTCAAAAACTTCAAAATCGTTGAGTCTTTATTTCCAGCCAGCAGGAAATACACCACCAGCGTGTACTCCATTGGCTACGCAGATATCGATAATCTTTTGAAATTTTATCGCTTCAGCTCTATCTCTTTCTTTGAACTGAATCCTGTTCTGATGTAGTCTTTTCATATCTTGTTCAGAGAGATTAATCAAACTCAAAGGGTCAAATACACAAAATCTATTTCTCTTCAGACCCCAAGTAGACCTCTTTTTAGGTTGAACAACATCCCATGCTGTTTTCTCTTCAACCTCCAAATCTACGTCTAAAGACCCCGAATCCGTAGCTGGTTCTGATTTTGGAATAAAAACAATTACAGCTTCACCAGTAATATCATCATATTCCCAGTATAACAACCTATTCAAAAAGTCCAAAGGAATGATCTCTAGAGGTATCTTCTGTAAGCACTTTGCTGTTGGATAGATCATCCTTACAATTGGTTGTCGTGTAACGGGATCCAACTTCTTCTTAAGCTTATATCTCATACCCAATGTCGGTTTAATCAGATTATACTTCTTGCTGTTAATCTCCCGACGAATAACCACTTGAAAGAGATCGGCACGTGAATCTCGAGCACGGTTAATCAAGGGTATTTGAGATAATCTCTGAAGCTCACACTTTGGCAAAGTACTTATTTTATAAAACTTTAAGTTGAAGTACTGAATGCCATCACTTCGTTTAATCATAAACACCGAATTATTCTCATCAAACTTCCAGCTTTTTATCAAACCCGTGTAATCAGTTCTGACTTTGTAAAACTTACACGTGACGGGTACCTCAACAATAGGTTTGAGCACTATGTCAGGCTTTATCATTGAAGATTGAGCTGTAGAAGTTGATTGCTCATTGGTCTCTGTCTCAGAATCATGATGTAATTCATCTTCTGAAGAATCCGATTCGATAATAGGAGCATCGTCGTAACATTCATCACTTTGAAGTTGCTCCCCCTCAACCTCAACTTCGTCATTTCCTTCAAAGAAATAATCCTCTGCCACAGGATCATTCATCACCTCTTTCTCAGGCATCGTTGTATTATCATTCATCAAATTTTGCAGATATGTAAGATCTACAAACGAATAATCAACCGCTATAGGTCTTGCTTGACCTTGAACCTCAACGAAGTAATCCAAAGATATGTTTTCATTAATAGTAGAGGGAAGTACATTTTCTGGTTCCGGGGAAGGAGTTACATTTGTTTCTAACTCACTAGGACCTACCTCCCCCGAAACATTTGTAACGGATTCCAGCTCTAACAACCTAGATGACAGATTCGTCACTTGAAGCTGTAGAGTGTCAACCGTAGCAGCTCTAGCTTCCAATTCCTTGATCTGAGAGGCTTGAGCTTCAATTATAGCCTTCTGATCATCAAACCGCTTCGCCAAAAGCTCCATCTGAGCCAAAACCATCTGAAGAGACGGCATGTCAGACGGTGGCGGTGGTTGTTGTCGTTGAAATGTTGGTTCCTCAATAACCACTGTCGTCCGCTGGCGTCTACGAAGAGGTAGATCGGCATAAGAGGGTGAAGACCCAGCAGGACGTTTGCCCGGAATCCTCGGGACATGGACCCTGCCAGCAGAGATCCGTCTCAGTATACGCTTGAAGCGTCGAGGATCGGCAAGCTGAATACCGTCAAAAGCAGATTGTGGTGGCACGTCACCCTCAGAATCAGGAGGAGTGGGCCCACCGTCATCAGAATCAGCCTCAACCTAAACAACACGATCAATATCCTCTAAGTCTTGAGCGATATCGGTATCCACTAAGTCATCCTCGTTGACCGGAGGCACGACATCATCCAAAAAACCGTGATCGCGCGGCGCAACATAGTTTTCGTTCACTATGTGGCCGAATAGTTCACGATCAGCCAAAACCGGCTCGCCCTTTGGCGCGAGCTTGCAGTCGTTAAAGACTCGCAGAAGCATCGGTGTCGGCACCAGAAGGGATCGCTGATCTGGAGCGATATCAAGATTGAGGTCATTTAACAAAAGCTGGACAAACCGAGGATACTGCAGCCATTTATCCTTTCCAGCGCGTATGTTCTCAACCATGTTGCCGAAAATATAACCGCTGAAGTTATACGGTTTGTTGTAGATTAGGGCCAACATGAGAGACAGAGTAAGATGACTCGCAGCATCGTATCCCCCCTTTCTCGGAGATAAACAGACGATCACAATATGGCAAAGATACCTCCAAACTCGGCAGAGGTACTGTTTCCTGAAATCAGAGAGCTGGTTTGCCGGATAACCCATTCTCTGAAGCCCTCCATAGATAAATGTAGTTGGGAAGATGGTGGGCATCGTGGAGTTGTCAGTGAACTGGAGAACCCGTCTAATCGAGTTCTCGGTGATCTCGATTTCCTCACTGAACATTGTCGATACAATTCGGGGAACATCGCCCTGAACCCTGATCACTGCATGATCATAAAACTCCTCTATTTGGTTCATGTAAACCGGAGTCGTTGCAGTAATCGCATAATGGATCCTGGAACGGTGAAGAAAATCTATCATTGGCCTGAAAGACGCCGAATTGGCGTGCGTTGATTCCAGAAACGCCGTGATGTTGTGACGGGTGTTGGTGCGGCGGTAATAGTTCTGAAGTTCAGCCATCTGTAAGCTAAAAGACGAACAAAAATAACCGAAAGCGTTATAGAGTTAGCCCGAACACAGAAGGGTTAAAAAACGAATTTTTGACTTTAGGCATCACTTAGGGTAAGTGACGCATGGCCACTACCGTCACTAAGGAAGTGTCGTAGTATACAGTGTTTAAAATCGAAATTATAGTAAAGCGTCACTTAGGTTAAGTGACGCTATCAAGCGTCACTGATGTAAGTGACGTTTGTATTTAGCGATTAAAATTATACGACATTTACGAAGTGACGGGTGAAGAACATGCGTCAGTTAGCATAGTGACGGTATCCTAAAAGAGTCACTTAAGAAGTGATGGTAAAAGTGACGTATAGGAATAAGCGTCACTTAGACAGTCACTTGGGGTAGTGACGCATTTAGAGGCGTCACTAGGAGTAGTGACGGTCGTAACAGTTAAAGCAAGTGTATGCGTCACTACACGAGTCACTTAAGAAGTGACGCAAGAATAAGCGTCACTTATTAAGTGACGGTATGGGGTTTCAAAATTACCAACTAGCGTCACTTGAGGTAAGTGACGCACGAAGTGACGCAACGATGAAGATCATCGTGTCACTGTTCATGCCCAGATTTCAAAATTGGGGGTTTTTGAAATCGAAGTTACCAGGGTGTGCGCATGGTAAAAACGAGTATTACACACCCTCTATTACACGAAAACATTTACAAATCAAAGGTTTAATCGAACGATTTCAAACTTAAACCCAAACCCGTAACCCTAAATCAAATTACAGCATGAATAACAAGAATTAACGGTTATAGTAGGTACCTAATAGTTCGTGTGAATGTGAGGAACAAGAATATGGGACTGGAATGCAATAAGAAACCGCAGAATGCACAATCAAGTCGAAGAAAAAATGCACAGAGCTAGTGACGCAGAGACAATCGAAGTGACGGTATGTCAGAGCGAGTGTCGGTATAAGTATTTGAAAAGTGGTGAGGTTGAGTGTCGTGGGGAAGGGGTATTTATACACCGACCCTTGTATGCGTCACTCAACCCGGCACTTATAGCGTAGCTTACCCCGACACTTACGGCGTCACTAAAGTGAGTGACGCAATATCGTATGCGTCACTGGCAGCGTCACTTATGACAGTGACGCGCAATTCACTTTTAGTGAAAAATTGGCGATTTTATCGATTTTCGCGATGTGATTTCGGTACTCAAATTTGAAAATGTAACTGTAACTTGGATAATAACTAAAATTATACTAACTTAGAGAAAATAAAAGACATACAAGAATGTAAATTTAGAACTAGAAAAATGAAAACATTCTTTTTGGTGACGGAGTTGATATAGTCTGGTTAGGGATCATATCGGAATAACATGCATTTATTAGGAATAGTAAGTGTTATTTCGATCATCAGTATATTTGTCCTCTTTAAATTTACTTGACATACTAAAAGCACTTTTTATAACAATTATTTCAAAACGATTATTAGTATGTTTATCCACTTAAACATGTTAGACTCACATCTAGGAAGTATTTTATTATTATTGGTATGTGCATTTCGCTGTAGTTCCCACCATAGATATACATCTTAACTTAAGACATAGACCATGTTTCCATTTACAGATGGAATATAAGAAAATCAATTTTAAGAATCAAGTCAGCGGTGACAGGTCTGTACTTACGTACAACAGAGCGACATAGCTTGATTCAGGTTTAAGCAAAACCAGACTTGGTCAAACCATTTTGGTGACCTTGTAAGGTATCTTATTTTGAAAGACTTTGCAAGTACTTTGACTTGTGTTTGCTTAAGTTTAAAGTATATATTAATAGAAGCCAGGTCTATACTTACGTATAACAAAGGAAACTATCATTATATACCCCCAAATGATATCAAATAAACATCTTTCACGAAAGCATGTCTAGTATAAGTAAGAAATTAAGACTTTTGTCATACATCTAATGGTGTTATACCACTTGAAATAGACAATTAATGATTAAGCTTCTTAAGACTTCTCAAAGAGGTTTGCATACCATGCCTACTAATATATCGTATGATGAAGACAATGTTTATAAAAACTGTTTTCAATACGTCAGATAAATCTACTGACACATCCAAGATAAACCTTAAATTTTCATTTTTATGCATGTCACCCAATGTACTATCATATCCCAAGTTGTTTACAGACACAACTTCAACGTCTATTTTTAAAATGTAGCAACCTTGCATTTCGTTAATACTAGAAAGTATAAAGAGTGGCAGTTGCGGTTTTTTTTTTTTTTTTTTTTTTTTTTCTAATAAAACATTACTTTAAAAACAATCCAAGTCACGAATTACTTTTTAGCAAGAAAGAATCTTAAACCAATCATGTTGATTAGTTCATCAAATCGAGTACGCGTAAAGGCTTTAGTGAAAAGGTCGGCATTCTGCTTTAAGGAGTCTATTTGAACTAGGTCTATCAGGTATTTTTCATAGCAATCCCGTATAAAGTGGAACCTAAGTTCAATGTGTTTAGTCTTAGAGTGCTGTACGGGATTGCGCGTGATAGATATAGCAGCAGTATTATCAATGTGAATAGGAGTCATAGAAAAAAGTAACCCGTAATCACGCAGTTGATGCTGTATCCATAGAACCTGAGAGCAGCAACTCGCAGCAGCAACGTACTCAGCTTCCGCAGTGGAGAGAGAAACTGTAGTCTGTTTCTTGCACTGCCACAAAACTAGTCGAGAATCCTAGGAATTGACATCCACCAGTGGTTGACTTCTTGTCTATGCTGCAGCCGCCATGATCTGAATCCGAATAGGCAGAAAGAGCGAAGGATTTCTCATTTGAATACCATAGACCAAGATTGGGTCTATGTTTGAGATAACTAAAGATTCGCTTTACAGCCCTCATATGAGACACCTTTGGTTTGGCTTGAAAGCGAGAGCATACGGATACCGCAAAGACAATATCTGGTCGAGAAGCAGTCAAGTACATCAAAGAACCTATCATTGATCGATAGTCCTTTTCTTTGCAATCTTCTTCATCCTCAGCAAGTCGGAGATTGTGATTAAGCTCGATGGGAGTCCCATAGGTTTTACAATTGAGCAGATCATATCGAGTCAACATGTCTTTGACATACTTTGACTGATGAATATAAATACCTTTTGGAGACTGCTCAACTTGTACACCTAAAAAGAATTTGAGCTCCCCCATCGCACTCATCTCAAACTCAGATTTCATGATCTCCTCAAAGTGCTTGCACATCGCTTCATTTGTAGAGCCAAAAATAATGTCGTCCACATACACCTGCACGAGTAGCATATCCTCTCGATCGCCAGTCCGTTCTTTGCGAATGAATAGAGTACTATCGATATTTCCACGAACAAATCCATGCTTAACTAAATGAGTAGTTAGCCTCTCGTACCATAATCGCGGGGCTTGATGAAGACCATATAACGCCTTGTTTAACTTGCAGACGTATTCTGGATGCTCAGGGTCTTCAAAGCCAGGAGGCTGTTTCACGTAGACATCAGTGTCCACTTTCCCATATAAAAATGCGCTCTTAACATCGAGTTGGTGAACGCGAAACTCTTTGTAAGACGCAAATGAGAGAAAAATCCGAATGGACTCAAGTCTTGCCACAGGAGCGAAGACTTCATCATAATCCAAGCCCTCAATCTGACTGAATCCTTGAACGGCCAATCGGGCTTTATTCCGAATTACAATACCCCTATCATCCATCTTATTGCGAAACACCCATCGAGTGCCAGTTAAATGAGCACCTTTGGGTAATGGAACTATATCCCACACGTGTAGCTTGTTGAACTGCTGCAACTCTTCTTGCATAGCCTCGACCCAAGATGGATCTTTTAAGGCTTCATCAACTTTCTTTGGTTCAATTTGGGATAAATGACAGGAATTTATCCGGGCGACCAAATTCAACATTTCCTGATTCGGATTTTGCTGCACTTGGTGCCTTGTTTGAACAGCAGCATCAGGATCACCGATAATATTATCAATGGGGTGATTCCTGTGTACACGTGTGACTGGGATTCGATCGGGTGCAAGTACTAACTCCAAATTATTCATGTCCCCTTCAGTGACGGGAACAGTGTTAGTTGCAGGAGCAGTAGGACTTTCTGGTTGCACAGGAGGTTCCGTATCATCTTCATTAGAGAAAAGATGAGAATGGACCATTTCTTCTTCCTCGTCTTCCTCCAATGGTGGCATGTTGGGATCATCAGGATATTTTGTTGTATTAGTTGTTCCTGAAGTCGAAGGAATATCCGAAGGTGGAACCGTAGGCGATGATGTGGATGAAATAGGTAGTGGTGTGGGTGTAGGAGTAGGTGTTGGAGGTGGTGAAGTGGGTGTTGGTGTAGGTGGAGATGCTGGTTTTAAAGTAGAAGTGTCTTGACACAAACTTATACCATGAAGTAGAGTAACTATCTCATCCTCATCATCATGTCCTTCGGGTATGTCGAACGAATTGAACACGTCCTTGTAATTAAATAACCATTCTGGACCTGTTCCTTGAGGAGGATCTGTGTATCGCAAGCATTTCACCTCAAAATGCTCTTCCACCTGGTGAGTTGATTTGATGTAGACTCGTTTATTCGGAGAGTTGACTGAATATCCGAGGAAGATCCCTTCAACTGCTTTAGCTCCAAACTTCGAGACCTTGTCTTTGGAGACCATAATCAAACACGGACACCCGAAAGGTTCCAGAAACTGCAAAGTGGGCTTACGGTTGTTGAAGAGTTCATAGCATGTCTTATTCTTCTTCTTAACCGTGAGCACGCGATTCAAAACATAGCAAGCAGTACTAACTGCTTCTGCCCAAAAGATTATAAGAAGCTTAGAATCGGCCAGCATAGTCCGAGCTGTCTCGATAATAGTCCTATTTTTACGCTCAGCAACTCCGTTCTGTTGAGGAGTTCGAGGGGCACTGAACTGATAGTCAATGCCTTTCGTGGCACAGTATAACTCAAGAGTAGAGTTCTTGAATTCAGTCCCATTGTCACTTCGCAGTCTTTTCACCTTTAAGTTGCATAAGTTTGCCAACTTATCTAATAGATACACCAGAATGTCTGGTGTTTCACTCTTTGCACCCAGAAAATACACCCATGAAAATCTCGAGTAGTCATCGGTGACTACTAAGCAATAAGACTTTCCACCTATGCTCTTGGTAGAAATAGGACCAAATAAGTCCATATGCAATAGCTCCAATGGTGCCGCAATGGAATTCACTAATTTAGGCTTGTGGGGTTTCTTATGAAGTTTCCCTTTATGGCAGGCGACGCAGTCGTCTTTTAGCGTGAATGACTGTTTAGGGACTCCATTTACTAAATCATTGTTTATCAAGAAGTTCATCTTACGAAAATGGATGTGTCCCATTCGTCGATGCCACAATAGCGATTACTTTTCTGAAGCCTTCGAAAGGAGACATGTATACTCATCTTTAGTCTCCACGGTTCGCATATTCATAACGTAGGTGTCGTTTCTCCGTGGCGCCCTTAAAAGCACCCATTCCTTGGGGATAACGAAACCCGGCTTCAAAATCACACACTCCGTCTTTGTGAACGCTGTTGTGTAATCCTTATCACATACTTGTGATACGCTTAGCAAGTTGTGGGTTAGTTGAGCCACATAGTTCACATTCTCAAAGCTAACTTTCCTGTTAGTTAGCGTTCCTTTACCCGAAATGGTTCCTCCAGTATCTCCCGCAAATGCAACATGTCCTCCAGAATGTGGTTTAACATCCGTCAAAAGGGACACATCGCCTGTCATGTGTCGCGAACAGCCACTATCTACAAACCATTCACTGTCTTTAACGCGTTCTAACTGCTGCAACACATAAAGTAGGAGATTAGTGAGAAACGGTGACCCAAGCCTTGACAGACTTAGGTCGACCACAGTCATCAACAATAATCACATCAGATAAGACTTTATTTTTAAGCAAATCAGATTTTGTATCTGATGTGTTATTATTGATGACACTAGAGTCCACAGTAGACTCTTTTCTTTTCCAAACCTTGAATGGTTCGGAATTTGGCTTTGGAGTAATGTCAGGCTCTCGTTTTGGCAAAGGTTTTTGCCCAACATTACTCGGTTTTACAGCAGGTATGGGAGAGACAGAGTAACGCCTAGGAGGAGATCTTGAAATTTTTTTTCTGAAAACAGATGTCCTAGGCATTTCTCTCCCGTAATTCTGATGAGACAATTTGGGACATTCACGAATTAGATGTCCTTGTCTCTTGCAGTAAAAACATGCTCTAGTCTCAACAGCTGGTTGAGGCTGAAGATTTATCACCGGGGATGAAGAAACGTTTCTAGAACATGCACATTTCGTGCACGTCTTAGAAATTTCCTGTTTAGGTTGAGAGGTTGAAGTAGAAGGTTTATTTTGCAAAATCTTTACAGGTGACTGTAAAGTTTGAGATTTTGATTTTAAAACCTTAATATTTTCTTTGTTAGGTAGAACCTTAATTTTAGGTTCAACCTTTGACACCTTTTCAGCTTTTACTTCAACATTCCTTTTAAACTCAGGATATTCCTCATCGGTAATATCCTCAATCTCAACAATCTCCTCATTACTAACTGGAGATTCACATTCCGATTTAACAAACTGAGGTGAGGGATACTCTGTCCGTTTAGTTTTCTCCTTCACCTGTTTGTTAACTTTATTACCCTTAGATTTGACCCCGTATAACAATGCATAGTCAACCGGAATCTCTTCGATGCCTTCCTTAACAGGCATAGGACAATATTCAGTAGGAGGTGGGACTACATGATAACCTAGTCCCGTCTTTGTTTTGTGATCTGTCCTTTGCTTGTTAAGAATTTCATTAAAGGCAACAGTAGACGAGGAGGAACCTAGAATCTTATTTTTATATTTATCATATTCATCTTTAAGATCAGAATGTTCCTTTCTCAAACGGTCTATTTCAACAAGATAACTATCAATAGCATCCTGTTGACTAAAAACTTTAGATTTATACCTAAGCGTGTCCTGTTGATAAGCCTCTATTTTCTTATCATACAATTGTTCATTTGCTTTTAGGTATCTGTTTGAGTCACTAAGTTTTTCGACCTTTTTTCTTAAGTCTACGTTGTCTGCTTGAAAGCATCTTAAGGATTCAGTTAACTTAATGCATGACATACAGTTCAAAGGTTCTTCAGGTTCATTGCGTACCTCATTTGAAATGTGAGCCATGAGACACTGCTGATAATTCTCAGCATACATACTCCAATCTGTGCTTGTTGGCTCAAAAACAACAAGTGCATCTGCTGTTGCTTGCTTCACTTGATCCTTCTCCGGAGTTCAAGGAGCATCAGGCTTTGTGAAACCAGACGGAGGAACCTTAGGCTTCTCACATTCTCTCGCAAAGTGTCCCAGATTCTGACAATTGTAACATTTCACTTTGCTTTTATCAAAACCGAAGCTGGTTTTGCCATCTCCCTCCAAACTCTTGCGACCAGTTCGTTGCAAGAATTTCTGAACACGCCTGGATATCATAGCAATGTTCCAGTTCAAATCCATCTGCTCAAGATCATCATTGTCAAGTTGAGCATAATCTTCTTTGGCCAGTTCCAAAGTAGCATTTGGTTGCGAAACCAAATCCTTATAAGAGCTTAGAAAGGCTGTATAAATGGCAGCCTGCTCTTGAATAGCAGGAGAGACAGAAGCCTGCTGTTGTGACCCCTGTGAGGATCCAGAAGCATATACTGGATGAGAAGCACCAGTAGAATACAATGGAGCTTGAAGTGGAGAGCTCGTAGAAGAGACAAAAGCCATTCCACCATAAGTCTTGCCAGTGTTGACTTTACCTCCATATAAGGACGGGTCTTGAACAAAACCGCCCGACTTGCATTCTCTCTTCTTCATCTCCATCGCATGAGCTTGAAGAATACCTATGAGCTCATCCAGTTTCATGGTAGCTAACTCTTGACTTTCCTTAAGAAGCTGTACCTTAACATCCCACGAACTAGGCAAGACATCCAAAAGCTTCTTATTTACTTCAAGTGAGGAAAATTATACCCTCCCTCTGTCAACTCACTCACCAACTGTGAGTATCTAGTGAAAACTCCAGAAGCCGTTTCATTTGGTAGAGAATCAAACATATCATACTGTTTTTTTATCAATTCTAGCTTAGCTGCTTTATATCTTTGATTTCCACCACACCTAGTTTCAATAGCTTTCCAAAGTTCGTATGCGGTGTCATGTGATTTGAACAGTCTTAATACGTCTTTGGTTAGGCACATACAAATAGCCGCATGTGCCTTTTTCTCAGTATCATAGTCTTTCTTTTCTTCTGGAGTCATAGATTTGTAGAGCTTGTTCGGAGCAAGATGAGGAAAGATTCCTTCGGCTAAGGGAGCTACATATTTTTCTTTGAGTGGACCCCATAGCTCTGGACAGTGGAAGTTTATATACTGTTCAAATCGATCACGCCAATATGCGTAATCCATGTCAGCCGAAAACAACGGAGGTTTATTATTAGAACCAACATCGTGATTCTGTTTTAACATATCCCTAATTCCTCTAATGTCTTCTTTATCAGCAACACCAACCATTGAAGATATACCTGAAACTTCACTAAAAAACAAAAGCTTGAAAAATATTAGTACTGAAGGCGTCACTTAGTAAGTGACGCACTGAAGTGTCGCAACGACTAGCGGCACTTGGCAAGTGACGCTATCGAGTGACGGATGAAGTGACTGATGACACTATAAGTAAGTGTCGCTCAATCAGACAAGTGACGCACTCAAGTGACGTACTTGAGTGACGTGCTAAAACAGATAGGCGTCACTAGTAAAAGTGACGCAGTAAATCGAAAGGCGTCACTAAAGGAAGTGACGCAAGAAATCAAACAGGCGTCACTAACAAAAGTGACGCTTGAGAGTCTAGTGACGTGCAACAGTGACGCACGTAAGTGACGGTGGATTAAAGGGCACGGCACTTAAGTTAAGTGTCGTATAAACCTCAAATGACGCTTCAGGTGACGCGTTCAAGTGACGGTATAACCCTAATTTGGGATTAGGTAGTGCCGCAGTAAGTGACGCGTCCAAGTGACGGATCGAGTGTCGCAAAACGGCTGCAAAATCCCAAAACCCTAAAAATTTTGAAATTTCGTAAACCAAACGAAAATTCCTTGAACCCTAATGGACGAAACCTGTAAATGATGAAGAATATCGACTGGAATTCACCTTAGCACCTCAAAATCCGTATGTAATCTTGATTAATTGATTCAAACAAACCGAAATCAACCCAAAACACCTTCTAAACGTCAATATTATCACCTAAAGTCTCTGATACCAGTTGAGAGTGCCCTTTAACGTGGATCTAGATGACAATTGACTTACAATTGAAAGGCGGAATCAATCAATTGCATGTATTACCAATAAACACAAACCGAAATGAATGTAATTAACAATGTAAACGAAGATGTTGGCTTGTATTATGAATTGGGAACGATTACAATGTTGCTTAGTCGACAAATGGTGCTAGGGTTTCGTCAACCCTAGCCGGAAACCCGTAGGTTTGTATTTATACTAAAAGTCAGCCGACATGCGTCACTTGTGGAAGTGTCGCATGTGGCCGCCTTCATGCATCACTTACCTAAGTGACGCTATGCGTCACTAAGGCAAGTGACGCCTAACCTAAACTTAAGTGTCGCATATAACAAAAATTATATATTTCACTATACAACTAACGACACTTATTACAACTCGATAGACCAACTGACAGACAACCTAATATGCATCAACACATGGCCCAGATTGTCCGCCGAGGGACAACCACTGAGAAAGCCATCGGGGACAACAAAAGGAAATGGTCCGGCAACAACCACAACCAACAACAGCAACAGCCAAACAAAAAGGCCGAGACTGTGAAGGCCTACACCTCTGGTTCAGGGTCAGGGGACAGGAAAGGGTACATTGGGAACAAACCTTACTGTTCCAAATGTACACGACAACATGATGGCCCTTGTACCTGTACCAAGTGCAAACGACAGGGACACCTAGCCAAAGATTGCAGAACCCCCAACCCAAACACCAACCCTAATGCACCAAAGGCTTATTTCGAGTGCGGTGACACTAGCCACTTTAGAAACAACTGCCCGAAACGTAACAACAACAACAACAGGAACAACAATAACAACAACAACCCTCGCGGTCGAGCTTTTGTACTCAATGCTGGAGAAGCTCGTCAAGACCCCAACGTTGTCACTGGTATGTTCCTCCTCAATGATTTAACCACTTCTGTTTTATTCGACACCGGAGATGATAAAAGTTTCATATCCGATAAATTCTGTCCATTACTAAACATCACACCCCTTGCCTTAGATGCTAAGTACACTGTAGAATTAGCGAATGGCAAGTTGATCGAGGCCAATAGTGTAATACAAAATTGCACTTTAAACCTCGCCAACGAACTGTTCCCTATAGACCTCATCCCTGTGGAAATCGGAAGCTTCGATATCATCGTAGGCATGGAGTGGTTGTCCAAACACCGTGCCGAAATTATTTGTTTCGAGAAGATCGTGCGCATACCTCTCACTACCGGTGGAACCTTGATCATACAGGGCGAGACTGGTAGGCGAAACCTTAACATCATATCCTGTATGAAAACTCAAAAGTACCTGAGGAAAGGGTACTCGGCAATCCTCGCACATGTAACCGAAAAGAAGTCGGCTGAAAAGCGACTTGAGGATGTGCCCATCGCCCAAGACTATCCGGAAGTCTTTCCCGAAGACTTGCCAGGCCTACCCCCGCCTAGACAAGTCGAATTCCAAATTGACCTTGTGCCCGGAGCTGCACCCGTGGCACGAGCCCCATACAGATTAGCCCCATCCGAGTTGCAGGAGTTATCCACCCAATTACAGGAACTCCTGGACAAGGGATTCATCCGACCGAGTTCTTCACCTTGGGGAGCTCCGGTCCTATTCGTTAAAAAGGACCGATCCTTCAGAATGTGTATTGACTACCATGAACTGAACAAACTTACCATCAAGAACCGATACCCACTTCCCAGAATTGATGACCTGTTTGACCAACTTCAAGGTTCGAGCTTCTACTCAAAAATCGACCTACGGTCAGGTTATCATCAACTTCGAGTTCGAGACTCCGACATCCCAAAAACAGCTTTCAGAACCCGCTATGGGCATTACGAATTTCAAGTGATGCCTTTTGGCTTAACCAACGCACCGGCTGTATTCATGGACCTTATGAATCGGGTGTGCAAACCCTATCTAGATAAGTTTATCATCGTGTTCATTGACGACATCTTGATCTACTCTCGCAACAAAACCGAACATGGCCAACACCTGAAAACCATCTTGGAATTACTCAGACACGAGGAGTTATATGCCAAGTTCTCCAAGTGTGAGTTCTGGATGCGAACAGTACAATTCCTTGGGCATGTCGTTGACAGTCAGGGGATACGTGTTGATCCAGAAAAGATCGAGGCCATTAAGTGCTGGGAAGCACCAACCACACCAACTGAGGTACGACAATTCTTAGGACTCGTCGGATACTATCGGTGATTCATTGAGAATTTCTCCAAGATAGCCTTACCTTTAACCTCACTGACTCAGAAAGACAAGAAATTCGACTGGACCGATAAACAGGAGTCAGCCTTCCAACTTCTGAAACATAAACTCTGCAGTGCACCAATCCTGTCCTTACCCGAAGGCACCGATGATTTCGTAGTTTACTGTGACGCCTCACGCCAAGGACTAGGTTGTGTGTTAATTCAACGTGATAAAGTCATTTCCTATGCCTCTCGACAGCTCAAAATCCACGAAAAGAATTATACCACTCATGACCTTGAACTCGGAGCTGTCGTCTTTGCTCTCAAAATCTGGAGACACTACCTTTATGGCACTAAGTGCACCATCTTTACAGATCACAAAAGTCTCCAACACATATTCGATCAAAAAGATCTCAACATGAGGCAACGTCGCTGGGTCGAGTTGCTTACCGATTATGACTGCGAAATTAAATACCATCCTGGCAAAGCAAACGTTGTTGCTGATGCCCTCAGCCGAAAAGAACGTTCAAAACCCCTTCGTGTTCGAGCCCTTAGTTTAACCATTCACAATGATCTCACCACTCAAATCCACACCGCTCAACTCGATGCGCTCAAAAATGAAAACATCGAAAACGAAGCCTTGCGAGGCATGGATAAACAATTCAAAATCAAACCCGACGGAACCCGATACTTCTCCAACTGAATCGGGTTACCAAACTTTGGAAACCTATGAAATTTGGTGATGGGTGAAGCTCACAAATCTCGATACTCTATACATCCTGGTTCCGACAAGATGTATCACGACATTAAACAATAGTATTGGTGGCCCAACATGAAAGCTGACATAGTCACTTATGTTAGCAAATGTTTAACCTGTTCCAGGGTTAAGGCCGAATACCAGAAACCCTCCGGATTGCTACAACAACCCGAGATACCCCAATGGAAATGGGAAAACATAACCATGGACTTCATCACGAAACTACCGAAAACACCAAGCGGTTGCGATACCATTTGGGTGATCGTTTATCGTCTCACGAAATCTGCACATTTCCTAGCTATCAAAGAAACCGACAAGATGGAGCGTCTGGCTCGCATCTACATCAAAGAGGTTGTGGCATGACATGGTATTCCCATTTCAATCATCTCAGATAGAGATAGCCGCTTCACCTCTCGATTCTCGCAAACACTTCAACGAGCCCTTGGTACTCGCCTCGATTTGAGTACTGCTTATCATCCGCAAATCGATGGTCAGAGTGAATGAACCATTCAAACCTTAGAATACATGCTACGAGCTTGCGTAGTTGACTTCGAAAACACATGGGAAAACCACCTTCGCTTGTGTGAATTTTCCTACAACAACAGTTATCACACCAGCATTAATGTTGCACCATTCGAGGCACTCTATGGGAGAAAGTGCCGATCACCCATTTGTTAGACCGAAATCGGCGAAAGCCAACTCACTGGTCCTGAAATCATCCATGAAATGACCGAGAAAATCGTGACTATTCAAAACCGGCTGAAAGCCGCACGTGATCGTCAGAAAAGCTATGCTGACGTGAGACGCAAACCACTCGAGTTCCAGGTTGGGGATCGAGTACTCTCAAAAGTGTCACCTTGGAAAGGTGTCATTCGTTTGGGCAAACGCGGCAAACTAAACCCCAGGTACATCGGACCTTTTGAGATTCTTGAAAGAATTGGTCCGGTGGCATATCGACTCCAGCTACCACCACAACTAAGTAGCGTGCACAACACGTTCCACATTTCTAACCTAAAGAAATGTCTGTCTGATGAGACACTTGTAATCCCGCTCGACGAAATCCACATTGATGACAAACTCCATTTCGTCGAGGAACCTATTGAAATCATGGACCGTGAGGTCAAACGCTTGAAACAGAGTCGTATTCCCATCGTAAAAGTCCGGTGGAATTCTAGGCGCGGTCCTGAATTCACTTGGGAACGGGAAGACCAAATGCGACTGAAACATCCACATCTATTCTTAGATACCTTACAGACCACAACAGCAAGCTAATTTCGGGATGAAATTCTCCTAACAGGGGGAGAATATGACACCCGACGATTTAGGGTTACTGATTAACCCTCTAGAAACCCTAATTACGTGTGTTTAGTTTAGTATTAGGCTAAATACTTGTAATTACTTGTAACTATTTGTATATTTTTATGTGAATATACACCCCCGTAATTGATTTATATTACGCTACGTAATTAGTTGTAATTACGCTTACGCAATTTGGTGAAATTGTGCAAAACAACCGGACGGAGTCCGACACTATATAAAATACGACGTTGGTGAAAACATTTCTACAAATAATTTAAATCTATTTTTTAGAAGTTATTTATCATATATTATTATTTTAATATAATAATACCCGAAAAACCTAGACGTTACGATTAAAACGTCTCAAACGCAACGAAAACGCGCAGAACGCGCCCGACAATCGAACAAAAGTCAAAATATATTTTTGAATCTAAAATATATTATTTAGTGTAAAACTATCAATTAATATATCGTGTCTTTAAACGATAATGAAAAACGTCCAAATAAAACGTCACGCGATTTAGAATCCGTACAATGAACGCGCAAATCAAGATCACTAAATTAACGAATCATTTTTTTATAAATGTTTTTCAAGTATTTAGAATAAATACTTCAAGTGAAAATATTGAAATTTAAATCGATACTTAAAAACGCATACTAAACGTTTAACACCAAACAGAACGAGAAAACGAACACCGCGCGAAGCACAAATCGGATAAATGAGAAAATGACCAAAATACCCTTGGTTGGGCCCCCCTTGGCCGGCCCCCTCTTCCCCCCATGGCTGCCCCATCCTTTCCCCTCTCTTTGACCATGCAAATTCCACTCATGAGATTTTTTCTCCCTTACACTCCACCTACATGCAAGAACTCTATCATTATTCACTTTCACTCTTCTCTCTACACTCTCAAACTCTCTCAATTCTCCCTCTAAAAATATGATAACACCAGACCCTTCACCACCAATAACCACCACCACAACCACCATAAACCATCATAGCTCCACCACCTTGAAATTCATCATTTTTAAAAAGGAACTAGCTCTACAACAACTTCTTCTCCTCCTCATCTCATCTCCATCAAAATTATTTTAAGGAAACCTATCACTACTCTCATATTGTTTATTTACATGTTATAAGGCTCATCTAATAAGATTATGGCCAAATATAAGTTTAAAATACGTTTTTAAGATTTTATACACAAAGATACATAATCTGTCTTCAAAAACACAGGTTACTAAAAATGTAATATCTTGAGTTCTCTGAAGAGTTAGAAGATGAATTTGAGTATTGAAAAGATCTACAACTTTTGTGTTTTACACTTTTTCCAGACATATACACGTTTTTCTCTATTGGACGATTTGTGGGACTGGTCTGGGTAAAAACAAAATCTGGGCTATGCATGGCCATTTATATTGTTTCTCTATGATAATGGGACTTAAAATTCTTAGAAATCATATGTTAGACACTAAACAGCTAGAAGATCAGTTGGTAAAAATTGTGAGATTTAATTTGGACCAGAAGTATGTAAGACACATGGTGAAACAAACCGACAAAAAGTCAAAAATGTGAAATTTTGAAGATTTGGGACTTTTATAAGAACCGACACTCTTGGTGAATTAGGACATGAACCGACAATATATTTGGACTCTATAAACTGATATTTGGGTTGGGTGAAAGTTTTGGGTCAAACCTAGTAAGTTTGACCAAGTCAACAAAAGTGACTCGATTTCGAAAAACTTACTATATTTGGAAAGTGGTAACAAAAATGGGTTTGGGTGACTTAGTTAGTAACTTGGACCAAAAACTAAATTTAGAAAGTTTCCCGAATGAAAAACCGACACTTAGAACACTTGGATTAAAATTAAAAATATGATCAGGCACAAGTGCCGCCCTACCAGCGACACTTACCCAAGTGACGCCTATAGCGACACTTACCCAAGTGACGCCTATAGCGTCACTTACCCTTAGTGCCGCCTGAACCAAGTGCCGCATATAGCGTCACTACCCCAATTGACGCTGCCAATTTAAAAATCACATTTAACGTCACTTGACCAAGTGCCGCATATAGCGTCACTACCCCAAGTGACGCTGCCAATCTAAAAATCACATTTAACGTCACTTGACCTAGTGCCGCTAACCAACCGAGTGTCGCCTATAGCGACACTTACTTGAGTGACGCCCCTAAGTGACGCACAGAGTGACGCCCTAAGTGACGCCTAAAATAGAAACTTTAAAACTAGATTTCACACTAAGTGTTGAACTTTATGTAACATCTAAACTTATACGATATAACTCAGTAACACATAAAACATGCTTTGTAAGCACACGATATAACATCATAATGATAATGTCTTAACGAATTATTATTACAATCTTTCACCAACGGGTCGTACGCGTTTTTGATAAACGAACTTGAACAACTTATTTGGACATACTAGTTGATGAACTAGCTTTAGGTGGACATAAAACCCACACCTACCCGATTGGCTTAAGTGGACATTAACCCCTACTTATACAATCGCTATAGATAGTCTTTTGAGACATCTACTTATACAACCTCATACGTTTAGGGCGTTAGGAGGTTGCACACAGGAACGAGAACACCCACTACTTGCTAAATAATTGATATTGCTTGCTACCTGCTCAACTCTGGTGAGTTTCATAGCCCCTTTTTACAATTTTTCACTGGGGTGAGAATACATACAACTATTTTATAAACTGCTTTATGATCACAAGTATTGGAAACAACTTTTTGTACGGATTGCATGAGACCTGAATAATCCACTAAAGTCCTCTACTTATCATAGTCATTAAAATTTGTGCGTGAGTATTATTGGGTGGTACCATCGGGGTTTGACAAACCTCGTCCGGGCTAGTCGCGCTAGCCAACCCACGGGCGCAGTATTACTTGTGATTTAGAAGTGTATCGGATTAGTACACTTACCGGAGGCAAACAACGTTAAGCTTGACTATGAGACTCATGCAAATGGTATACTTATATTGCTGTATGCAATACTTTTACTTGTCGTTGGCTAACGATACTTTTACTTATCATTGACGAATGATGCAAAACTTGTGAAATCTTGTGGATTATTTTAGCAACTGATTACTTAACAAACCTATGAACTCACCAACTTTATGTTGACCCTTTTAGTATGTCTTTCTCAGGTAACCCGCCGCAGTAGGAAGCTTTTGGAAAGCTTAGCTCAAGTCGCATTGTTTTCAAAACATCAGGAGATTAGATTGCATGTAGCTGTATTTTGTAAATTCAGTAATGTATTAGAAATCTCTAAACGGGTTATGCAAACTCCAGAATTATTTTGTAAACATTTGAATTATGGTAATGTAATATTTTCAAACGTCTCATATAGAGGTCGTTTGCTTGATCTTTGTGTTGATGATATTTGATTTGGGTGGCGCCCCCGTGACACCTCCCACTTCCGCTGTCACGTGTTTTGGGGGTGCGACAAATAACCTCAAGTTATATTTGTATAACTCGTAATAAAGTATTTTGATAAAATACTTCAATTAAAAATATTGTGATTTAAAGCGAAAACAAAAACGTGATTTAATAACGTATAACGATAAATAAACGTCGAAACGATCGGGTAAACGAACACCACACGGAACGCGAACGTATGGAACAAAGTTTGGGACACACCCACTTGGGGTGGGCCCCACCCAACCGGCCAAGGTGAGGGGGAGTCAAACCCTCACCCCTTTTGCCCCATCCACACTCCAACCCCATTCCATCACTTTCACCACCTCACTTTCCTCTCAAATCTCTCTCTCCCTCTCTCTACTTCTCGGCCCTCTCTCTCTCTACAAAAATCACCACCAAAAACACCTCCAATCACAAGAAGACTTGAAGCAAAAGTGTTCACCGCGACGAAAGCAACACATCCATCTTTTCGGATTCTTCGTGCGATGATTTGTAAGAATCCGACACTTTCGAAAATACTTATATTATGATTATTTTGCATGTTTGTTGTTTATCTTGCTAGATTGTGTCCAAATAATATGTTAAAACTCGTTTTCTAAACATTTGTTGAAAATGTCGATTTTGACCATTTTATAGATCCGACACTTCGGGTTACTCCCGACACAAACTAACAATTTCTGCAAACTCTATAAACTCATTTAAGACTTGTGTAAAAGTTTCGGGTCAAACCGAGGTCGTTTGACCACAAACCCGACACTTGTTGTTTTGGACAGCCTATTATGTCGCAGAAGGGCTGGACCTTCTGCGACACAAGCCTTTATGTCACAAAACCATTACCTAGGTCGCATATAGCGACACAAGTGACTATGTCGCAACACTTTTGGATGTCGCATATAGCGACACAACACCCTATGTCGCATTAAATTGCGGATGTCGCACATAGCGACACAACAGCCTATGTCGCACTAGAACTACAATGTCGCATCTAGCGACACAAAGCCTTATGTCGCACCTAGTGTCACACAAATCAGAACCTTGAAAACACAGATTTTTACTAAATGTCAAGACTTGAAATTTTATCACCTGCGTTACCCAAAGCCAGGGGCTCTGCCCCTTGGACCCCGCCAGGGGTTGCCACCCCTGGAACCCCGCTAATCAGGGGCGCTGCCCCCGAACCCCCGTCATTAAAGTTTGGAAATACTTTATACGAAGCGTGTCAGACATTTATAACATTTTAATCACATACGATGTACTCGTACATGATACACATAAACTTCAAAACTTATATACAATACAACACACGAAACATATACTTTAATAGCATACAATGAAACGGCACATAATAATAATGATATAAGATTATTATTACAAACCGTCACCAATGGGCCGTACATGTTTTCGAAACACTAACAAACAATCAAACGAACCAATGTATTTGGACATAACTAGTTGGATGAACAACTAGCATAGGTGATCTTTTGAGATATCTACTCACGTATTAACCAACGCGCGTCTTGAACGCCCTCAGGTTACAGTCTTCGAACATCACTGCTTGGTTTAGCAGCAACGCACGTTTATCATATAAACGCATCAGACTCAGGTGAGTCTCATAGCCCTGCATTTTACTATTTTTACTCCCGTGGTGGGAATACATGCTCGGATTTGTTTTACATGTGAACACAAGTACAAAACACGATATATTGACTGCATGAGTTGTTTTCCTAATCATGAAGTCCTCCACCACATAGTTTGTTAGTATGGATTTAGCGTGAATGTTAGTATATGGTACCATATGGGATTGACAATCCCTGTCCGGGGTAGTCGCGTTACCTTGACTGTGATGTCAAACGGACACATTATCATTTGTTCACACGAGTGTAGATTAGACACTCGCTCTGAGGCACCTCGCTCAGGTCCTTAAAGGCGGATCCTGACCCCTCAGTTAAGCTCAAACTATGGATTCATGGCAGTAATATACACATTTATTTGATTAATTTCAAACACATTATTAAATCTTGTGGTTCATACATTGTGGTTATATCATTTACACCTGTGAGCTCACCAGCTTTTAGCTAACCTTTTAGCATGTATTCTCAAGTACACAACAGTAGTAGGACTGCTCAGGATATTACTTAGCTCGAGTCGCATGCAAACACGAACATCAAGAGATTTTTCTGCATTATTATATTTTGTATAAGTAGTAATGCTATAGAATCTTTCAGATCATAGTACTGAACTTATGTAATCATTAAAACTATTGTAAACTTTTATTTCAATCAATGTATTTTGTTAAAACGACGCATATAGAGTCGTTCATTATTTGTGTTGTGATTATTGATTAGTAGCACCCCAAGTATGCTTCCGTCAAACAATAAAATTTGGGGTGTTACAAGTCAATACACTTTTGATCTGGTCCATTGAAAGTCAGTTTGAGCAGTTCGTCTATTAGGTGTAAACGGTTCCCCCAAGCGGTTTCCCCACGTCCTTATCTAAGAGATTACCGTCGATCCATTTTTACAACATCTTCCACCGATTTAGCTCCTAGCGATTTCCATGGGATTTCTGTTGTATGCCGCGGTTATCAAATTATACGGAGTAATAAACTGTTTACATAATATCGTGAAATTTCTTAATTTCCTATATCAAACATCCAATGAGATAATCAGATAAGTGTGTGGCATGCTTCATCTACAACAAGTCAACAACTACGTACGCATTTAAGGTGGAACATACTCAATTGATTCTAAGGTATGTGTTTCCTTGCTTAATTGTATTTATCAATTCTCACCACTCATTCACAGTTTATATGCTACTAGACATGGAGCCCGTATAATACACGACCATTTTGTAAAATACGAAGTACAATTATAATCATTGTAAGTTTAATTTTGTTAGTTAAAAGACACAATTATTATTGAAATAAAATGATTTAGTAACATAAATCAAATTATAATGGATGAAGCTGTAATTTATTTTTTCAACAGTTGATACATCAAGTATGATAGAGTATATCATTTACTTAAGAGCGTCTGAAATTCATGTCTCTGCCCCCTTCACACGGTAACACTGATATTGTCAATGTGTGAGTGACAAAGGTAACCACCATCAGTTGCAACAATATGTTAAGTTTTAATAAATTTGTTGAGCTCTTACGATGTAAGGTAATTAAAAAATAAAATTAACTCTGTGTTTTTTAAGTAAATGATATACTCTATCATCTTTGATGTATCAACTGTTGAAAAAATAAATTACAAGTCCATCCATTATTTCAGTTGTATTAATATTGTTGAATGTTGAAAGTTTATTATTATTAGTTAGTATAAACATATAACAATATGCACAGAAAATAATCAATTTCATATATCACAGTAAAACTAATTTTTTAAAAAATATGGTAGTTGATGATGATAATGTTTGATAATTGCAATGTATGAGATATCAATAAGAAAATAAATTTATTCTTTATGTAAAAAAATATTATCTATCGAATGTAATGAATTTATAAAAAAAAAACTATTACAATGAAGTATAATAAAAATTGAATTATTACTCTTTACAAAATAGAAAACAAATGTTTGTTAGAATTTAAAAATATAAAAATTGTTAAGATGAGAATGTTAGAAATTTTAAAGATTTTTTGAGAAAAAAACTAATTTGATGAGGTGGCGTAATTTGGGTGCTTTTAATAAAAGGCTACTGGTCCGTGTAATGCATGATCGTTATTATATTAGAATGAGTTAGTGTTGTTAACTTAAAAGGTTCAATTATCATTGAGAATTGAAGATAAATAATAGCATAAACCAAGTTATATAACAAATTAATCAAACTATTATAATAAATTGTATAAATTAATATATTGTGTTAAATAAAACACAATGAATTGTACGAACATAAATAATAAGTATTATGTAACATCCTCTCCAGTAGCCTGGTAAGTTTTTAATTTTAAATTGATTATTTAATTATTTTAGAAATTATTAATATTATTGTTCATTGAGAAAATTTGGTAAATAAGTTCCAGAACTTATTGTGAATTGTAAAATATTATTTGTTTTAAATTATTATAATTGACGGTATTATAAAGTAATATTTCTCGCGAAAGATTTCTAGGTTGCAGACAATAGATTTAGGACGGGTATAAAATACCCAAATAATTGAGGTCGGTTTATAAAGAGTCGACTTACTCCTTCTTTCAAACCCTTGTTCTTCATTTCACTGAAACTAGCCAAAACTTTGAAGAAACCTAAAGCCAATTTGATAAACCCCAATCTTTGAGTAACTTTGGATTCAATAGCTGCTTCTCAATTTCTTCATCATCTTCACTTTGGTATTTATCAGATTTGAAGTAAGTTATTAGTTGCATACATATATATATTCATGAAATTGGGTTATATTGAACATTAGATACAAATGATGATTGGTATAAAAATTGAGGTTTGAAAACTGTTCTACAAAGTTGGTAAATCTTAGAAATAGTAGGATTATGCATAAGCTTGATTATATACCTGAATCTATGTGAATTTGAGTGAGATTCGAGACTGAATTATGCAGCAGCAGGTTACAAATTTCCTGGGTTTTACCCTTTAGCCGATCGGCTGAGATTAATGAGCCGATCGGGTATAAGTGATGAGCCGAACGGCTTCTTTTAGCCGAATGGCTAAGCTAGACCAAAACCACCACAGAACTTGACCTTGGACTAAAAACACTGAAGTATAAGCGTTAGCTGATCGGCTATACAAGTTGAGCCGATCGGGTGAGTCTGGTTAGCCGAACGGCTAAACTTAGCCAATCGGCTAGTATAGCATAAAATCATCACAGAACATTACGATTGAACAAAAGTCTAGGAATTTAACATGTTAGCCGATCGGCTATGATTAACCAGCCGATCGGGTATGGATTAATGCATGAGCAAATCAATTTTCGTTTTGTGTTAAATTCACAATGCATATATATATATATATATATATATATATATATATATATATATATATATATATATATATATATATGTTTGTACAGTTAATAGATAATATGTTTATAGTAGTGTGATTACTTGTATAACATTATAATTTCATTAAAGTTATTGATTAATAACAAGTTATTAACTTGTGTGTTTTATGATATTTCAGATACTCCAAAGACTCAGTGACTAGAAACTGAGTGTGGATTCTACAGAGGTATCGGTGAGTGGATTTAGAACTCACCATTTAATTTAGTTGTAACTATTTGGTTACAACAAGTAAACGTAGATATGTATTAGACTGTTTAGTCTTGATTATTGATTATTAATCTACGTGATATGTGAATCTATGTGTATCAGATTATTGAGGTCAACGTGTAGTTGGACTTTTTGGTTATTATGTGAATTACACAGGTTTTAATTCATTTGTTGTGTTTGAGACTTGTGTATGAGTTTAATAACCAATAGTTATCGGTCTATTCTGTAATGGCCATACAGATTGACGTTAAGTGTTCTTTGGGAATCCCCGGGTATTATGATATCCCAAGAGCCACCGATCCTCATTGAAAAAGAATGTGTTTACTAGTATTTGCTGTAAACAGATTGTTATGCTAAGTTGAATTGTGTGTGATAAATTCATTCACTTAGCTTCGTGCTAATCCCTCATCCTACTTTCCGGCAGGTTTTTGATATATATGTGGGTGTCAGGAAAGGATGCTTTTGCAGGGAATGTCTGACAGATTTTAACTCTGATATGGTTTTGTTATAAACCTGGTTTTGTAATATATAATACCCCGACATATGTAGTTTTAAACAGTTCTAAGTTGGTATGATTTGAATGTGTAACTGTGTATGTACATTATCATAATGTACAATATATAAATATGTTTTAAATTATTACGCTTCCGAGTAAAATAATATAATATTGTTGATCTAAACGAGGGGTGTTACAAGTTGGTATCAGAGCATAGATTTGGGTGAATTGAGCATTGTAAAGTGTTCAATCCCAAATCTAGAGTTTGTTATGTCAAACATTCATGGTTATGGGATTTAGCATTGTGTGTGAATCTGTTAGTAAATAAGTGCTAACGATTAACAAATTTCAAGTTGTTGTGTTAAATACAGATATGGCAGATAACGAGCTACCGACCGCCAACCTTAATAATGCCTCACGGATTGATGTTCCTCCTCCAGATATTCATAATGAGAGACATGATCATGAGGGTACTTCTATTCCTGCTCGCGAAGAATCGAATAGTGATGATTATCTTTTTCAGTTAGAAGATGAGGTGATTAATCTCAGAGAATTTAAAAGACAGACTGAAACTGCATCATCTCAGCAACGTTCTCAGCAACAGATACCTGTGTTTGGTAATATTCCTCCTTTTTAGTCAAATAAACAGTGTTCATTTAAAATATTTATGGCAAGTAAACCACCGGAGTTTAGAGGTAGTACCAATCCATCAGTAACTTTAAATTGGTTAAGAGATATGGAGCGAAAATTTGATGTTACTCGCTGTAAGAAGAATCCAAAGTGTTTTATGCTATTCAATGTTTAAAAGACGAAGCTATGGTTTGGTGGGACTCGATTACTGGTCATTTAACTCAACAGCAGAAAGAAGCTATTCGATGGTCTGATTTTCATCAAGCTGTTTGTAATCAGTATTGTTCTGACTTTGAGATGGCACGCATTAGGAGAGAGTTTGTGAATCTTCAATTAACCGATAAGATGACTATCGATGAGTTAATCACACAGTTTTTGGAGAAACTACGGTTTGTACAGCAGTGGGTTCCTGATGAGAAAACCATAATCGAACAGTTTGTGGAAACCTTACCTCATAATTATCGTACTACAGTAAGATTAGCTAGTAATTTATCCCAAGCGTTTACTCTTGCACGTTCGGTTGATAGTGACATTAGAGGTTTTCAAGAGTCTCAAGCTAGAAATACTTCTTCTTCTTTTCTAAGAGCTAAAACAGATTCTTCGGGTAAAGGAAAACTCAGGTGGCAGGGTAATCGGCAGAGTCAAAGATTTAGTAATAAAAGTGGTTCATCTGGAAGTTCTAACTGGTGTACTTCTTGTCGATCAAAACATACTGGTCCCTGTACAATTCAGACAAACAAATGTGTTAAATATGGTGAATTGGGTCATGAGTTTAAGAATTGTAAGTTTCCCAATTTTGTGTGCTGGAATTGTAAGAAAGAGGGATATCGGGTTGGTCAGTGTCCTGAGGCAGGAAGACAGAGTTCTGGCTCGGTCGGGAGTTCGTCATCTTCCGGTCAAAAGCGGAAGAATCCTCCGCCAGCAATGAGTAGGGCTTTTCAGATGACAGTCGATGAGGCTGTCCACACAGATGATGTGATTACTAGTACTTTTCTTATAAACTTTGTACCGGCTTGTGTATTATTTGATTCTGGAGCAAATTGTTCTTTTATATCTGTGTGTTTCTGTGATAAGTTGAAACTGATCCCTACTGTGATAACTAAGCCCTTAGAAGTAGAAATTGTTAGTGGCAATTTAGTTCCTGTTACCACCTTGGTGACCGGAGCTAATATTGTGATAGATGGTCAGACTTTTCCAATTTTGTTTCTGTTAATGCCGATTCCAAGTTTTGATGTGATTATTGGCATGGATTGGTTAAGTCAGTTTAAAGCAAGTATAGATTGCCACCATAAGCTGATTAGAATCCCAATCTCTGAAGAGTCATACGTTGTGGCTCGAGGAGAACGGGATAGTGGGTGTATTCCTCTGATTTCCATGATGAAAGCTAGGAAGTCGTTGTCTAAAGGCTGTGAGTCTTACCTAGCTTACGTCATTTATGCCAAATTAGAAAAGAAGTCCGATCCTGATGTTCCGGTTGTCTCTGAATATCCGGAAGTGTTTCCCGATGAATTACCTGGTTTACCACCGGTTAGGGAAGTTGAATATCAAATTGATCTCATTCCTGGTTCCTCGGCTGTAGCCAAAGCTCCTTATAGATTAGCTCCGTCTGAAATGCGTGAAATGATGAATCAGATTCAGGAATTATTGGACAAAGGTTTTATTAGACCTAGTTCTTCTCCTTGGGGTGCACCGGTTTTGTTTGTTAAAAAGAAAGATGGGTCATTTAGAATGTGCATTGATTATCGGGAGTTAAACAAAAGAACAGTAAATAATAAATATCATCTGCCTCGAATAGATGATTTGTTTGATCAGTTGCAGGGATCTTCTGTATATTCTAAAATTGATCTGAGGTCGGGATACCATCAGGTTCGTGTTCATGAACAGGATATTCCAAAGACTGCTTTTCGTACCAGGTATGGTCATTATGAATTCCTGGTGATGCCTTTTGGTTTGACTAATGCTCCAGCAGTTTTTATGGATCTGATGAACCGGGTATGTCGACCCTTTCTTGATAAATTTGTGATCGTCTTTATTGATGATATTCTCGTGTATTCTAAGTCCGAATCAGAACATGCTATACATTTGAGGTTAGTTCTTGAAACTTTGAAAAGAGAACAGTTATATGCAAAATTTTCTAAATGTGAATTCTGGATTCGAGAGGTACAGTTTCTGGGTCATATTATCTGTAATGAGGGGGTTAAAGTTGATCCTGCTAAAATTGAAGCTGTTATGAATTGGAATGTTCCAAGGAATCCTTCTGAAATTAAAAGTTTTCTTGGGCTAGCTGGGTATTATAGAAAATTCATTAAAGACTTTTCAAAGATTGCTGGTCTGTTAACCAAATTGACACGTAAGGATGTTAAATTTCAATGCGATGAATCACAGGAGATAGCTTTTCAGACTTTGAGACAGTTATTATGTCAGGCACCTGTGTTAGCTTTACCAGATGGCTCAGATGACTTTATCGTTTATTGTGATGCATCTTATTCTGGTTTGGGTTGTGTCCTTATGCAAAGAGACAGAATTATTGCTTATGCTTCTCGCCAGCTGAAACCGCATGAAAAGAATTACCCGACTCATGATTTAGAACTTGCAGCCGTAGTGTTTGCTTTGAAAATCTGGAGACACTATTTGTATGGTACTAAATGCATTGTTTGTACTGATCATAAAAGTCTGCAGTATGTGTTTTCACAGAAAGAACTGAATATGCGTCAAAGGCGATGGTTAGAATTAATCAAAGATTATGATTGTGAAATACGTTACCATCCAGGGAAGGCAAATGTTGTTGCAGATGCTTTAAGCAGAAAAGGTACTTCTGACCGAGTCTATTTTCTAAGAGTTAATATTTCTTCTGACTTAGTGGATCAAATTAAAGCTGCACAGTTAGAAGCTTTGTTGGAATATAATCTTAAGTCAGAAATTATGTTGAAAAGAAAAGACTTATTAGTTGACGATTCTAGAGGATTAAAGACTTTTCAGTCTCGTGTTTGGATTCCTCTGATTGGTAATATTCGAGATATGCTGTTGACTGAAACTCACAAGTCACGGTTGTCTGTCCACCCTGGTAGTACACGAATGTATAATGATTTGAAACCTTTGTACTGGTGGCCTACAATGAAAACTGATATTGCAAAATTTGTTGGTAATTGTCATATATGTGCTCAAGTGAAAGCTGAACATCAAAAGTCATATGGGTCGTTGAAACAGTTAGAAATTCCAGAATGGAAATGGGAACATTTAACTATGAATTTTGTAACCAAACTTCCACGCACATCACGAGGTAATGACATGATTTGGGTTATTGTTGATAGATTGACCAAGAGCGCACATTTTCTGGCTACTAGTGAGACTACTTCTCTCAGTAAACTCGCACAGTTGTATGTTAATGAAATTATCTCGAGACATGGTATTCCATTGTCGATTGTATCAGATAGAGATTCTCGATTTATTTCTCATTTCTGGCAGAGTTTACAACAAGAGTTGGGTACACGTATTAATCTCAGTACGGCTTATCATCCTCAGACAGACAGTCAGTCAGAACGTACTATTCAGACGTTAGAGGATATGCTCAGAGCTTGTGTCTTAGAGTATGGAGGTTCTTGGGATTCTCACCTTCCTTTGGTGGAGTTTGCTTATAATAATTCCTATCATTCCAGTATTGGTATGCCTCCTTATGAAATGCTCTATGGTCGTCGTTGTCGTACCCCCACGTGTTGGTTAGAAACAGGAGAAAAGCAATTTGCAGGCCCAGATATTATACAGATCACAGCTGACAAAGTGGCTATCACCCGAGAAAAGCTAAAAGCGGCACGTGACAGACAGAAATAGTATGCAGACCCGCATAGGCGACCGGTTACCTTTACCGAAGGTGAGTTGGTGTATTTGAAGGTCACCCCGTGGAAAGGTGTTATTCGATTTGGAAAACGAGGTAAACTTGCACCTAGATACATTGGTCCCTTCAGAATTCGTCAGGTGGTTAATGATCAATCAGTTTCATTGGATCTTCCTCCTGAGCTTGCTGGTATTCATGATAAGTTTAATATCTGTTATTTGAGAAAGTGTAATGTCGAGGATCAATCTCAGATTCTTCCTTTGCAAGACCTGAAAGTCGATCAGAATCAGAAATTAGTCGAAGAACCGATTGAAATTCACGATAGAAAAGTTAATAAACTTAGAAAGAAACAGATACCGATAGTGTTAGTGAAATGGAAACATAGTTTAGGTTCCAATTTGACCTGGGAGACCGAGGAGTCTATGAAATCCAGATATCCTGAATTGTTTGATTGAGTTTAGATTTCGAGGACGAAATCTCCTGAAGGAGGGGAGATTTGTAACATCCTCTCCAGTAGCCTGGTAAGTTTTTAATTTTAAATTGATTATTTAATTATTTTATAAATTATTAATATTATTGTTCATTGAGAAAATTTGGTAAATAAGTTCCAGAACTTATTGTGAATTATAAAATATTATTTGTTTTAAATTATTATAATTGACGGTATTATAAAGTAATATTTCTCGCGAAAGATTTCTAGGTTTCAGACAATAGATTTAGGACGGGTATAAAATACCCAAATAATTGAGGTCGGTTTATAAAGAGTCGACTTACTCCTTCTTTCAAACCCTTGTTCTTCATTTCACTGAAACTAGCCAAAACTTTGAAGAAACCTAAAGCCAATTTGATAAACCCCAATCTTTGAGTAACTTTGGATTCAATAGCTGCTTCTCAATTTCTTCATCATCTTCACTTTGGTATTTATCAGATTTGAAGTAAGTTGTTAGTAGCATACATATATATTCATGAAATTGGGTTATATTGAACATTAGATACAAATGATGATTGGTATAAAAATTGAGGTTTGAAAACTGTTCTACAAAGTTGGTAAATGTTAGAAATAGTAGGATTATGCATAAGCTTGATTATATACCTGAATCTATGTGAATTTGAGTGAGAGTCGAGACTGAATTATGCAGCAGCAGGTTACAGATTTCCTGGGTTTTACCCTTTAGCCGATCGGCTGAGATTAATGAGCCGATCGGGTATAAGTGATGAGCCGAACGGCTTCTTTTAGCCGAATGACTAAGCTAGACCAAAACCACCACAGAACTTGACCTTGGACTAAAAACACTGAAGTATAAGCGTTAGCCGATCGGCTATACAAGTTGAGCCGATTGGGTGAGTCTGGTTAGCCGAACGGCTAAACTTAGCCAATCGGCTAGTATAGCATAAAATCGTCACAGAACATTACGATTGAACAAAAGTCTAGGAATTTAACATGCTAGCCGATCGGCTATGATTAACCAGCCGATCGGGTATGGATTAATGCATGAGCAAATCAATTTTTGTTTTGTGTTAAATTCACAATGCATATATATATATATATATATATATATATATATATGTTTGTACAGTTAATAGATAATATGTTTATAGTAGTGTGATTACTTGTATAACATTATAATTTCATTAAAGTTATTAATTAATAACAAGTTATTAACTTGTGTGTTTTATGATATTTCAGATACTCCAAAGACTCAGTGACTAGAAACTGAGTGTGGATTCTACAGAGGTATCGGTGAGTGGATTTAGAACTCACCATTTAATTTAGTTGTAACTATTTGGTTACAACAAGTAAACGTAGATATGTATTAGACTGTTTAGTCTTGATTATTGATTATTAATCTACGTGATATGTGAATCTATGTGTATCAGATTATTGAGGTCAACGTGTAGTTGGACTTTTTGGTTATTATGTGAATTACACAGGTTTTAATTCATTTGTTGTGTTTGAGACTTGTGTATGAGTTTAATAACCAATAGTTATCGGTCTATTCTGTAATGGCCATACAGATTGACGTTAAGTGTTCTTTGGGAATCCCCGGGTATTATGATATCCCAAGAGTCACCGATCCTCATTGAAAAAGAATGTGTTTACTAGTATTTGCTGTAAACAGATTGTTATGCTAAGTTGAATTGTGTGTGATAAATTCATTCACTTAGCTTCGTGCTAATCCCTCATCCTACTTTCCGGCAGGTTTTTGATATATATGTGGGTGTCAGGAAAGGATGCTTTTGCAGGGAATGTCTGACAGATTTTAACTCTGATATGGTTTTGTTATAAACCTGGTTTTGTAATATATAATACCCCGACATATGTAGTTTTAAACAGTTCTAAGTTGGTATGATTTGAATGTGTAACTGTGTATGTACATTATCATAATGTACAATATATAAATATGTTTTAAATTATTACGCTTCCGAGTAAAATAATATAATAATGTTGACCTAAACGAGGGGTGTTACATATTATATGTATTTGTAATAATTTATAGGTCTTTGAGCATGTGCAATGCACAGTGTATAGGGTAAAAATGAAAAAAAAAAGTATGGGGTTAAACTATTATTAATCCTTATTTAAAATGATTTATAATTATAATAATAATATTGAAATTAATAAATATGGAAAGCCATGTGACATCCTCAGAATTTAAAAAATAATTTGGAGTAATTATATATTAGACATGTCATCTTATGATGAATAAATAGATGACACATAAGTAAAAGAAATATATATATATATATATATATGAATAGATATATGTCTATATGAGGCTCCAACTTTCTGATAAAGTCTCACGCACACCAAATATTCGAAGTAATGCCTCGTATAATGTGCGAGGGTGGGACATAGTTGGGGTCAGGAGGAATGCTCTCCCCCCCCCCCTAAATATGAGCTTTTAGTAGTATTATACTATTATATACCTAATATACAAGAAAAAGAAGAGTATTGGTTGCATTTTAATGGTAGTGGCCTTTGTTCCTACATAAATGCTTGCTTCCTTACCAAGCCATCCTGGCAAGCTCCTCCAGTTCGATTATGATTCTTGACTTGACTTATTTTAAAAACAACTCATTATCTAAATGAAAAACAATCGCTTATCTACCCAAGAAGATGAAGAGTCTCATAAACCAACTACCCATGATATGATAAGAACATAATGGAAGGGAAAATAGTATTCTATGCATAGACATGAAAGCTTTATCAATAGAACTAACTTTTTTTATTTATTTAGAGAGGAACGATTCCATCGTCTGAGAATCGTCATTCACGCGCTTTTCCTCCCAACTAAAAAAAGCAATTGAGAATCTCGAAAATCTAAAGAACACTTTCTGGTCAAATCCCATTAATTGATCATAACAATATCATGGAAATGTTACACGGACTCAGGATAAATTACCTTGGAATAGATAAATTTACGTGGAGTTGAAAATTGCATAAAAGGAGTCAAAGTACTTAACTCTGGTTTGGATGGGGAAGGTTTAGATGGGGAGATGGACACATATTCTACTCTCTAATGCATTTTTGTTTCTACCACCCTATTATTACTTAAAAATCCATTTTAACCTTTCATAATTTGTAGCAGAACTATATAGGTCTCTGATTAAAGTTCAGTTAGTTTAACCAGTCAAGGTTTGTAGTAAGATTATATTAGTCCCTAATATAAGTTCATTTTAAACACATCAACATTTGTAGTATAATATCAATAGTTTACATGTTATTTAAGAAACAACATAAATATTTTACAAAAAAAAGTTATACTTACACGCTGATACTTTTATTATCTTAAAGGTATATGTTATCTTAATTCAAAATAAAAATGTTTTGGTTAGAACATATTTTTATAGAACTATATAACCACTAAATTTAGTATCATAAGTTTAAAACTCCTACATATATATGTGTTATTTATTTACAAATAAAAAAAATAGCATGTTACTTTTACATAATTTAGTAGGAGCATCTCTTGGAGATGCTCTTAGAGCTTGTACAACGGGGTCGATGTTGGCTTCAACAACGCTAATCTTTGTCCAATTGGGGGTGGTTGGCATAGGTGTTTAAATACCGATCTTTTCTCCCTTTTTTCTTATCTAGTGCGAAATGTTTAATGCTAACTTTTTTTTGCAAGTGTTTTATAAAGAGATAAGTATCTAAAAATGTATCAAACTTTGTCAAAATCTATATTGTATGTATCAACTTTCAAAACTTCTAATGTATGTATCCAATTTTCGATTATTACTAATTATACGTAATTTGACTGATGTGTCATCCATATACAGCACCCACGTGGCATTCACAAAAGCGCCATGTAAAATGTAGAAATATAAAATACAATTAGCATAAATCGAAAGTTAGATACATACAATAGAGGTTTTGAAAGTTGATACATACAATAGATATTTTGACAAGGTTTTGTGCATTTTCATACACTTAGCCCTTTTATAAACATGGTAGGAAACTCTCAATTATAACAAATAAAAAAAATCAAATTTACTATCATTTATTGCTCTTAATAAATTTTTTTTAATATTTTTAATCAAAATTGCTTTGAATATAAAGGTAAAGTGACATTTTATCAAATTATTATCGTAAATTTAACATTATTTCTTGAGGATTTGTTTTGGAATGGAAGCCGTAATTGATTAATTACTTAATGTATACATGGGTACAAACTTCTATTCATATGAACTAGGAAAAACATAAGTACGTGCAATCGTGCATCGCTATGTCTTGGATAACATATCTCGAATACATATACAATTCGTATCTATAATATTATCCGCCTACGTACATTTATGTGTATTTATACATATAAATGAATTGCGAAACTGAAAATAGTTTGGGAGAAATAAAATCTAATCTATAATAGGTAAAGGGTTCATGGGTGCGATGGGTTTAAGTTTGTACCTATAGAAAACCTTTCTATTTTTAGAAGTAGGATTCGCAAATGTAATCACAATCTTGCCAGGCTCAGTAACATGAAACAAATTTGAAGTCATTCTCCCAATTTGCTTTCCTTTCTGAACTAACACATTGTATGAACCTTCATCTTCTGGCACAAATTCTTCCTTGAAACTTACCTCACTTCCGGTCACCGTAAAATCCCAGTATACCGTCATCCCGGCCTGCTTGTTTACCACAAGAAAAAAAAGGCTTATCAGTAAATTATCTAGATAATTTTTATATTTTTCATCATGAAAAAGATTAGCTTTTTGATCATGTAAAGGAATATCCAAGTTTTTTTGTTTTCTTAATTCTTGTGATCATATCTCGTTAGAGGTCGGATGTTTGTAAATCAGTATGCCCAACATATAAGTCCAGTTCGTTGAGGTTCACTTTAAAACCAATGGAAGATAGAAGGAGTACGTAGTTCATGAGCTTATTATTATACTGGGTTTGCACCCAACAAGTATTACCATCTTTTACTGATTAAGATGACATAAGCTCAACCAGAATCCTGAAATAGCTTACAATGTACTTTTATTTCATTTTTTCCCTCTGTTGTATTTCCTGTTCCCAGAGCCAATACGTATCTAGCGTGTCGGTTGAAGTCACTCAACCAGATTTTTGTTGTAAATTTAATGTAATATTACTGTCAATTTAGTAGACATTGGAATAAAATTTAGTTATGAATCCATTGATTTTATACAGTAATTGGTTATGAACCTACTCGATGATTTTTCTAGCTTCGTCCCTAACTTTAGTAATGTCACTTCATTCTTTGTTATTGTTACCCATGATTAGTGACGGAGCTTGAACACTAAAGTTGGGGGGGCCAAAACATATAGTCTCTTATGTGTGGTATATAAATAAAATATTGATAGGATACTAATAATGACGTCAAACAAAAAGTAAAAGTAGTGATCGGCCTAGTTAAGCAAGTAGCCGATTATTTGACGTGCTATACTACGTTAAAATAATGGAAAAAGTATAGTAGCCTAAAACTAATTGTAATTAACTGTGAGCTAGTCGCTAAATCAACTGCAACATCATTTCATTTGAACTAATAAAATAAAATAATATAATATCATAAATTATAAGTTCACAATATATATTCTTCATAATTGGAGTCTGAGACATGCTTTAAACTACAGTATCAAAATAAATTCATACATCCAACTTATCTAGTGAGACTGAAAAAAGAATATAAAGATTAATGGAATTAACAAATGTATATGATAAGATTGAATGGAACAAGATATTTATCAAATCGCAACTAAATAAAACAAACATTTTTATCTTGTTTTTAATTGGATATATGATAGACAATTATGGAAAGTAGGCAAATGTTCAAGGGTGTTTCTGGTTTTAAACTTGCATGTTTCTGCATTTGGAAGGGTCAAAAGTGTAAAATGTAACTTTTATTTCTCAAATATTAGAAAATTGTTATTTAGGACAAAAGTTTTTGGAGGGCCCATAACCCCCCTTGCCCTATACAAGCTTCGTCCTTGCCCATGATAGCAATGAAAGTACAAGATTAGAAAGAACACAAACCTCTGTCATGGGAATTTCGATATTGTCGCTTCCATATCCTTTGAGCTTGATTTCCAACACCTCATCTTCCGGTGAGAATTCACCCTCTTTCCTTCCTGCTAGACCGCCGTATTGAGCCAGTAGGTGTTCCGGTTCTATAAATCTTCACCACATTCAAACAAGTTAATTTTACTTCATTTTTATGTGACCAACATGCATGGTTTAGTCACCTAAAATGCCTATATTTAATGAACAATGTTGTCATATTATTATAAATTTCACAAATAGCTATAAAAAAACCAAACCATAACCACCAAACCTTTCAAAACCAAACAATCATAACCAGATCTTGAAATTTACAAAAACTCTCAAAGAAGTGTAAGGATCCGAGTCGAAAACTAACTTGAGAAGGGTATCGGTGATTGCAGACGGCTTAACGTACATCACTTTATACTTTCTCGTCATCAATCTCATATTCAACGTATAAAACGCGAAAAACCACATAGGAACATTAACAATCACCTGCATCATAATCAAAACATAACAAGATAAATAAACTTACCTTGACCATATAAAAAATATATATATACTTAACCAGAATAAAAATTTTGCAACAAAATGTAAAGAAACTTACAATTCTATAAATAATCCCTGGATAATTCTCCTGCAAAATGGAAAAATACATCTTACTACCTTGAATCATTTCATTCAACAAGGACCTAGGTATATTCTTCACATCAATTATTTGAATAACTGAATCCGATCCATCGGGTTTAAAATCAAGCTTCTTAATACATCCTTCCATTAACTTGATCCTCCAACTAAGAAACTCGTTACTCGAGTCTTTAACTCCTAATTTCTTCCTTAACATTTCTTTATCCTTAAACCCTTCGTACAATTGATAACACAATGGATGCTTAGCTTTATCATAACCTTCAATATACCCGTAACTATCAAGATCATGCCCAAAATTTCCTTCAAAAACTTTTTCTACATCAAAATCCTCCCTCCACATTATCGTGTTTCCGATCATTTCAAGTGCATTTTGTGTGTTGTAATCTTTAGCTTTCAAGAACTTCTTTAAAATAATATCGGTTCTTTCGTATCCTTTACTAGGTAACAATGGGACACCCCAAAGTTCGAAATTTCTAAGATTTTCGTTCGCTTTGTATTCTTCTTTTATTAACGTGTAATTTATGATTGAATCTTCGAGTTTTGAACGTAACTCGAGTAATGCTTTTCTTTTCTTCTTCTTCATTTCGTTTGCAACCGAGCTTTCTTGTTCGCGTTCTTCGTTTGTGATTTCTCCTTCTATCGTGTCGTGAAACGTTTCGTTCGGTGATGTAGGTTCTTTGTTGTCTTCCATTTTTATAAAAATATGAATTTCGAGCTCCGGCGGTGAAGTGGTGGCCGGAAACTCAAATGGGATGGTGGTTGTTGTAAGGCGTTTAGGCTCCACTAACCATACGAGTTTTTTAGATTTTCTATTTATTTAGTGGTCAACAATTTGTTTGGTCAATTTAATAAACTACACTAATTTATTTTTCCTTGATAAGGTTTATAGTAATTGACCACACAAAAGTTTGGTTTCCAAACAATAATTTTAATAATTAATGTGAAAAACATAATGAATAAATGAGTTGTACAATATTATAAATTAAAAGATGTCGATTTTAATTTTCACTCGTAAAAGTCAAGAAGTAAAGTTTTAAGTAATGACGATATCAAACTCTTTTTTTTCACTTAAAAATATTGGTTGGTCTAAATATATAATAGGCCTAAGAATATGATTGGTAGATATGAAAAATGATTGGATGAAATTAGAAAAGAGAAAAAAAATTCAACCAATAAAAAAAGTAAGTTCTATGTAATTAGTCTCATAGCAATTTAGTCTTTATGGATTTAATTTAGACATTTGTCATTGATTAATAAAGGGCATATCCATTTATTTACTCAAGATATACCATACCATACCACTGCCCTTTATAATATCATAAATAAATACTCCGTAATATTGATTTATATCTTGATACCATCGTTTATTTGAATTTCTGTCGGTCTTCAACCTTTTTGTAGTAAAGCACACTAAGTAATGGCTAGATGGTACAACCCCAAATTTATTTAAGTCTATCGAAGTATCATATTTAATTTTGACCCGATTTACAATGTGGGTATCTCGCGAAGACTATACTTTTTAAAAAATGAAATTATAAATACATAAAAAAATATTGAAGGATAAAAAAAAATCAATCTGTGAGATGATCTAGCAACAAAATCAATGTATTATGAACTGTACTGAGTGTTAACTAGAGCAATGATTGAACAAATATCAATTAACTAGTACGTATGAACATATCATCCCTTGAACACTAATCCGTACTCAATAACACCAAATATCAGCTGTCTTGCACGCTATCCTAATCCGACCATTAGTTGCACGCTATCATACTTGCAACACACACGTCTTGCCACTATTAGTTGCACGCTATCACACTTGCAGCTTCAGGTTATAACGTACACGTTCTATGATTTCATAGTATCGTTCATAGTTGTTTTTAACGACCATTTACGATCCAAAGTATAGTTGCAAAGACGAACGCAGCTAACAAATAATTAGAAATGTGCAATATGAAGTATGTCTACAAAGCTGCATGCATCTTAAATAATGATTACATATGATATGATTACATATGGTTGGTTTTAAAGATGGTGAGCAATCCAAAATATAGTTAGACAGATGCCAACGTTTTGTTCTTTTAATTAGCAATATATTTTACCTTTTAACATTCATTATTTTACTTTCATAAATTAGCAATTCCTATTTTCTTTGAACACAGAAAAGTTCACTATTAGTTGGCTTTCATAAGAAAAATATAAAATATAAAAAAGGTTCTAAATGATCCCTTTTGCCTGGGCATTCAACAACCCAGATTTAGCAGAGTGCGCAAATAGGTTTTCCAACAGACAAATGTCAAATGTGCACCAACATATAATTGTTATGTTTAAAGTTAACCAACAGTGCAAATCAACATGAAATCTAGCAAATCCTGCACAAATTCACAATCTTTTACCTAAATCTACTATTTAAAGTCCTCAAATACCTACATTTTTACCGATTCACAGGGAACCTATCTTCAAAGCTATCACGACTCTCGATATTGAGTAAGATCGAATGTCAAAGTTCTTGAACATCTGCAGTGGAAAGCACATAAAAGTTACAAGATTGATATGCTGTCTCAAACTTGCAGGTTACACAATATGTTATAAAGGACCAATCTGAACAGCCCACTAGTGGCAAAATAAGAATGGGTTGACCTCCATCTCTATAATAAATGAATAGTCAATAGTGTGTCAAAAGATGTAAATTTAACCGTTTAGGAGTTGTATGATGAAATAGACACCTTGAACAACTTTCAAGCCGTTTAACTTGTTTCTTTTTTAGCTACCTATTCTTCTTTTTATTAGTAGGATAAGAAAAATCAAGTTTCAAACAATCTAACTTTGACCCGAGACTAAGATTATCCAGAACCAGTCGAGTGTTTTATGAGTAACTACATAGAAATAAGAAAAGAAAAAAAACAGGGAAATAGCATTTGGTAAAAGAAAATTACCCCCTTTCAGAGTCCCTGTAAACCCCAACCAGAGCTTCAGCCTTGTCATAAAAGGTATCCTTCAATGAAATCACGATACTCTGGAAACCATTCCCATCCAGAACCTCCTGATTAGCCCTTTCCCCTCCACACGATTTTGATCTAATGAATCCAGCAACCTTAGCAACATTTAGATTATCTAGTGCTGCATCCACCTCATCCAGTATAAAGAACGGTGATGGCTTGTAACTGAAACATACTAGCAAACATCATTAGATCAAAGTTGCTAAAATAGTGCTAGAAATTAAGAACCGTGGCAAGCTGCATTAGAAGTTGAGAAGAAACAACTAGAGGACTTGATTAATGCCTTGTATATTGAGAAGAATGTATTTGAATAGAGAAGAATGTATTTGAATAGAGGACTTGATTAATGCCTTGTATATTGAGAAAAATGTCAAATTTTTAGAGTAAAATGTATTTGAAATAAGATATATTCTAAATATCAAATTTATTTTGACAAGCAAGTACAAGGAAGTCTCCAGCTAAGATGGGAACCTATCGATTACGGCAAAAATAATAATAAAATATAGAACCTATCCCCATGGAACCTAAAAGGTGGCAATTAGTCAGTTTCAAAAAATCAAATTTAGTAACATATTCAGGAGTTTTCTGGACCTAGAATAACCAATTTACCCTTGTGTTTGCCAATATTGAATCAAAATGATACAATCAGACAATTAACCATTTGATGTGATACAAAGAGGAACGTGTACAATCTGATAGTATCTACATTGAAGATATATCTGCAACAAAATGAACTATATACCCATGTCAAGTAATCAAGATTATTCAGAGGCGCACCTGTGGATGGAAAAAAGTAAAGCAAGTGCAGCAACCGTCTTCTCCCCACCAGATAGTAGATCCATACCCCGGAAACGCTTTGTAGGAGGCATAGCAGTGAACTGGATGCCATGTAAAAATGGCTCATCATCATTTTCCAAATTTAAATGTGCAGTGCCACCCAGTGGATGTGTGTTGCTCTTCGTGAGTTGCTTGTAGATTATGTCAATATTATTTTTAATATGCTCGAACGCTTCATTAAAACGTGCAAGCCTGTAAACAAAATTCCAACATATACTGAGTGCACTATAGGCCTGACAACACATCAATACAAACTTCTGTATAAAAGTTTGCATATTCTACAAAATTTATATAACATCAAATGTTACCTTCGAGCCTTCACAGTTTCAAACTGTTCACGTATCCGAGTCTCTTCATCCCTGGCCTCTTCAAACTCTTTGCTTGCTTCTCTCTCCTTCTCCTGTAAAGCTGCATATTGATCTAGAGCTTTTAAGTTTGGGGCCGTTCTGTCAATTTCTGACGATATGCTTCCAATTTTATGCTTAAACTCTGCCTCGAGTTTCTCCCTTTCAGCAGGTCTCATGTTATTCCGAAGTGTTCTACTCAGTTGATCAAAATCGTACACTGGCCCTGGTGCTGAATCAATATCCATCGCATCAGCCACAGTTGGAAGGCTTATTTGCTCTAATTCACACTTTTCCAGAATATCTTGTTTCTTCGAATTTAGTTGTGTGATTACATTCTCCTGCAAACCAAATATGATGAAAAAACAATAATTTTACAAGTATGCAACTAAAATAACAAAATATGTTCAAGTTCCTAAATTTTATACTTCCCTTTCGGAAAAGATCTAACCTTAGTATCTATCCTGTTTTTATGCTTTGTTATGTTTGTGGTAGCAGCAGAGATCTTTATTTTCCATTCTTTCATCTCCTTCTCACACCCTTCAGATTGTGACTTCCACTCTAGAATAGGAAAGAAGATAAGCATTACAACGTATATCAGCTGATGTACATGATTAGATAATCACCAAGATGTAACTTCATTATGGGAAGAAGGAAACGAATGTCATGTTTGGGTGTCTGTGTGGGGGGGGCAGCTGGAAAAATACCCTGTATCTCATCCTTCAATGTGTCAATCTCAGCAGTAGCGTTCTCTATGGTAGATTTAAGTTCTGCCTCTTTTTCATCAACCTCAACCAAAGCATTTTTTAGTTCATTCTGTGATGATTCCAGCTTAGCAATGCGTGCACCCATGTCCCTCTTTTTCTCATACTCGAGCCTGAAATCAGAGATTGGACACATAAATATTTGAGTACCAATACCAAAAATTGTATAAATATGGAAATATGGTCTCGATAAAAGATAAGCTGATAAGGCAAAGATGAAGTGAGAATATCATTTAGATATAGGCTCACTTTCTACCAAGTAAAAACTTCACAGTATAATACCACATTAATTTAGATTAATCAATTACCAAACAAAAAAAAAAAAAAAAAAAACAACATGCAAACAAATATTTAATACACGTACTGGTATTTCAACTTTGACTGCTGATTACGTAAGCTAAGCCTTTCCTCTGCCAACTCCTGGGCAGCTGCAAGCTGGTTCTCTTCATACTCACGGATATTTTCCACCCCAACAGACTCACTGAACCTCTTGTAAATCTTATCCACAATTTCATTGATCCTTTTCTCCAGTGATAATATTTTGCGTTGTCGTGAAGATATGTTGTCTTTTATCTACAGAATTACAAAAAAGCCCTTTCTTGTCAGTTCAATGCGGTAAAAAAAATCAGAGGGGTAACATTATTGTTGCAAAAGCACCTTATGAAGTTCAGGTTCAATATGGCCAATTTCTTTTTTGATATTACTGTATTCCACCGTTAATTTTGATAGTTTCTCCTCCATATTTTTCTACAGCAAAACAAAAGTGGAAAGAGATAACGTCAGGACAGTTCGTAGAAGAGTAGGGCAGCATAAATGTTATGAGTTGAATGACACAACCTTCTCAATCTCTGCATACTGAATCTTCTTCTCAAGACCACTGATCTTCCCAGATGCTTCAGACTCCTTCAACTGCATCTCTCTTATTGACCCAAGCTCTTGTAACTCTGCTTCCAATCCTTCTTTTTTCTTTTTGAGACCTAAAAAACACTGCCATGTGTTAATGGTGCAGCAAGAATACTAGCAATACTCAGGTAAATTACTCAGCTAACCTTCTATCTTCTTATCATCCCATTTATGTGACCTAGCTTCCATTCCACCACTCGTACCACCAGTCATGGTACCAGCCTTTGTCAACAAAATTCCATCAACAGTAACAACTATAACAACGTTGGAGGTCATATTTACAGACAAATTTAAGATCATTATTCTACAAAGAAAAATACCATATTTTACCTTTAAATCTCTCTCCAGTCCAACTCAAACGCTTGGCCTCATCAAGTTCATCACAGACTAAAGTATTCCCAACAGCAAATAGGATAGCCTTATCCAATACTGGGTCAAATCTGTCATCGTTAAGTCAACAATTATATGTAATAACTAACCATGATTAAGTGAGACCCATCAAATGCTCAAAGATAAAAGTAAACGTAAAAGCACATAAGGATACTGGATGACATCAAAAATAAGTCTTGCAGTTCCACCTAAAGCGCGCAGCTTCTCGTAAACTGGCTTTACTCGGACTGAGTGAAGGGGTATAAATGTCATAGGAGGAAGCCTTTGGTCTTTCAAATACTGCAAGAAAAGTGAACAAGTAAATGCATCACAATTTTATATTGCGCTGTAGGTAGTACCACACAAATATGTATGGTTAAAGCATAACTACAAGACCCTTATTTGTTGGTTTTAATCTTGAAGAAGTCCAGTCTACACTCTAGACTGAAACAAAATACCAAGAAATTAATCTGAATAAGTCGCAGATAGATAAAGTTATCTATGTTATTTACCTTGATGCATTCTTTCCCCGTCTGATCATCATCAACAACCACAGCATCCATAAATCTTCCCATAGCAACGGTAACAGCAAGATTATATTTCTTCTGTGTTGGCCTGCACAGCTCAGTCATACGACCATGAACACCAGGAAAAAGGCGCCTGAGAGCCTCAACTGCTTGTGACAACTTCGCATCCCTATCACTTTCATGTTTGTCGGCCTTCAACTCACTTAATTGTTTCTCTAATTCAATTATTTTGGCCCTTAACATCTCATATTTTTCTCTGCGAAAGTAACACATGTGTATCAGTACATGAAAAAGTACAACAGAAAAGCACCAAAGTACCAAACCACTTACTTGGAATCTCCAAGTTTCTTCCGCATGTCATTTTGTTCCTTTCTGAGTCGTTTGAGCTCTTCATTATGTTTGCCAATGGCTTCTACAATCTTCTTGAGTCTACTTTGCATTTGTTTCTGCTGCAACTCAAGCTCTTGCTTCCGACTCTCCAACTGCTGGAGATTTTCTTCCAAATTCTTTTGAGCTTCCACATCAGCATGTTGTTCCCTGTCTTGAACCTCTTTCTCGTCCTTTAGCTTAGTAGTTTTCATACCAGCTTCCTCTTTACTGTAGATCAACATTTACAATTAGTTGGCTAAATCTTAGGAACAAGAAGAACCATACAAGTTACAATGGAGCCAATACAATAATTTTATATTTTATAATAATACACCAAGAATTTAAAAAAGCTACATAAAAATATACATCTTGATACTTGTTAGGAATTCTTTCTGGAGCCAATGCCATATTTTTATATTTTTAAAATAATACACAATGGAGCCAATACAATATTTTTATATCTTAAAAAAATACACTCAGAATTTAAAAAAAAAAAAGGTACATAAAAATATACATCTTGACACTTGTTAGGAATTCTTTCTGGAGCCAATACCATATTTTTATATTTTAAAATACACGATATTAAACAAACAAAAAATAGGTACATAAAAATATACATCTTGACACTTGTTCGGAATTCTCTGTTTTAATTATTAATTGTTCGGTAACAACAGATAGATAAGTACTTACATGCGGTTATATGCCTCCAACTGATCATCACCTAATTGAAGCTTCCCCCCCTCAGTTTGATCTCTTGTTTGTAAGTTATCAAGTTGCTTGGTAAGGTCCTCCAAGTCATTCCGAAGCTTTTCAACTTCAACCATATGCTTCTTCTTCTCATCTTTTCTTTTGTCAAGCTCTTTCCCTGTGTTTTTTAGTTTCGCATTTAAGCGAGTTTTCTCCCCCTTCAGCTTAAGAAGCTCTGGTTGCTGTTGAAACAAAAAATCGTATACAGTAAGCTACTAAGCTAGCATGTATATATGTATGGGTCAACTATGTTCTCATAATAAGAAACACAAAGCATTTGAGCATTTTCTAAGGAGAAGAGAATAAACTCACAATTTTATCAATCTTGTTTTTCTTCTCTGCAATCTTCTTTTCACGTTTATCGATTTCTTTTCTGTATTTAGCTTGCTCCTTCTCTTTTTTGCGTGATTCATTCTCATAACCATCCAATTCACTTATAATTTCTTGAAGACTTCCCTGTTCAGCTTCAATCTCCTCATTGGCCTTATTAACATCCTTTTCTATGTTAAATAACTGCCACAAGTAGTGTTCTCTCTTTTTAGATATCTGCAAAAAGACAGGTATAATTAAGCAATAGTGTGGAGAAAAACCGAGCTCATAAAGAAATAATAACCAAAAGTTATAGCAAATTTAGAACACTACGGCATCAAGATAACAGTATCAATATTTACAGGCATGCTAAGCGTGTTGTAAGATGTCAAAATGAGTATAAATACACACACATATATACAACTACATACGCACACATACAGCACATATGAATGAATGGAGATGGTGAAACCAAACATCGCATACCAATTCCTCTTGCAGACGCATATGTTTCTCGGCCTCTTCTTTCTGCCCCTTCTTCTGCTTTCTCTCCATTACAATGGTCTTCTTTTTATGATGAGCAAGTGCAGACTTTTCCTCGGCTGCTCCTTTCTTTTCCTCCAGCTCTTCGTACAATCTTTTATCTTCGTCGGACCCAGATATTTGCTCAAGAAGCATAGTAAGTTCTTTGGGATTTTTTGATGCAACAGACTCCACGTCACCCTGCATTTTGACAAACATAAACAGTCAAGGATAACCTACCAGGCAACCACTTTTCAAGCCAAACCTACATTCCAAACATTTAAAATTTACTGCAGTTGCATAAGACCATGAAAATTGTCTTCCCTCCCATTCAGGAGACATACGCCACGCATATACGTACTCACCTATTCCACCTCTTTGAAATCGATTTAATACGACAAATGCTAACAAGATAACACAAAATATTTCTATTTAAGAAACTATCTCCGGATAATATTCTCGACTGCGCATTGGATTTTGTGAGTCATAGATGATAGATTGGTAAATGACATTAAAAAACCTAACTCTTACTGAGATTTAAGTTTATATACCCAAAAGATCAGTTGGCAAGTTAAAATATAAATATTTCTATTGAAGCCCGTGTCGTTTTCTAAATGCCAGATGATTATCCACAGAATTCTCAAATACATGCTGCTCTTTAAGTAGATCCTATGTTTCCACCTTAGGATTCTACATGACCCCTCAACCGATTTCAACCCAATGCATTCTTCATTTGCAGCAGGTCTCCACTTTCCAGCATGAACAATATCAATCCTTCATTTGATCAATAACCAAAAAGAACATATTGAAGGCTGTAAGAACTACTTGATCAATTATAAGCAAATTCCAAACATAATTTGTATAGAGTCAAGTAGTCAACAATGACATTAACTGTAACTTGTTATATTTGGGCACTGATACTACTCCATCTCAGAAAGAGAGAGAGGTCCCGCTTTTCTTAAATAACTAATAGAGTAAAATGGTAATATGAGTTGGTATAAATAAATAGTCATTCAAAAGTTTTGAATTTGGATATTCAGGTAATCATATCTACCACTTTCCTCTTCAGACGAAAAATGTAAAAAAGGTCAAACAAAAACAAAAAGATATCAACAGGTGACTACAAATCATAAAAGGAACCTTTCCATACAAAAAACACAAGAGTAAACATATACGATTAAACTTATAAAACTGGTACAGTGGTACGCGACTTACATGAAATATGAATATTCAACTAACTTGCGCTTTCTTAGTAACTAATAGAGATATATGGTAATATGAGTTTATATAGAAAAAAGGTCATTCCAAAAGTTTCGAATTTTAAACATTCCGGTAATCATATCTACCACTTTTCTCTTCAAACAAAATACTATAATATCAACAGGTGACTACAAATCATAAAAGGAAATCCTTACATACAAAACAACACAAGTAAACATATTAATCCATATATTGGACAATCATCCACTTGTTATTCACATATAAACCTTGCAACATATAGATCAATCAAATCACAATATAGTATTTATATGCTTTCAACAAAAAGTAACTCACAACAACAACATTCATCAACCTTACCACATAGGGATGAGCAAAAAAACCGAAATACCGAAACCGAACTGGTACCGAACCGGTACCGACCGTTACAAATGGTACGGTATTCGGTTTTTGATTTGGGACCTAAAAAAAACCGGTACCAATCGGTCGGTACCGGTTTGGTACCAGTTGGTACCATGCACACCAAAATACCTAAACCGAACCGGAACCGCACCGGACCGATACCGAACCGGTACCAACCGATACAAATGGTACGGTATTCGGTTTTTGATTTGGGGCAAAAAAAAAATCGGTACCAACTGGTCGGTACCGGTTCGGTACCGGTATGGTACCAAGCTCACCCCTATTACCACATATCTAATAGACTATCAAAACAAACACGCCTAATTTAGTTCCATTCACATATTCAAAGCTACAATAATATGCCTGTAAATTTACTTGGGTATCATCATTCTTTTTATATATTTGGTGTAACGTGAAATCAAACAATACATGTTCAACTCTACCGTCAAGGCACAACACAATCATTTATTTCTTCTCATAGACACTAAAATTGCAATATAATAATATATAATAATACAATAATTAAACAGTTTAAATGGTAGGGTTCTTAATTGTATCCTACTCAAAAACCTGCTAGGGTATGTATCGAATGTTCAATACTTATTATTCCATGTATCCCATGACTTCTTCATTAGGTATTTGTTTGCTGAACATCATCGAAAATTCAAAACTGGTGACAAGTCACCATTTTACAAATCACAAGGAGTAACATACATGTAATAGCAATAGATGGAAATTCAATACATACTAAGTTTTACAAGTAGGATACATTATAGATACGATAAATATTAGTTGAAATAACAGATTTTAAAACACTTAACCCTAATTACACTGTAATCAATGTACTAGATAAATATAACAATGCAATACTGAGTAACCAAATAGAATAAAAAATATAATAATTACCTGAAATACAAGAAAATTTCTGGCCTTAACGAGAATCCCTAACGACTTCAATTTGGCACAATAATCATCCCAATTAACAACCCTATCATCAATCCGGTACTCACTTCCACCAGCACTTGTAATACTCCGAGTAAACAACAAATCCGTACCGTTTCCGAGTCGATAAACCAACTTAACATAAGCCTTACGTCCTTTCTGTTCTTTCTCACGATCATCAAAAGCGTAAATCAAATCCTTCAACTGCGCGCCTCTCAATTGACCGGTACGAACACCGAGAACGAAACTAATTGCGTCCATTAGGTTCGATTTACCGGAGCCATTAGGTCCGATAATGGCAGTGAAGTCGTAAAACGGGCCGATGATTTGATGACCTTTGTAGGATTTGAAGTTTTCGAGTTCGATTTGGAGGATTTTGCCTTGTGAAGCCATGGCTGGCATGATTTGAAACCCTAATTTTAGGGGTTTTAGTTTTGTGGTGGTGATTGGCAATTTGGGGGTTTTTTGGGAGGAGTTATAGAGCGGGAGAGTGAGGGTTTGTAATCTTTTGGAGATCAGAGTAGAGGATGTGTATACTGAAATGGAGGGAAGTCAAAGGTATGCTCGAATTTGTAGGTGGTGTGTGAAAGATGAAATAAAACTATACAAATTTAATTTTTAATTACACTTAAGAATTGTAGAATAGAATTATTTTTGTTAACTTGATAAACTCACAAAATTTGATAATCGTTGTCATAAATATTATGATATTTGATTGGTACTTATCACTATTTCATGACTTGATTTTACGATGCGCTTTATTTCATGTTTATTACAAATCAGGTAAATACTCCGTGCGATGCACAGGTTCTTAAATTGTCATCGATACAAACATAATTAGATACGTAAAGAAAATGTTTTTGGTTAACATTAATCTTCTTAGCATATTTACATAGATATGCATAAGAAAAGAGAGTTCCATAAAAGATTCACCATTATGTTCAATGTTATCTTTGTTAGTATAAGCATCACATGACAATTGATGCAATGTTATCTTTGTTAGCATAAGCGTTACATGACAATTGGTGCCATCAAGCCAATAAGTTAGCAACAACCGGCAAATAGGTTCAATAAGAATTCTTGAATTATATAATCGAGATATGAAAGTTATGCAAAAGTAAAGTGGTAGATTAATGAACATAATGGTTCCCTAATGTGCATGTAGAGGTGGTAAAATGGACAAGTTAGACGATGGGGTAAAATCCAATAAACTGGAGGTGTGATTCATCTTACCAGTGACATGTTTGTACGTAACTCGAGTTATGGTCAAACATAAAATCAGATGATATGCATAAAAGATGTGTTTATACTAATTAACGAGGAAGTGTTAACACAAACTAAATTTCAAAGATGAATAAAATTTAAAATCTAAGAATTCAAACAAAAGCAAAAGATCATATCAACTTGTCACCCATTAAACCACTCAATGTTGGTTCAATTCAACATGCAATTCCATCTCATGGATTTAACGATCCAATAGCTTCAACAAGATGTAAAAGAGAACTGTCATTCTTACCCATTTTGCCACACATGGTCACATTAGTCATCACTCATTACAAGAATTAAAAAGTTCCATTGATTTGGCTTAAAAGAAAATGAAAATTGACACAAAAATTTGATAGTCTCATGCAAACAATTATTAGTTTAATGCAAAGAAAAGAAAATTGACAAGTGACTACGTAAATGACAAACATAAGCAAACACATGGAAATGACAAAACATAACAATAAAACATAAAGAATAAAAGAAAGAAAGAAGTGTAATCATAACAAAAGTACCAATCTTCAAACATCCACCGATTAGATTAAAGCTTTAGTGACGAACTTGTTGTCCGATACTGCATATCATTATGCTTGAAAATTTGGATATTAGAATCTTAGGTGTGCCTGATAACACGCAAAAAGTCAAGTTTTTGTGCGTTATTATCTCACCTTTTTAGTTCGATTATGAATGAAAACATTTGAAATATATATTTTATTACTAAATTTCATAATGATGGCTAAAATATAGACGATGCTTCAAGAATCAACCAAAAAGGCCTAAAAATGAATAAAATAGAGCACAAACGATCTTAAGCATTCTCGTTCACGTGTTTTAGCACTTTTTGAGTTCCGGTTGGAATTATGACCTCTAACCTATGTCCTTTTCTTCCTTAGAAAATTACGAACGCGTGGATATAAAGAACGTTCAAAACGGACAACCGACGAGAAAGTTACGCCCAAACGAAGATTCAAGGCAACCGAAGACCGAGATACGGGAGAGCCAAGCCGTATACGGGCAAGACCAGCCGTATACGGCCAAGCCTCAGCCGTATACGGCCTGGCTAGGGCGTATACGGCTTGGTGCCAGCCGTATACGGCCAATCTCTCCCGTATACGGCCTGGTCCCTCCCGAATACGGCCAATCTCTCCCGTATACGGCCAATCTCTCCCGTATTCTATGATTTGCCCGTACAAGGTTAGATTTTGATACGGTTGGGAAATACGTTTGAGATTTTGAAGGTGGAAATACGGCTGAGGAATACGGTTGAGCAACTAGTATATATATAGGATCAAATCACCTCATTCATACACACTCTCAATTTTTCTATCATACACACACTTCACTACTCTCTCTCTAGATTAGATTTTTATTTTTCGTAGTTAGCGGCTACTTAGTCACAGTATTAACCGGACGAATAGAGGGGTAATATTGTAATATTGCTTGGAGGATACTCGGAGTTGCGCTTGTATTCATTCACGTTGTATTCAGCTACACTGTTACTCTGGTTATATCTATCCTTTATCTATTTTTATTATGATGATTGTTATTACTGTTGTCATGCTAGATTTAGGATCGTTTGCCATGTTTAGCGAGTAGTATTGTTGCGTGTTTGCTATGACGTAATTAGTCGTATTAATTGGGATGATGTCATTATGAAAACAACGGAGGTAACGTTATACGGATTTCATTTGTATAGCGCCGGAAACATCACGAATGTGTGGAGTACGGAACGTGGAAGCTATGAAAGTCGTAGGCACAATCCGTTGTTGATTAATGTTAATCTATAGTGTGTTGATTCACTTTCTACCTATGATTTTAAACCTCAATTAAACTTAACGCCTTTCGACCAGTAAACGTGATTATGGCCTTAATGATAGGTAGTCGCGAACCCTATCCAAAGGTGTTTAATTATCTGTGTCTAAAACAGGGCCTGATTTATAAATAGTGTAAACATTGTTTTCTAAACCGAACACTAAGTACATCCACCATGGAAATAATGCTTTCACTATTGAACGCAAAGTACAATGTGATTATGGAACAATGTTTTCTAAACTGAATGTAAAGTACACTGGAACTGTGGAAATACTGTTTTCCCATTAGAATGCAAAGTACACAGTGACTGTGGAAATAATGTTTTCTCATTGAACGCAAATATTACACTGTTAATAAATTAGGGATTTATTGGGATTTTAAAGTAAGGGCTGGTTTATATCATAGATGGATAATCACTGTGCTTAAATACAAACTTAGTTAAACAAGTCTAGGGGTTAAATCAAAGTAGGTACCATAATTCGGCTAAGAACTTGGTAAACCCACGGGAAGAGTCGTAGTTACCTACTGTGTAAATCATCATACCTAGACTTTACAAACCCATCGATAGAGAGTGATCAACACACACAAAACCTGATCTTGAACTTAAATGTTTTGTTTAGACTAAAGTATTCTTATGGGGTTAAGAACGATCGGACATCGAGATTGGTTTGTCTCCTTATTCATACACCCATGATTCATTTCCATATAAGGGTCACTTTACCTTCATCGGTAAGGTATGTATGGCTGGATAAACTACTCCGATCAGAATCACGATAGCCTAGTTACTCAGTGACATACTGATCGAGTAATCTATCAGTAGGGAACTAGCGCTTACTCCACTAATACTTGAAATGAACGAAATACAAATCTTTTAAGATCATTTTAAAAATCATACATCGTCCCAGTTAAGAAAGATACCGAAGTCATAGCAAACACCTCCTCTAGATTATCTGCTAACTACCCATATTTTAATTCGCTTTATTTAAATTTTCTGCCTAAGTATAAAAAACCAAAAACAAAACCTCCAAAAATCTTTTTAAACCATTACTAGTTAGATAAATTGTCTCCATCGTCAACGTTTCACAATACAGCTGGTTTATAGAACGACCCTAGGTCATACTTATTACTGTACTCTCATAGTTTTAAGTATATTTAGGCCCCGCAAATACAAATTTTAAAACCCACTGATCGGCATTCGGTACGGTCCGGCCAGTCCTTCGACGATGAGGACAGTCCCTCCCCCCTTTCACAAGGAGAGGACTTCATAAACCTGACCCTCCGGGCGCCATCAAGTTTTTGGCGCCGTTGCCGGGGAATCAGCTGTAAGATCCGAAGACGTTATAAACGAATTTTTCTTTCCAGTAAATATTTGTAGTTTAGTTTTACTTTTCTTTCCTTATTCAGATGAAAATTCCTTCCCACAACCCACAACGATATTCGACTAGATCATCCGGATCTGAACCTCTCATTTTCGTACCCGATCCTGAGTCGATTATCCGTACTATCCTCAAAGAAAAACGCACTCGACAACCGATGGCTGCTCGTGTCACGCTCGCCGATAACACCCAACCATCAATCGAAGGACGAGGTGGACCCATCAACTATCCAGTTATCGACGGCGCGTCTTTCAAACTTAAACACCATATCGTTCAGCTAATCAAGGAATTTTTCCAATTCCATGGATTACCCAATGAAGATCCCAAATCCCACATAAACCGATTCATTCAAACCACCAACTCTTATAAGCAGAATGGGGTTGATCAGGACATAGTCCGCCTATACCTGTTCCCCTATTCTCTTACTCACCATGCCTTAACTTGGTTTGAGGGATTAGAGACCGGCTCTATCTCCTCTTGGGCGGAGATGGGTTCTAAGTTTTTAACTAAGTACTTTCCTCCGACCAAACAAACCAAATGTAAGAATGACATCATGAACTTCCACCAAGCTTATGATGAATCTATCTATACGGCATGGGAGAGATTCAAGAGTCTCCTAAACAAATGTCCTAACCACCTAATTGAGAAAACCAGCCAGCTGTGCACGTTTTACAACGGTCTTGTTCCAAACCATCGCATCAATCTTGACGCTGCTGCTCAAGGCAACTTCATGCAGTTAACTCACGAAGAGGCGTGGAACCTGATCGAAAATATGACGATGCACCATCACGATTGGAACTCTGGTGAGCATTCCTCATCATCGGCACCGCTTGCCGCATCCAACCCAATCCAGGCTGAAGCAATCAAGTCCTTGACTGAGAAGATCGAGACCTTGATGAAACAGATCGGCGAATTAAAGAAACCATCCCAGCACGTGCACCAAGCTCAAGCATGCCAGAATTGTGCCAACCTACCTACAGAAGCTTATCAGGTTGAGTACGAGGATCCTGCTGATGGCACGGTTTACTACGCTCAATTTCCAGGTCACCTTCAAAATCCGTCTGGTTTCGCTCGAACCTCTCCCCCTAGGACTAGAGGCACTTAACACCCACCTAGGAATCAACCACCATTTGAACCTAACTACCAACCTAGGTACCCACAACAACCCCAACTCACCTACAACCAACCACTGGACGCAGCTCAACCGACTGAACCTAACAAAACCCTTGTGCCCATTACTAGTACAGATGACACCCTCAACAAGTTCATCCAAGGCCAACACCAGATTAACCAAAAGACTAGTGCTAGGCAAGACCAAACGGACCTATACCTTAGGAACCAACTGACCGTTCTCAAAAATCTTGAGGCCCAGATTGGACAACTAGCCCAACGTCTTGACTCTAGGCCTCAGGGTAATCTTCCTAGTAACATGGTACAAAACCCCCACGTAGAAGAGGCTAAACAGATGAGTACTACAGACAAGAAGGATGCACCGGACGAACCTTCCACTACTTCTCCTGTCCTACCGACAGTCGAGACCACGTCTGTCCCTACACCACCTAAGGGAAGTACAAATTCTGTTTCCTATCCGTCTTAGGAAAGCCTACAAGGATAACACCTTCCGACTCGATGGAAAGTTCATGGACACCATGTCCAGAACCCCTTCCAGTTCAAAATACATCCTTAAACTCCTGTCTACCAAGGACAAGGTACCCGAAGTACCCAATCTCCCACTGAACGCGGAATGTTCAACAATCATTAAGAATTCCTAGCCTGAGAAATTAGGAGATACAGGGCGATTTACTCTTCCATGTTCAATCTATTACTCGGGCATGATACACTCTCTAGCCGACCTAGGAGCCAGTATCAACCTTATGCCTTATTCACTTTACACGAGACTGGAATTAGGACCCCTTAAGCCTACCAAGATGAGCGTCCAGCTAGCTGACCAATCCATTAGATACCCTAAGGGAATAGCTGAGAGTATCATGGTTAAGGTAGATAAGTTCCTATATCCCACAGACTTTGTAGTGATGGACATTCAGGAGGATGTGCATATCCCTATCATCTTAGGAAGACCATTCTTAAACACCGCGCGTACTATCATCGATGTTTACTCACAGACGATCAGTCTTAGATCTCACGGAGAGACTATCACTTTCAAGATTGATCAGACTGACCAGGCTTTGACCGAGCATGCGGAGATATGTATGATTTCTACAGGCAGAGTTACTTCGGATGATGATTTTGAACCAGACACACGGATGTCTGACACTTCCGACACTGAGGAAGAAGAAATGGAAGAAGAGGAAGAGACTGAAGAGGAAATAAAAGAAGAGGAGGAGGACGAGACAGAAGAAGATCATACCACACCAACTTACCTTCCTGAGTCATACCTTCCGACAACAGAAATAATGCAGATAGACTACACTCAAAGTTTTATTCCGTTGCCAGATAGTGATTCAGAGGAAGAAGAACCAATGGAAGATCATTCTTATGATGCTGAGCGCTCGCTCACTATGAGGAAACCCATCGCATCAGAAATCGATCCTCTCACCTTTCCTAGACTTCATAATCAACTCGAGCTAGGATGTACTTCTGGTTCGAGTCATGATTCCGATTATTGGGATGAAAAGGAAATTGAGATGATCTCTTCTCAGATCACCGACGAGTCTTAGTCACAATCAACCGTTATGGAGTTCCCTGTTTCACTAGAGGTTGATCCCCAGTGACACAGAGAGTGACGAGGATGACGTCGTATTCATTGATGTTCCGATAGATATCCGCTCTATTCATCTTCGTCTACCTTCCACCATTCCAGACTCTCCTCTCGGAACTATCCAAGTACCGATCGTCTCTACTCACGAAGAGATAATCAGTGCTATTGAGAAATACGAGGATGACTTTCGCACCTTGATGGCGATTATCAGAGATTCTACTATTGAGTACACGCCATATCAGAGAGACTTGATCGAAGAAATTGAAGCAGAATATGATGTTTATCGTGCCACCAACTCTCGAAGTCCTCAACATCTACAAAATCGCATCCATGCCTTCGTCGAAGATCTCGTTACTCAGCTTCTGCAAGAACCTCAGAACAATGATGAGCCATCTGCAGACGATCTTGAGTTCTTTGAAAACCATAAAATCATATATGGCAAGGTATACGAAGCACTAATCAGGTCCGCATTTCCATATTCACACAGGCAGATGGAGTTTTTACACTCTTACAGATCCAATATGGACTATGCTACTGGGAACCCTGATGATGAAGTAGATAAACAGATGATGAACGATCTTTGGGGATTGATGAACTCTATGTCTAATAATGATCATATCGACGATTCTTCACCACACAGGTTTTACATCGACTGCAATTTAGAATTTCATGCTCATAAGATTATCGAAAAGCTGGAGTGTGTGAGCCATGATGAAAGGACCTGCAACATCCCTTCATCTATTCCTGATGATTCGTTGGTTAACACCGCGAACTTTATCACATAGCAGCTTAGAGATATCTTCGGTACTGTCTTCACAGGGGAGCCCATACAGTTGTTTCATGATGGACTGCGTGAGGTTTACAATAGAATGATTAACATCTTTCGTAAACCAGACCTCACATATTCCGATCACCAAGAGCAGCTCATCCAAGGCATCCTTGAGTCCATCAATGAGTTAGGAAGAAGCACCAGCGTCAGCACTCATGAAGACATCCATTTGCGCTTCTTCGGACTCATGGATTCGTTAAGGCAGGAACGACCGGAGCGTGAGAGACTCGAGTACAACGGAACCTACTTCATAGATTCTGATGGACCCATCTCCAAAGTAGTCTATGATATCTCCTGGGACCTCTTATACTTGTAGAGGGTGGCTGAGGAACACTTTGATAGCTTCCCTCTCTTCGTGTCCAGAATCCCTGATATCGCGTAAAAAGTCACGTTTTTACTACCGATATCTCTCTCATTCTGGAATGATTCTTGGTACTTTAACCCAAATTCAGTACAAATCAGTAGTATTATGTCAAGATGGTAAAAACAAGGTTGCACGATGAAAATCAAGCAAAACGGATAGAAAACAAAGATTTCACGCACGTTTGAAGATTCAAGATATCAAAACGAGAATTCAAGACAAAATAGCCCATCACCAACATCTATCTCATCCAAGATGATCGTTTTCAAATTATGAATCCAACAGAAGAAGAATCAACTAAAACAGACGAAGAATGAAGATTCTACGTACACCGGAAGATCCAAACGATTCGTACGACACATCTAAAGTTCAGAGATATATTTTTGGGATTTATTTTCATCAAAAGCTTCGTTTTTGAATTACGAATCCAACGCAAAAAGAATCAACGCAAACGGATGCATAACGAAGAAAACATGCACGAATCGAGAAACGAGGCAACATGCGACGCACCGGTGCGGGGGGTGCCAGCCGCCGCCGGCCAGCCACCCCACCGCCGCCGGCATCCACCTAGCCGCCGCCGGCCTCCAGCCACCCGCACGTATTGCGCTTTTTTGTCCTTTTCGTACCTGGTGCCACCACCTTTTTCACCTTTTCGTACCTGGTGCCACCACCTTTTCCACCTTTTTCTATTGTGAGCTTTGGGATGCTAACTTGAGCCAAGCCTCTCCTATAAATAGCAGCCCCTAGCTCTCATTTTAACACACTCTTATATTCACACTCATACTTACACTCCTACTCTTCCATTTCCACTTTCTCACTCTAAAAGTCTCTTATATTTTAGTCTAGGGTTATTGTAATTAATCTACGGATTAACATAGAGGTTAGAGCGAACGTTAGGAGTTTGGAGATTCATCTTTGTACGTGTGAACGAGTTGTCTGTCATAATAATACGCTGCTGCACATTTACTTCCGGGTGATATCGAAACCTTTATCATACTTGCTTGATTTCATATTTTAATTATGTACTATTGCCTTGTATGTGATTTGTCTATTGCCATGAATTGCGAGTAGTTTATTATTGTGATTGTTGATGATGTAGATAATTATAAGTAAGGATGACATTATATAATTAAGTGTACAACAATTGTAAACGTGATGTAACGGCCCCTATTCGACAGTTTATCTGATATAGTACTGGAAACGTTTTACACGGAGTACAAATGTATGGAAGTCGATAAATGACCGAAGGTAGTTACATCACTGGAATCAGCTCTGGTTTAACAGTTGGAATTCCGAAAGGATAATACAACTTCACAACTAACTGGTATATCCTACGAAAGTCAATGCACAATGAAATGATGTTCGAAAACGCGTTCAGATAAAATAGGAATTAATGACCTTTGTATCGTTAAGACTTTATGAACTTGAGTCTAATTTATGGAGTACCCTTTCTAGTTATCCACATGACTGCAACCTAGTAATTAGGACTTGATCAACCTTAATTATGGTAAGTAGTTATCTGTGCCCATGACATGCAACAAGTAAGACACAGTGAACCCACTCACTGTACATATTAGGTTTAAATTTCTGCATCGCTTTACATTTAGTTAGTTTAGAGTGTCACGTTCACCGTCAATTACTCCTGACCGCATGTCTGATGTAAGAAGCAGTCGAACTACCATGTAAAGTACACTGTCTGATTACTGAAAGGCATGGCCTGCATATGAAACACGTTTTTATAAACTGCGAATAATCCAGAGATGTATAACTGTTTGAAAAGGAGAACTCAGGTCATAAGTTGAAGTAACCATGCCTTAATGCACAAAACAAGACTTAGGAATAAGAATAACATCCTAGTGACCTAGAATCCTTAAAACACTAAGTCTTACATAATCAGCGGTCAAAACATACAAAGTTATTAATCCGCATGCTAAACTATTATAGGGGTTAAGAAAGGTCGGACCTATGAGACGATACGCTACTGATTCATGCACCTCGGCGTTAAGCCAATATAGGTTGTTTATCTTTCAACTAGATAAGTATTGGAAGTTTGCGTATTGCTCCGATCAGAATCACGATAACCTAGTTCCTAGTGACATGCCAATGGGAAATTTAGTTGGTAGGGTTCTAGAGTTTACACCTGATAGTTTAAATCATTACACTTAGCATTGTTCCTGTTTAATCTGTCATCCCGAAACATTAATTATCGAAATCTCAGCAATCACATATTTATCTTTACCTGTTTTCCTGCACTTTAAATTCCTGCAATTTACTTTCATACACTTTAATTACTTGTCTTTAGTTTAAAACCCCTAAACCTACCTACTTTGTTCCATCCTGAATATTTCCCTACCGAAAGCACCAGCTTTAATCACCCACACGTTTGAATTCATAGTTAGATCTTAGGTCATACTTAACGCTTGCTAACCAAAGTAGGTAGTACGTATAATTTAAGCCCAGCTAAATATAAATTTAAAACCCCTGCTGCACTCGCACCACCATCAGAACTCACAACGACGCTGAACCGACGGTTGCGGGCGCAACAATCCCGAACATCACCCAAGTCATCACTCGTTATTTCCTCAACTTCTATCCTCAAAACTCCAGGGTACCACTATTCAACACCTCTAGCCCTGGAGGTTCCTCTTCCGGCTGATCCAGGAGGAACAAGAGTCGAGCCCTCGACTATAAATAGAAGCGCTTCTCGGGAGGCAACCCGTGGAATAAATATCCTTTAATATTAGTAGTATTTTATTTTTGAATTCCAAGAAGTGAAAAATCTCCGATTATCTTTCACACTTGGATATACAAATGCTTTCAAAACACCACTTCATTTTAAACTAACAGCTTTTACCACATCACTAATTCCAGAATATAGGAAACATTTTCAAAATGATAATTCATGTGTTTCGAGCGTTTGAGGTACTTGCATACATTATGCTCGAACTCGTTTAAAAACACATGTGTTACAAATGATTTGTAATAGAAAACATCTTTTCACATTCTGGGATAGTGACACTCCTTCGGTAAAAAGCTATAAAATGAGAAGTTGGTCAAAAAGTATATCCAACGTGTTCACACTTACGAGATATTTTCACACGAGAGAAAGTAGTAGAGAAAATGAAGAATTGAGCCATTTTGTACCAAGTGCTCTTCCCAAAACGCCAAATGAACTTCATGGAACTGTCGCAAGAAGGATATCTGGCAAGTACTTGTAACACCCCGCAAATTTAAACGCGATTACATACACTAAACATTTGCATTTTAGGCTAATTCCTTAACTTTGAGTGAATCCACAACTACTTTTAGAGGTAAATCTAGCAAAGCCCAACTAGTTAATACGCGTAGTATTACTTATTCATAATTAGTTGTAATTATGTACAGAACAATTGAAACAAACGCGACAAAAATATGCGACTGTTGGTGGACAAAATTTTAAATAAAATTTTAAAACTAAATTAAATTAACTTTACAAAATTATTTGATTAAAAATATCTTAACGTTTAAACAATTGGGGAAACGAACGCCACACGGAGCGCAACCACGAAGGCAGAAAAAGGAGACAAAACTCCCTCCCACCTCCCATTTTCTCTCATCTCTTTCTCTCTCTTATTTCTTCTTTTTCTCTCATCTCTCTCTAAAAACACACCACCACCACCTTAAACCACCCAAAAACTGCCACCAAACCACCGTAAATCACTTGGACCATTTGGAGAAAAATGACCATGACAACGAGATCTACACTTCCATCTTCTCGGATTTTCACGACGATAACTTTGTAAGATCCCAACAATCCCGCAAATTCTTAAATCTTGCTATTTTCTTTAATATCTCATGTTTATAATACTTAATATACCATGTTTTAGTGTTTTTATCAACTGATTATGTCCAAATCGAAGCTTAAATTCGTTGTTTTTAAACTGATCTATGAACCGTCTAAGTGACGCATCAGGCCCAAAAATAGTACCGCGTCACTTAAGTGACGCACTAAGTGTTGCATAAAGCCCTCTTTTTGCGTCACTTCACCAAGTGACGCTACAAACCCTCTTTTTCCGACACTTACACCGACACTTCTACCCGTCACTACCATGCGTCACTAGCTTAAGTGACGCCTATACTCGAATACTGATTTTGACCTGACACTTGTACCCGTCACTTATATAAGTGACGCCCCATATGTGTCACTTCCTCGAGTGACGCTAATAATGCAGAACTTACCATTTGATGCGACACTTCCTAAGTGTCGCTACCCTAAGGCATGTGACGCCTCAAGTGACGCTAAAAACAGAAACTTTACAACTTTTTCACTAAGTGTTTAGGATGAGATTTTACCACCTGATTTTACTCCGAAATGAAATTTCGAATGCGTTTTCACTACAGCAACATAGTAGAAATAAAAATTTTCGCCAGGGGCTCTGCCCCTTGTACCCCGCCAGGGGTTGCCACCCCTTGGACCCCGCTACCAGGGGCGCTGCCCTCGGACCCCCGTACACAATTTCATATTTATGAACCACAATGAAACAAATATAAGAATGTTTTCAAAGATTACTATTACAAACACTTACCAACGAGTCGTATACATTTTCACAACTACGAAATACAAACGTAAACGTTAAACAAATACTTTGGACATAACTTAGTTGTACGAACACTAGCATGGATGGTCAACTTAGACATCCACGTACTTATTAAAATCTCATACGTTTAGGGCGTTAGGAGATTTCGACTAGACTTCTTGGGCTTTAGGCTTTGCTAGCAATCAAACATACTCAACTCAACAGGTGAGTTCACAACCCCACTTTTAACTGTTTTACTACTTTCAACTTGGGGTGAGAAACATAGTCAACTGCTTTATTGATTGCCATAACTGCTTTTACTTACATGATTGTATACTTGTTTTACTCGAACGATTAGAGTACTGTGAACTGTTGAACTCTTGCACAAAACTGGTATTTATGAAACAACATTTTCATACTATAAACTTGTTAAACTTTATTTGGTAAACTGGAGAACGACCGGTACTTTTATGTAAACGCTGGAGAACAACCAGCAATGTATTTTAGTGCCAGAGAACGACTGGCCAAATGGACGGGAGAACGACCCGTGCATCTTTTGATCGGAGAACGACCGGTACTGTGTTTCACTGGAGAACGACCAGCAGTGTTTATTGCCAGAGAATGACTGACCGAGTTTGGACGGGAAAATGACCCGTGCGTATTTAGACCGGAGAACGACCGGTACTGTTTTGGAAACGCTGGAGAACAACCAGCAACCTGTATTTTGGGTAACATCCCACGTAAACGGTTTTTTGGGTAACATCCCACGTAAACGGTATTTTGGGTAACATCCCACGTAAACGGTATTTGAGTAACATCCCACGCAAACTGTATTTTGGGTGACATCCCAACCGAACTATACTTGGATAACATTTCACAAAATATTTACTTAACTATTATGGCAATAACTATCTGTGAACGTATTTGTTTCAACAACTGTGCTTACAAACTTGATTCAACTATTGCAAACATAAAACTTGTGAATTCACTCAACCTCGTTGTTGACTTTTACTATGTTTTTCAGGGAATTAGCTGCATGTAAGACATCCTACACACATGGAACGTAGGCGACCCCCGAAGGAATAGGATGCTAACTTTTGACAACTGGATTTTTTTTATATAACTAAGCTGTTTAGTCATATTTACAGAATCTACTTTTGTAACTTAATTACTTTTCAACTTATACGATTCGATGAATCGTAAACTTTGTAACTATTACTTTTGGCATCTTAATATATTATGTTCTGTTGCAATCATAAGCTCTGATACGTATGCATGTACTGTGTATTGTGGCACTCCCCATACTTAACTAAATGCTTCCGCTAAACTCAATCAACGAATTTTGGGGGTGTTATAGTACTCTTCTTCAAAGACAGCATATCTTCAGACTCTCAGCTTCCTTCAACCAACCTGATAGGGGAGTTCTCTCGTTCTAATCCTTGTTTTGATATGGATTATTTTGCTTTATTTTTCAAGTAGTCTATGCCATATCCTAAACTTATCACTAAGTGTGGGATTCCAGCCCAAAATAAACACTTGAGAAACATTTTCCGATATGTTCAAACTCTAAGTGTGGAATTTTACTTGCAATAAAATCTCAACTCAAGAGAACATTAGGGACAATGTTCCTCTAAGTGTGGGATAGCGGTATAGAATACCTTAGGTCAGATTCTTTCTTCCAAAAGCAAACTCGGAAAATGTTCCTCAATTTTAAAACCTCACTTTTGCTTAAAAATTTTCAAAAATTTTTTTGAATTAAAAATGTCTTAAGGGGAATCATTTTCATATATGAGTAGTGTATTTTGGAAAATAAGATTAAATAAGTTAGGAATTTCTTGAGCTGAAATAATAATCTAAAAAGGGCATCGCATGGCTAGGCACATATAACCCTTACTTGTAGTGAGGTATCTTGAGCCCATGAAAAGCATTCAGTTTTAATGCTTCACTATTCGTTTGATAAGTGTGTGCCGATGCTTACATCTGGAATTAAAACTTGCTCCTGTTATACATGTCGAGACCACATTGGTAGAGTACCGTACGCGGTATAGGTGCAATCAGAGGACCTTGACATTCCCTAGGATTTAACCCTTTTTACATATCTCTTCAAGCCCAAAACCCTTCCAACACTCATTTTAAGTGTTGATGATCCGCCTTGAAAACCCGTTGAGCCTTAGCTTTTTCGTTTCTTTAAAAATCCGAACTTTAAACCCATTCACTTCCACACCCACCAAAACCTTATCTTAGAAATTTTTAAATTTTTGAAAAACGTTATTTAGATATTCTTTTTGCTTTCACTCAAAATCCACAAATTCGTGTTTACTCATAACTTCTCGCGTGCGTTTCATGATCAATACTAAAAAAATCGAGAATCTTGTGGTGCGAAAAATTGGCACCAAGTAAATTCGAAGATGTTAAAAGATTGAAAAAATGAAAGTAAGAAAGGATCTCAAAAGGGCAATAAAATAAAATAAAAATGCCTTAGAAATTCCTTGGCAAAGAAGTTCTAAACCAAAAATATAGAAAAAGAAAAGAAGTGAAAAATATGTAATAAAGCTAAGTGCTTCGATTCTCCCGAAAAACTCTATTCTAGAAAGATATTACAAAATCTTCCGTGTGTTTTTCAAAGAGATAGAAGTCTAAATAGCTATCTCCTCCCCTTATCGTTATCCGTTTCCATTTTCATTAAAAAAAAGTTTATCTAAATACAATTTTTCATCAGTTTAAAGAGGCCTAAGATAAGCAAACCCCTTTTTATTTAAAAAACCAAATTTTCCACTTATCCATTCCCTTTAACCCTCACCAAACATTACAACCCATCTGAATGTCCTGGGATGATTAGCGTCGTCCTCACCTAAGTGGTGGAGATGTGATTCTCGAGCAAGCCTATGACGATGGATGCTGCATGACTGGCTTATGAGCGATTTTGTTTGATAAGAATGATAGGTAACCCGAAACACTTCTGAGTGAATTGAGAGACCACCTTGTGAGATCGCCTAGTCATGTATATCCCAAAAGCATGCCCAAGAGAATTATTTCATGCTTCTGAAACGAATACCTTATTTTCTCTCAGTTTCTAGGATATGTTACTTGTGTATGAAATTGTTTGCTCTTAACATTTTGATTCGCCCGAAATGCATTACCACTTTCAAATATTTTCATTTGGGAAGGCAAGTGAAAAATTTGAGTTTTGCTTGAGGACAAGCAAAGTCTAAGTGTGGGATATTTGATAACACGCAAAAAGTCAAGTTTTTGTGTGTTATTATCTCACCTTTTTAGTTCGATTATGAATGAAAACATTTGAAATATATATTTTATTACTAAATTTCATAATGATGGCTAAAATATAGACGATGCTTCAAGAATCAACCAAAAAGGCCTAAAAATGAATAAAATAGAGCACAAACGATCTTAAGCATTCTCGTTCACGTGTTTTAGCACTTTTTGAGTTCCGGTTGGAATTATGACCTCTAACCTATGTCCTTTTCTTCCTTAGAAAATTACGAATGCGTGAATATAAAGAACGTTCAAAACGGACAACCGACGAGAAAGTTACGCCCAAACGAAGATTCAAGGCAACCGAAGACCGAGATACGGGAGAGCCAAGCCGTATACGGGCAAGACCAGCCGTATACGGCCAAGCCTCAGCCGTATACGGCCTGGCTAGGGCGTATACGGCTTGGTGCCAGCTGTATACGGCCAATCTCTCCCGTATACGGCCTGGTCCCTCCCGAATACGGCCAATCTCTCCCGTATACGGCCAATCTCTCCCGTATTCTATGATTTGCCCGTACAAGGTTAGATTTTGATACGGTTGGGAAATACGTTTGAGATTTTGAAGGTGGAAATACGGCTGAGGAATACGGTTGAGCAACTAGTATATATATAGGATCAAATCACCTCATTCATACACACTCTCAATTTTTCTATCATACACACACTTCACCACTCTCTCTCTAGATTAGATTTTTATTTTTCGTAGTTAGCGGCTACTTAGTCACAGTATTAACCGGACGAATAGAGGGGTAATATTGTAATATTGCTTGGAGGATACTCGGAGTTGCGCTTGTATTCATTCACGTTGTATTCAGCTACACTGTTACTCTGGTTATATCTATCCTTTATCTATTTTTATTATGATGATTGTTATTACTGTTGTCATGCTAGATTTAGGATCGTTTGCCATGTTTAGCGAGTAGTATTGTTGCGTGTTTGCTATGACGTAATTAGTCGTATTAATTGGGATGATGTCATTATGAAAACAACGGAGGTAACGTTATACGGATTTCATTTGTATAGCGCCGGAAACATCACGAATGTGTGGAGTACGGAACGTGGAAGCTATGAAAGTCTTGGGCACAATCCGTGTTGATTAATGTTAATCTATAGTGTGTTGATTCACTTTCTACCTATGATTTTAAACCTCAATTAAACTTAACGCCTTTCGACCAGTAAACGTGATTATGGCCTTAATGATAGGTAGTCGCGAACCCTATCCAAAGGTGTTTAATTATCTGTGTCTAAAACAGGGCCTGATTTATAAATAGTGTAAACATTGTTTTCTAAACCGAACACTAAGTACATCCACCATGGAAATAATGCTTTCACTATTGAACGCAAAGTACAATGTGATTATGGAACAATGTTTTCTAAACTGAATGTAAAGTACACTGGAACTGTGGAAATACTGTTTTCCCATTAGAATGCAAAGTACACAGTGACTGTGGAAATAATGTTTTCTCATTGAACGCAAATATTACACTGTTAATAAATTAGGGATTTATTGGGATTTTAAAGTAAGGGCTAGTTTATATCATTGTGCTTAAATACAAACTTAGTTAAACAAGTCCAGGGGTTAAAGCAAAGTAGGTACCGTAATTCGGCTAAGAACTTGGTAAGCCCACAGGAAGAGTCGTAGTTACCTACTGTGTAAATCATCATACCTAGACTTTACAAACCCATCGATAGAAAGTGATCAACACACACAAAACCTGATCTTGAACTTAAATGTTTTGTTTAGACTAAAGTATTCTTGTAAGGTTAAGAACGGTCGGACATCGAGATTGGCTTGTCTCCTTATTCATGCACCCAGGATTCATTTCCATATAAAGGTCACTTTACCTTCATCGTTTAGTGTTGTATGGCAGGATAAACTACTCCGATCAGAATCACGATAGCCTAGTTACTCAGTGACATACTGATCGAGTAATCTATCAGTAGGGAACTAGTGCTTACTCCACTAATACTTGGAATGAACGAAATACAAATCTTTTAAGATCATTTTAGAAATCATACATCGTCCCAGTTAAGAAAGCTACCGAAGTCATAGCGAACACCTCTTCTAGATTATCTGCTAACTACCCATATTTTAATTCGCTTTATTTAAATTTTCTGCCTAAGTATAAAAAACCAAAAAAAAAACCTCCAAAAATCTTTTTAAACCATTACTAGTTAGATATATTGTCTCCAACGTCAACGTTTCACAATACAGCTGGTTTATAGAACGACCCTAGGTCATACTTACTACTGTACTCTCATAGTTTTAAGTATACTTAGGCCCCGCAAATACAAATTTTAAAATCCACTGATCGGCGTTCGTACGGTCCGGCCAGTCCTTCGACGACGAGGACGGTCCCCCCCCCCTTCACAAGGAGAGGATTTCATAAACCTGACCCTCCGGGCGCCATCAGTGCCATTGTAGTCAATGTTTGTTGTATCACAACCTTGATAGCACTTCCTAGACAATATTAGCTGTTGAGTAACCCAAGTGCCTGTTTAGGTCATGAATTAACACTTAGGCCATTTCTACTTTTAACTCTTGAAAGGACCACATATGATTGACCACGGGAAAACAGAAGTTTCTGCAAGTAGAACAACAAATAATGACCTTGACTTTTGTTAATGGTCATGGAAAAGCGTAATGAAATTGAAATTATATTCGTTTAAATGTAAATGGCAGTTTCTTACATGAACTGGCCAACTTCATTCTTGGAACGTACACTATGTCTAGCTCCTGCTTAAGAACCGGTGATAATTTCTCCCTCAATGGTATGTACCAATAATTGACACACCTTCGGTCAGTCTTGTACCGTTACACAAACCTAGTGGATACTTAAAATTTATAGCAACATGAACGGAAGTCCCTTCTTTGATGTCAGGTTATATTTAGGTAGACCAGGTTCATCTTGTTCATTTAAAAATTAGGGCTATATAAATCCGAATCGTAGTTGGGGTACACGTTTTCATCTCCGGGAATAAGACTCATCATAGTAATCATTAGACTACATCATGTTTTGGCGTCAATAATATTGCTCTTTCTTGAAGATAATTAAAGTTCGATAAGAGAGAACATCAGTATACACGAAATCAATCAGGGCACGACCCTTTGAAAACCTAAAAATAATCTCTCGCAAAATCCTAAACACTTATATCTTTGAAACATAACTCTTTTAAAAGTTAAACATATAAGTCTTGGCAAAGCCACAGAAATAACTCTTTTGAAACATTAAGCACAAGACAAAATGCTGAAACAATGAACCTTTATCCAAGGTTGTCACATAATCATTCTAAAAACTAACGAAAAAACTAAATGGTAAACCCTTAAAACAAACCCTTTTATAAAAATAGAAAATTATACCATTAAAACCAAAAAGGACACCTTTCTAAAAGTTAAAGAAAGAAATCTTGCAAAGATCTAAACACAAAACACTTCTTAAGCTAAAAATAATTCTCCTAAAATGTTAAACAATAAAGTCCTTGAAACATAACTCTTCTAAAAGTATAACATATAACCCTTCGGAAAAGCTAAACACATAACTCTTTTGAAAAACTTAACACAAAACCCTTCTAATAGGAATATGACATGTAATCTTTCTAGAAAGCTTAAACGATGGAATATGACATGTAATCTTTCTAAAAAGCTAAAACGAAAACTCTTGACAAAGAACACTTATGTCTTAACTAAAACCTCAATTCTCAACCGCTTTAAAAGCTTAAAAAAAACCCTTCTAAAAATATGAATACCAAACCCTTCTAAAAATTAATAATATAAGTCTCCTAAAATCCAAAATACTAATGTCTTTGTAACATAACTCTTCTTAAAGTTAAACACATAAGCCTTCAGATCGAAAAGGTAAACACATAACTCTTATGAATAGCTAAACACAAAATCCTCAAAAAGACTAAATGCTAAATGAATGACAAAGAACTTATGTAGACGTTTGACACATAACCATTATGAAATAAACAGTTAAACCCTTAAAACAAAACCCTTGTAGAAAGTTGAACACTAAGCCATAAACGGATGGTGATATGATCATATAAAACCGAGCTTTTGTTTTGTTATTGTTTCAGTTTATATAGTTTATATACTAAATATATAGAGGTAGAATATAAAACAATGAAGAATTAAGTATTAAAGAAAATGAATGAAACTATTGTATTTTTGTGAGAAAAAATGACTAATGTCATTTGATCATGCTAAGGAAGCACCTTCAAATGAATTAGATTAATGATTATCTCTGATCCATCATGTTACACCTATGTGAGTCAATCAGGAAATGGTTTGTTTACAAACTCGGTCTAAAATTTGAATGAATCGAATACTTATACATATGGACAATGGGTGGTGAAAATTGGCAAGTCGGGCTAGTTACATTTTGAGATTCTATAAAAAAGGAATGAAAAGTTCATTAAGCAGTTACATGGTAATGATTCGAAATAATATACTAAAGAGTATTGTATGTAGATTAAGAGAAAATATCAAAGTCTTCCATAAATTGAATTAGATGTGCTTGTTTGTGATGTAATACAAGCTGACTATGGGTGGCCAACATGGGAAACTCGGGTTAGGCACAAACGTGTAACCGTTAGAGGGGTCATTATTTCAATAGATCGAATTCAAAAAACACGCATTTAATTTGACAGGTCATAGGTCATCTTGGTTTGGTCACATTCAAAAATGATGGTTACCCAAATAGGTTATAAAGAATGAAAGATCAGTTATAGGTTGGGTACTTTTGACCTCTCAACCAACTAACATGATACTTGCAAACCCGAATTATTATTTCGTCGGGTCAGGTCTAGTTACAGGTGAACGGGGCTACCCGAAAGCACAAAAAGAAATTGATTAAATTTGACCCATTCAAACCGGAAATTGCCTACCTGTAACTCGGATGACCAGTTGACTTAATTAACGGGGTAATGAATAGCGTGTATGGGTTAGGTACTTTCTACCCACAAAGTCGTTCATTGAAAATGACTCCGATTTCTGGTTGAATAGTTTGGTCACCTCAAGTTGACCCAAGTCAGTATGTCATCTACTCAAAATGATTAGTTGTATGAATCACGCAACATCAATGGCAAATGAATATATGGAATGCTCATTGCATTACTTAGTAATCCCAATCACTTTCCCATTATCATTGAAAACTGTGAACCAAACAAACCGTTAGTATTATTATCCTACAAAATGTGAAAAGTGTATTACATGTGAGTCAAATAACATTAAACGGTAACGGTAAAACTCAACACAATGAATGTCAAATTTGTTAATCACACCCAGTGTAAGTTAACGCATAATCACTTACATTTTAAAGCACTTAATCCTAATTTCAACCATAAGCGCATCTTTTATTTTCATATTTCTTTCTTTTTAAGCAACTCGGTGAGTTATAATAATTACTTCACCAAATTTGTTTGATCAAGTTGCGAACTCTTAAAACATTGAAATTGATTGATCAAGTCACTCAGCCCTTCATTAAACTACTTGGGTTATGAGTCAAACATGTTGAGTTTGATTTCGATTGATTATTTAGTATTACTAAAAGCTTCATTTTTTATTCTATTGTATTTTTTTATATAGCCAATGAATAGAGCAGTAAAATGCTTTGTTTGTATTCTAGGATCATCTTCTTTTCTCTATTAATTCTATTAATTCTTAAGAGCACCAAAGTAACTACCTAAAAAGCTCACTTCATTTCATACGATTGTGAAAATATAATTAAAAGTAGAATTTCTCCTAGATTTGAACCTTGTAAAATTACATTTGACCCAATGCTCTCCCATCTTACACATAACCTTTGAAATTTCTAATGCTATTTACAAAGTGTGATCCATAAGGTTAAGTGCATGTAGTGCATGTATGACACACCAAATAAGATATCTAAGATCTGATTTGTAATAAAATTATGTAGCTTGATTAGAGTCCAAATCATGCAAGAAATACAATAAAAGTTAGACTCGACATAAAAAAGAAAGACATACTTGAACATATTAATCCAAACTAAAACAAAGAAAGATTGTCGACTTGACGACTCCGCAAACTCTCTAGGTGCGATTGCATAATGTAACTTCTATCTACCCTTTTCGATAGACAAAAAGCTCTCTTGATAGAATTTGGATCGAAATTAATAGTCACATGTATAGTCTCAATAGGAAATGAAGGCATATAGAAAGGGCAAAGATTGTGAGCAATAAAATTATGTTAATAAGCTTGCAAAGTTCTTTCACATATGTCTACATATGATACTATTATAGCATCTTAAAACCTCTGGAGATGGAGTTCGGGTATTAGTAGCACTCAGTAATGGAATGTAGGGGGGATCCTACAAGGATACCAACAATTGTAAATACTAAGAAATTCAAAGATAAAGAAATGTAGTAAAAAGAATGATAACTAACCACTTCAATAGCAGCTAATTTGTTGAAAGCCTTTATAAAGATATTATCCTCCGATAGCTTAGAGATAGTATACACGTGAAATTTGTTTATGAGGTCATAATCAGTAACCTCGACCCTTGCTAAACAACCACTTCTTCCCAATCATTACATTTAGAATGTATGGATAATCGTCCACATCATAATCACATATCTTTTTTAGAGTATAATTAAGCACTCTTTGAAATCACTATCAACATATCAATCGAAAAGGACAAAGGAAGCAGAAGGTGTGGTCAATGAGAACTATGTGTATCTTGAACCTGTTTTACAAATAAAAACCAAAACATGTGATTGTGTTAGCCTGTAAATTTAACAATGAAGGACAAGTTAAATTTGTAATATGTTTGCCATAAGGAAAAGAAAAGTAGAATGTGTGCATTATAATCTGAAATGACATTAGTAATGCCATGACCACAATCTGGGATGCATGTGTATTATTTGGCTCCTTATGTATTAGACAAAATTATAATTTTATAATTATCTCATTATATGAGGGTACAATATGTAAATATGTGTATTATATATATCTCATGTATTCAGCATAATACTCAATGAAATCAGAATTACAATTACAATATACGTACCAAGTTTAACTTTATGAACAATGATTCAACTCCATCTTTGTCACTTTGAGATGTGACTTTTCGGTTGCACTTCCAACAAGTAATGTAGTACCATAACTCTTCTGATTTTTTTTAAATAGTGATTGTAGCAACTGTGACACATGTTGTGACCCTGGAATGATTAATTATAGATACAAAGTAGTTAATTAGAATAATAAATACAAAATAGTTAGTCAGAAAGTTAATTGCTACAAGCGTACAATTAATGGGCATGAAATTGATGTAACAATTTGATGTGCGGTGCCAAAAGAAAAAAAAGTAAATAACTAAACAGACCCAGAAAATATTATTAAAAATCAATGAAAAGATATACATAGGCTACTATTGACATAATGCATGAAAATAATGCCATACTATACCTACAACATGTCTGAAAGGACGCATCTTGTTTTGGAAAAGAAAGAATCGTGTTTTTCAGGAGCACGGTGATTTGGCAGTGACTTAAGTTTTAATAAAGGGGAGTCATCACCATACTTTGAGTGAACGTTGGTATTTGTGATTAAAATGTGCAAATGCTAATGAATAATACACATTCCATCAAGTGCATTATGATATTCTTCATCCACGTCATGTTAATCGCAATGAGATACTACTGCTAGATTTCTACGCTTTGAGTTCTTGAGAATTTCAGCAGCCAAAATGCAATGATATTCAAAAGTACTTGAATCCAAACTCAATTCATGAAAACAAAATTATGATAAAGTTTAAGCAGCTGCATATCCGTAGTCTACATAATAAAGACTATCTAGAATATATTTTGTGATGAACTGGCATATTAGAACCATAACTTAGAACTTGCTGATTTATGTATTCAAGTATTTGATTTTAGATTTGACGAATGGAATATCATAATTTTAAATAAGCAAAATCAACTTTGATGAGTAGATTTAGAACAATCATTCTGATAAATGTTTTATATTCGCCTCTTTACTACTTTTTAAAACACTGCACATGCTATGACATGTTACCAAACTTGTGACATGTTACTAAACCCGTCCATTTTGTCACCTTAAATGGATTTCAGTTTCAGGTGGTACACTGGATAGGTCGACTAACATGTCCAAATGTACATTGAGCAAGAATTAAATATTGTTTTGATCACAAACAAATATTATACGATTTAACTATAATAAAAGGATCCTTACACGTTTCAGCTCAAAAGTTATTGTACTTATTGATCACTTAGATTTTGTCAAGGACCTGGTAACTGATAGACAACGGCATATACAACTTCTAATTTTTATTTAGCATAATAAGCTTTAGAAGAGTAGCATACCATTAGCCGAATATAGCAGCTAATACTCCAAAGTCGAGTCAATGGCTTATAAATTCATTTCGGATATACTTGAGAGATTTTAAATAGCACAAGCAAGGTTCTTAAAAACAACAAACCCCACCTGAAAATAACCAACATAACAGCATAAATAACAAGTATCTTTCAGAAGCAACTCATACTTGAATATAGATATGTGCTTAAATTCCCAGTGCTTACTCGATGCAATGGTGGTTACGGGACTGCTAATTCTCGAGTAGGAGTAGATTAGGCCCTACCCTCACAAAAAAATGAAGTTATCAATAACATCTAAAAGACATCAACATACAAAAAGACATGACTTGCAACTTTGAGAATTCAATCATCGACAAATGGGTAACTATTATGCCAGTAAGGTGTGCAGACTTTTACGCTTGTCACTCCATTGATCATCACCTAAGGCTGGTTGAGAGTTCGTCACCCCTAACCAAGGACCAAAGTCTTTGGTGTAACTGACAATCACATTCCCACATTCCACAGACATTTACCGCTTTGAGTAATGCAAATCGTTCCCCTCATCACGAGAAAACCCCTTATTAAACAATTACCTACAAATTCATGGATAGCTATGTTAGGAAGAAGGTCATAACATTGAAGAACTAAGACGATCATATACTATAATGCCAACCCCTACTAAAAAATATGTTAACTTCCTATCCAAGCCACCCATTTTACCAACTCTGAAAACCAATTCACGTTAAGAAAACATGGTGCCTAGTGGCTAGTGAAAGTGGTTAGATCTCGCATGTTTGGTTTCATGGTCTCTCACCCAAACCAGTAGCTTTTAGCTGCATATACTAAGAACAAATACTGGTCTCAAAAAAGTAATTTAACATATAAACAAAAAAATAATAAGAATTAAAAAAATTAAAATAAAATATCGTAATGCTAGCATAAAGCATGTTAAGAATTAAGGTAGCCAATATCAGTTATATACATGCCTATTTTGACACCTGTATAAAAAAGAATGAATAAAAAGACTTTGACTAAACTCCACCTACTTTTATAAAAGAACTAACATTATAAGAATCAATGTCGCACCCCCAAATTCGGGTTGCGGAAGAAAATCGGGTCGGGGCGCGACTAATCAATAATCACAAGCACAAAGATATAATGAACGACCACTAAATGCGTCGTTTTACATTGTATTGATAAAACCAAAGTTTACATCAAAAATATTGTTTACATTAGCTCAGTTCCTTAAAATTGAGAGATTTACATTACATAGTTACTTATACAAAAATATAATAATGCAACTAAATCTCTAATTGATTGAATGAAGACTCGAGCTAATGAATCCTGTTTGGGGAGCCAACCTACTGCTGAGTACCTGTGATACATGCTAAAATGGGTTAGCAAAACGCAGGTGAGATCACAGGTTTGTATGTCAACACATATTGTATGAACCGCAAGATTTAATTGAATTTAAATTGCAATTAAGCAAAATTAAAGTTTTACAGCCATGAGCACATAGTCTGAGCTTAACTCGAGATTTCAGGTCCACATTTAAGGAATCCTGATCGAGGTGCCTCCCACGAGTACCTAATCTACACTCGTCTGAACAAATATTAGTACGTCCGTTTACTCAGTTAGTGCATGCTAACCCGAACGAGGAGGGTCAATCCAATATGGTACCATATACTAATATTCACGCTACAACGTATCACCAAACTATGCTGAGGAGGGCTTTAAAGATTAGTGAGATAACTCATGTAGTAATTATTTATTTTCGTACTCGCGTTCATATAGTTAAAATAAAACGAGCAATGATATCACACCCCTGAGTAAAACAGTAAAATAGGGGCTATGAGACTCACCTGAGTCTGGAGAGTTTAACTAATTAAATTTGAGTTGATTAGCCGAGTAATGATGTCCGAAGACTTGTAACCTGAGAGTGTCCACGACACGCGATGATTATTAATTGATTAGGTATCTTAAAAGGCTACATTTGTAGTTGCTCGTCCAACTAGAATGTCCAAAGGACTACGATTTGGTTGATTAACTTGAGTTTTGAAAATGTGTACGGCCTGTTGGTGATTTGTTTGCAATAATAATCTCACATTATTATTTTGATTTTAGAAAGGTTTTATACTTAAAAAGTATTTGTAAACTTTAAGTGACGGGGGTCCAGGGGCAGCGCCCCTGGTTAGCGGGGTCCCAGGGGTGGCAACCCCTGGCGGGGTCCAAGGGGCTGGCCCCTGGTTGGGGTTGAGATGCCAAGTCAGCTCAAATTTTTTTTATTTCTACTAAATTGCTTTGGTGAAAAACGCATCTAGACTTGAATTTGGGTGAAATCGAGTGATAAAATTTTAGGTCTCGACACTTAGTAAAATTTGTGTTTTCTTGGTTCTGTTTCATGCGACATAGCGTTCGACATACGGCTTTGTGTCGCTAAGTGCGACATAGTCTGTTGTGTCGCAGATCATGTCTGCGACATAAGGGCTTGTGTCACTAAGTGCGACATCCGCAATTTAATGCGACGTAAGGCGTTGTGTCGCTATATGCGACGGGAATGAGTTTTGCGACATAGTGTTTTGTGTCGCTATATGCGACGTCCGTAATTTCTGCGACATAATTTGTGTCGTTGTATGCGACATCCGTGATTAGTGAGACATAGTGGCTTATGTCGCTATATGCGACATAAGGCTAGATTTAGCGACATAAAAGCTTATGTCGCAGGTGGCCTGGAGCCTCTGCGACATAACGCGCTGTTGGCCGGAAAATGAGCCGAAAAGGTGTTTTCCGGCCTCTGTTTGACTTGAAACTTTTACCGAACCCGTATTTGGACATTATGAGCTTAAATAACCCATAAACAAGTAAAAATAATTAAAATCGAAGTGTTTCGGGTTTTCTCGGAAACTTACAAACTTTACGCCGGGAGAAACCGAAAAGGTAGAAACGTAGATCGTGACTTCGTGAATCTTTTCTTCCAAACGAGCGTGATGATTTAAGGTGGTTTTGATGGTGGAAGTAGTGGTGGTGGAGATGAGAGGAAAAGAGTAGGAGAGAGAGAAAGAGATGGTGATAATGAGGAGTGGGGAGGGGTTTTTCCTCCATTTTGGGCAGATTTTTGGGAAGAAAGGGGAGGAGAATCTCCCAAATTTTAATCCCCGCGTTTGCGCTCCGTGCGGTGTCCGTTTTCCCTCTCGTTTAAACGTTAAATAAATATTTTATCCTTTTAAATATATGTTTTAAAATATGAATGTTTATTCAATATTCTTGTTGAAGTATTTTACCAAATACTTAATAACTTAAATGGATTCGTTTGTTTGTGTGTTTAACATTTTTATCGCGTGGACGTTTATTTGTACGATACAAACTAATCACGAAATATTATCAAAATAATATTTTGGATATAATGTTTGTACTAAATAATATTACATTATTTAATAAAATTGTTCACCAACGTCCGTATAAATTGAATCGAATTACATTCGATTTGGGTCGCGTACGATTTTATCAAATCTCATAATTGTATATATTCATCAATGTATAATTTGATACATTAATTAGCCTAATAAAAAACTAATTACATGTATTAACAATTGATTAGACACTAATCACTAGTCCTAATTTGACGGGTGTCACATTCTCCCCCTGTTAGGAGAATTTCGTCCTGAAATTTAACTTGAAGTCGTGTTTGAGGTAGTGTCAGTGAATAACTGATGATACTTGAGTTGCATATGGTCCTCCCATTCCCAGGTGAATTCCGGCCCACGCCGCGAATTCCACCTGACTTTGACAATGGGAATACGACTTTGTTTGTGTTGTTTGACCTCACGGTCCATGATTTCTGCGGGTTCTTCAACAAAATGAAGCTTGTCGTCAACTTGAATTTCATCGAGTGGAATGATAAGTGTCTGATCTGATAGACATTTCTTCAAGTTAGAAATGTGAAAAGTGGGATGCACGCTGCTGAGCTCGGATGGCAGCTGCAATCGATAGGCCACTGGACCAATCCTTTCGAGGATTTCGAATGGTCCAATGTACCTGGGATTTAGCTTCCCGCGTTTGCCAAAACGAATGACACCTTTCCAAGGTGAAAATTTGAGTAGTACTCGATCCCCAACCTGGAACTCGAGTGGTTTGCATCTCACGTCATCATAACTTTTCTGACGATCACGTGCGGTTTTGAGTTTTTTTTGAATCTCGAAGATTTTCTCGGTTGTTTCGTGGATGAGTTCAGGACTAGTGAGTTGACTGTCTCCCACTTCGGTCCAACAGATAGGTGATCGGCACTTACGATCGTACAGTGCCTCAAAAGGTGCAACGTTAATGCTGGTGTGATAGCTGTTGTTGTACGAAAACTCGCACAATGGTAGATATTTTTCCCAGTTTACAACGAAGTCAACTACGCAGGCTCGTAGCATGTCTTCCATTGTCTGAACTTCGTTCACTTTGGCCATCGGTTTGAGGATGGTTTGCGGTACTCATATCAAGACGGGTACCTAATGATTTTTGAAGTGATTGCCAAAAAGTGAGATGTGAAATGACTATCCCTATCGGAGATAATCGAGATTGGAACACCGTGTAGATTTGTGTGAGGCGTTCTATTTTGTCAGTTTCCTTGATTGCCAAGAAGTGAGCAGATTTCGTGAGACGATCGATGATCACCCAAATGGTATCGCAACCGCTCGATGACTTTGGTAGTTTGGTTATGAAATCCATGGAGATTTGCTCCCATTTCCATTCAGGAATCTCGGGTTGTTGGAGTAAACCAGAAGGTTTTTGATATTCGGCTTTGACTTTTGAGCAAGTAAGGCACCTGCTGACGTATGTGGCGATTTCAGCTTTCATGTTCGGCCACCAATAGAACTCTTTGACGCCATGATACATTTTGTCGGATCCCGGGTGGATAGAGTATTTAGACTTGTGAGCTTCATCCATCACCAAGTCTCGCAGGTGCCCAAAACTAGGCAGCCAGATTCGGTTAGAGAGGTACCTAACTCCGTTAGATTTGATTTCAAATTGTTTATCCATGCCTCGTAAGGCTTCATTTTTGATTTTATTGGGTTTCAGAGCTTCGAGTTGAGAAGTGAGAATCTGAATGTTTAGATCATTGTGAATGGTCATATTGAGGGCTTGGACTCGAAGTGGTTTCGTTCGTTTTTTTCGACTGAGGGCATCGGCAACAACATTTGCCTTACCCGGATGGTATTTGATCTCACAATCGTAGTCGGTGAGCAACTCGACCCATCGATGTTGCCTCATGTTGAGATCCTTTTGATCAAAGATGTGTTGGAGACTTTTGTGGTCGGTGAAGATTGTGCACCTAGTGCCGTAGAGGTAATGTCTCCATATTTTGAGAGCAAAGATGACAGCTCCGAGTTCGAGATCATGAGTAGTGTAGTTCTTTTCATGGATTTTGAGCTGTCGCGAAGCATAAGCAATAACTTTGTCTCGTTGCATCAGCACGCAATCGAGACCTTGATGAGAAGCATCGCAGTATACCACGAAGTCATCGGTGCCTTCGGGTAAGGATAGAATTGGAGCACTGCAAAGCTTTTGTTTCAGAAGTTGAAATGCTGACTCTTGTTTGTCAGTCCAATCGAACTTTTTGTCTTTCAGAGTCAGGGTTGTGAGTGGTTGGGCTATTTTCGAGAAATTTTCAATGAATCGCCGATAGTACCCAGCAAGACCCAAGAATTGGCGTACTTCGGTTGCAGATGTTGGTGCTTGCCAGCACTTGATAGCCTCGATTTTCGATGGATCGACATGGATTCCTTGACTATTAACAACATGTCTAAGGAATTGAACGGATTGTATCCAGAACTCACACTTGGAGAATTTGGCATATAACTCCTCGTATCTGAGTAGTTCTAGGATGGTTTTGAGGTGTTGCGCGTGTTCTTGTTCATTTCGTGAGTATATGAGAATGTCGTCGATGAAGACAATGACAAACTTATCGAGGTAAGGTTTGCACACCCGATTCATAAGATCCTGAATACAGCCAGTGCGTTTGTTAAACCAAAGGGCATCACCTGAAATTCATAATGCCCGTAACGAGTTCGGAAAGCAGTTTTTGGGATATCGGTGTCGCGAACTCGAAGTTGATGATAACCTGACCGTAGATCGATCTTTGAATAAATGATCAACCCTTGTAGTTGGTCAAACAGTTCATCGATGCGAGGGAATGGATATCGGTTCTTGACGGTCAACTTGTTCAACTCTCGGTAGTCGATGCACATTCGGAAGGAACCATCTTTCTTCTTCACGAATAAGACCGGAGCTCCCCAGGGTGAAGAACTCGGTCTAATGAATCCTCTATCCAGGAGTTCCTGTAACTGGGTGGACAGCTCCTGAAGTTCGGATGTGGCTAATCGGTATGGTGCTCGAGCCACGGGTGCAGCACCTGGCACGAGATCGATTGAGAATTTGACTTGTCTTGGCGGTGGTAGACCAGGCAGTTCTTCGGGAAAGACTTCTGGAAAGTCTCGAACGATGGGGACATCCTCAAGTTGCTTCCCCTCCGACTTTTTCTCCATGATGTGTGCGAGGATTGTCGGATACCCTTTTCGTAGAAATTTTTGGGTTTTCAAACTAGAGATGATGTTTAGTCTCGTCCTACTGGTCTCCCCCTGTATGATCAAAGTTCTACCGGCGGCGAGAGGGATGCGAACGATCTTATCGTAACAAACGATTTCAGCTCGGTGTCTGGACAACTAGTCCATTCCTATGATGACGTCAAAACTTCCAATTTCAACGGGCATAAGATCGATTGAAAAGGTTTCGTTGGCTAGGTTTAAAGTGCAATTAGGTATCACACTATCGGTTTCTATGAGTTTACTGTTCGCTAGTTCTACAGTGTACTTAACATCTAGAGCAACAGGGGTGATGTCAATCAATGGGTAAAATTCATCAGAAATAAAGCTTCTATCGGCACCAGGATCAAATAGAATAGAAGCAGTCTAGTTGTTGAGGAGGAACATACCCGAGACCACATTTGGGTCTTCGCGGGCGTCCCCAGAGTTGAGTACGAAGGCTCTACCTCTAGCATTGTTGTTATTGTTGTTGTTGTTCTTCAGCTTCGGGCATTCATTCCTGAAGTGCCCGGTGTTCCCACATTCGAAGCAGGCTCTAGGCGGCCTGGTGTTGTTGTTGTTGGAGGTATTGTTGTTGGATTTGGGAGCTCGGCAATCTTTGGTCGAGTGCCTGTGTCTCCTGCAGTTGTTGCAAGGGGTATTGCATTGACCCTCATGGTGGCGGTTACACTTGGAACAATAAGGTTTGTTCCCCGTATACCCGCGTTTGGGTTCAGTGTTGGAGGTGTAAGCTTGGATGGCATTGGGTTTCTTGTTTGTTTGGTCGTGGTGTTCAGTAGGTTTGCGTTTGTTGTTGGAAGGGGTGGTGGATGCTTCACGGCTGACAATCATCGCCATGAGTTCATGTGCAAGCCGGATAGCACTTTGGATGGTGGTTGTCTTGGATGAGGTGACATTTCCCTGGATGTTCACTGGGAGGCCGCGGATGTATTTCTTGATGCATTTTTCATCCGTGTCTACCAAACCCCGACATAGAAGGGCGAGTTGCTGGAATTTGGTGGTGTAACCAGCGATATCATTGCCTTGAACAGTTAAATGCTAGAATTCTTCCTCCAACCGGTGGAGTTCCTCGGTGGGGCAATATTCGTCCCTTAGCATTTTCTTCAGGTCTGCCCAGGGGAGTTGGTTTGCTACATCAATGCCCACAGAACTGACATGAGTATTCCACCATGTGAGTGCACCTTCTTGAAAGGTGTAAGCAGTGAATTTGACCTTATTATCTTCTGTGCAGTTGCACAAACCGAAGTCAGATTCAATCCTTTCGATCCACCTAATTAGACCGATGACACTTTCCGTGCCCTTGAAATTTAACGGTTTGCAGCTGAGAAAATCCTTGTAAGAACAAGGCTTGATGACAGGAGTAATTTCTGGAGTATCATTACTCCTCCTGGAGTTTTGCGGTGAATCCCGAGTAGCCAGGGCTTCGGCCGCAGCTCGAGAAATGATGGCAGCAATTTCTGCATCACTGTAACTTTTCTTCTTTGGCGGCATGATTCTTCAAGAGAGAAATAAAAGGTACATGAGAGATGGTACAAGAATAATAAGCACGATAGATGTACATATATAAAAGTGGTAATATACAACATCACATGGTAAAATCGCAATGTAGAAATAACGGGAGAAGTTGTCAATTCATAATATGAAGTTGAAGGATTACAGACAATTTCTAATTAGGAGTTTCAAAAGTCACAGACTTAGAAGTTTTACAAAAGTGCCAGGAATTATTACATCCGGTCGAATTACATAGGTCCTACGAAAGCATGATAAAGTATAGATTTAGCCTAAGCTAATCCTGTCGTAGATTGAGTTGTGGTAGTAGTGCGGTGAGATGGTCCACAGATTCTGCAAGTCTTCTAACCATTCGGAGGGCGTCCTCGGTTTCCCTTAGACGTGTCTCGCACTGGTTCAGCCTTGATTGTAGGACGGAAATTTTGTTTCGGTTGCCAATCACTTGGTTGTGGACAACCTCCATAGTTTCGATGGTTTCACCCAGACGGTTGTCAAGGGTGTCCATGTGGTTGACGGTATTTTCGTGATCTTCAGAGACTTGATTGATACGTTCGAGCGATGTGAGTCTCCAGTTTTCGTTGGTTTCTTGTAGTTCGATATCCATTGTATCAAGTCGTTGCTCGTGTCGGTGTAGCCTAGTGGCTAAGTCCGACAACGTGAAGTGAATGGGGTATGGGTCAGCTCAAGGCAACCTGGTGTTCCTCCTAGCCACCCTTGGGTTTCGTGATCCATACGGATGAGAGCGTGACGAATTGGGTGGTGTGTTTTCCATTCTGAGACAAAGCGTTAGAAAGAATGAGGCCTATATTCATATAATACATATATATTATAGTCTAAGATATTGAGCATGAGAGAGGCCTATCTACATATATTTATATATATATATATATATCATATAATAGCCTAAAGTGTCTAACACATACATGTTTGAGTCCCGGTTCTCTCGAGGTCAGAGTCAACAAGTGTATCCTGTTCAGTCATGACTCCTTTCAGATTTCACATCATATTCTTTTAATTGTACATAGTTGATTAGGCTATGTTAAATTAAACCAATACAATGCAGTCACTGAACCTAATCATACTTAATGAGGAATACTGCCTAACGGTCATAGTCTAGGCCCACTAAATGCAACCTAGTTCACTATAACTTTAGGCTCTGATACCAATCTGTCGCACCCCCAAATTCGAGTTGCGGAAGCGAATCGGGTCTGGTAATTTCCTTACTTTGAATAATTATTTAATAAGTTATAAGTAAATTTAATATTATTTGCTTATGCGAAACTTATTGTGAATAGTGTAATATTATTTATTTTAAATAGTTATTGGTGACAGTGCAATAAAATAATTATTTTCGCAATCGGTTTTTAAGTTCCAGACTGTAGATTTAGAACGGGTATTAAAAATACCTAATTTGGGTCGGTTTTGAAAGGAGACCGACCTAAACTCCACCTAATTCTTTCCCAAACTCAGTTCATCTTTCTTTCACATACTTTCAATTTCAAGAACATCAATCTTTAATCAAATTTAGTGATTTTAAGTTGTGAATCTGTACAAGTAATCATCTTCTAGCTTGCTAGTAACTTGTTCTTCACCAAAGTGTAAGTATTTTAATTCTTTGATTTTATCATTGAGGTTAAGTGTGAAATTATGTAAATTCTTTAGTGTTGAGTTGTTAATAACAATTATTGATATTATATATGATTGTAAACTGATTTTGTAGCTTAATTTTGTGAGTTTAAGTTCTTCAATGGTGATTTTGAAGTTAAGTGATTGACCTAAGTGAGTTAATTGGATTTTGATATGGAAATGATGTTAAATGAGGTTTTTTGATGCTAATATAAGTAAGGTAATGTTTATAGAGGTTAAAAACACTGTATTGTCAATTTTGTAACTTGAAAAGTGTTGTTGGATTAGTGTTTAGTCGAGCTGAGATTTTGCAGAAATAAGTTGCAGGTCTTTTTCTGCAAGCTCACACGATCCCAGCTTTAGATTTTGGATCACGTAAGCTAGTTAATATCATCCAAAATATCAAAGTTTGCCTTGGATATGCGATCCCACAAAAGTTTCTGGATCGCGTATGTTAGTGCAAAATGGTTACAGAAGAAAATGCACTTGGATACGCAATCCCAACTTTGATTCTTGGATCGCGTAAGCAAGTGTAAATTGGTAACATAAATATTTTCACCAGGCTACGCGATCCGGCTAGGAATCCTTGGATCGCGTATGCAAGAGTAAATTTGAATGTTTGGTTAAAATCTTATATTTTGATTTAGTTGATTTAGATTATGAATGAAAGTTGTTTATTTGTTTAAATACTTAGTATTTAAGTTTATTAAGTGGAAGAAGTAAGTTATTAACTTGTTGATTTTGTATTCTCAGATAAACAGAAGACTCGGTGATATAGACATCCTGAGTGTGGAGGTGAAAGAGGTATCGGTGAGTGGATTTATAACTCACTCTTTGATTTAGTTGTAATTACTTTGATTACAACAAGTGATAGTTGTCATGTTGATAGAGTTAGTTAATTGTGTTATTGATTGAATCTTATATGCTAGTTGCAATATGATTACAAGTTGTTTTGAGGTCAACACGATGGTTGGGTTAGTTGGATATTGTGTGAATTACACATAGTCTTACTTCATTTGTTATGTGTAAGACTTGTGTTTGAGTACAATAATCTCTAACTATCGGTCTATTCCGTATTGGCCATATGGATTGTTGGACAAGTGTTCTTGAGAGCCACCGCGACAGTAGGGTTTCTCAAGGACCACCGATCCTCATAGTTGAATTGTTGATTGTTGATTTTGCTGTATAATATTGTTTGGTGTAAACAAGGGATTATACTAAGTTGATTAGTGTGTTATGTATTCATTCACTTAGCTTCATGCTAATCCCTCAATTTACTTCTTGCAGGTGTTATTTTGATATGTGGGTTGCAAGAAGGGACGAAGAATGTTTGATATTTAGCAACTCTGATATAGTTTTTCTGAAAACTATGTTTTTTTATATATTATAATACCCCGTTTATGTTATGTAATTAGTGGTTTTGTAAATATTTGACACATGATGAATGTTAATATTATAAGTTAATAAAATAATGTTTTGTTTTAAACGCTTCCGTAGTTGAAAATAATGAAATAATATCTTCCGAAAGAGGGGTGTTATAAATTGGTATCAGAGCAAAGTTTTGGGTGAATTTAGCATTGTAAAATGTTCAATCCCAAACTTTGATTGTGTTGAATCAAACATTCTTGTGTTGGGATTAGTAAGGAGGTGAATTAGTTAGTAAATAAATATTAACGATTAACGAGTGTTGAGTGTTGAGTTGATTTCAAAGATGGCAGATAATGAACAAACGACCGTGAACCCTAATAATGCCTCAAGGATTGATGCTCCACCGTCGGATACACATAACGAGAGACATGACCATGAGGGTACATCTAATCTTTCTCATGGAGAATCTAACCGAGATGATTATTTGCATCAATTAGAGGATGAGATAATTACTTTGAGGGAGTATAAACGCCAAACTGAAATTGAATCGTCTCAACAACAACGACTTATTTTCGGTAATGTTCCACCATCTCAATCAAGTAAACATTGTTCTTTTAAGACCTTTATGGCTAGCAAACCACCAGAATTTCACGGGAGTACAAATCCTTCCGTTACCTTAAATTGGTTGAGAGATATGGAGAGGAAATTTGATGTGACCCGTTGTGAGGAAGAATTGAAGGTTAATTATGCAGTCCAATGTTTAAAGGATGAAGCTATGGTATGGTGGGATTCTATCACCGGCCATTTAATTCAACCACAGAAAGAGTCAATCAGGTGGAATGATTTTCGCAATGCTGTGTTTAATCAATATTGTTCTGATTTTGATATGGCACGTATCAGAAGAGAGTTTGTGAGTTTACAGTTAACTGAAAATATGACGATTGATGAGTTGATATCACAGTTTTTGGATAAATTGCGATTTGTGCAACAGTGGGTACCTGATGAAAAGACTAAAGTTGAACAGTTTGTTGAAACCTTGCCACCAAATTATCGTACCACGGTGAGGTTAGCGGGTTCTTTGTCACAAGCTTTTACACTTGCTCGATCTGTTGACTGTGACATGAGAGCTCAAAATCTTCATGTGAAGGGTATATTATCTTCTAGAGATAAAGGTGATTCTTCAAGCAAGGGAAAGTCGAGATGGCAACAAAACCGACAAAGTAAGAAAAGTGGAAACAAAAGTGGATTTTCTGGGGTGTCTGTAAATTCTAATTGGTGTAGTTCTTGCAAATCAAAGCACACCGGTCCGTGTACTCCTCAAACGAACAAGTGTCTTAAGTGTGGTGAACTAGGGCATGAAATTAAAAGTTATAGGTATCCTAATTTTGTATGTTGGACATGTAAGAAGGAGGGACAACGGGTTGGTAATTGTCCCGAGGCAGGAAGGCAGGGTTCATCTTCGGTCGGGGGTTCATCATCTTCCGGTCAAAAGAGAAAGAATCCACCACCAGCAACTAGTAGGGCTTTTCAGATGACAGTCGATGAGGCTGTGCACACGGATGATGTTATCACGGGTACTTTCCTTATAAACTCTGTACCTGCACGTGTTCTATTTGATTCAGGAGCAAATTGTTCATTTATATCTGTGTGTTTTTGTGATAAACTGAATTTGAGCCCTACTTTGATTAATAAGCCGGTAGAAGTAGAGATTGTTAGTGGAAAATTAGTTCATGTTACCACCTCGGTGACTGGAGCCAATATTGTAATTGATGACCAAATTTTCCCAATCTCGTTTCTGTTAATGTCAATTCCCAGTTTCGATGTAATTGTCGGTATGGATTGGTTGAGTCACCATAAAGCCAGTATAGATTGTCATCAGAAGTTGATAAGGATCCCAATCTCTGAAAAGTCATATATTGTGGCTCGAGGAGAAAGGGATAGATGGCATATTCCTTTGATTAGCATGATGAAAACTAGGAAGTCGTTGTCTAAAGGTTGTGAATCTTATCTAGCTTATGTGATAGATGCCAAATTGGAAAAGAAAGCTATTTCCGACGTTCGGGTAGTTTCTGAATATCCGGAGGTATTTCCCGATGAATTGCCTGGATTGCCACCTATTAGGGAAGTTGAATTCCAAATTGACCTTATCCCTGATACGATGCCTATAGCAAAAGCTCCCTATAGATTAGCTCCATCTGAGATAAGAGAAATGATGAGTCAGATACAGGAGTTGTTGGATAAAGGATTCGTTAGATCTAGTTCTTCACCGTGGGGTGCACCGGTGTTGTTTGTGAAAAAGAAAGACGGGTCTTTCCGAATGTGCATTGATTATAGGGATTTAAACAAAAGAACTATAAAGATTAAGTACCCTTTTACCCCGAATAGACGATTTGTTTGATCAGTTGCAAGGGTCATCGGTTTATTCTAAGATTGATTTAAGGTCGGGTTATCATCAAGTTCGGGTTCGCGAACAAGATATTCCAAAGACTGCTTTTCGGACTAGGTATGGTCATTACGAATTCTTGGTCATGCCTTTTGGTTTAACTAATGCTCCAGCAGTTTTTATGGATTTGATGAATCGTGTATGTCGACCCTTTTTGGATAAATTTGTGATTGTTTTCATCGATGATATTTTGGTATATTCTAAATCTGAATCAGAACATGAAACACATTTGAGATTAGTGTTGGAAACCTTAAGAAGAGAGCAATTATATGCTAAAATTTTGAAATGTGAGTTTTGGATTCGAGAAGTGCAATTTCTAGGTCATGTAATCTGTAAAGATGGTGTTAAAGTTGATTCCTCTAAAATTGAAGTTGTGATGAATTGGAAAGCTCCAAAGACAACATCTGAAATAAAGAGTTTCTTGGGATTAGCGGGTTATTACAGGAAATTCATTAAAGATTTTTCTAAACTTGCAAGTCCGTTGACTAAATTGACCCGTAAAGATGAAAAGTTTGTTTGGAGTGACCAACAAGAACACGCATTTCAAACTTTAAAGAAATTATTGTGTCAGGCCCCAGTGTTAGCATTACCAAATGGATCTAATGATTTTATTGTCTATTATGATGTGTCATATGCTGGATTGGGTGGTGTTCTTATGTAACGGGATAGAGTTATCGCCTATGTTTCTCGTAAATTGAAACCTCATGAAAGGAACTATCCCACTCATGATTTAGAGTTAGCAGCGGTTGTGTTTGCATTGAAAATCTGGAGACATTACTTATATGGTACAAAGTGTGTTATTTATACAGATCATAAGAGTCTCCAGTATGTGTTTTCTCAGAAAGAATTGAATATGCGACAAAGGAGATGGTTGGAGTTAATCAAAGATTATGACTGTGAGATTCGATACCATCCAGGTAAAGCCAATGTAGTTGCAGATGCCTTAAGTAGAAAAGGTACTTCTAATAAATTTTATTTTCTGCGAGTTGATATTTCTTCGGAGTTAGTGGATAAAATCAAATTTGCACAAATAGAGGCTTTGTTGGATTGTAATTTGAAATCAGAAATCATGTTGAAAAGAAAAGATGACTTGGTTGATGATTCTAGAGGATTGAAAACTTTTCAGTCTCGAGTTTGGATTCCCCTTGTTGGTGGTGTAAGGGATATAATCTTAACTGAAGCTCATAAATCGAAATTAACTGTTCATCCTGGAAGTACCAAGATGTATAATGATTTGAAACCTTTCTATTGGTGGCCTACTATGAAAACCGATATAGCACAGTTTGTTGGTTCTTGTCATATTTGTGCTCAGGTTAAAGCTGAACATCAGAAACCGTATGGATCACTTAAACAGTTGGAGATTCCGGAATGGAAGTGGGAACATTTGACTATGGATTTTGTAACTAAACTTCCTAGAACGCCACGTGGAAATGATATGATTTGGGTTATCGTTGACCGTTTAACTAAAAGTGCACATTTTCTTACCACTAGTGAAACCGCTTCTTTAAGCAAACTGGCGCAATTGTATGTCAACAAAATTGTATCAAGACATGGAGTTCCATTATCAATTGTTTCAGATAGAGATTCTCGGTTTATTTCTCATTTTTGGCAGAGTTTACAACATGAGTTAGGCACGCGTGTGAATTTAAGTACGGCATATCATCCTCAAACTGATGGTCAGTCAGAAAGAACAATTCAGACACTTGAGAATATGTTGCGTGCTTGTGCAATGGAGTATGGTGGTTCTTGGGATTCTTATTTACCATTAGTGGAATTCGCCTACAATAATTCTTATCATTCCAATATCGGTATGCCGCCGTATGAAATGTTATATGGGCGACGTTGTAGAACTCCTACTTGTTGGTTAGAAGCGGGAGAGAAACAGTTTGCTGGGCCCGACATCGTTCAGATGACAGCCGATAAAGTAGCCATAGCACGTGAGAAATTGAAAGTTGAACGTGATCGACAGAAACAATATGCAGACCCAAGAAGACGACCAATGACTTTTTCTGAGGGGGAAATGGTTTATCTCAAAGTTTCCCCTTGGTTTATCTCAAAGAAGACGACCAGTGACTTTTTCTGAGGGGGAAATAGTGCATGCTAACCCGGACGAGGAGGGTCAATCCTATATGGTACCATATACTAATATTCACACTACAACGTATTACCAAACTATGCTGAGGAGGGCTTTAAAGATTAGTGAGATAACTCATGTAGTAATTATTTGTTTTCGTACTTGAGATCATATAGTTAAAATAAAACGAGCAATGATATCACACCCCTGAGTAAAACAGTAAAATAGGGGCTATGACACTCACCTGAGTCTGGAAAGTTTAACTAATTAAACTTGAGTTGATTATCCGAGTAATGATGTCTGAAGACTTGTAACCTGAGGGTGTCCACGACACGTGATGGTTATTAATTGATTAGGTATCTTAAAAGGCTACCTTTGTAGTTGCTCATCCAACTAGAATGTCCAAATGACTACGATTTGGTTGATTAACTTGAGTTTTGAAAATGTGTACGCCCCGTTGGTGATTTGTTTGCAATAATAATCTCACATTATTATTTTGATTTTAGAAAGGTTTTATACTTAAAAAGTATTTGTAAACTTTAAGTGACGGGGGTCCGGGGGCAGCGCCCCTGGTTAGCGGGGTCCCAGGGGTGGCAACCCCTGGCGGGGTCCAAGGGGCTGGCCCCTGATTAAAATGCATCTGGACTTGAATTTGGGTGAAATCGAGTGATAAAATTTTAGGTCTCGACACTTAGTAAAATTTGTGTTTTCTTGGTTCTGTTTCATGCGACATAGCGTGCGACATACGGCTTTGCGTCGCTAAGTGCGACATAGTCTGTTGTGTCGCAGATCATGTCTGTGACATAAGGGCTTGTGTTGCTAAGTGCAACATCCGCAATTTAATGCGACGTAAGGCGTTGTGTCGCTATATGCGACGGGAATGAGTTTTGCGACATAGTGTTTTGTGTCGCTATATGCGACGTCCGTAATTTCTGCGACATAACCATTTGTGTCGCTGTATGCGACATCCGTGATTAGTGCGACATAGTGGCTTCTGTCGCTATATGCGACATAAGGCCAGATAAAGCGACATAATAGCTTATGTCGCAGGTGGCCTGGAGCCTCTGCGACATAACACGCTGTTGGCTGGAAAAGTAGCCGAAAAGGTGTTTTCCGGCCTCCGTTTGACTTGAAACTTTTACCCAACCCATATTTGGACATTATGAGCTTAAATGACCCATAAACAAGTAAAAATAATGAAAATCGAAGTGTTTCGGGTTTTGTCAGAAACTTACAAACTTTACGCCGGGAGAAACCGAAAAGGTAGAAACGTAGATCGTGACTCCGTGAATCTTTTCTTCCAAACGAGCGTGATGATTTAAGGTGGTTTTGATGGTTATTTTGGTGGTGGAAGTGATGGTGGTGTGGTGGTGGAGATGAGAGGAAAAGAGTAGGAGAGAGAGAAAGAGATGGTGATAATGAGGAGTGGGGAAGGGGTTTTCCCCCATTTTGGGCAGATTTTTGGGAAGAAGGGGGAGGGGAATCTCCCAAATTTTAATCTCCGCATTTGCGCTCCGTGCGGTGTTCGTTTTCCCGCTCGTTTAAACGTTAAATAGTTATTTTATACGTTTAAATATATGTTTTAAAATACGAATGTTTATTCAATATTCTTGTTGAAGTATTTTACCAAATACTTAATAACTTAAATGGTTTCGTTTGTTTATGTTTTTAACATTTTAATCGCGTGGACGTTTATTTGTACGATACAAACTAATTACGAAATATTATCAAAATAATATTTTGGATATAATGTTTGTACTAAATAATATTACATTATTTAATAAAATTGTTCACCAACGTCTGTATAAATATAATTGAATTACATTCGATTTGGGTCGCGTACGATTTAATCAAATAGCATAATTGTATATATTCATCAATATATAATTCGATACATTAATTAGCCTAATACAAAACTAATTATGATTAGGCACTAATCACTAGTCCTAATTTGACGGGTGTCACAATCAACTCGACCTTTATTTTATAGAGAAAAAAGTACATACTTCTCATACTAAGAAAGAATACTTGAAACAAAATTCAAGGATGTTTTGAATTGTAAAAATGGAGATAGGAAGAAGTTAACTGAGATTGATTTCTACATCATCCCAATTCTGGGTCACCTAACCTAAGAAGAACAGAAAAAAATCATCTGAACAAAAACACTTGAAAAGAGAGCAATAATATGAAGAGCTACGTTTATAGTGCCTGAAAATATTAAGCAAATGGCAATTACGTTGTTAAAGAAATTTTTTGTACGTAGAATCGCAAATCATGGAGTGACCCTCTTGTCCGCTGTAAAAATGATTCTTGCCTTTCCTGCTTGTCAAATGATACCAGACATTCAATCAATTGCGTTGTGATATTGTTCATCCATGTCATGTTGATCGCAAAGAGATGGTAGTGCCATATCTCCATGCTTTGAGTTGTTTTGAATATAACCTGCCAAATTGTAATGATATTTAATAGTAGGTGAATGAAGACTCGATTAAAGAAAAATAAAACAAAAAGTTTAAGCATCAACATATCTATAAAATACATAATAATGTAGACTATATTTTGTGATGACTTGAGATATATGACTCAGATGTCCAACCTGCATAGGTCAAGATCTTTTAAGTTTGAGTAATGTTGATGGTTAGAAATAGAGGAGATAAAAGAAACCCATCACGACTGACCCATAAGGTCAGATCCAATGGAGCTGCAACAACTAAAATGAAATGGGTCAGTCGAGTTAGGGGACGAGTAAATTGTGAATACAATTGATAACTCTAACAATGATATCATCGTTGTAATTGATAACTCTAACAAATTCATACTCGTTACCAGCATATAATATACCTTTGTATCTATGTGTTCCTGTTCTTCCAAAGTCTTGAGTAGCAATAGATTGAGTCATACCCTCAACAAACCAGTTCAATAATTAGCATAAACAATCATGAACAACGAACTTAATGATGGTTAGACCATAAAAGTGCAGTATTAATAATGATTGTGTTGAATAAGAGTGGGATCTAACTAGTAAATAAGAGGCCACCGTGTCATTTAGCGTTACAGTAATGGGTTAAAATTTCACTCATCGCTCAATAGTGCATGTATAATGGTGGTTTTAAACATGTGTTCTGTCTGCGAGAGTTGCTGCAATTGTTGCAGTGTTGACAACTTCAACAAGGATCAATCTACAATATGCAATATGCAAATCAAAATTGAAAAAGATATGCCTAATAAATGATTGTCAACTATGGCAACACCAAAATGCAACTAATTCAATCCATACAACAAACTATTATAATCAACCCTGAAATTTAACATTCTTGTGATTTCAAAGTGTCAGTGGAGTTTTATATCTAAAACATTGTTATATATGGTATAAAGGGAATATAATATCATTTTGTGTTACGTTTGAGTTTGCATTCTCTCTTATTTCTGTAACTTGGTCTAACAATACAGTAAAACATTACTCGTTTAAATATGTTAGTGGCCCAGGCCCTGCACACATCAGATAAGATGGGTTGAAACTACTATTATTAAGCAAAAAAGAGCTTAAACTTCATAGCAAAAAAGAGCTTAACTTTCATACCTTTAGAGCTATCTTCTTGAGCTTGTTCATGAGAGAACTAAGTTAATTGGGTAGAGATCAAAAGTTTTATATGGTTAAAAACCATCTACATTGATACATAAATCCCCTGCAACAATTTCAAATAAATAGTGTAGTTAAGAAATCACGGAAAAATATCTTAAAAGATGATTCAATAAACTTAAGAAGAAGTTCGTAAGCAAAAAAATAAATAGAAGTGGCAGTCGAAAATGAATAAGATATAATATCTAATAGGTGCATATCTTACCAAGAAATATGATTAAAAGAACAGAGAAGCATGACGTAATCTTACCTAATTCAAAGTAATGAATATAAATTTTTTTTAACAATTCCTACTTATTGACGCATGGAATGCCCGCGAGGTCAAGATAGACACATAGATGGTTGATACAAGTGAAAGCCATGAGGACAAAAGAATTAAAATTGTAACTTCTTACTTGCTGATTTTGTCATTTATTTTACTGATCATATTATAAACATTCTGCCTTCTATTCATGAAAAAAGTCACTTACATTCACATTCTATACGTCTATTTTGTAATTATGCTCACAATAGAGGCAGGTAGCACACGCAAGGCGTACTAACTTCAACACATTCGACCCGTTAACTCATTCCTCTTGTAGCTAATATTACTTATAGCTGCAATTGATATTTGTAAAAAAAAAAAAATTTAAGTTGTCCTTCATTTCAGATGACCGAAGTTCTAAATTAATCAAAGAACAATTTACTGATAATGGGGGCAAGATTCAATATCGGATGCATTCAATTAAATTAATTGATAGTAAATTCATTAGTCTTATAGTTAGGCAATGGATGTAGATGAAATTAATAAGGGTGATTAACCAAATTATTAAACTTCCTAAGAAAGTATTAATCAGATTATATGAATAATTTAAATATCATAGAAGACGTTTTTTAAGAACCTGCATGATCACGATACCTCATTTTAGATACAAACTATCATGACACTAATGCTGGGTTGGAGCAATTGCAGTAGACCTTTTAGAGTGTTATACTTTCACCTAAAAAGTATAACCATAATACAATTATTTGAAACATGACCAGGGACAAACATATATAACTTTCATTTGAAAATGATTATAGAAGAAGGTTATAAGTAGATATGGAATCAGATCAATACTTTCTAATGCATAAATGATAAACCTATCCTATGATTATAGTTGTACAAAAAATATTGCAACAATTGTACGGACTTAGGGGAGTCTGCTGCAATTGATACAAACATATTTCAACATCTATTTAGCAAAGTAGCAATGTGAGTACTGTATGTTACTGTTGTATGACATACATAGAAGTTATAAGTTGTATGTAGATTAGTAGCATACCTTCAGTTACACCTATCACTGACCGAGCATACATTCAGATGTTGCCATGACGTCAGGGGTATACACGTCTTTGGCCAGTTTCAAGAAATTTGAAAGAAGCTCCTGATCATCAGGTGCCCCACAAACTTTTGACACAGTGACTTTTTTTCTTTTTTCCATCCAATAGATATGTATAGACATGAGAAAACAAAAGAAAAGAAACATACCAGGCAGATCCAACCAGGAGGCAAGTACTCCTCCTTTAACTTCTAACCGATTGTCTGCAAATTTTCATGCATTTTAACAGTATAAGATCAAACTTTATGAGTTTATATAAACTATGAAGAATGAACAATATTGTGGATAGAAATGCAAACATCTCAATTAATAGTTAGGAAGCAATTTAACCATAAACCGAGACATGCATTTCAAGAAACAGGGGGCGTCCACCTAATAATTAAAGAAGTTGAATAGCATTTCCCATCTAGTAAAACCTAGAAGTAGTTACCTGAAAATGAATAGAAAATAAAGCAACTTACCTGAAAATTGAGAATGAAGTACTTGTAAGAATGTTTATAGTTTCAGATAGTAGAGAAGCAAACAACAGCAATACCTCCAACCCTGTAAATAAAAGGAACTGACCACGAGCAGTTAAAAGAATGGAACTAAAAATTGCAGAAATGAAGCATATTCGGGTACTCTAATGTAATGGAATTTGTTTATTCCACAAATCTCAATTTGTTGACTCCATAAATGACGATGATAAAACACATCAAGGTTACTACCCGCCAACCTTTCAAACCAATTTAATCAACAACATATAACACACAACCTTCTCATGATAGGTACATGAAAATACATAACTTGAAAATTAGCATGAAAAACAAAAAAAATTATAGAGAAAAGAATCTGAACATAAAAATGGAGGAGACTAAATAGAAGAAGAAAGCCATCAAACAATCTCGTGGAGGCCTCGTGGAGGCGCTCTCACTTAGAAATAGCTTTCCTGTAGTAAAGTCGCTCATATCTCCATGCATCTACAGATGATAAGCAATCCAATAAATCAGAAGTAGAGTAGAATAAAGTTGTATGTGGTTGTTGTCCATCTTTCTCAAGTGTACCAGAATGGGATACTAATATCTCTCCTAGGAGCTCTTTGCAACTGAAACCGAAGCACTATGGCATCACACAATCTCCTCGCATCCGTAACCTGAAATGAGGATATTAAAACTGAACCATGTAAAGGGGGTGAATGGGTTACCAGCTCGTAGTCTCGTACCAAAGAATAAGGTCAAGTAATTTTAGACAAACACATAAAAAAGCATACTATAAAAATTGCTTCCACCTTATCTGATGTGTAGTTCTTTCCACGAGATGCGTCTTGCAGAATACGGGCCGAAACCTAAAAATGTAAAGCAAGTAGTAAAGAGCACATTAGTCATGACTGAACAAATGACAAAACAAAAAGGAAGAATGTGAAACTATTGAATCTGAAAGTTCTAACATTAAATTAGATTAGCATTTCAATAGTAAAATTACGCTTTATGATACCTAATAGGATGATTATTTAACATACCGAAAAAACAATTAAGTGTTCTAAGGTCGACACAAATACGTGATGAATCGTTACCCTACTCGCAGGATCCACCCATTTTACTATCTCTTGAGTGTTGACTATAGAGGAGGGTTAGTTCAAAGTTCAAATCTGTCCACATTATTATGGAAGTTTATGTTCAGGTCATACGAGCTGAGCAAACCTGACATCCATGAAAAAAATAGCATAAACAAAAAGGGACAACATGAAGCTTTTGATGAAGATATAGACACGAATGAAATACCTCTCATTTGAACTTGTAGTATATGTCATGACTATAGAACTTGAACCTTTGTTCTGCATAACACAAACGCAGTACTACTTACCTAGTATCCTAAAGACTACCAATTATTCACAATATCCTCATGTATTGATTGTAAAAGTATGCGTTAATTTGATATATACAGTCCCTATAATATCTATTATTGAAAAGTAATAATTGTTCCCCATAATCTCACTATCTTTACAAGTATGATCCGTTACAAGGATTAAACGTTGAATTAACTTAAGAGCAATTATGAAAGAACAATAATAATGATATTGGTCCACGAACCTCCTTACGTGATTTTCGTGGCTGCCTCACAACTAAAGGTACATCAACTACATCTCTAAAAGCAGGTACTTGAGAAGATTCTTTTTTTCAAAATGAATGAATTAGTAATCATATGTTGGATGTTTTAAAGCCTAACTGGACTTCAAACAAGAAAATGTATGAAACCAACGTACCTTGAATAGTAGAATTGACAACAATAGGGAACAAAGACATTTAGGGCAAAATTATACCTGGAGGTATCGCTCCCAAACATATGAATAGATGTTCCCAACGATAATGAAAATAATTGATAATCTCCATCTATGATTCATTGTTGGCAATTGATCATCAACAAGGATATTAATGAACGGGGAGGATTTTCAAATATAAATATGAAGTGTACATGAGCACATGTTTCGTTTGTAATTTATAATGCAAAGTTTTTCATACGATGACATATTGTGACGCGACATGTCTAATGTTATAAAATCTAGTAGAAGCATTATTTATATAAGCACAACCTGATGTTACATTTGTATAACATGTATGAATATGATATGAATACACAATACCAATGACATTAAATTTAACACAACGTATATTATATTATATATATACGAAATATACATTGTAATCATTTCTTGTTCAATATTGCTGATATACAATTTGATAACTTAACCAAAATTGTACATATGACCCACTTGCTTCATACTTCACACATAACTATTTAGATACAGACGTTTAATCTATCTAAGGAATAAGATTACGATGAACCATTACCTACAAAACGTTGAGAGAAGCCTACAGTACATCAAAAGAAAAGACTGTACTATAAACACATGTTATCCAAACAAACCCAACAACATATGTAGCTTATGTGTATACATGTACATCCACTTTCTCACTATAGTTGGGTAAATAACTAGGATAAAACAGAGCATACGCTGTACAAATTAAATGTGTTGCATATGAATCTTCTAGTTTTCAATAAATAAATTCAGGGCTTTTTATGCAATAGATAAATTTAGGATATTGACCTTATTAAATCAGAAGTTGTAAAACCATCACATAACCAAACCATGTAGTTGATAGTAAGGTTACCTTTTTTGATGGTAGAAAACTAATCTGTATAAATAGAAAATAAAAAATAAATAGTTGGCTTCGAACAACAATACTAATACGAAAAGGATAAAAATACAATATCACCATATTACAAAATTAAAAGGTAATATATAGCTTTATAAATAATGTATCGAGGGAAGATGGTTACCTTTGCTGATGGTAAGATGCCGTTGTGCATAAATTAGAAAAATACATAACAATAGGGGATCAAAGAAGGATATAGAGAATTAGAGATGATATAAATGAGAAATATAGAATAAATATCAAGGAGGGGTAGTTGATAAGTTGATAGAGATGAAGAAGACTAAGATCATTGATTGATGTCAAATTTTCACGCCGATATTGTTTATTTCCATTTAAAATATCACATGTATTGAGGGAAGATGGTTACCTTTTCCGATATTGTTCAATATTGTTAAAGACGCCCTGCTCATGCAACACATGTACATAGATTGCTTAAAACATGAAGCAAATTTCGAGTAAATATGTTGGAACTTTGAGGGGTTTGATGCCTCGTAAAAGAGAGTTTACGACATTATGTATTATTCCTTGAGACAAAGTTTCCACAAAGAACATGAAGTTTTTATATATCTATCTATATAATCTGTATAAGCTTTAAGTGTTACGTTTTAAATTTTAAATATAACTTTTTGGTTATTTAAAATTTGATTGTATAGTAATTCATATAGTAAATCGTATGAAGAATTATTAATATAACATGATAAATAGAGTTAAATTATGTAACTTTTATCTTAACATAAGCGGTATTCTATTTAGTTATAGTATCTTTTCATCTACTTCGATATATTTTAAACATTTTTTTATTATATCTATCAATTAAAGTATTTTTGGTGTCACCAACTTACCATTCAAAGAAAATCTAAAAAGGTTGATAAACCTTAATCATTCTCTCCGTCTCAAAATCAGTGTCTATCTTTCCATTTGACTTTGTTCCAAAATAGGTTTTCACTTTCAAAAAAAGATTATTAACCTTTTGATTTATCCCACAATAAAAAAAAATTCTTAAAACTGATACCCGTAAGTATGTGCAAAAAGTAAGAGTAATAATAATAATAATAATAATAATAATATATGATGTATTTAAATGTTTGTGAAATAAAGATAATAATAATTATTACAAGAACAACTACAACAACAACAACAACAACGATAATAACAACAATAATAATAATAATAATAATAATAATAATAATAATAATAATGAAAAAAGAAAATAATGATTTGCAAGCAACTAAATTCGAACCATGGTTGATTGTGAATAAGTAAGAGGCACCAACCAACCATATAGGACACTACTTATTTTAAATCTCACAAATAATTAATATAAGATGATAAATAGAGTTAGTTAGTGGAAGTTACTATTCATAATTGTGTCTCAATTGATATTAGTAGTAACGGGAGCGGGAGTTATGATGTAATAGATATACTGTAGGCGGTTTTAGGAGAGAGGAGAGGGATGCGGTGAGAGAGCAAATTGAAGATTAATTATCTTACACATCAGCGAATATGGGTTAACAACCTGACACATAAGCAAAGTAAACCTTTATTTATTATATATAATAATATAGGGAGACTTTCATTTGATTTGATTGACTTTTAGTCTTCTAGTTGTCAAAGTACAACTTAATTCGACTAGTGCTTTCCACCAAAGAAACATATGTCCCCAATGTATCAATATCGATAACTCTCGATCATCGACCGCAATTTCTGACCATCATCGTCCATGTTATCATCCATGTGTGTTACGATGATGTTACATCTTTCGACTAGTCTTCATGTCATTACCATCACATTCCCTAACCCACTCGGCTTTCTTTGATGTGATCTTGGAAAATAAATATTTACTTTTGGAACTTTGTGGTGAGTTATTTTAGGATTTAGGTGAGGAGATTGAGAGAAGAGAACGTATAAAAGTAGCATTGTGAGTCCCCCTCTGTCATATGTGGTGATTCAGTATTGTCGATAGTAGCTGCGTTATTGTAATTTATTGTTTAAAGAGATGTGATGGAGTGTTGAAAGAATCATCCATTCTTATAATATCATTTATTATAGAACATATTAAGTGGGCCCACGATCACGTGATTTATACTCTTTCTTATAAGATTTTCCACCTAAATTATTGTGTGTGCTTGTTTTTCCTGTTTAACGTGTATATTACTTTCTTATTTATCGGTGTGTGATTTCTTTTTGTAATGATGATCCTAACAAGTGGTATCACGGTGAGGTTCAGAGGAAAAAACTATACAACCGAGAGGAATCCAATGTGACACCAACTTTTTCAGGTTGTGATTATACATTAAATATTACATTTTTTTTATAAAGGAAGTTTGATTGATTAAAGAAGCGAATGTAATATTCAAGGAGCCTCAGGCTCATAAACATAATTTTTCCCATTGGGGGAAACACTTAAATGACGTTTATCTGTGAATGTTTTTCTATTTTAATTATGAAAGACATTTATATTGAATGATTTAGTACTAGTAACCATGGTTGAGCCTTCATCATGGGAATAAATAGGATAATAGGATTCTAACTGTAGTTTATTGGTCGTTAGGTCGGGAAAACTGTCCATGTAGCTAAGGTAAAGCCAATTGTTCGAGTTCGCGTTCTCGTTCGGGACAAGAGAGTATGGGACCTCTTGCTTAGGGCTTTGGAAGCAAGCAACCAACCCGGCAGAAGTCGATCGGAAGTTTACTATAACATAATCCTTACACATTCAGACCTTGATTTTTTCCTCGCTTCATTAGCAACTCAAAACAATCTTAAAGCTTACATCAATTGACCCAATACGTTAATTCAACATAATTTAGCATATGAACACTTTAATGGTCCATTTGGGCACTTTTGACCCGTTTACCAAATCAGCAATGATTCAACCAAGACATTTCCCATTTCCACATCTAGTTGACCATTTCAAAATAGTTGACTATATGTCAACATCAAATTCAACCAATAACTAAATTTGATACTTAGATATTTTTCTTTAATTTAATCAAAACAAGAACATCAATATTTATATTATCTACCTTGCTCCCCAAAAGCACATATGTAAGACTTTACATCATTGTTTGACTTTCAAAGTCAACATTCTATAAAAGTAAAACCACACACTTTATGTTTGACTTTAAAACATGAGCTTTTAGGCTAATTGTTCAAGTGATACATAACGATAAGTAAAAGAGAAAGAGTTTGACACTCACTACTCTTTCTTAATCGCCTTTCCCCATGATACCCACTATCACCTACAAATTTAAACACTTCAAAGAATAAGCAATAATGCTTAGTGAGCATATAGGCAATTAACTAAGTAATTTCACAAACTCATTCAACAACTAGAAACAAGTAACAAGAAACAAATAAGCTTAAACTAACAACCACTTGAACGTTAAGTTGAGATTAAAAACACTATGCGGATCTGCGGTCGATAGAAACAAGCATGCTTAGTATCATATCACGTCGATATGCAAACTAAGCTCCACAACTCTATGCTAACAAATTTAGTCAATCTCTACAAAGTTGTTCATTACACATAATTCACAAGAATAATCCACAATTAGAAACTATACAAGAAACAACCTAAACACCACTTGATTGTTCGATCCTCTTGCTCGGAAGCAATCCAGAAATACACAACCATTACTTAATTATTTTCCATACACCCACCTTTGCCTTCAAATGGTGATTTAGAAGATGTGATCAATGATAAGATTTCCAATTCTTTAGCACCTAACAATTGACACATAACACCACATTTAGATACTACTAATCAACAATTTCAACAATACTAATATCAATCCTACCCCCACTAGGATTGACTTCCACTTTCTTTGATCATAATACATTCTATTATCAACTTACTAATCTTTTTACTTAACTTCTTTTTCAAACATCATATTAATACTCTACTGACATTATTAATGATCTTTTAAATTGATTAACACCATCTCATAATAATTTAGTAAAAGCTATAAAATCACTCAAGAAACGAAAACTGACTCCTCCTACTCCTTCTTCTCCTTTAGGATAGGATCGTCGTTGGTCCTTCTTTCACTAATGATCTAATGATCTCACCATTTTCTAGTAGTTCTCGCGAACGCGCGAGGGACTATCCTTTCTATCGCTTGCCCTTTCTTTTCACTCTCAAGACAAGGCTCTCTCTCTCTTCCTCTCTTTTTGGGCATAGGTTCCCTCTTTGTTTTCATTTCATTGCCCTTAGCCTGTCGGTCGGCCCGGGCGCCCATGAGGTGTGATCTGCTTTCAGAATGATAAAAATAGTTTAATTACCACGTTTAGCCACTTTCAAATGTTTTCTAGTTGATTTTTTGCTTTTGATAAACAAACACAATATACAGATTATTTACGAACACTATAATCTACTAAACATATTTGAAACGCAAATAAAAACACCCCCTTTATATGAATTAGCTATTAGCTTTGTACCAACATTAACTTTAGCTATTAACCGATTATAGTCCATGATGTAGAAAAGGATACAACTATGCGTGTGTGAGTTTTGATTTGTGTAATGCGGCTTATAATTGGTGTTTGCTTATAAAATAAGAAAAAATTCTAAGTAAGAAGATTATAAGTGATTTAAAAGGTTGATAATATCGAGTCTGTATACTTGTAGCCCAATAGATATTATCCATTTAACAATTGTAAGGTTTTTTTTTTCTTTTTCTTTCTACGTAAACATTTAAAATATCAGTTATATACTCCCAAGTACAATTGTATATACTACACCGTACTAATAACTTGATCATTGTCCGTTACTATTAACATCAAAAGGTTTGTCGGAGAGGGTGGTTTGAAATGCTAATAGTCAACTTGAGGTTTTATGTTTTCATAAGAGAAAGAGAAATGATAATACAGTTTATAAGATAATAAAGTAATGTAGACTGAAAGAAGTAACAGAGAAGAAAGTAACGTCATTAGCTTATCTTTTATGCATACAATGTCATATTGTATACCAAAACAAAGGCAATTTACATTGATCAATAACATTCATGCCAAAAGTTCAAAGGATATATTAAATATCCCCTAATGAGAGAATATAGTGCAACCGAAAATGCATCACGCATCGAGTAATATGTATCTTCCCTAAGTAATGATGCATCCAAAAGAAAAGCAGTACCAGACTCTCGGGTTTTGTGACATATTTAAGCTAAATCAACGAGATAGTTTTTGTTGCTGACGGAAAGTGGTAAACGGCTTGGTTACGGAAGTGGTAAACGGCTTGGTTACATTAGGCTGAAAATACTTGCTTTTTTCATCTTTATTACGACCGAAATTAATCACGTGAGGACCACACGATGCGTTATAATAGTCAAAACCACCACCACCCTTGGTCCACCTTCTATGCCCCAGTCCGGTAAGCTTGTAAAAGTCTTGAGGATCAGACGAACCATCTACACAGTTATTTAAAATTAACAGTATCATATCCAAACATGTACTCCAATTTATTAAAAAAATAAAACTGTATAAATAGAAATTGAAACCTCAATATATTACTATTATTATTATTATTATTATTATTATTATTATTATTATTACTAGTCATTTAATATGGACACCTAGTTGAGGACAAAATGTGTCACATGACAACAAGATCTATTAACTAGTGGGTAGCTAGTTACATCAAAGAATCAATCCTAATTTCAAACATCAAGAAGAATAGCTGACCATTTGATGAAAAGAAAGTCTTCAATTTTGGCCTTTACAGATTGTCGATGTGAAATAGCAGACCCACGCAAAAAAGTGTTTGTAGAGAAAAGAAGAGGCAGAAATACTAACCTTCCACAGTTTCATACTCAATTTCGGATTCAGATTCCAGGCGAGGTTTGGCCCATGGTCTCTTCCCTGCATGAAACCAAAAGAAAAGTTGTAATTTATGCAGCTTACTTAATCTAATTCTAATGTAGTAATAAAGTGCTATGGGTAACCAACTTTATTGGAGGTGACAGATGCACCTTTTAAATCCAGATTAGGATGGGCCACAACCACTTTCGATTAGAATGACTTATATATTATTGATTGGTATAATATGATTGGAGAGGCTGTAAACCAACCCCTTTTACCCCTGTTTCAACTTTGGCTAGGCAGATAGATCTCTAACCCGTTTCCATACAAATGGGTCGACCTCTAACTGATTCAACATTATAAGAGGAAAAACTAGAGCTGATATGCCATTGTCGTGCGAATTTTATAAAAGTGTAAATTGCACAATAGAGAATATTTTATACGTACACTCTGGTTCACGCTTCGTTAAAGAAAAACTCATCAGTGTTCTTGCACCGTTGTCAGGAACACATTTGACTTCGGCCTTGTACACTCCAGGTTTGCCTTGTTCAATGGCCTCTACGATGATGTAGAATACATACTCTGAGGTCAATTTATAGTATTTGCAATCCACGAAATCAGCCCCGCTCACCTTCTTGTCTTCGTCTTCGTTAACATACTAACGACATTTATAATTTGTTAGCAACGGAGACAGTCTTAAAACTTGAAAGCAGGTGGCATTGGTGAATGTAACCAACCATACCATGTGACAAGATTTGTTGAAGGTGTCAACTGCAAAATTTCCAAGTAACTCAACCAGGGCCATATCCTCATTCTTAACAGGAGTTACATATTTCTCTCTCGGATAAATCATACATGTTCGTGCTTCCTGAAATTTGTAAAGAAATATTTATGCGCCAGAATCATGGGTGTAGGTTTATATAGATTGACAAGAGAAAAAGAGGGTAACATACAGAAGTATCGTTCATTATAAACTTATTCCAGACTTCCTGCTCCTCGTTATTCAACGGGTAAGGGCCGTGGTAATTAGGGGAGTTCCCTGAATAAGAAACACACACATATCCAAATGATACAAGATTAGGAAATGCAATCATAATATAATATAATATAATATGATACAAGTTGAATTGTATGGACACAGGCTTATTAATGATCAGAGTGCAATAATTCAGATTTGTCTAGCAAAATATTATCTTCGTACGGAAAAACACACACAAGGTCTCATTTGCTTACTCCATCCATGTCTATCGTATAAAAGATAAAAAATAGATCTTTTTCTTTTCAAACAACAGTAACATTAATAAGAAATGGGAATACGCACAGGTTATCGTCATCTTCTTCCTCTTCGTTTTGGGCTTGGGTTTGGGTGGAGTAGGAGGCTTGGGCACATGGGCCATGAAGGAGGTTTGAGGGTTGCTGCATGCAAGAGAAGGGTGTGAGTACAAACGGAACGGAGATAAGAAGCTTAATATATTATGTTTAAACAAAAAAGCATAAAGTCAGAGAACATACTATTCCCAGCTATCTGGCAACTCATCAAGACATTGGTAGTCCAAAGCAATAATGGGAATCCTGCGCTCATACTCTTCCAATTCCCTTTTTGCAACCCTGTTGTTTCGGTTCAACATTAGAGACATCCTGCATTTAGCTGCTCCTTGAATCACATCATACAGATCCTTTGGAATTTCAGACACTGTCACAGTAATAACGATAATTGACGACAATTAGTTAATGAGGGAGGTTGTTCAAAGGAGGGGCTAAGAGAGAAGAAATCCATGCATACCTGTGCTTACGGTTGACATTTGTTGCTTTTTAGGAGTTGCAACCTTGACATGAAGCAATAAATGAGCAATCAGAAAAACAGCAATTATATACTGAATAATCAAATCATTGAAACACGTAGACATATGTTACATAAGATAGTCGAAACAACGATAAGTATAAAAATTTACTATTCGGGATGTTGATGATGATGTTTTGGCGACGCTGCTGCTGCTGCTGCTGCTCCTCCTAGTTGATATTTTTAGTTTTTTAGGAAGTGGAACCTCAACCTGAAGCAATGCGCACAATTAGAATCCTTAACATCCTTAATTATTCCAAAAACACATGCACATCTTCAATTCAACAAAGCAATTGTTTGGATGAATATGCTGTCAAAACCAACTCCAATAAGAGACAAACTGATACCAAAAAACCAAACAAATAAACTCCACACCCACTGATTGCATATATTTGACCCCAATTTTTCTCAATAATCAAGTGAACGACAAATAAGGTGAGTTGAAATAACACTATGCATAAAACTTGATGATGATTATTTGATAAAACTGATTTCTGTATACCTGATTACATTTATCATATACGTACCTGACGAGTACTAACTCGCCTCTCTTGAATTATCTCAAGTATTTGTGGTTTGTGTATGTCATATATGCTAACCCTTTCATATTGGATACTCCCGTTATATATAGTCCCCGAATGTAACCATTAAACAATGGAATAAACTCCATTAAGTAGTACCTTTATGACTTTATTAATTAGTACTCACTTGTAATTAGTTAGTGAGCGAGTTTGATCCGAATTGAATCGGATCTATCTTCCCACATAAACAATATATTCCTTACCCTTGAAATATTAATGTACTATAATAGCGTTTAGTTCGATAACCTAACAAATTAGATGACATACTATGTGTACTCAGTTACACACAAATATGATAAAATACTCACATTAGATATTCCCTTTTTAATTGCAGTTTATATTGTGGTTGATTACAGTTGCATGAACATACGCGTCACCGAATGAAACTTCTTAATTAGGGGTGTAAACTAGTCGAGCTTGAGCTCAACTTGTTTATAATTTCCGTCTCAAGCTTAATATACAAAGCTTGAGCTTGGTTCGTTTCATATTATAGAAGCTCGAGCTCACTTGGGCTCCACTCGTTTAATATAGAATATTATTTATATATATATATATATATATATATATATATATATATATATATAGTAGGAGGACCAAAAAAGAAGGATAAATTGGGAGAGAAAGTGAAGAAGCATATTGAACCAATCAATTTTAAATCATGTAGAAGGGCATATGAGTAATTACCTTTTAAATATATTAATTAAGTCATTATTCAAAAATTCATTATTGATGACAGTTTTTTGTTTCCTTATTTTGTGGAGAATAAGTCTTCTACCACACCAATTTTTAGAAACCGATTATTACTCTTTTCCGGCTAAAAAATTATTTTGTTCTACTGATGCTCTTTATTCAACATTTGAGAGTTCCTTGTTCACTAGTCTAGAGAATATATAAGGCTTTCTGAAAATTAAAGAATTAATAAGGTAGTGTTTTGCATTATTTTGGATCCATGATTTAATAGTTAATTTTTCTTTTACGAGTTAGTTTTTAACATACATTGATATGTAACTTTAACTAATATGAATTAAAACAACATGAAGGCTCAAAGCTATATGTTTTATCCAACATGTTTTTCATGCTTATTAACAATTTGGGTATATAATCTAAATTGTTTACTAAGATGTCCATTTTAATTTTAATTAGTAATCCACTTTATTACACAGTTTGATACTATGATTCATATAAATAAATAACTGACTCAGAAAAATATATATAACTATGATTCAATATATTACTATAAGTAAAAACAATGTTAATCTATTAACATAACTGGAACTTATTCGAAATTTTATAAATGTGATTCCAAAATTTATAACATTGATTCATAAAAAATGTAACTATGATTCAGTTGTTCACAATTCGATATTTTATTCAACGGTTTACAAAATCTTACTATGATTCGGTTGTTCATAATAGTGATTCACCATTTTAAGTTATCATTGTACTTTGATTGTTCAGATAATGATTCAGGTTATTCTTATGCAACAATGATTCACTATTTTCAAGTGTTGGATAATTTATCATCGAATTGACGATAAATAATAGTGATTCACCATTTTTCAGATTATATTTATTATATTAAATTTTTTATTGTATTAAGTATAACAAATGAATCATCATCATCGACAGATTGTAAAATGAAAAAACATGGGATTCAAAATAAGCATAGAGGATGCACAAAATTAAGTTTGTTGAAAAAAGTAATAAAAGGTATAAATGCAATAAATAACTCCACTTGTATTGGGGTAGATTTCTTTTATAGAGGAGAAACCGTCCCCTCATACTCTTACGTATTAAATGAGACTTATGACTTTTAAAATTTGATTCATTACAAAAGTGCATTTTGCCCTTCAAGAATGAAAAAATTATAAATTAACTATAACAAAATTTGAACCATTGATCATTCAATCTAAGGGTCATAAATCCTTCTCTCCTTTCTCTCATAAATATTTCTTCTCCGTGGATCCCAATCCTATATATATATACTTTTAGCGATTTGATTTATCATTATAATATTCTATATATATATATATATATATAAACCTTTTTATAATGTAATTGTATATAAATTCTTATTATATATAAATGATAAGCTTGATTAGACTCGTGAGTCTCTTTGAGCTCAATATTAGAAGCTAGAGCTTATTTTAATATGTTCTAGCTCGAGATTTAAGCTCACCTCGAATCAAGCTTTTAACAAGTTATGTTCAGTTAACTCTCGAGCTAGATCGCCTCATTTAGCATCCTACTATTTATCACTACATCACCCAAGTTATGTGGTATAATCTAATTTATCAAATAATAATAATAATAATAATAATAATAATAATAATTAGATTCAAAATTAAATTTGAAAGACACATCCTATGGCATAATCTTTTTCTTTTTAAAAACACAAAAACAATGTACATAACAATTAGCATATTTTAAATCAGAATGTTTAATCTTAAATATAATATAACATTTACCTTTATGATGTAATCAATCATCTAATTTTAATAAATCAATTTAGTCCTTCAACTTTACTTAATTATAAAAACAAAACCCTTAAAAATTTTCAATTTCTAAATATTAATAAAACAAAACTTCTCCTAGAAAATCTAGATACAAAATTGAACTATATTAACCAATTAAAACTCTCAATTTCATCCCACCTTCAATTAACCAATAGAATGCCTCCATTCACCTAAAAAATCTAATATAAAATAAAATTTATCAGAAAATATCAATAAAACTTTAAATAATTAGAAATTAACAGAGTATTCTTTTGTTCCTAAAAATCCTATTTGACTGTATATTAATAAATTAAATCTTGCCATGACTCAAATATTCCTAAAATTTGCTTTTCTATATTTTTTTACTTATACTAATTTCACAAGTTTTCATATTTATATTCTAAATACAATTGTAATACAAAAAGTCATTCATATAAATTTATATTTACTAAATTTAATGTTACGGGTTTGGTTTAACATTTAAATATACGAATACAGTTTTATTCCGCATCCGTGTATATTCACGGGTTTTAAATTCAAACAAACAAAAATAGTTTTATTTGACATACGTGTATATTTTAACGGGTTTAACATTCATATAAATGAAATATAGTTTGATTCGACTTTGAGTATATACCGACTTAACATTGAAACTTAATTTGATTTGACATCCGTATGCATACGTGGGTAAAAGAAAACATTGCTAAGCAAATTTTACTCAAAAATTGTCCTCTATTAACCAATCAAACGGATAAATTTCAGACATCTTATAATTAACCCATAAAATGCACTCATATATGATCTTATAAAAAACTTCACGTCTATACATGAGTTTAGCATTAAAATAAATAAAAAAAGTGGTTTCATTCGACATCCATGTGTATATACGGGTTTACTATTTAAATAAGTAAAAGAGAGTTTGATTCACATCCGTAAATGTTTTTTACGAGGTTTTATGCAATATTAAAGTTCATCTTATCGATATTTCTACATTAAACGACCGTGTAAATGAAATATGTATACTAAATATAGTTATAACATTTACATTAGACAAGCTAATATATATGAACGAGTTAAATCTATATTTAACGGACTCTATACAAATAAAAGAAAACCTTTATCAACGAATTTATTCAAAAATTAAACCCTATTAACCAATTGAATTTCTTTTTTTATTGCACTTTTAATTAACCAATTAAATGCAATACTTTAGCTAGAATATCTAGGGTTATTTTGTCGCACCCCCAAATTCGGGTTGCGGAAGCGAATCGGGTCGGGGTGCGACTAATCAATATACACAGCACAAAAGATATAATGAACGACCACTACATGTGTCGTTTTACATTGATATTGATAAAACAAAAGTTTACATCAAAATATTGTTTACATTAGCCCGGTTTGAAATTGAGAGATTTAAGTACATAATTAACCTATACAAAATATAATAATGCAGCTAAATCTCTGATTGTTTGCATGCTGACTCGAGCTAATAGTTCTTGATTGAGCTGTCCAACCTACTGCTGGTCACCTGTGATACATGCTAAAATGGGTCAGCAAAATGCTGGTGAGCTCACAGGTTTGTATGTCAACGCATATTTGTATGAACCGCAAGATTTTATAATATAGATGAATTTAAAATGCAATTAAGCAAAATAAAAGTTATACAGCCATGAGCACATAGTCTGAGCTTAACTTGAGTGTCAGGTCCAATTAAGGAAACCCAACTGAGTTGCCTCCTACGAGTGCCTAATCTACACTCGTCTTCCCAAATGCTAATACGTCCGTTTGACCAGTTAGTGCGTGCTAACCCGGACGAGGATTGTCAATCCTATATGATATCATATACTAACATTCACGCTACAGATGTATTACCAAACTATGTTGTGGAGGGCTTTGAAATGATTAGTGAAAATAACTCATGCAGTATTTGATTTGTATTGTACTTGCGTTCATATTGTAAAATAAAACGAGCAATGTAATCACATCCCTGATTGAAAAGCAGTAAAATAGGGGCCATGAGACTCACCTGAGCCTTGAGTGTTTAAATTAATAAACTTGAATTGATTAGCGGTGGATTAATGTCCGAAGACTTGTAACCTGAGGGTGTCCAAGACACACAATGGTTATAACATGAGTAGGCATCTCGAAAGACTGCCCTTGTAGTTGTTCGTCCAACTTAGAATGTCCAAATTACTACGATTTGGTTGATTGAATTATCCAAATTACTACGATTTGGTTGTTTGACTTGTGTTTTGAAAACGTGTACGGCCGTCGGTGAATTGGTTGTTGAAATAATCTCATTATTACTTTTCCTGATTTTGAAGTGTTATACTTAAAAGTAAGTTTCAATGTGTTTTAGAAGTCATGTCGCATTCGTGTTTGATGTTATACAAGTTTAGCACTTTGTGTGAAAGTTTAGATGTAACACTGTTACTCGTGACCCTAGGGTAAGGGCGAAGCCCGTTAATGACGGGGGTCCGGGGGCAGCGCCCCTGGTAGCGGGGTCCAAGGGGCGGCAGCCCCTGGCGGGGTCCAAGGGGCAGAGCCTCTGGCTGGGGTCGAGCTTGGAAAATTTTTATTTCTACTAAATTGCTTTGGTGAAAAACGCATCTGGACTCGAATTTGGGTGAAATCGAGTGATAAAATTTTAGGTCTCGACACTTAGTAAAATTTGTGTTTTCTTGGTTCTGTTTCATGCGACATAACGTGCGACATACGGCTTTGTGTCGCTAAGTGCGACATAGTCTGTTGTGTCGCAGATCATATCTGCGACATAAGGGCTTGTGTCGCTAAGGGCGACATCCGCAATTTAATGCGACGTAGGGCGTTGTGTCGCTATATGTGACATCCGTAATTTCTGCGACATAACGATTTGTGTCGCTATATGCGAAGTTCGTGATTAGTGCGACATAGTGGCTTATGTCGCTATATGCGACATAAGGTCTGATTTATCGACATAAAGGCTTATATCGCAGGTGGCCTGGAGCCTCTGCGACATAACGCGCTGTTGGCCGGAAAATGGGCCGAAAAGGTATTTTCCGGCCTCCATTTGACCTGAGACTTTTACCCAACCCATTTTTGGACATTTTAAGCTTAAACCAACCATATACATGTAAAAATAAGTGAAATCGATGAGTTTCGAGAATTTGCCGGAAACTTACGACGTGGCGAATCAAGATTTCGGAAAGGTAGGAGTGTAGATCGTTGCGTGGTGATCGTTTTCTTCTAAATGAGTCTCGAGATTTATGGTGGTTTGGTGGTGTTATTTGGTGGAGGAAGGTGGTGGTGTTGTGGTGTTAGTTAGAGAGAAAAGAAGATGAAGGAAATGAAGAGAGAGAAAGGAAATGAAAAGAATGAGGAGGGAAGAGGGGTTTTGGGGCAGATTTTTGGGGAGGGGGAAAAGGGTTTTCTCCCAACTTTTTAGTCCCCGTGTTTGCGCTCCGTGCGGTGTTCGTTTTCCCGGTCGTTTAAACGTTAAATAATTATTTTATACGTTTAATTAGGAGTTTTAAAATACGGATATTTATTCAAAATTATATTTGAAGTATTTCATCAAATACTTAATAATTGGGTTATAAATTGTAACTTTAACTTTATTTCGGTTGTACGCGCGTTTATTATTTTAATTGCGTAATTGTTGTTTGAACGACACGAATTTGAGTTGAAATATCACCTAAATAATATTTTGGATTAAATAGAGTTATTAAATAATGTCATATTATTTAATAAAATTGTTCACCAACGTCCGTATTAATTGAATCGAATTACATTCGATTTGAATTGCGTACGATTTACTCAAATCGCATAATTGTATATATTCATCAATATATATTTCGATACATTAATTAGCTTATCACAAAACTAATTACATGTATTAACAATTGATTAGACACTAATTACTAGTCCTAATTTGACGGGTGTCACATATTTGACAATAGAACCTTAAATAATTAAAAATCTACATAGTATTATTTTTTCTTCATAAAAAGTCTATTTGAAAGAATAAGGTTCATTTAATATTATCGTCCAAACGTCAATTCTTAAAAAAAAAATCGGAAAGTAACCATTTGATGAACACATTTATGAAATTTTAATAAATAATTATTAATTATTAATCATTTCGTCACGTTATCAAAATACACATAATGTACAAAAACTAATAGTTTCGTACATATAATTACGGTCAATTTTATTAGATATGTACAATAAAATTCAACCTATAATTATACATATTTAATATTTACAAGCACTTCAAACAAGTAATATTGATATTTTATTTTTTATTTTAAATACATAATGCATAAATAATATCTTAGATTATTGCAAAAACATTTCAGAATTCATAAACTTTACATCACATTATGTATATATGATCCAAAATAATTAACTGGCTTGACCCTTCTCATAATTTTATTATTAATTATTAACACAGTTAATCATGTATAGTTTTAACTTTTTTAATTATAAAATTCAATTCAATTTTAACTACGTACTCTTCTATATGTTTATTAATCAAATACTCTACAAGTAGGCAATTTAACCCTTAACATTATTGTTACTTAGTACATATTAAATGTTTTCTATAATTGAATGAATAATAATTTTTTCCGTACACGGTTCGTATGTATACACGAGTTTAGAAGCAAATAATATACAATATGTTTATTTAACTAACATATACATTTTAGCATTGACAAATGTTAATTTAATTTTATCTTATGCAACATCCCAAAAAGTTTACAATTAATCAATTAAACCTTTGATGATTATTTAATTAATGATTACACTTTAATAAAGACAAATATTAATTTTTCTTCTATATCCCGTGTGCATACATGGGTCTATAATCTAGTAATAGTAATATATAAATAATATTTAATTTATTTCATTCGCAAAACTAAAGATTTTATTGTTACTTATGTGTGATCTAATTAAGGAATCTTAAAATAAACACCCTATATATTCTTTTTTCCGCCTTAATATCCTCATTACATTTTTTTACGAATATGTAAACATTGTATTTTAAACCCTTTTAGTATCAACTAAGTCCCTTAAATTTTTATTAATATAGTAATTAAAACTTTCTAATAATTCACTTAAACCCTATTATTTTAACTAATTTAAAAAATTAAAACTCTATAATTTTTCACTTAAACCTTATTATTTTAACTAATATAAAATAAGTTCTTATAATTTATTTATATGAAAAAGAAAATTTATAAAAAATCAAAATGAAAGAAGTTTTTTTTTCTTTCAAATTTCGTTCTTATCATAGTGTGGGTAATAATATTACAATGTATATTATAGATCTCATGTATTCTTAGTTAGACACTCATAAGAGTTGAAATTACTAACTCTACATTCAGCTAGCTTATGTAATTTTCAAACCGCTAAATCATAATAAAAACTGATCCCGATCACATCGACATAATCATTTTGATTTGACCGGTTTAAACGACTTTGGCCAAATTATGAACTTCCTTAAATTTACATGTGACAAAATAGACAAGTTTAGTAATCACAGAACTTAATTTTATTAATTTTATTCAAATATCTATTTTACAAAACATAACCCATGTGAATAGATGGATTTATAACTAATAATAATATATAATTTATATATTTTTTTGCCTTGAGAGAAGAGTCAAACAAAAGAGATAGCGGGAAGAGTCTCGAACATTAACAGTGACATTGTAAATAAAAAAATGGGAATCATAAAATATAATTTTAATTATTATTATTAATTAATAACTATAAATATAATAATTGGGTTTTGCTAAAGGAAACCCTTAGGGCTTTGGTTAAGACTTTGACTCGTGCATACATGATTTGTACCTTTATCAAAATTCAGGGTGTCAAAATAAATTCAAATGGAGAGAGAAAGTTTGTTATGGTTATGATACTAGATTTAATGCATGTTTGAAGTTCTTAACCAAAGCCCTTAGGGCTTCCGTTAGCAAAATCCTAAATAAATATAAATAATAGAAATTCAAATAAACAAATAAGGGGAGTACTATACGTACACCACATATATTACTTTTGACCTATTTTTGACCATTGACTGCATTGAAAATAGTGACTCTTAGATTCTTTTTTCAAAAAAAATTCCTTTATTTTTTGGTCCTATTTTTTTCCATGTCTGCAATTCAATTTACATAACCACCATCACTAAAACTATCCACATAACAACCATCACCACAACTGTTATCATTTAAAATTTTGTGGATTACCGATATAATTAAATAAATTAAAGTTATTAGTTGGACTTATTATTTGGTACCTAAATATTAAACCAATTCTCATATAAATTTGGGACTCACTAGTGACATTATAATTACATATACAAATAATCTTTTCAAAATAAATTAAAACTTATCTTGCTAATATCTTCAACTGCATCAACTAGGAGCAATTTGTGTTCCAGGTAAGCTCTACTCTTTTAAAATGCATCAATATGAAAAAATGTTATCTTTTTTAATCAAATCTAAAAGTACATTGATGAATTCTTTTTTTTTTCAAAAAGTAAACAAAAGGTAGTGATGTAAACAGAGACACATAGCAGCCGACGGGTTGGTGAATCATGGACTCATGAGTTCATTTTATACTTAGTTATACCTACTGACATGTAACTTTTTAAGGAAAATAAATAAATAATAATAATAATAATATTTAAGGAAAATAAATAAATAATAATAATAATAATAATAATAATAATAATAATTTTATATTCTGCTAGTTCATCGTGATTTATTATTCTTTCAAATTTGTGTTTGGTTATCTATGGACTCATGAGTTCATTGTTTTATGAAAGTGCTTTTGATATGTTAACTTATTGTTGTATTTAATATTAAAAATGTAGTCTTTTATTAAAAAAATGCTTAAGATGTTTTTCTTCAATTATTTGCAGCAATATAATTGTTTTATATAAAGAGATGTCAAATTTTTATGCAAACTACACAACTAAAGGTGAAGAATCTTACACTAGCACATCACCATATTTCACCGATCAGGTAAAAGATTTTCCTTTATGCTTATATTATAAATTTTTAATCTTTCAAAATCATAAATTAAAAGTTAACAAAATTTATTTAATTGTAGGGGTTCAGCTCTCGTGAAGAATTAACGCATTGTGTAACATCCTCTCCAGTAGTCTGGTAATTTCTTAATTTAATTTGATTATTTAATTGTTTTAGGAATTACTTGATATTATTATTATATGTTGAAACTTAAGTAAATAAGTCTTAGGACTTATTGTGAATAATGAAATATTACTTGTTTTAAATTGATACAGATGACGGCAAAACAAAATATTATTTCTCGCAAATGGTTTTTAGGTTCCAGACAATAGAATTAGAACGGGTATAAAAATTATACCATCTTATATGTGAAGTCGGTTGTTAAACCGACCTTTGTATCCTTATGTTTCCAAGTTTTCTTCTTCTTTATTTTCATTTGAAAACTTTTGGAACTTAAAGTAACCATAAGCAAATTTCAAGTAACAAATTCCTGTGATTTCGAATTCAAAACATCAGAACCATCATCATCTTGTCATCTTCATCACCATTTAGAAAAGAAAGTGAGTTGATTTTCAAAGCTTTACAATTGGGTTTTATAAGCATATGAGTGATTTGGATGAAATTGAGGCTTGATATGTTGTTATTAGGTATTCTTTGATGTTAGTTAAGTGTTAGAAATCATAGAAATTGAGTTTCTTGAGTTTTGGTTTGAAATCTCGTAAGAACAGCGAAATTCGCAGTTCTCAGTTCGTCCTGCGAACTGAGTTCATGTTGCGAAGCGAGATGAGATTTTGCGAACTGAGTCAATGCGATGCGAGTTGAGTTTTGCGTTGCGAACTGAGTAGTTTTGCGGTGCGAACCGAGTTCTGCGAGCCGAGATGGCTGTGCGAACTGAGTTATTTCGTTGCGAGTCGAGTTTCTGCGAACCGAGTTGACCTGCGAACCTAGATTACTGCGAACCCAGATTTTTAAGAATTTCGGGGTAACGGACAGATGACAATTTCATTAACTCGGATTGGGTTGAAATTCGCATGGTCACTCGGAAACGACCTAATGATCCCGGCTCTATTTTAAGAGTCTATGCAGTTTTTGGCCATTCGGGGTCATCTAGGGCCCGAAAATGGTATTTTTCAGTTTTTAAACGTCATTTCGAGATTTTCTAATTTCATTTTGAATGAACTTTTGTTTGACTAGACTTCAGGGATTACCTGATTTGATAAATATGCTCTGATGATGATTATGGAACGAATTTCTAACTTATATTTGAATTTCTGTTTCAGATCAACCTAAGACTCAGTGATATAAGAATCCTGAGTGTGGAGACGTCAGAGGTATCGGTGAGTTGATTTAGAACTCACCATTTGATTTAGTTGTAACTATTTGGTTGCAACAAGTAAACGTAGATATGTGTTAGACTGTTTAGTCTTGAGTATTGACTATGAATCTACGTGATATGTGAATATATGTGTATCAAATTATTGAGGTCAACGTGTAGTTGGACTTTTGGTTATTATGTGAATTACACAGGTTTTGATTCATTTGTTGTATTTGAGACTTGTGTATGAGTTTAATAACCAATAGTTATCGGTCTATTCTGTATTGGCCATACAGATTGACGTTAAGTGTTCTTTGGGAATCCCCTGGTATTATGATATCCCAAGAGCCACCGATCCTCATTGAAATATGTGTGTTTACGATTAATTGGTGTAAACTCGTGGTTAAGCTAAGTTGAATCGTGTGTGATAAATCTATTCACTTAGCTTTGTGCTAATCCCTCATATTACTTCCTGCAGGTTTTGAATAGATATGTGAGTGGACAGGAAGTGGATGCCTTTGGCAGGGAATGTTTGACGACTTGCGACTCTGATATGGTTTTGTATAAACCGTGTTTTGTAAAATATAGTACCCCGTTTTAAGTATTTGTTAAACAGTTTTAATTTGGTGTGATTTAAATACGTAAACTGTTTATGTACATTAATGAAATGTATTTTGTAATATACGCTTCCTATTAAAATAATATAATATTGTTGTATAAGAAAGAGAGGTGTTATACATTGGGTGCAAAACATTGGACGATCTCTTGGATATGTCATTGTAACTCAAAGATCAAAGAAAGATTTAAGTGGTTCGTGAATAAAGTTATGTTTATGTGTGATTGTAGCGGTGACTATATAGCTACAAGTACAAGTAGAGTTACTGGCACACAAAAAATTAATTGTCCATTCCAATTGATAGGAAAATATTTTTATGAGTACAATTGTTGGATGATAAGGGTGGTATATGATCAACATAATCATCCACCTACACAATATCTAGAAGGGCATGCATTCGTAAGAAGATTGTCTGATGATGAATATCGTTTGGTGGATGATTTGACAAGGATGAATGTGGCGCCACGACATATCCTATCAACAATAAAGCGACAAAATGAGAATAATGTGTCTGTACTTAAAGACATCTATAATGTACGCTCTAAAATGCGAAAGGAGGAGCATGCAGGTAGATCTCCGATGCAAGTTCTCATGTCTCTCTTGCAGTTAAATCGTTATGTATATGAATTTTTTACGAATGATTTAAATGAGCTAGAAGATTTATTCTTCGTTCATCCAACATCATTGGATATATGGCGTGCATTCCCCCACGTTTTGCTCATAGACGCAACATACAAGACAAACAAGTACAAGATGCCGTTTGTAGAGATTGTTGGTGTAACTTCTACCAACAAGACGTTTTGCATCACTTTTTCCTTCATAGATAAAGAAAGGGAGGTGAACTACACTTGGGTGTTAACGCATTTAAAGTTGACACTAGAGGACTGTATGCACCCACGTGTGATAGTCACTGACAGAGAGTTGACTCTTATAAATGCATGTCGTAAAGTTTTTCCGAATGCCATACAATTGCTTTGTAGATGGCATATTGGTCAAAACATCTATAAGAAATGCAGGAGACGTGTGAGGTCAAAAAGTAATTGGGAGTCATTTAATTCATTGTGGGAGTTACTAGAAAATTCTCCTATGTATAGATTGTACGAGGAAAATCATACAAATCTTCAATCAATGTTGAAAAAATATCCAGGTATAGTCACCATTCTTTTAAGTACTTTAGTTTTTCATGACATTTTTAACTTCTTATTTCTTATTTCTCAGGTGTTCTAAAATACGTAGAGACGGTATAGCTGAACTGTAACACCCGCCAAATTAGGGCTAGTCATTAGGTCCTAATCGTTTTTGTAATACATGTAATTGGTACTGTGTTAGGCTAATTTGTGTATCAAATAATATATATTGTTGAATATATACAGTTGCGCGATTTGGTTAAATCGAGCACGTTTCAAATCGAATGTAATTCGGTTCAAGTAAATACGGACGTTGGTGATCAATTTTATTAAATAATATAAAATTATTTAATAACGATATCATACCCAAACAAACGTCTACGCGACTTAAACATTTAACGATATCAATTTTGATAATATTTCAATTTCATTTCGTATCGTATAATAAACGTCTACGCGACTTAAACATTTAACACACAAACAAACGAAACCATTTAAGTTATTAAGTATTTGGTAATATACTTCAACAAAAATATTGAATAAACACTCGTATTTTAAAAACATATATTTAAACGTATAAAATAATTATTTAACGTTTAAACGATCGGGAAAACGAACACCGCACGGAGCGCAAATACAGGAATTAAAATTTGGAGCCAACCACACTTAGGTGGGACCCAAGTGGGCCGGGCCCCTTCCCCCTCTCTTTCACTCCTTTTTCCTTTTTCTTCCTTCTCATTTCTTACATCCCTTCTCTCTCTCTCTCTCTTCCTCTCTTTTCTCTCAAAACACATCACCACCATCACCACTAAATCCACCCAAAAACACCATAAAACGAACCCAAATCGTCTAGCTCGTTTGGAGAAAAAGATTCACCGCGACACGATCTACATTTCCATCTTTCCGAAATTCTCACGCGTTAACTTGTAAGTTTCCGACAAAACCCGCAACTCCTCGATTTTTAGTGTTTTTGAGTTATAGTTGTTTCTTTAAGCTTGAAATGTCCATATAAGGGTTGGGTAAAAGAATCAGACCAAACGGAAACCGAAAAACTCATTTTTGGCTCAAAAACCCGTCAACAACCCTAAGTGTCGCAACGAAGACTGCAGTATAGCGTCACTTCGTGCGTCACTTAATTGACGCACTGAGTGTCGCTAAAAGTCCTAATCTTGCATCACTTGCATAAGTGCCGCATAAAACCCCTTTTTCCCAACACTTACCTCCGTCACTTGTCTAGTGACGCCTAGAAGCCTTATCCGACACTTATACCCGACACTAATGGAGTGTCGCCACCTTATGCGTCACTTACCTAAGTGACGCCCTAAACTCAGAATTTCTAATTTTATGCGACACTTCCTAAGTGTCGCCCAAGCCACCTAGTGACGTTTCACTATGCGTCACTTCTATAAGTGACGCCCTTACCCAGATTCTGCTATTTCATGCTTCACTTCCTAAGTGACACCTAAACCCTAAGTGTCGCTATAAGTGTCGCATGAAACAGAACCCAGATTTTTACTAAGTGTCGAGACCTAAAATTTTATCACTTGATTTTACCCAAATTCAAATCTTAGATGCGTTTTTTCCTATAACAATATGGTAGAAATAAAAAAAAATTCCTATAAAATTTTTACCCATCTCGACCCCAGCCAGGGCCAGCCCCTTGGACCCCGCAAGGGGTTGCCACCCCTGGGACCCCGCTAGCCAGGGGCGCTGCCCCCGGACCCCCTGATCGCGCCCAAACGGTCAGTCGGGTTCACACCCTGTCGTCGGACCGTCCGTCGAGGCGCGGATCAATGGGTTTTAAAAGTTTGTTTTATGCTGGGCCTAAGTATACTAAAGCTATGGATAAGTATAGCGATAAGTATGACCTAGGGTCGTTCTTCAAACTACAACGGGCATGGGATCTAGGACTTTAGTTATCTACGGGAATTTAGCTAGGGTTTTTGGCTTGAAAAGATATGTGAAAAGGGGTTAAAATCCTAAGGAATGTCAAGGTCCTCTAATCGTACCTATGTCACGTATGACACCTGTCAATGTGATCTCGAAATGTATACCTGGGGCAAGTTCTAATTCAGAAATGCGTGCACCGGTCACACACAACAAACGAACAGTGAAGCATTTAAAATGAATGCTTATAAGGCTCAAATTCCTCACCGCAAAAATGGGTTATATGTGTCCAGTCGTGCGATGCCCCTCTTAGATCCTCATCTTAAATTTTTTAGAATCCGACATGATTTCGACCTTATATTTACCAACTTTTGAAATACTTGTAAAAAAAATCCGTATTCATTCTTGAAAAACTCATTGGTTAACTGAATGAGTGACAATTTCACTGTCGAAGTAAAACTGTTTAGGTTTTACTGAATGAGTGACAATTTCACTGTCGAAGTTTTTAACCAATTTGTTTTTATTGTGACTAGAAAGAGTTTAAAATTTTTAAAAATTTTGGCAAAATAAGGGTTTGAAAATTTATTTTTGAGGACTAGCATGTTTCTAGATCAATTTAAACAGATATTTTGACAGACGAGAGATATACTGCTATCCCACACTTAGAAATAAACATTGTCCCCAATGTTTCTACACTAAGTAGGGAGAAAATCCTACACTTGGAGTTTTGGTTTAGGAAAAATGTGAATTTAAAAGTTGTAAGCGAGGGGGATCCCACACTTAGAGATTTAAGTGGTCAATAGGCATATCGAAGTTATACTAAAGTAGGAAGAACGGGTTTAGGAGAGATACTTCCCTACGGACAGTGGGCACTGGATGTAGGACCATATTCATGTAGGGTTGGTGTAAATAATTTGCTGGATTGTGAGGACTAGACTCTTTTCAAAGCTCATCCAATTCCTACGAAGATAAGGTCTACAGTGTCATACAATACCGTCATAATCATCAGTCTAACAACATAATAGGTCTAATGAAAAATAAAGATAACTAAAGATAAAATAAGCTAGAAATCGTCTAGTAAATCATCCATGTCTGAATCAAATGCTGCAAGTGCGTCAGGATCTGGATCTGAAGTGCGTGATAAGGCAGCAGTGTGATCAGACACCATGGGTGCATCAGTGGAATTCTGAGGTGGCCTAGAATAAGCAACAGCAGTGGGAGGAACAGTCTATGGTGGGGCAGCTGGGAAGAAGGACAATGGTGTGAGAGCTGGCCTGGGACCCTGACCAAGCAGATACGGCTGGTCGGCGAGTTTCGGCAGTCCCATCGCTTCTCTGATCTCGGACTGAGAGCTACGCTGAATCGAAAGCTCACTGAGCATCGCCCAAGTCACTATCGGATCTGAAGTGGTAACTCCGAAATCAAAAAGTGGGGCAGATACAGGAGCAGCCTGAGCATGCTGATCAGTCGTGGTGCTCGTCTTCTTTCTTTTTCCTCTGCGGGTCCTTTTCTTTTGCTGTTTCTGAATAGCTTGTCCTGAGGTCTCAGCTGAAGCGTCCATCCTGAAACATAAAGATAAACATGTAATGCTATAGTTTTAAAATGGGTATACAAATGCAAAATAATCAGATGACTTCGAGAAATGTTTGTTTAGATGTTAAAGTTTTGCGAGGTCATCTGTTCATTCGCGTTTGTATACTATGCATAAAACTTATCTGATGTATATGTAGGAGTGTAGCATTATCAGATACTTGGGTTATCCTGCATCGTTAGTTTAGGGATGATAATACTAAACCAAAAATAACTAAGAAATAAAATAAGATAAGCAATGGGGTGCCTCCCAAGAGCGCTTGTTTAGAGAGTCTCTAGCTTGACTCCTTGTACCTACTAGTCGGCTCAAGGTGGTTCAAAGATATAGACTTCCTCACCAGTGGGGAAATCTTCGATGTAGTGCTTTAAGCGATGGCCATTGACTTTAAAATTACCGTTCGGGGCTTCTAGTTGGACTGCTCCGAAGGTAAAGACTTTTGATATAACAAATGGTCCGCTCCACCTTGATCTGAATTTGCCGGAGAATTTCTTGAAGCGCGAATTGAAGAGAAGAACTTTGTCTCCCGGCTTTAACTTAGAATATTTGATTTTTGCATCATGAGTATTCTTTGTTCGTTCTTTGAACTACAGAGAGCTATCATATGCTTGGTCTCTTAATTCGGCTAGTTCATTCAGTTGCATTTTCCGATGTGATCCAATTGCAGAAGGGTCTAAATTACAACCTCTTAGCGCCCAGTGAGCTTTATACTCCAACTCTATCGGTAGATGACATGCTTTTCCGTAGACTAGTCTGTAAGGCGTGGTTCCTAGTGGTGATTTATATGCGGTTCTGAACGCCCACAGAGCATCGTCTAATTTTTCAGCCCATCTTTCCCTATGATTAACCACGGTTCGTTCTAAAATTCTCTTGAGCGCTCGATTCGTCACTTCGGCATGCCCATTCGTCTGCGGGTGGTAAGCCGTAGAGGTCTTATGGGTGACACCATAATATTGTAATGTCCTCATAAACTGAGCATTACAGAAGTGCGTGCCTCGATCACTGATGATCGCTTTTGGAGTACCGAAACGTGAGAAGAGCTGCTTTAAGAATTTTACTACTACTCGGGAGTCATTTGTAGTAAATGCTTGGGCTTCGGCCCATCTGGAGACGTAGTCGACAGCAACCAGAATATACTCTTTCCCATATGATTTTGGGAATGGTCCCATAAAATCCAACCCCCATATATCAAAGATCTCACAAGCTTAGATGTTAGTAAATGGCATTTCACTTCTCGATGAAATACTTCCAAACCTTTGGCAAGCATCGCAGCGTTTCACCAAGTCGTGAGCGTCTCTGAATATAGTAGGCCAGTAGAAGCCAGAGTCATATACCTTTCTTGCAGTCATATTTGCTCCGTGATGTCCTCCAGTTGGTCCGTGATGACTTTGGTGAAGAATGTTCCTTGCCTCCTGCTCGTCTGCGCATCTTCTGATGATTTGATCCGGGCATACTTTGAATAAATATGGATCGTCCCAATAGTAGTTCTTTACGTCTCTAAAGAATTTGCGCTTTCTAGAGGTGGGCAATCCTTTTGGCACAATTCCTCCAACCAGATAATTTGCGTAGTCTGCATACCAAGGGTTGTAAGTGAATTGAGATCCCTTTTGGTATCCTCCGATATTCATGAGTTGTTCTTCAGGAAACTGGTCTTGAATTTCTCTCTCATCAAGCTTTTCCATCGACGGATTTTCCAGTCGACTAAGATGATCTGCTGCGACATTCTCGGCTCCCTTTTTATCTTTGATTTCTATGTCAAATTCTTGGAGGAGGAGAATCCATCTAAGCAGTCTTGGCTTAGCGTCTTGCTTTTTGAAGAGATACTTCAAGGCTGAGTGATCTGTATAGACAATAGTTTTGGACAATATTAAATAAGAACGAAATTTATCAAAAGCGAATACTACCGCAAGAAGCTCGTTCTCTGTCGTGGTGTAATTCTCTTGTGCATCAGTGAGTGTCTTGCTGGCGTAGTAGATTGGCTGAAACTACTTTTCCTTCCTTTGCCCTAAGACAGCTCCAACAGCGAAGTCACTAGCATTGCACATGATTTCAAACGGAAGACCCCAATCGGGGGCGACCATGATCGGTGCATGTGTGAGCTGATCCTTTAAAATGTTGAAAGCTTTAAGACAGTCATCTGAAAAGACAAACGGAGTGTCCTTCTCGAGAAGGTGCGTCATAGGTCGAGAGATCTTAGAGAAATCCTTGATAAAGCGACGGTAGAATCCGGCGTGACCTAGAAAACTGCGAATGGCTTTAACAGAAGTAGGTGGCGGAAGTTTGGCAATAGTCTCAACTTTGGCTTTGTCAACTTCGATTCCAGATTTTGATATTCGATGTCCTAAAACTATTCCTTCTTTCACCATAAAGTGGCACTTTTCCCAGTTTAAGATAAGATTTGATTCTTCACATCGGGTTAGCATCCTTTCAAGGTTGGAAAGACAAGATGTGAAGGAATCACCGAAGACAGAGAAGTCGTCCATGAATACCTCCATACATTGTTCAATCATGTCATGGAATATTGCCACCATACACCTTTGAAATGTTGCAGGCGCATTGCATAAACCGAATGGCATGCGGCGGTAGGCAAATGTACCATATGGGCATGTGAATGTCATCTTTTCCCGGTCCTTTGGATCGAGAGGAATTTGAAAATAGCCGGAGAAACCATCGAGGAAGCAGTAATAATCATTCCCCGATAATCTTTCCAACATCTGATCGATGAACGGCAGAGGGAAGTGATCTTTCCGGGTGGCTTCATTTAATTTCCGGTAGTCGATACACACCCTCCAGCCGGTGACGGTTCATGTAGGAATCAATTCATTGTTTTCGTTAGCGATGACCGTCATTCCTCCTTTCTTTGGGACAACCTGAACGGGGCTGACCCATGGGGAATATGAGATAGGATAGATCAAACCAGCATCCAAGAGTTTGATAACCTCTTTCTTGACCACGTCTTGAATCTTCGGGTTTACTTTCCTCTGTCTCTGTATAGAAGGTTTGAAGTCGTTTTCCATGAGTATCTTGTGCGTGCAGTAGTTTGGACTGATCCCTTGTATATCAGAAATCTTCCATGCAATCGCCTTCTTGTGTGACTTCAAGACCTGGATAAGTCTTGCTTTCTCTTTTGGTGAAAGACCTTTGGCAATTATGACGGGTAGGTGTGAGGTTCCTTCGAGAAAAGCATATTCCAAGTGAGAGGGTAATTCCTTCAGCTCCAATTCTGGTGGTTCTTCGATAGAGGGTTTCATTCGAGCGATCTCGTCTCTTTGTAACTCGTCATACTCCTTTTGGAACTCTAATTCTTCTGGAGATGAGTCGGCTGTAGTGGCTGATGCTATTTCTACTAGTTCTGTCTCATTGGAAAGCACGTTATTGGTGATTTCTGGATTTACTTTTGCACAACCTTCAGATAGTTGTGGCAAGGTACCGGAATCCATCTCCTCGAAAGATTTGAGAATTTCAGCTACAGACGGAGATGATTCGGGTATCGGAAAAAACTGATTTCTTCTTAAAAGTGGGATAGGGATGCCTTCGCCTAAAGGAACAGCAACAACAGAGTTGTTCGTGGAAGAGTAGTTAGGCGGTGCTAAAGGATTCTTCATTTCAGGTAATGGAAATAGTAGCTCTCCAGAAGGTGCTGATTTGTTGGAGATAGCTGAGCAGAGTCCGATGTTGTCCGGGCAAAGTCTTCTTTTGGTGATGACAGTGCTGGAGAAAGGTTTGTAACTGTTGATTGCTAGAGTCTCCTCCAAATGCTCGTCATATATTTCCTGCATGGCATCCACAAAACCAAGATCTTCTCCCATAGGGTGCTTCATCAACTTATCGATATTAAAGGTGACTTCCTCCGCTCTGACCCTCAGTTTTAAAGATTTTTCGTTTACATCTATCACAGCCTTGGCAGTGTTTAGGAAAGGTCTACCAAGGATGAGGGGAACGTGGGCATCTTCCTCAATATCCATAATGACAAAGTCAACTGGGAAGATAAATTTACCGACTCGGACCATTATATCTTCAGCAATTCCTCGGGGGAGTTTAACTGATCTATAAGCTAATTGGATGGTCATTTGAGTTGGTAGTAGTTCACCTAATCCTAGTTTCTTATAGAGAGAGTAAGGCATAAGATTGACACTAGCTCCTAGGTCAGCTAAGGCGTTACTAACTTGGATATTTTGAAGAAAACAGGGAATAGTGAAACGGCCAGTATCTCCTAGTTTGGGTGGAAGGCCATGTAACATGATTGCTGAGCATTCAGCATCTAAGGGTAAACTAACTATTTGTCTTAATTTTTCCTTATTTGAAATGAGTTCTTTGAAAAACTTAGCACAACTAAGCATCTCTACTAAAGCGTCTAATAGTTTAACGTTTAAGTGCAGGCTTTTAAACATTTCTAGATATTTCCAAAATTGTGCTTCCTGTTTCTCTTTCTTAAGCCTACCAGGGAAGGGTATCCTAGTTCGTGGAATGACTTCTGGGGCTTTAGGTGATACTGGATCTGGTGCAGTGACAGGGGTGTCACTAGGCACTGGATCAGTGGTCGGTTCAGAGATAGGAAGTTGATTTGAAGAATTATCTGAAGACTTCTCATTTCTGGTTTCTTTACCTCCTCTAGTGATGACCATGATTCCTCCTTGGTTCTCAACTTTTAAAAACAGTTGTTTAAGACTGACTTCCAGGTTTTTGATCAAATCTTCTGATATTTTAAGTAAAGCATCAATTTTATCTTGAAAATCTATTACTTGTTTGTTTATGTTCATTTGATCAACCATGAAATTAGTCAAAGTTTCATTATAGTGTTGTTGAGAATTTATGGTGGAATCTGACATATTAGAGGATAAAGGTTGCAAAAACTGAGTATGTGGGTTATTGGTTGGCCGCTGAATGAAAGGTTTAGAATGAAAGTTCGATTCAGGGCTTTCAACAGTAGTGACAATAATTTCTTCCATACCTTTGCAAGGCTGAGGTGTAGAAGATTGAAGTTCCTTGAAGACTCTGGAGAGATTGTCCACTTGAGTTTGCAAAGCTTCAAAGGATAGGCCTAAAGTACTAGTTACTTCCTTAGCCGATTCGCCAAACTCCCAGTCATGTTGATGCATTGCTATCGTCTCAACTAGCTCCCAGGCTTCTTCAGAAGTATGTGACATGAAATTTCCTTGAGAAGCAGTATCGAGGGTTGACTTGTGCTGAGGAGTCAGACCATTGTAGAATATGCAGATTAGGTTCGTCTTACCCATTCGATGATTCGAACATCTGTTAAGCATCTTCTTAAATCGTTCCCATGCTAGATAGAATGACTCATTGGTTTCTTGTCGGAAACTGACGATATCATCTTTGAGCTTGGTTCGCTTGGAAAGAGGGAAAAACTTAGTCATAAACTTAGTAGCCAACTCTTCCCAAGTATGAATCGAATTGGGTTCGAGTTCATCAAACCAGGTTCGAGCACGCGAAGATAAAGAATAGGGAAAAAGATATAGTCGGGAGACTTCTCTCGAAATCCCTGATTGCTCACAGGAATCAGAAAGATTAATGAATCTAACCAAATGTGAATTTGGATCATCGAGCGGAAAACCGTGAAATTGGCAGAAGGTTTTGAGTAACTTGAAAACACTAGGCTTAATTTTGAAGTTTTCGTCGGGTAGCACGATAGGTCCTCCTCTTCCCTCCAGTAGTGGTACACAGGTTGAGGCGAGAGTAATACGATTCGTCATAGCTGATGAAGTTCGGGTTTGGTAGAAAAGAGAGTTTTGGAAAGGAAAGAACAGAAAAGGAACTTTCGGATGATATTGATCTTCCAAAAGGATCGCTAAATAACTAAGACAACTAAATTTCTAAATCGGTCATTGTAGTCCCCGGCAGTGGCGCCAAAAACTTGATCGCGCCCAAACGGTCAGTCGGGTTCACACCCTGTCATCGGACCGTCCGTCGAGGCGCGGATCAGTGGGTTTTAAAAGTTTGTTTTATGCTGGGCCTAAGTATACTAAAGATATGGATAAGTATAGCGATAAGTATGACCTAGGGTCGTTCTTCAAACTACAACGGGCATGGGATCTAGGACTTTAGTTATCTACGGGAATTTAGCTAGGGTTTAAAAGAGGTTTTGTTTTTTTTTTTGTTTTAACTAACTACTAATTATCTAAAACTTAAACTAAATAAAAGTAAAGTGGAGTGGAGGTGGCAACGAGAACTTATAGGTGAAGCGAGTGTTTACTATGATAATTACTCATGCTATTTAGAGGTAGTTAATGAGATAAAGCCTTAGTTAAGATGACATTAATATTTTCTAATGAACCATAGCTACTAGCCTATTATCTATCTAACGTAGAGTTGTCCGCAATCAGATAAACAATATGTCACGTGGATAACAATTATGGAGTGTAAACTACACCGGAAGTTGTCCCAAATGTAGCAACCAATTTAAACAACAACCATCCTCGAGTCTTTTCCCCCAATCTCGGACATTTGAGATATCCAAATCATGGCATGAATTGTTGAATAAACAAAAACATGAACAGGGGTTTCCCACCGGGACAAGTTGGGATGGTCTGGTCTAACGGTTGATTAAATTGTTCATCATTATTTCATATAAATCATTTTAACTATTCTATGCATGTTAAACTGGCATATGCAATTGATAAATATTCGAAAATCTAATCATGTAACTAATCAGCATAACAGATACTAGCATGCAAACCCTAAGCAACAATCAAACAAGAACATGCAGAAAGGTAGCATAGCAGGGATCAATTTATGCAGAGTGACGGGGTACATGGTCAAGTCACAAGTGCCCCGAAAGTTCTCTCTAAGACACTTGTTAAATGGCCTGAATCTAATCTATCTCTAATACTACGCTCCGTGTCTCCCTCCGGTAATATTTCAACCAGGAGAACACCAGCCATGTCGAGTTCAACGATCATCAGACACAGAATAATTAGTGGCATACAACTAGCAATTGGCCAAGCCTAGAAGGATGTTACTAACCATAGCATAAGTTGGATAGATAAACATTTGAGATTCAATTCATAGATTCAAATATAATTCAATAGCATACAAACAGAGTAACAACATGATTTAAATATAACTACCCTAGCATGGCAACTATCATAGCAAACACAGATTTGTCTAGCTAAGCATGGCAATAATTCTAGCAAGTAATTCTAAACAAGTATAGCAATAGCACAACATTATTTAAAATAACAAGATAGAGATTATAATAAAACCTGACAAAGCGTTATTACAAATCGTGCGACACCGCAGTCTCGGAGCACCTCCGTACAATTAAGCTACTAATCTACTAGCTTAACTAATCTAATTAACTAACTAACTAATTTAGAGAGAGAGTAGTGAGAGAAAGTGTAGAAGTGAGGTGTGGAGTGTGTTGGTGTTTTGAAATGATGAAATGAGGCTAGTATTTATAGAGATCGCACAAACGTATCCGTAGACCGTATCCAAACCTCAAAATGCACAACCGTATCGCAAGGGCAAATAAAAATCAGATTTTTATCGCCCAAACACACGATACGGCTGAGTTAGGGTGAATACGGGTGAACTGGACCGTATACGGCTGTGCATTGGGTGAATACGGCTGAACTGGGCCGTATACGGTTGAGCACAGGCCGTATACGGCCTGCACAGACCGTATACGGTCTAGGTCCAGCCGTATACGGCCTGGTTCAGCCGTATGCTGGCTCCTCGGTTCTTCGTTTCTTCATTCGGGCGTAACTTCTTCGTCGTTTATCCGTTTTGAGTGTTCTTTATATCCACACGTTCGTATTTTCCTAACGAAGAAAATGACATAAGTTAGAGGTCATAATTCTTTGTGTAGCTCAAAAAGTGCTAGAACGAGTGAACCAGAATGCTTGTGATCGTATTCGTTAGATTTATCGTGTTTTTCGACCATTTTAGATGACTTTTGAAACATTGTCTATATTTTGGCCCATATGATGAGTTTTAATGATAAAGTATCTATTTTGATTAGTTTCGTCAAATATTGGGCCAAAAAGGTGAGATTAATGCACGTAAAAACATGACTTTTTGCGTGTTATCACCCCCGTCACCTAAAGTTTGTAAATACTTTTAAGTATAACACTTCGACATAATAATAATATTATTGCAAATAATCACCAACGGGTCGTACACGTTTTCAAAACTCGAACTTACCAATCAAATCAAATCATTGGACATTATTAGTTGAATGAACAACTAGCATAGGTTATCTTTTAGAATACCTACTTATTTTATTCAACCTTGCGCGTTATAAACGCCTGGCAGGTTACAGTCTTCGGACACCCCATTTTACTTCACCACATTTGCTTCATTGCAACTCTTCAGGCTCAGGTGAGTCTCATAGCCCCAACTTTTTACTATTTTTACTCCCCGGGGTGGGAATACATGCTCTAACTGTTTTACACGTGAACACAAGTACAAAACTCGCTATATTCTGCATGAGCTATTTTCTAATCACTTTTAAGTCCTCTACGATCATAGTTCTGGTAATACTTTATGTAGCGTGAATGTTAGTGTATGGTACCATATAGGACTGACCATCCTCGTCCAGGTCAGCAAGCACTGACTGGTTAAACGGACGCATTAACTTTTGTTCATACGAGTGTGGATTAGACACTCGCCCAGAGGCACCCACGATCAGGCACTTTATTGTGATCCTGACACCCACGTTAAGCGCAGACTATGACCTCATGGCAGACATATACATCATTTGATTCATTTCAAACGGTTACCATTAAATCTTGTGGTTCACACTTACATATTTATTATGCAAACCTGTGAGCTCACCAGCGTTAGCTGACCTTTTTATCATGTTTTCTCAGGTACTCAACAGCAGTAGGACATGTTCATTCAGGATGCCCATAGCTCGAGTCAGCATACACATCAGAAGATTATTTTGTATTACTACATTTTGTAACTAAGTTATGCCAATTAATCTCTAAACATTGTAGTTGTTGGGCTTTTGTAAACATTTATACATTGTAAAACTTTATATTATCAATGTATCTGTAAAACGATGCATATAGAGTCGTTCATTATATGCCTTGTGTGTTTTGATTATTGATTAGTAGCATCTCAAAGCTTGCTTCCGCTAAACAGTAAATTTGGGGGTGTTACATGAACAATTACAAGGAAATGTTTGTTTCTGCCTGGATTGATCAATCTCTCAATTTTGGAAATCGAACAACTAACAGAGTTGAGAGTCAACATTCCAAGTTAAAAAAGCACTTGGAATTTCCAAATTCTACTCTAGAAAAATTTGTACATTGCATCAATCAAATCGTGAAGTTGCAACTCACAGCGATCCAACAAAGCTTTGAAAAAAGCAGAATCGTTCGCTATACAAACCACAACGTACCATGTTTTAATCTATTACGGGGGTTGGTTTCACATAATGCACTGGATCTGATGCTAGGGGAACTTCAAAGGTTAAAAGGTCTTGAATTTGACCCTTCTAATTGTGGTTGTCAACTTCGTCACAGTTGTGGGTTACCATGTGCTTGTATACTTTCAGTGTACATCAATTCAAGCCAGTATATACAATTTCAGTTGATCTTTTTTCTATTTTTTATTAAAATCACAATTAGAAAGTTTTATATTTCAATGCAGGTGAATGCATTTCCTTGGATACGATTGATATCTTTTGGAGGAAGCTTGATATTTCATCGACAACATATGCCCAAAATGATGATATATGTTGTGACGGAGAAATAGAAGATTTTAAAGAAAACTTCAAAAAATAGTCAAAAGCTGGAAAAAGAAGCCTTTTAAGAAAGCTTAAGGACTTATTTGATGCTAGTGCAACTACCTTTAAAGAACTCATAGTTCAAAAAAAAACTCGTGGACGACCAAGGAAACAACAACAAAAAAAGTCTGCAGCACCCATAAGTCAAGATCCTCGTCGACATAGTTATTCAAATGCAACAGATTTTGTTGGATTGGGTTTGAACAACCAACCAGCGAGGCATAGCTCATATGTGGTTGAAATAAATGAGGAACCAACTAGGTATAGTTCATACTTCAACTTTCAAACATGCTATTCACACCCATTAATGAGTGAAATGACATCTATCTTTCATCCTTATATTACCCGCATCCAAAATGTAATGAGTGATGGAAATTGTGGATTTCGGGCGATAGTTGTTTATCTCGGGTATGATGAAGATCAGTGGCTCAACATTCGGCTTCAATTGCTTGATGAATTACGAAATGGATATCATACATACATTCATGTCTTTAACGCATGTTTAAATGAACTGTATCAGTCATTGTATTGCTCAGAGTCGCCTGCGCCACAAGAAAACTGGATGATTATGCCTTCGACAGCGGTTCTAATTACCAATAGGTTTGGTGTTATCGTCCATTGTATAAGCATTCAAGGTTGTATGACTTGTTTTCTTCGGTAACCACTTTGTGATGGTACAACTACAAGGAGAATATCCAATTTCTCATATTACGCCATATTAGAGTTATTATAAAGCACCGACCGCAGCTGACTGGCAAACCATGTATGCACCACGTTTAGAATTATTTACTAATATTAAGGCTTGTAATTCTAAAAAAGAATTTATAGATGTAGAAGATTAGTTCTTAATGAAATTATTTTTGTTTTGTTTTTTATATATATGTCATACTTATATTATTAATATAGGAATTAAGATGTAATAATGTAAATTAAAAAGTTCAAAAAGAAAATTATATAAATAGGATTTCATGATGGGCTAATGATTAAGAAGAAATAAATAATTAGAAAAACATAATCATTATCTCTAATGGTGTGTAGATAGTCTATAGATGGTGTATATATAGACAAAGCCAACAAATAAATATAGGGAGAGTCTCTCCATATCAATTTTTATTACTCATCATACCATTTTTGATTAAAAAGAAAAAAAAAGTACAGAATGTAATAAAAAGTGAATTAAAAAAGTACAAAAAAGTACATATTAGTTAATTTAAAAATAGATTTTCCCTTCGTCCCATATCTATTGTCCACTATTCATTTTTGGGATGTCTCAATTTAATTGTCCACTTCCATAAATAGAAAAGAATAATAAAATAAAGTTCATTTTTGCCCCTAATTTATATATGTAAGACAAAAAGGTAGGTAAAAAGTAAAAGGTAAAATTGTCTTGTTATCAAAAAGTAAGAGAGATAATGATATTTTTTTAAATTGCATGTTTTTGTCTGAAGAAAATTAAATTGGGACGGAGAGACTATACGGAGGGAGTACATGGTATGAAGAAATATAATATAATATAAGAATAATTTAAATAAAAGAAAGAAAAGAAAAAGCAAGACATTTCTAGCAGGTTCCATCGTTTCTCAGAAAACTTGACAATTGCCTTCTGTTTAGAGGCCAGAACCTTCTGGAACTCCCTCCCACCCCTTTATAACACCGCCCTTACTTTCACAAACCCTAATCAACTCAACAATTCAACAAACGCATTGCATTCAAACACTTGAAACAAATCTCAATCTCAATTAATTCCGCTCTCATTTGATCGATTCCTTCGGAAACATGTCTGGAAAAGGCGAAGGACCTGCAATCGGAATCGATTTGGGAACAACCTACTCATGTGTTGGTGTTTGGCAACACGATCGAGTAGAGATCATAGCTAATGATCAGGGTAACCGAACGACGCCGTCTTATGTTGCTTTTACGGATACCGAACGCTTGATCGGTGATGCTGCCAAGAATCAAGTCGCCATGAACCCTACCAACACTGTTTTCGGTATCTTCTATCTCTCTCTGATTTGCATGTCTCTATTATTTAATATCTTATAATTTCATAAAATTTAGTAAAATAATTAATTTTTTTCTTTAATTGTTCAATCTCCGTTCTTTTGAAGCAGTTTTACGGTTATTGTGAAGCGGTTGTGTCTTATTTTGGGGTTTTGCAGTATAATTAACGTTTCTGTTATCCACTATTAACTAACTACTGGAAAACATACAACGGAAAACAGAGGGTTCTCGTTAAAACTTAAAACAGAGTAATGTTAATTGTTAAGAATACAAAGCTGCATAAACCTTAATCATTCTGTTTGACGTGTTTTATTTACTAGGTTTAAGTTTTTGTTTAAATGTTTTTTTTCCTTCTTCTTCTTCTTCTTCTTCTAAAGTTTTTCAATTTCTGTATTTTTGAAGCAGTATTAGGGTTTCTGTTAAGCAGCTGTGTTTTATTTTGGGGTTTTGCAATATAATTAACGTTTTTGTTGTCGGTTCGAACTTTTACTTAACTACTGAAAGTATACAATGGAAAACAGAGGGTTCTTGTAAAAACTTAAACAGAGTACCGTTAATAGATGTTTAGATATAAAATTCCGGGCTTAAAGAAATCAAACTGTATTAAAATTATTACTCGTATAGCTTAATTGTTATGAATACAAAGCTGCATAAATCTTGATCATTCTGTTTGATGTGTTGTATCTAGTTTTAAATGATACTGAATTGTTGTTGCTCTGTTTTAGTTATGATTTAGTTTCAATTGAAATAAAGTCTAATTATGTTGGTATAATGTGTATTCTTTTGCAGATGCAAAACGTTTAATCGGAAGGAGGTTTTCTGATCCATCGGTGCAAAGTGATATGAAACACTGGCCGTTTAAGGTTATCCCTGGACCCGGTGACAAGCCCATGATTGTGGTGTCATACAAAGGCGAGGACAAACAGTTCTCTGCTGAAGAGATCTCATCGATGGTTCTAATCAAAATGAAGGAAATCGCTGAAGCTTTTCTTGGATCGACTGTAAAGAACGCAGTTGTTACGGTCCCTGCTTACTTCAACGACTCGCAACGTCAAGCCACAAAGGATGCGGGTGTCATCTCGGGTCTTAACGTCATGAGAATCATCAACGAGCCGACTGCAGCTGCCATTGCTTATGGGCTTGATAAGAAAGCTTCCAGTGTTGGTGAGAAGAATGTGCTGATTTTTGACCTGGGTGGTGGTACTTTTGATGTGTCTCTTTTGACTATTGAGGAGGGTATTTTTGAGGTGAAGTCGACCGCCGGAGATACGCATTTGGGTGGTGAAGATTTTGATAATAGGATGGTTAATCATTTTGTTCAAGAGTTTAAGAGGAAGAATAAGAAGGATATAAGTGGAAATCCAAGAGCTTTGAGGAGGTTGAGAACTGCTTGTGAAAGAGCGAAAAGGACTCTCTCATCAACTGCTCAAACCACAATTGAAATTGATTCTTTGTATGAGGGTATTGATTTCTACTCGACCATTACTCGTGCCAGATTTGAAGAGTTGAATATGGATTTGTTTAGGAAGTGTATGGAGCCTGTTGAGAAGTGCTTAAGAGATGCTAAGATGGATAAGAGCAATGTTCATGATGTTGTACTTGTTGGTGGTTCAACTCGAATTCCTAAAGTACAACAACTGCTACAAGATTTTTTCAACGGCAAAGATCTTTGCAAGAGCATCAACCCTGATGAAGCGGTAGCATACGGTGCTGCAGTTCAAGCTGCCATTTTAAGTGGGGAGGGGAACCAGAAAGTTCAAGATTTGCTTTTGTTGGATGTGACACCTCTGTCCCTGGGACTCGAAACTGCAGGTGGTGTAATGACGGTGCTGATACCAAGAAACACCACAATTCCCACCAAGAAAGAGCAAGTGTTTTCAACTTACTCTGATAATCAGCCCGGAGTGTTGATCCAGGTTTATGAAGGTGAAAGAACGCGTACCAAAGATAACAATCTGCTTGGAAAATTCGAATTATCTGGAATCCCGCCAGCTCCTCGTGGTGTCCCGCAGATTACTGTGTGTTTTGACATTGATGCTAACGGGATCTTGAATGTATCAGCAGAGGATAAAACTACTGGGCAGAAGAATAAGATTACAATTACTAATGACAAAGGGAGGCTGTCAAAGGAGGAGATCGAGAAAATGGTGCAAGAGGCAGAGAAATACAAGGCTGAAGATGAAGAGCATAAAAAGAAGGTGGAAGCAAAGAATGCATTGGAGAACTACGCGTATAACATGAGGAACACAATCAAAGACGAGAAGATAAGCTCGAAGCTGCCAGCGGATGACAAGAAGAAGGTTGAAGATGCCGTGGAGGAAGCGATCCAGTGGTTGGAGGGTAATCAGTTGGCGGAGGTTGAAGAGTTTGAGGACAAAATGAAGGAGTTGGAAGGAATCTGCAACCCGATTATTGCTAGGATGTATCAAGGTGGTGCTGGTGGGCCGGATATGGGCGGCGGTATGGATGACGATGGCCCTTCAGCTGGTGGCAGCAGTGGTGGAGCAGGGCCGAAAATTGAAGAGGTGGATTAAGTTTGGTGAGAGTAGAGTTGTGGGAGGTTGGGTGTTGAAACAATAGTTGAGAGTTAGTTGCTTGTGGTGGTTGTCTTGTGATGTGGTAGCCTAGTTTTGTTTGTTCTTGTTTCATCTTAAATATTCTGTATTACTACTACTGGAATGGATCTTTTTTCAATAATAGATGGTGTTGTATATGGGTTATTGATGTTTCAATTGATAGTTTCATTTTAATATCCATTTATTATCTCATCCTCTTATATAATCTACCCTATAATGAATTTTTTTCATTTATTGTTTATTGGTAACTTAATGTCGATATATATCATCTACCTATATATATATATATACATAGAACATTAAAAAACATCAACATTAGATGTCACTATGTAATTCTATTGCTTTGAATTCATTAGAAAAACTGAAAATTTCATTAAAAAGGGAATGCCAGTGTCTTTGATTGTGAAACTGTGTAATTAGATGCTTGTACAAGTTAATGACTATTGGTTTATTAGATGCATGTGTCCATATGATTATTAAAACGACCTTTACAATCAATCAATAATTTATAATAGAAGAAAATATGAGGTGCAATATTTTCCGTCTTACAAACCGTAGAAATAGCAAATGCTTTTAAATTAAAAGGCCCTCGAAAATCGGTGGCGCTTGCGAAGTATGCTTTGCCGATGTCCTCCACCGATAACATCTAATTACAACTACTTTGATCCATCCTACAAAGTTATTCTTTTGGTATTTAGCCAAAATGATCCCAACTAAGACAATGAAATGAACATGCTACATGAAACATAAGCCAAATTTTACATACATTCTTTAATGTTGATGTTATCGGGATTATATCTAAGTTTCTTGGTCAAGCATGCTGATAATATGTAAATCGGTTCTTGTATGCAAAATTGCAGGAAGATAGTTTAAACTGACAACGCAACTCTGCATAATAGTGTAGTTTTAGGCAGGTAATACCTTCAGATTAGTAATAACATAAATAAAAAATTTGGTAGGCAGAACCCATCAAAACAGTAAAATAAGTGTTAATAAAGAAAGAAAACAAAAATAAAACCAAGAATCGGGAATCGTCGAGGAAATTACTATTAATGAACGTGACATGGATATCTATGAAGCTGTTGTGTAAGTAGGAGAGGTGGTTCAGTCCATGACAGCAGTATGCATTCAACAGTGAAGACCATGTATAAGATGTTGAATCAATATCTAAATCATACCACATCGGTAAAAGGGTAAATAAAAATGCAAGAACAAAGTCTAGAAGAATGCAATCAATGAAACTGAAATACCTCATAAAATAGATAGTAGAAACCATCGTGGCTGATTACATTATAGGATGATTGCTCAACCCTGTTTTTCGTTATCTACCACTACCCCATTCAGAATCAATACCTTTGGTGACTATTGAAATATTACACCCCGGCCATATCAACTGTGGAAATGGTTTATAGCACTTCACAGCAGGATTCCTGCAGAAATGTGAGACAGTCTGCAGTTTTTTTTTCCTTCTCATTCTTTAGCTGGCCACTTCAGATATATCCAGTCTTTGTTACATGTTTTTATTTCAGAGTTTCTGCAGGTGTTCTAGTCTTGGCAACTTCCACAAAAATCAATCTACCCTCCACAATCTGTGTTTATGTATATTTAATACAATAAGTCAGCAACCATAACAGCGCAAACATGCAAGATGCAACTATTTTGCAGGTTTCTTCATTTTTACATTTAACATAATATATATCGATGGTTCAAAATTCTAATCACCACGAGTCCAGAACAGAAGTAAGGAAAACTCGATTTCAGACTTAGTAAATTGTTACTATGTGGTGTAAAATTCTGAAAGGTATGAAACAAAAGTAGTTATTCATCTGCACATATAGAATACAAAAGGCAATCACTCCACTACTGCATGTATAACCTACATATCACTCTTTAGCTTTAAGACTTGTCTTAATAATCACAACTTTACATTAATACCAACTTTACTTACACACTTACACTGATATAATCGTTTAGTTATGGTTAAGATTTATAGAAAAGTGAAAAAGAAAAACGAATAACATTCGGGTAAAACGATAGAGAAGCACATAACAGGATCTGGTTGCCTTGTACACTAGACTGATTTAGATACAGTATGAGTCGATAACCAGATTACACATCATTGGATTTTGTAGATTGAATACTACTATGCATCTATGACAAGTATTGATTCTCACAGATTGATTCATGCAATTTGAAGTTACTGACTTGAAAAATAGATCTACGATTATGCTTACTGATTGATGGGTTCCATTCCCTACGGTCTGTTGATATTATATAAAACAAATGCACATCCTATTAGTCAAGAAATCTAATATTATGAAAGCATGTCATACGAATCACCTCAAGCATGTATAGGAAAATAACTACTTTTGAGTTCAAAAGGACAATGCAACCCCCTCAAGATAGTTTTAAGCAGCTAACTACGTAGTAATTCTGTGCTGTTAGATAACAGAAATTGAGAAAAAGAATACGAATTGAGATGACATAATACAATATGCCTAGAAGAAAGATCACGAACTGGGATTGATTTGATAAAGTGGGATTATTCATAGGTAGACAAAAGGGAGGGAAGTAACAGATACACCGAATGCATCTAAAAGCATGAAAAAGAGTTTGTGCAAGTGCTCAAAGGTATAATATTTTTTGAGATGAACCGAGAGTCCATATGAGCATGTACATGTGCAAGAAAATTGGCATTTCATGCAATAAAGAACATAATCCTTTAAAAATCATGTAAAAAAAATAAGTGGGCTTATAGACCAAAAAAAGGGAGAGAAACTTAATGTTAAGAATAGTAGAAACAAGAAAGTAGGCTATCTAAACCGGAAATTTATGACCCTTTATTACTAATAATCCACTACATAGGCATGTGCATTCAGTATTGTTGTTCAGACATGTTTTAAGCTAAAAATATGTTCTCCTTACCCAAGTTTTAATAATAAAGAAAAACCTATAGCAAGGCAATTTAAAAACCACACTGAAGTTTATTACTCATACAAAACATAGTCTATATAGAAAACTCAATCCGTAAAATGTCTGAATCAGTTCCACATGTGATAATTATAAATACTAAGTTTGACCTAGAAGTCAAAGCATAAAGGATGGACAGTTTCGTACTCGTAAAACAAAGGTTTACCACACGTCACATGATAAGGATAAAATGTTCAACGATTGAGCCTAAATCACTAATCTAGGAACCGAGCTTCTTTCCTAACATTTCAAGTTTTGGCGCTTCATCACTTTAATAATATTTCTTAACCAATATTTGATCCCTATGTTTGAGCTTGGATCACCCGAACTTATTTTCCTTAATCCACTAGTCATGATCACTAATTCAAGGTCTCTCCATTGGGAGCTCAAACATACATGACTAGTAAAACAATCAGTTTTCACATGACATTATCTTATTCACTAATCTAGAAATTGACTCACAATCAAATTTCGGACATTTAATTCTTTATAATCCATATGTTTGAGCTTTGATGTATATAAAGAGCTGAAGTTTTCTCTACTTCCATACGAAGTTATTTACCTCGAAACAAAAATATATTCTAACATCGGTTCACGCTAAACAAAATGTCAACTTCATCACATCACATAAAAGCAAGCAACATAGATAAACATTGCATTTACCAAAATTAATAAATAATAAGAAGAAGAATAATACCTTCCCATTCAAGGCTTGTAATGCATTGTGGGCATCAACATCAGATTCAAACGTAACAAAACCAAACCCTTTAGGTCTCTGAGTTCTTGGATCAACAACCAGTCTAGCTGCAACATTAGGGCAAGAAAATAAAATATAAAAAATTGATTTAATATGATGAAATAATAATACTCCGTAGTAATAATACCTTCAGTGATTGGACCGAAAGGTGAAAACAATCTCTTTAGGTCCTTATTTGTTGTGTAAAAAGATAATCCTGTACAAATTCAATGCAATTAAGTTGCTTGCTGTAAATTAAAAGGGTTTGATCTTTTAGGAGAAGGGAGGAAGATAAGAAGATATAACTTACTGCTAACAAACAGCTGGGAATTAAGCAATCTGTTTGCCATTCAATTCTAACCTTAAACCGGAAAACAGGAGGATATGATATTATAAAAAAGGGACGACCTGTAGCTAATGAGCAGAGATGGCTCAGAGTTGTGAGGAAAACGAAAAGGAGGGTACATGTGAAGACTTTGGACAATATTTTAATTATTTTTTTTAGAGTTTATCTCATGGATAGATCACCAACAAACTTAAAAAAATGAATTTCTTTCTAATTTTTATTGGCGATCTTAACTCCGTAATAAAAGTATGTTGGTGATTTCTAACCCGTAGGTAAAAGTACATTGATGGCTTCGACATGAAATTAACAAGTACATTGGTGATCTTGGTAATAAAACCGGTTGATTGGTGATCTTGAAATAAAAGAGAGAATACATTGATGATCCGTAAGTTAAACCTTTTTTTTAATACATCCAAAAACTATTTTTATTTGAAAATTTGATGGTTACTAATTTTTTTATAAAAAAAAAGAAATTCAAAGAGAAGAAGATATTCTAGCATATACAATCATCGAAAGGTGATTATCAGTTTATCACTATTCATAACCTATGCATATTTATATTTACACTATATCAACTCAATAATAATAGCTAGAGTTGAAAATCAACATCTAATGTTGAACTAGATTATTAACTAATTTATATACTTAAAAACAATCACATTACGGATTATACAATTGAAATGACAAGAAGATGGTGAATTGATGTCACACATTTTTTGAAATGGTTAATCAAAAAAATACATAACATATAACTCAATCATAGAGTTCAAAACAACTTCAAATCAATCGATTGTATAGATAGTATATTAGTTCAAAACAACTTCAAATCAATTGTATTGATAGTCTATTAGTTCAAAACTACTTTACTGGCCTATTTCTCCGAAGGCAACTGTTTTTCTACTTTATGACATTATTGGTTCGTTGAAAGTAAAAAATTGGGCATTAGTTGGAAAGTGGTGTGGGGTGGTATAATTCGGGTCGAAAGGATATAGACAACAATGGTGGGGGCTTTTTCTCATTCTTTTGTAAAAAAATTGGGGATGGTTCCCAAACTTCATTTTGGGAAGATACGTGGATGGGGGACTGATTTTAAAAGTCAGATCTAATAGGTTGTATAACTTGGAAATAAAGAAAAGGGTATCAATTAAAGACAGAGGAAAATGGGTGGGAGACTCTTGGGTGTGGGTATGGGATTGGATACGAGAACCAAGGGGGTGTTCATGTGGCGAGTTGGAGGATCTAGCTGCTTTCCTAAATCAGGTGATATTATCAAAAGATGGAGGTGATAAGTGGCAATGGGTTGCGGATGGGGCACAAGTGTACAAAGTTGGCATGTTAGCGGATCGGATAGATGAAGTTTTGCTTGGTGGCGGGTTAAATGGTCAACAAACTAAAAGGAATGGTTACATTCCAAGCAAGGTGAACATTTTTGCATGGAGAGCGAGAAGGAATCGGTTACCAACTAGAGTGAAACTCGACAAACGAGGTATTGATTTAAACTATCTATTATGTCCATGGTGTGAAGAATATGTTGAATTTGTAAACCATTGATTATACTGTGTCGTGAAGCTATAATTGTGTGGGATAAGTTATTTAGTTGGTGGGGCTTATGTAGATGTGGATGGTTAGGAGTTGAGGAGTTATTTGATTTGGTAGTCGGTGGGCTAAATTACAAGTTTTTAACGGATATTTTGGAAGGGGTAATTTGACACCCCGCAAAATCTGAGTACAATTAAGTACAGTAAAACTTGTGAAATTTACTCTAATTTCCTGACAAAATTTTAAACAACATTTTGATGTGAAATAAGCCTAGCAAGCCCAAAATAATAATACAAAAAGTATTACAAAAGTTGTAATTATTATAATTACATATATAATACTTAAAAGTTAGCGAAATATGCGATCGAAAAACATCTCAGAAAATGTCCCAAAATCATTTCGAAATATTATTTAACAAAAATAATATATGGGAAAAATTTTAAAACGAAATAATATTGTGTTCTAAATACATATTGAGCACGCAGAACGTTTAAAATGTACAAATTGTACAACAGTAAAAAAATAATGAAAATATCATTATTCTGATTTTAAATGACGAATCTGGAGAGCATCTACAAAATAAAAATATAAGATGTTATATTTTATATTAATATAATTATACCCGTACCCGAAATTAGCGAGTCAAAAATAGCCACCCACCTCAAATAATTGAGGGGACAACTGCTGTTTGAATCCCATACTCCGTATCCATGTTTCATACATATGTTTTACTTCATATGATCAACGACAACAACACACACACACAAAACCTTCAATCATTTTCATCATTTTTTTTTCTTCTCCTTCTCTGGAAACAAAGAACAAGCAGCAGCAGTAGTAGTAGAACCACAAACCAAGAACATCAACAACTCAACCATCATCATCATCTCATCGGTTTTCATCATCATCATCATCGCCATTTTCATCATCTTTGTGAGGCTCAAATCTTTATATATCATACATATATTTCATATTATACTTTGATATTATGTATGTAAACTAGCATATATTATGTAAAACCATGATTATTATGATGATCTAACTAATAAATGGAGGATAACGATGATAACTTTTACACCTTGAAATAACATTATGTACATAAAAATGGGTATAAATACGGGTATAATAATGAGTAAAAGTTATGGATGAAACTTGTAGTATGTTAAGTTAAACTTTTGTAAAAATCATAACTCGAAATGATATAAAAATCTGGTTTGATTTCGGACCAAAAACAGAGACAGAACTGGACTGCGTATGGGAACCGATCTGCCAGGAAAGCATAGCCGAACGGCTAGACTAACCCAGCCGATCGGCTGGATTGAATGAGCCGAACGGCTACATATGTCCAACTGTATTGCTAGTTGGCCAAACATATTGTGACAATCCTCCATTTAGGGTAATAATCTTTACCTAACTTCATGCATTACCTAGAGTAATTCCCTGATTAGTGAATTCAAAACGATTTCTATGTGTTAAGTTTGTGAAACTTACTATGTGATACGTGATGTATTAGATTCGTAGTTATTATTATATAATTATGTACGAAATGAACGCATTAAACTTGACAAATTAAATACAACAAAGTTGGTGATACAATATAATTAATAATTCGAAAATTATTAATTACAAATATTATTAACTTATATTATTGAAATAATATACGATATTATACGTTTTATATTAAACGTGACGAGCGCGTCATACACGAACAGAAACAATTATAAAACGTACCTAAAGGTCAAGAATAATAAAAGTATTTATTTTTCCGTTCCTGTTTTAGTATTTGGAACATTACCTCAAAATATAAATTCCAAATTCAACCGAAATCTGGCACGCAGTTTAACTGTACAGTCCCACTACAACGCATAATTTTATTAATTGTTTTCAAATAAAATTATTTCATTTTTGTATTTATCAATTTCAAAGTTTAAAATAAAATTTAAACAAACAAATAATTGAGTGGGACACGGGGTACAAATAATTGGACCCGTACACGGAATTAACGGGTTAAAAACCTACACTAATACTTATGTTAAACATATCTATCAACACATTTATGTTCCCACCTTACTTCCTTTAAAATTTTGAATGGAGAATCAATATAATATATACTCCATACCTTGATCACTCAAACCACCTAACAACAATAATTCAACATACTCATTTCTTTCTTTCTTTCTGTGATCACTCGACGCCAAGCACAAGCAGAGGAAGCATTTCATTTCCATCTTTTCTTCATCACAATCAAAGCAGAATTTTAAACTAACAACAAAAAAATGATAACATACACATAATCATCATCTTCATCGCGTCTCAACATCATCATCTTCACCAAAATCATCATCAAAATCATTGTAAGGAAATCTCCCATTTCAAATTCTTTTACTTAAATTTCGTTTTATATAGTGTTAATCTAACATAATATATGATAAAATGGATGATTAATTTGGTTAAAATTCTTTAAGATGAAAGTTTTGTAAAACTAAACCCAAGAACACAAAAATCTTTAAATATGGAGGTGGTATAATTAGTTGTTATAAATCACTATATTACGAGTGTTTATGATGACTTGTTGGTATAAAAGCCGAACGGTTCAAATCTAACATAACCATACGATCACCTAATATCAACTATACAAAATGTGTAAATAAATAAATACTCCGTATGACTTTTTATGTTGTAGTAATTTGATATATCTCAAATTCGGTTAGAATAGAATTGTCACAATCATTTTAATTTAATAAATCTACATAACTCAGAAGATTCATTTAAGTGGTTAAATAAATATTCTAAGCAATCTTTAAATAAAGTTAGACGTATAGCCTACTGGTTGAGGTGTGCGTGGTTGAACCAAAGGTCACAGGGTCGAGCCCCACCTGTGACCTGTTTTAATCTTTTTCTTATGAATCAATAAATGAGCCAGACTTGTAGTTTATTATTTGGGCCAAAACTATAAATGGGCCTAATCTATTGGGCTAAAACTAATGAATATATAATTGGCCAAAATGATTTAGTAATGTATTTTGGGCCATATCAATTTGGGCCGCATCTATTTGGGCCTCATTTTTGGGCCAAACTATTGGACTTTGATGTTGGGCCAAACTAAGTGGGCCAAGCCCAATGGGTAAAATGATTTCAAAAACGCAAACTAAATTCGAGTTATATATAAGTGACGAGTTAAACGGGACAAATGAGATTAGTAACATGACAATTGGATTATATATATATAGTGGACGATTATAATTTATATATAATTATATAAATGAACTACGACAATCGTATTAAACAAAGCTATTTTTATAACTACTATTATAATTATGTTTTTGGAAACATAATCAACGACAATGACGACAAATAACAAATATATATTAGAATATATATATACATATATATATATTCAACTAATAAGTATATGTAAATAAATACTTGTACGCAACGATTATTTCAACGCAAATATCACCAACAACTAAAATGTTATGAACATTTAAACTTAACGATTAGTCCATATACTTATGTAAAGTATATTTAATTGTGTCTAGGTATTTGAGAGGCACGTTCGGACTACTGTATATTACTAGCTGTACTAGCTGAAGACTACACGTGAGTTCACAGCCCCTACCTTTTACTTGTTTTAAATGCTTTTAAAACCACGGGTGGAAAACATAGAACTATGTGGTATTGCATGCTACTTGTCTATATAATTGCTTGGTATGCTTTTATATCAAACTGATTTATATAAATGCTATATGCTTTATATACAACTGTTAACTATATGAAACGTTTTCACAACCTTTTGGGAATAAGACAATGAATCTTGGTACGATCCTAGGTTTACGCGAGGTAGTTGTAGTGCACATAAGTCCCAGTGCTTGCAACCTATAACCATTAGCTAGGTGACTCTAGCCACTGAGTATACAGATAGTACTATCGATTTGACAACCCTCCCACTGATATAACTCGTTGGTCATTCCAACCACACGACGGCAGTCGTAACGAGGAGTGTATACTTACCGTGTTACTGAGGCAACAATATCAACTAGTCGTGGTTTGGTTATAGTACTAGGAGTCGTTACTTTAACTTTGAAGGTGTTGCTCACCTTAGAGGGATTATAGTCTACATTTCCCACATAACTAAACAACAAAACTAGAACTGGATTTGGGAAGGGTATTCCCTGTGACAACAAATAGGACAGGTGTTCCTACGCATGATTTCTTTTTAGGAAACATTTACCTTGATTGGATAAACTTGGTTTCCCGACAAAACAACTTTTATAGGAAATGTTTACTTGACTGTTAAACCTGTGTTTCCTACAACTACTTATATGGAAATGTTTACTTAGTTGTTAAACTGTATTTCCTGCAACTATTATTAGGAAATGTTTATGATTAAACTTGTGTTTCCTAACACATCGACTGAATTGTAGTAAGAATGACATTCTTACAGTAAAATAAGAAATGTTTTCTTTAATAAGAACACTCGTGTTTCCTGCTAAATATATAAACATTATGTTTGTGTACATGAATGATTTATACAAAACTTAGTTTAACTACATTTATACTAAACCTGTGAATTCACTCAACATTCAATGTTGACGGTTTACTATGTTTTTCAGGGAATTAAGACTCAGGTACTTTTGCATGCATAAAGGACGTAGGCAACCCAGACTATTTATGATGCCACTTTTGGGACACTTGGATTTCCTTTGTATTACCAATTCCATTGGTTATACTTACGAAATCCCTCTTTTATAAACTTGTGTTTTGTAAACTTATATTATTCAACAACCCCACTACTTGTACGACTTTATAAGTCGTACTCTTTTGTAATAACGTTTAAACTTATGGCATCTTAAATTAATATGTTCTGTATGATCATATGCTCTGATACAATGAATGCACTATTGTAACGTCAGCACCCCCGCTGTTAAAACGCTTATTAAAATGCTTCCGCTAATTAACTAAAGCTTCCGCTAAACCATTAATAAACACGATTACCGATTTTGGGGGTGTGACACATATTATTTCTTGTTAATTTTATTAAGTACTTAAACATATAAATATAATGGTTTACAACATAAAACTAATAACAACCACATAGATTAGTGGTTGAGGCTTTTAGAGGAAAGTCACAGGTTCGAGACCTGTGACCAACCTTTTTGGCTTGTTTTTCACTTATATATATATACATATATATATATATATATAGATACGAAACATTGACAAGCATATGTATTTATATATATACACAATGAAATGATGCTATTTTTATAGCAAACAAACTTATGTTTTTAAAACATATATGAATATATATATATTCGACTAATAAGTATATATAGGTATATACTTACACGCACGCATGGTTTAACATATGTATCACCAACCAACTAAACTTTATACAAATACCTTAACGTAACAAATAGTTCGAGTACTTATATAAAGTATATTTATTTGCGTCTAGGTATTTGAGGGACGCATCTGGACTACTATATTACTAGCTGTTATTCGCTGAAGACTTGCTACCAGTGAGTTCACAGCCCCTTTTTACTGTTTTATTGCTTTTAAAACTTGGGGTGAAAAACATAGCTAACGTTTTTGCTATAACATGCAATAACTATTCATAATTGCTTTGGTGCCTATGTGTTACTTAATTGCTTTGGTGCTTATGTGCTACTGATTACACGAATGATTTCATTATATGGTTTAGAACTATATGTGGATACTTATAGGCCCTTGTACGAACTGTTACAATAGGATATTTGCTTTCCTACCTACCTTTATGTACGAAACTTATTTGACTCTCATGTAAACAACTCGCAAACGAACATGGTTTATCAAACCACTTTACAAACAGAAAACTTGTGAATTCACTCAACAATTTTGTTGACTTTTACTATGTTTTCAGGTAACTAGCAGCACAGATAAGACTGCACGCATATGGAGTTAGGTGACCCGCGACTAATTAGGATGCCACATTTTGGGACACTTAAGATTCCTTGTATAAATGATTTACATTAATCATACTTATGAAATCTTCTTTCAGAAACTGTGTATTTTATGCAAATTGTATTTTATAATACTATTCTACGACTTTAGCGAGTAGTAGTCCTTTTTGTTACAAACTAACTTCATAAATGACATCTTAATTTACTATTCAGCAATAATCATAAGCTCTGATCTGGTATGATGTTCAACGTTAATGTCAGCACCCCCCGCACAAATAATGCTTCCGCTAATCACGCGTTGACCGCGTTGACCGAATTTGGAGGTGCTAAAGGTAATTTGTGTCACAGCATACATAGTTTGGAAATCGCGGGTATTAAACTAGTTGTTGTTATGTTTTAACTCAAATAAAACGATATATGACATCCTCAATTAAAAGTTATCCTTCAATTAGGTATTCAGTTTATCAATTAGATCCCTTATTTTAATTAACTTATCAAAATTACCCAATATTGCTTACATTGATAGAAATATTTCAGTTCATTGCGTATTTTAATAATAAAAATGGTTGGTCAGTGAATTTGAGACAAAATGATACGGAGTATAACACATAGCGTACAAAATGCGATAACTCAATAACCTACCAGTTAATTATTCTATAATAACTAAGAAAATATAAATTCCTAATACTTTATGTCCTTCTAAACCCAATATTGAGAAGCCAAAGTAAGAGGGTGTTTGGCTTAGGCCACTCGCTCACTTTGCAAGTCGGTTCCAACCAACGGCCGTCACTTAAGTGACACTAATGCAAGTGCCCAATCACTTTGGGTTGTCGGGTTTTTGGTCGGATAATCGATTCACCATCATTTTTTAATTGTTTTTCTTTCTGTTTGTATGAAACTAAAGATATATTGGTAAATGTAAGCCAAAAATAAAGTGAGTGTTATTGTTGGTAATGGTTAGACAATTTCAGTCAATTTTGAAAAAAAAACTAATGTAGCGCTGAATTGACACAAAATGACTAGTCGGATTCAATCACTTGTTAAGACTGACCTTAGCTTCACAATTTGAGCTTTTAGCTTTTAAACTTATGAGTTTTTTAACAACTCAAATTCTAAAAGCCCACCCCAACTCATTGTCTTCTTAAAAACAATATTTTTTACTTTGAAAATCTATTAAACTAAAATGATATTTGAAGAAAGAAATGAAACTTATTAAAAAGAAAATAAATAATAAAAAAAAAACTAAAAAACTATTTGTTAAAAGCTAAACCAAACACCCTTAAAGTCAAACATGCAAAATTCATGATAATACTGAAAGGGGAGTTAATAAATACCAAAACTATGACGGGTCGGGTACTCCCGTTATACGTAGTACTTCTCATAACCATATGCAACATAATAAAAAAAAGAAGCATTAAAATATAGAATTACTAAAAGTAAGTGTTACTCGTATTATCAAGTGTTGTAAACTTATACTTCTATTAAATTAAATTAAATTAAATATATATACTAAAAATAACACTGTAATTTGTAATGCTAAGTTAAAGGGTTTATAAAACCCACGGTACTATTCACTACTAGTAGAAAATAGAAAATAAGAATAAATTTAAATAAAAGTAAATTTATCAGCGCAGCAGCAGCAGCAGCAGCAGCAAGGGTTTAATCAACCACCAAACCAAACAGCATCTCCGTCGATCTTCACGGCCGCCATGGTTTCTCACACTACCTGGTTGCGTTATCTCGCTCGCCGTTTCGAATACTCAATCGCTCTCAGCTACAAGGTTCCGTATTTTTCTACCTAAATTTACACTCCGTAGTTGATTGTAGATCCTTATGCCACCTTCTATCTTGCTTTTATTCAAAGCTGAGGGTTTTAGAATGATTAAGTCAGGCTCTGTACGGAAATTAGGTTTGAGATTGAGTGAATGACCAGATTGAGGTTGTTAGGGTTTATATGGTTTAGTTGACCTAATTTTGTGTCCATTTCAAAAGTTTACATTTTGTATGGGTTTCTAATTTGTAATAAGTTTTCTTTCTGTTTTTGATTTTGGAAAAGTTTTTACTTTGATGAATATTTTGAGAATGCACTTTAAAGGAGTCGTGATGTTGAACAAATCAATCGAAGCAGTAGTTTAAGCTGTTAAATAACAGTCATTCACTGATAAGCTTTTCTAGTTATACATTCCTCCTCTGTATCATGATGTTGTCTGCTTTGTAATGATGATCAAGAAATTAGAGAAGAGATAAGTAATACTGGCATGAGTAGAAGAATTTGTGTCTTGTCAATTTGTTAGGGTAGGACAATAATCAAGAAGATAAGAATGTATGATTCGAGATAGACATGAGTGAGTTGCAATTCTAGTAACTAGTGTTGGTTGTTTTAAGTGTGTCGCTGAATATTAGATAGGCACTTGTTTTGTTTCCAAAGTGCTTTACTAAACTAAACTTCTGAAGTCTGAACTGACCAAATTAAATAGAATCCAGCATGTGAGTTTTGTTTTTTCATTAGGCAGTCTAATCCATGGAATGCATTAGCCTTTCTAAAGTTGATGTACCTAGTTCCACAACTTAGCAATTCTTATATGTAGGACGCCACAGCTTTTAACTCAACCATCAAAGGTTTTGTTCTATCTAAGCCAGCATAAGGTATAATGGAACAGCATTCCTGTTCTACTACGATAAACATCAGTTAGTCTTTTATAGAATCCCATTGTTAACTCTGTAGATAGATTGTAGTAAGGAACTTTAGAAGATGTAGAAAATTGGGTAGATAAATCAATAAGAAAAGGTAAGATGAAAAAGTCCAAGAACTGTTGTTTTTGTATACATCACCATCAGAGAGAACACACTACATAATTATTCACAGTTGTTATGTGTATCTTGACAAATTTCAAAATGTTTGGGAATAAACTGATTTTACAAGTAAATCAATGTTACAGTAATTAAACAATATATTCGATCTTTGATCTTACTCAGACAAATTTTGTTGCAGAGCTACCAACATGGTAAAATCTCTAATACAGAAGTAACGGACAATGTATGGAAAACCTTTTTCCAAGGAAAGTTGACATTTTTGCATTGGAACAAGGGAGAGGAGATGGCTCCAACAATTGCAGCGGAGGGTGGAACTCTTCTTGTCAGGAAACTACCAGCTGCAGATTCACAGTAATCTCACAAAATTGACAACTATGTATTATTACTGGACGATTTGCTCTGAATATAATTACTTGTGACCCTGAGACTGCACATTCAGAGTTATAGATAATGCTATCATGAATATATATATTTTGACCTATCTTGATATTCCCTCATGCTTGGATCTTATTTAGTTATTAGATATGAGATTTCCTCATGCTTGGCTCTTTTCAGTTATTCGTACAGGGAGACTGTTTGAGTTTTAACGAGTTTAACGTTCATAGAGGATTTCAAACGGTTTTCTAGTTTTTTTTAGTTTTAGTGACCTTTTCCTTAGGCTACGTAGTGCTGACATTATATTCTTAACTTCACGTAAATAAGCTTCTGAAATATCCAGTATGTTATTTTCTGTATATATATATACATATATATATATATATATATATATTATAGCGTCATCTAGCATATAACTAACGTTTCATCTGCCTTCTTATTGTGGGTTATTATTTATGATATGTCCATATGCAATTGCATGATTGTAAACTTTTGACTACGCTTAGAGACTTGGGATCAAATTGTAAAAAAGATGCTCCTCTAGTTTCATACAACGATCATCTTTCACGATCAGTTATATAAGCAGTTAAGTGGAATCAGTTTATGCTATGTAGAAAAAGTTTCTAGCATCTTCCTTTTGCTGACTCGTCGACCTCAATTCTACCGTTGAGATACTTACCTAGCTACCTGGCTGTCATTACTTTTCTTAATTGCATGCAATTGCTTTTGTCAGGCGTGTTTTTGTTGGGGATGTGGTGGTCATGAAGGACCCAGAAAAATCAGATAATTATCTGGTTCGAAGATTAGCTGCCATTGAAGGCTACGAAATGGTTTCCAAAGATGATAAAGAGGAACCGTTCGTACTTGAAAAGGATCAGTGCTGGGTTTTGGCTGACAATGACAAATTGAAGCCCAAGGTATTTACAAGCCGTTCTTTCGTAGTAAACTAGTCCGAGTTTTAACATAAAAAACTATGAATTTTGGAAATAAGTTACTCCGTATATAGTTTATTTGGGCATGATGACCTATTGTATATCAGCAAATTAAGTTAAAGCAATCATAGGGATTTACTCTAATTAGGGTTTTTGTTTAATTTTTGGATGTCTAAGGATTACACTGTAGTTTGTATTGATCCCCATAAATTAAGCATGAATATTGAGGTGCAGTCAGTTATATATATAGGGATGATTAAAATTCTAGATTTATGCTGCCTTTGCATTGTCAATTCCCAAAAAGAAAATGTAGCTTTTTTTACGCGGCATATATATGAATAAAAGTTTGACTTTTGTGCAAATGTCTAAAAGGGTTCATAACAAAGTCGAACTATTGAAAATTTTGTTAACATAAAGAAGTTACTAAGTTGAAGTGATGGTCACTCGGGGGTAGAAGTAGTAAGCTAGGATTCATTTATGTGAGACAAGTCAAAATATAAACTTTTGCACTTTTTATTATTATTTATTTTATTTAGGGGCTGAGGATATACAACTAGTTATCTCATATATTTCAGATATCTTTTCCCATTTTGCATCTGCTTTTATTGTCTCTTTTACCTTTTTTCTCCCTTTACATGACATTTTCCTAAAATTTTCAGGAAGCAAAGGATAGTCGGTTATTTGGTCCTGTTTCTATGAATGACATAATCGGTAGAGTTTTGTATTGTCTGAGAACGGCAGTCGATCATGGTCCCATACAGAACAGGTATATTTGTGAAGTAAATAATTCGTGATATTTACATATTTACGTCAGGGGAATCTTTAAAATAATCTGTTTATTGCTACATTCGCCAGTCAATACAGCATGCAGAAGGACTTGCCTGTGTTGGAAGTGGAATTGGATGTTGATGAGATGGCCAAAAACCACAAAGCATAGAAAAAGTATCTTTAAGAAAGAAATCCTTCTCAAATTGGTTTGTATGTACTCTGTTTTCTTCAATATTTACCATGTTTCACTCATGCACGAAGAGCTAATAATGGAGGTTCAGATTTTATTGATTACAATGATCTTCAAGTCAAGTGGAACATCTTTGTGGAGAAAATGGTGTATTCTTATCATGTTCTTTATAATTTTCGACTTCAATCCAATCTATTGATTTGGGTTTGCTTAGGACAGTCGATAACCTTGCTTGGATTTCCCTACAGATTTTCTAAGTTTACCTTTTTTCGAGTGACATTTCAAAGAATTGATGTTTTTGTAAATGTGTATTTTTTACCTGTTTCATGTTTGTAGAACATACTGTGCTTTGACCTCCAACGAAATTTGCCTATTAATTGTATGATTCAGTTGTGGCTTAAAAGATGTATGTTTGAAGTCGAATCTAAGCCTGTAGGTTAAGCAATATGGCAATTGGCAAGTGTTTGAAGTTTGATTATCAAACATAGCCTGTAGGTTTGAGTTTATGGCTATGGACCTGTAGCCTGTAGGTTTAGTTGACGGACTATTCACATACGGTGCATAGCCATTTGGTACCGAAATCACCATAATGAGAGTGCAGCTTATTTCACCAAATCAACATGCGAGTTTCTTCTCATTCTTTTGTGTTACTCAAATCCATCTTCTATTTATTCAACAACCACGTATGAAAAATGATTGTTTAGTAGGTGACATGTAAAAGTGTTTAATCGTACAATATGCCGCTGAAAGAGTTTAACCGTAAAGAATACCGTTGATAACGTATAACAAATACCATGATTATCCGACACTGGCCGAAACACATTTGTCCCGATTAGTTCAACAAAATACAAATATTACAAACAATCATGGCTTTTTGTAACTATGGATACAACATTTTTATTCGGTAAAAGCCACATATACATGTGTTTGTGACTAGTTTTCAAGAAACTGCACTTTGGCCTAAGTATAAAAATGAGTTAATTATACAATCCATTTTCCATATTTGTTGCCCTAGAACAAATAGTTTCACAAAAAATTGAATTATCCATGGAATTTCCAAATTTGCCCCTTCAACAAAGAGCATATTACAACAAAAGTTCTCCCTTCTCCTCTAAAATGCAAAACCCCAAGTAACAACACCCCAAAAACCTTTAACCGTTGAAATGTTGCCGGCGTCTCATCTCATCTCTCACGGCGTCCCTGGTAAGTAGTTTGTTCACCGGCAAAATATGGTCATTCATTTTACTTTATTTTGTATTTTACCAATTTTACGTTTTAACTGGGATATAAATCTCTTTTGTTCATAAAGCTGTTATATTTTTATTAAATCTCGTTTGTAGTTTGTTTAATAGATTCTTGATTCCATTGGGTAGTTGCTGCTTTCTGGGAGTTGAAATGATTTTGATTTTATTTCGTGGTTTTCATGCCATCACGTGTTTGTATACCAACCGCTCGACGAAATGCCTGAATGAGTTTACTAGCTGAAATTAGGTTTATTGGTAATCAGTGATGTCTAGCTAAGTCTTTTCTTGCATAAAATGTTGTTTTTAGTGAAAGTTCTTGAATCCCGGTTATCAGAGAGAGATATGCACTTTGATTATTTGATGTCAGTTGAATCCTTTTTAAAAGTGATACTCAATATAACCTTTTACATTCCTGATGGTCTAAAAAAAGTCATTAATTTTATCACATCAGAGAAAATAAGCGTTTTTACTGTACTATTCTGTGTCTCTTCGTATTAGAGTTCAAAACTTGTATTGTCATCTGGTTGAAGTCAATCGACACATTTACTTCCATCGAACATTTAATAATTGTCAATCGACATCTGGTTGAAGCAATATTGTTTCAGTATGTGAGCTGATGTTGTTTTAGTATATAACAAGTAATAGAGTAGTAGATTACGCATCTAACAAGCAACATTCATGCTACGCTAGTGAGCTGATGTTGTTTTAGTAAAATTAGCAAGCCAAACATGTTTGTGTTGAAACCTAGCAAAGATCACTGTAAAGAGATTCACGCTATATTTTGTTAAGTTCTATTTGTCGTTTTTTAAGTGCAATGGGTTGTGTTATTTCTCATCTCTCTGTAGAAGTGAGGTGTGGTATGGCAGAAAAAACCGTTTTTTATAATAATAATCATAGTTAGTAGTTCGAATGCAATTATTGAGCTTTAAAGATGGCTTTCTTTTCCCACCAAGCATAACATATCGATCATTAACATTTTATGTGGTTTTCCTCAGGTCATGGACCATCAGATGGCAGGTGCCTAAGTGGATTCAGGATACCACCATGTTCCTCTTGCAATGACTATAAAAGATTCCAACATGTCAAAGTTGTACCTTTGGCTTCAAAGGGTACGGTGTCTTTTATTTGCAATGCAAACTCTAGTGGTCAGAGAAGAAATCCTGACTTTTCAAGGCAAAATAGACAAGGCTTTTCAAGAAACAAGAACAGGAATAGTGATGATCGAGATGGCATTGATGGATTTGAAGATTCTGAGGTCTTCCCTTCAAAGAATGGCCCTGCTTTTCTTTCGAGCTCTCCTCCTCCCAAATTCCATTCCTCTGCAACTCCCGGGCCTAGAGAGAGAGAAATTGTGGAAATTTTTAGAAAGGTCCAGGCTCAACTCCGAGAACGAGCTGCACAAAAGGAAGAGAAAAAGGTCGAAGATTCACAAGGACACAATAAACAGAACGAAACTGTTGATTCTCTCTTAAAACTCTTGAGAAAACACTCTGTTCAACATGGAAAGAGCACAACCAGCAGTAGAAACAATAAAGATTTCGTCTTAGACCACCAGCCAGAACAGAACAATTCGTTTATAGATGATAGAACCCCAAAAGACTCAAATAACCGAGTCAAATATGAGGCACAAACTACTGAAGTCCAATCTACCCGACCCACTTCAAATTTCCAAAAGAGGTCTCCAGTTCCTAGATTGAAATACAAGCCGATTTTGACTGGTGAAGAGTCTTTTACTCCTGGACCATTCAAAAGGAAAGAAGCTGTACGTGAGCCTGAGTCAATACCTGAGATCAAAACGGAGACTAGGTCTGAGCCAGAGGTTGAAAATGAAGTCTTTGATGACGTGTTTGATGAAAGTTCAGATGATGAAACATCTGACATTGAAGATACTGCTGATGAGATTGATGATTCAGAAGAAGTGATTGCTGTTAAAAACGATGATCTGAGTGGCATGAAGTTGGTGGAGTTGCGAGAAGTGGCTAAATCTCGAGGCATAAAGGGATTTTCGAGACTAAAGAAAGCTGAACTGTTGGAGTTGCTGACTAGCTAGTTGAGAGCTTACATTACATGCACCTTTCTCACTTTACTGTTTTTTTGCTCATCTATATTTCAGTTTTTATGTGTTTTTTATTATTGTTCATTATATATTGTGTGTATGCTGAGTTGGGTTTGCTTGATATGGAAGGAAATTTTCACTACATTTTAGGTAAGATAGATCGAAAACACACCAACCAGGGGGTTTCAGATGGGTTTATTTGTTTACGAGACATCATAACAAAGGCTTCGACGAGCTTCAGGGTGCACATGCGAGGATACGCTTACAAAATAAAGGAAATACATTGTGTCAAAACCTTCAACAAAGTAAATCACATGCAATGGTATATGGATTTAGACACTGAAAATTTGGGTTAATAATGATTTAATACTTAAACTTTTAACTTTTTTTCGTTTTAACACCATAACTTTTTTTTTTAACGTTTTAACACTCCAACTTACAGTTTGATCAAAACTTAATACCCAAACTTTCAACTTTTTTCCGTTTTAACACATCAACTTCTTTTTTAACGTTTTAACACTCCAACTTATAGTTTGACCACAATTTAATCTCTGTAGTTTGTTTGTCCGTTTAAAATTACACTTCTGAATTTTTTTGATACGTACACACACACACACACATATATATGATTTAAATGTTTATAAATTGATTGTAACGTGTCGTCACAATTAATTTTATAATTTTTTATTTTGATAGCGATATATTTTTATAATGTTTTCGTGTATAATATTTTTAGTTATATGAAAAGCTAATTATAATGAATGCATGCTGCTAAAACATGATAAATGGGTATTAAACGATAAATATTTATTTCTAGTCAATTATTTCAACATGAGTGGTGATTTGTACACCACTAAAAATTAGCTATACACCACCAAATCTGCTTTGCGGTGTTGTACAGTACAACATGACAATGCATAAAAATGGTGTATGGCTATTTTTTGGTGGTGTACAAATCACCACCCTTTCAACATTACCTATTCAGCAGGTTACCAGTTGTAAATACCCTGATTAAAATCTGACCAGGTAATAAGTTAGAATTATAACAATAATAAACTATAATTAAGAGGTTAATAACAATCGAGATCACGAGGTTAGCTAATTTTAGTATTCTTTGAAGGATTAATAGAATACATATTAAATATACAACACATAAGAAGAATTTCTAGTGTATTCACATTATTTCAAACTAAAGAGTTAACAAAAAAAATTCAGAAATGTAATTTTAAACGGACAAACAAACTAAAGGGATTAAATTATGGTCAAACTGTAAGTTGGAGTGTTAAAACGTTAAAAAAGAAGTTGATGTGGTAAAACGAATTTTTTTTGAAAGTTTGGGTATTAAGTTCTGGTCAAACTATAAGTTGAAGTGTTAAAACGTTAAAAAAAAATTGAGGTGTTAAAACGAAAAAAAGTTGAAAGTTTGAGTATTAAACCATTATTAACCCCTGAAAATTTAGTAACCCTTACCAAATTAAAGATTATAGGGTGCATTTATTTACGATTTTATTTTTCTATTTTTCTATAGAGTGAGGAGTGTTTTACAACTTTAGAAAGTATCAAAGAATGCTCTCAAATGTGAGTGATGAAGTCTTTCTTTTATAAAAGAAAAATAGAGATAGGAAACCTATAAAACCATAAAACGTAATTTTTGACTTTTTAGTTATAAAAAAGAAGATGGATATTTTCCTTTTCTTAGATTAGATTTAAGAAAACTGAATTTGAACACGTTTTTATAATTGTCTAGTTTTCTTTAAAAGGCTATTTTTAACTAAATGCCACAATCTTTCTGTTCCGGACAAAAACAATATAAAAGGACGATTTGCCATTATTTGATAAAGCTAAGGTGTTCTTTATCGAGCTGGTCATTCTACCCGTTCATCGGTGAAACTGGTTCAACAACTTCAACTCAAATATACTAAATGAAAAACTTCAAACATTAGCTAGTTATTATAAGTTTGCTTAACCATGGAGCGTTTAACAAGTTTAGGTCATGACATAAATCATCCATACTGAATCAATATCTAGAAATTATTTAATTTCTTATAATAATCAAGTATGAAATAGAATTTCTAGAAATTGATTATTGACTATATTGATTTTTATAAAAGTTTGGGTTTTAAGGCTTTTTGCCAACGGTCCGTCACTTTGCAAAGTGACAGCCGTCGTCACTTAAACAGACACCAATAGCACGACATGGTCACTTGGCCTGTCAGTTCGGGTGGCTTCGATTATCCGACGAAAGCCACTTGATCCATCAATATTTTTAGTGTATAAAATAAATGTATGTTGGTTAGTGTAGAGTTTAAAAATTGAAGTGACGGTGACATTGTTGTAATGATCAGTCAGTAATAGTTGTTAGTCAGTTTCAATCCCTTGTCGGAGAGTCCTAATATTTGTATCAATTATATAGAAAGTAGGGTTTGTAAAAGCTATCAAAAGTATTATAGAATTACAAAACTTGGATATTCAAAACGTATAATATTTATATTTGTATCAATTATATAGAAAGTAGGGTTTGTAAAAGCTATCAAAATTATTATAGAATTACAAAACTTGGATATACAAAACGTAAAATATTTCTTAATTGCTAAAAAAACTTAACAGTAATATTCTGGGAGGCCAATTTTCAAAGTAGTAGGTATTATATTATCTACATCTGCAGCTATACGTCTATGCTTTTGTCGTATTGGACCTTCAATTAATGTGACCGTTTGATTTAACTATTTAAGGGTTATATGTAAAAGAAAAAGATCCCTTGAATTTTGATTGGCGTACATATATTTCGTACTGTTCACAGTACCAATGTTATCCCCTATATATATTATATATATATATATGTACGTACGGAGTATTAAGTATCATGTGTTATTACTATTATTACTATGTTATTATTATTATGGGCTAATTACCTAGATATACATAACAGACTTACCAATATATCTATTGTAAGCTCAAATGTTTTGTTTAGCAAAATATCACTCAATCCTGTAAAGATGGAGAAAATCGCAACATACATTTTGCAATGTCTAGATATCGGGCAATATGCAAGCTAGTTTCATTTCACAATATAGGGTTTTTGAAGAGTGGCAGTGGATATCGCAATGGGAAAAGAGTTCGCAAGGAAAACTAGTGGGGAAGATCGCAAGATTAATTGTCGGAGAAGCTAAGAACGTTAGGTTGCGAAATTGATAGATACGTGCAACCTTTTCATGGACTGTCAATATTTAATATATTGGGGCTCATGTGAATATTAAGGTAATTAGCCATTTAGCCCTATTATTATTATTATTATTATTATTATTATTATTATTATTATTATTGTTGTTGTTGTTAAAAAATTATAAAAAAAATATGTGAAAAAAATAAGATTCACAATTAAAAAAGTTAAAAACTTTGTGTGAAGCAAAAAAAAAGATTCATGACGAAATTTTTATGTCAAGCAAAAAAATGAAAGTACACAACTTTAAAAAATTATGAATCAAAAACTGTTTTCACCGTTTTTTAATCTCCACCCATTATATATATATTAGATGGAGGGTGGAGATGTGTTTTCACTGAGTTTTTTATCACCTTATTTTCATCATAACCCATCCCTATATATATATGTATATATATATATATATATATATATATATATATATATATATATATATATATATATGGTAAAGTTCCAATGAGAACACTTCTAAAATAAGAACGGTAAGAACACTTCATAAATGCACAATTAGCCAACAAAATCATTAAATTCACACTCATATATCTCAAATATGCGTAGAAAAATTGATTAGAATAGATGCGGACTTTCGGAAATACACAAAAATTGAAAAAACGATTGATGCACAACTATAGAGATAATCGTGCATAAATCATTTTTGCGATTTTTGTGCATTTTTAGAAGTGTGAATTTGTTTTTCTTTGCATATTTGAGATGTATGACTGTGAATCTAATATTTTTTGTTGGCTAATTGTGCATTTATGAGGTTTTCTCACCGTTCTTATTTTTGAAGTGTTCTCATTTGATTCAAACTCTCTCTCTATATATATATCATGTGACATGTAGACTTTGTGGTCTAGGTTTGCAAAAGATTTCAAGTTTATGTAAGTTGACAGAGAATTGAAATATATGATTATGATTAATTTTTACAAGACTTCTATATAAAGCAGTCTTTAATTAATTACCAAAAGGAGAGCGATCGATGAAAAGTGTCACACCCCCAATTTTATGCTTTGCGGAAGCGATTGTTTTTGGACGTGACTAATCAATAATTAAGCACAAAGATTAATAGCAAACGACTCTAAATGAGATGTTTTAGAAAATACGATACATTACAGTACATTGCATAAGTTTTCGAAAGTTTACATAGCTTGGAGTTCGACTAATAGTATCTAGAGATTTTAAAACATAACAGCTAGTACAAAAGTAATGCAATAAAATCTCCAAGTATGTATGCATGCGACTCAAGCTATCAAGCAGTCCTGCTGGGCATCCCTATTGATGTTGTGTACCTGAGAATGCATCACTAAAAGCGTCAACCAAAAGGTTGGTGAATCTCACAGGTTTGTAATAATAGTAATAATAGTTCGTACACAATCAGTAAGTAAAATTTTGTACGAGCAATATCAGTCAGTAGTAATGAGTTCACAATGTACAAGCCAGTAAGTAAGAAAATTTCAAATGTAGTAAGTCGGTAAGTAAGGATTTCACAATTTTAGTAGGGTAAACGTATTCTGCCATGAGCCATCATAGTCGAAGCTTAACAAGTCTGTAATTTGCCCCCGTGAGTGCTAATCCAAAAACACTCATATGAAACGAGTAAGAAATGCCCGTTTATACGAGTACGGTTCGTGGTAGTGCGTGTTACCCCGAGCGGGGATTGTCAGTCCCATATGGATCCATATACTAAAACTCGCACTCATCTTATAGCTAACAACTATGATTCAGAGGCCTTCATTGGATTAAAATGTAACTCATGCAATTTAGTAAATCTGTAAGTCTCTAGGTCTGTATAGTTTGTAAAATAGTAAATTTGTAAGTCGGTCATGCAGTAAATATATAAGTTGGTAAAATAGTAAGTATACAAGTCGATAAAACCATACATACATATATGTATACAAGTAAAACAAGCAATGCATCTCCTCCAAAGTAAAGATAGTAAAAAGGGGCTGTGAGACTCACCTGAGGAGCAAGCGTTCCTAAAGTGGCGAGTCGTTCCAACGGAAACCTTCTAGTGTCCTAGACATGTGAGGTTTAAAGTGAGTGAATGGATGTTTGAATAAACTATCCATATTATTGTTTATTCGATAAGATTACGCCTAAAGTTTTCAATATACGATTACATTTGATGTTTGTAAAATGATTGTGGCCCGTTGGTGTTGGATCGAAATTATATTTCAAAAGTATAATTTGCTTGTTTTCGTAAAAATATTCGTCACACATATATATATATATATATATATATATATATATATATATATATATAATAAAAGTTGGTGGTTAAACTGATTTGGCGAGGCTGCACCGTTTTGGCCATTCTCCTCATATGAACTCGGATTAAGGTGATTCAAAAGCCCAGACGTGTGTAACTGAGAGTACTACAAAGCTACAAAATATGGTGGGCTGATTGTATGTTGATCCACCAGATCATGGCCTTGATCCGCCGGATCAAGGCCGGATCATGTTCAAACGCAGGTTTCGGGCTGATCCGCCGGATTATGGCTTGATCCGCCGGATCAGGGTGTGTTTCAGGGCTCTGTTCGAGCATTTTCATCACCCAAACCATGTTTTTAATCCAAATTTCGTAAACTAATAGTTTATAATGATGTTCTAGCATGTTTATAAGCTATATAAACTAGAGTTAAGTAATTTTAACACGAAGTAAGAATTTACCAATAATAAATCAAGTGGTAAAAATGGAGGATGAAGGTGATGATGAAGATGATGCTGATGATGGTGTTGTTACTTCCACTTGCTTCTCCTTTACTTGTAGATTCCGAAAATATTGATGGTTTTGAGTTGATGATGGTGGTTTTGGTGATGAACCGTAAGAAGAGGAAGAGAGGAGATGAATGAATGAAGAAGAAATGAAAATGAGAAGGGGAGTTTGGTACGCTCAAATTATTGGGGCAATAATTGGGCCGGCCTTGCTCCATTTAGTGATATTTTCGCTTCGTGTTCGCATACCCGATCGTATTATAAAATAATGTTTTTAATAGATAAATCTCTAAATGTAAAATCGTATATATATTCAATCAAAGTATTTTATAAAAATACTTTTAATGAGATATAAAATTATATCTTTGTTTTACTTTGGTTTGACGGATAGTTTTTCTGTGTTCAAAATGTATTTAAATTTCTACCAGAGTAAATAATTATTATTCTTGACAATAATACTTTATTTGAAAATGTTTTGCACCAATTCCCCTTTTAAATTTCTGCGTTCTGTCATATTCGTATATACATGATTATTAAATAATCGTTTTGAGTTATATATTTATATATATAATACTTAAGTACTTGAGTATTAACACGTATATAATACGTGACTTAAAAGTTTAAATTTGGACCAAATTTTGGGTCGTTTTTGACCAGGTGTCACATTCTCCCCCTGTTAGGAGAGTTTCGTCCCGAAATTTGTTCGTAGTACTTATCTGTATGTCGAAGTAATAGTCGGTGCATATTCTAAGAAAGTGTGGAAGTGACATGTAACACCCCCAAATTTATTGTTTAGCGGAAGCAGGATTTGGGTGTTACTAATCAATAATCAAAGCACAGAGATTAATAGTAAACGACCACTACATGCGTCGTTTTACATTTAATTTGATAAAATAAAAGTTTACATCAAAGTATCGTTTACATTAGCTCCTTTTGAAATTGAAAGATTTAAGTACATAATTAAACTATACAAAATGTAATAATGCAGCTAAATCTCTGATTGTTTGCATGCTGACTCGAGCTAATGGATCTTGATTAAGCAGTCCAACCTACTGCTGGTCACCTGTGATACATGCTAAAATGGGTCAGCGAAACGCTGGTGAGCTCACAGGTTTGTATATCAACATATATTTGTATGAACCGCAAGATTTTTATAATTGAATTTAAAATGCAATTAAGCAAAATAAAAGTTATACAGCCATGAGCACATAGTCTGAGCTTAACTTGAGTGTCAGGTCCAATTAAGGAAACCCAACTGAGTTGCCTCCTACGAGTGTCTAATCTACACTCGTCTTCCCAAATGCTAATACGTCCGTTTGACCAGTTAGTGCGTGCTAACCCGGACGAGGATTGTCAATCCTATATGATATCATATACTAACATTCACGCTACAGATGTATTACCAGACTATGCTATGGAGGACTTTATTGATTAGTTGAAAACAACTCATGTAGTATTTGATTGAATTGTACTTGCGTTCTACTTGTAAAACAAAACGAGCAATAATATCACACCCCTGATTGAAAAGCAGTAAAATAGGGGCCATGAGACTCACCTGAGCCTTGAGTGTTTATTAAAATAAACTTGAATTGATTAGCTGTGAATTGATGTCCGAAGACTTGTAACCTGTCGGGCGTTTAAAACGCGCAATGTTATATGAGTGAGTAGATGTCTCAAAAGACCATCTATGTTTGTTGTCCAACAATTAGTTATGTCCAAATGTTTAATTGTTCAACTTTGTTTATCAAAAACGTGTACGACCCGTTGGTGAAAGTTTGTAATAATAATTCTTTAAGACATTATTATTAAGTTTGTGTCATCATATATATTGTTACAGTATGTATAATGTGTGTTTATAAGTTGTTATCCATGTTCAATACTTAGTGAAAACAAGTCCCATAAATTCTGTTTTTAGCGACACTAGTAGCGACACTAGTGTCAGTGTCGCAAGTCATGCGACACTAGGGTAAGTGTCGCAGTGTATGCGAGTGTCGCAGGTCATGCGACACTAAGGTCAATATCAGTGAGTTTATGCGACACTAGGGTCAGTGTCGCAAGTTCAATCAAATTTTCAATAAGTAGCGACACTAATAGCGACACTATGGTAGTGTCGCAGGTAATGTCGCAGGTAGTGTCGCAGGCCATGCGACACTAGCGTCTGGTCAAATTTCCATTTTTTAGCCCAAATGTATCCAAGTGTCGGTTTTTCATTCGGGAAACTTTCCAAAATTAGTTTTTGGTCCAAGTTACTAACTAGGTCACCCAAACTCATTTTTGTTACCATTTTCCAAATATAGTAAGTTTTTCGAAATCGAGCCACTTTTGTTGACTTGGTCAAACTTAATCGGTTTGACCCGAAACTTTCACCCAATCCATATATCAGTTTATAGAGCCCAAATAAATTGTCGGTTCATGTCGGAGTTCATCAAAAGTGTCGGTTTTTATAAAAGTCCCAAAACTACTAGATTTCATATTTTCGACTTTTGTCGGTTTGTTTCGCCATGGGTCCTATTAACTTATGGTCCAAACCAAGTCTCACAAATTATACCAACTGATCTTCTATGTGTTTAGTGTCTAACATATGTTTTCTAAGAGTTTTAAGTCTCCTCTTCATAGTGAAACAAAATAGATAGTAATACATAGCTCAGTTTCTGATTTCAATCAGGTCAGTCCCAAAAATTGATAAATAGAGAAAAATACGTTCGGATCTGGTAAAAACGTAAAACATGAAAGTTGTAGATCTTTTCAATACGCAAAATTTAAAAGAAAATGCATCTTCTAACTCTTCCTAGAACTCAAGTTATGACATTTTTAGTAATCTGTGTTTTTCTGGACAGATTGTGTATTCTTTGTGAAAAATTCATAAAAAACGTATTTTAAGTTTATATTTGGACATAATCTTGTTAGATGAGCTTTATAACATGTAAATAAACAAAATAAAAGTAAGAAAGAGTTTCCTTACAAAGATTTTGATGGAAATGAGATGAGGAGAAAGAGTAGTTGTTGTTGAGCTTGTGTTCTTTGTAAAATAGTGACTTTGATGGTGGTGGTGCTATGGTGGTTTATGGTGGACTTGTGGTGGTTTGAGGGTGGAGAAAAGGGCTGATTTTTCTGGAACTTGAGAGAGAATAGAGAGTGTAGAGAGAATAGGGAATGAAAGAGTGAGTGGGTGAAGTATGTGCATGTAGATTGAGTGGAAGACATAAGTAAGTGGTTTGCATGAAATGTTAGAGGAGAATAAGAGAGGTGGTGGCACATGGGGTGCATGGGGGATGAGGGGGCCGGCCTAGGGGGCCCACACAAGGGTATTTTGGTCATTTTCTCATTTATTCGATTTGTGCTTCGTGCGGTGTTCGTTTTCTCGTTCGGTTTGGTGTTTAAACGTTTATTACGCGTTTTTAAGTAACGATTTAAATTTCAATACTTTCACTTGAAGTGTTCTTTCTAAATACTTGGAAAATCATTTATATAGATGATTCGTTAATTTAGGGATCTCGATTTGCTCGTTCGTTGTACGGATTTCAAATCACGTAACCGTTGTTTGTACGATACGAATTAATTACAAAGTATTATTATCAAGATAATATTTTGGGAAAGATATTGTCATTAAATAATGTTATATTATTTAATAAAATTTGTTTCATCAACGTCCGTATTTAATTGAACTGAAATACTTTCGATTTGAAACTTGTACGATTTAATCGAATCGCATAATTGTATATATTCAATAATATATATATCGGTACATTAATTAGCCTAACACAGAACTAATTACATGTATTAATAAGTGATTAGGCACTAATTACTAGCCCTAAATTGACAGGTGTCACATTCTCCCCCTGTTAGGAGAATTTCGTCCCGAAATTTTGTTTGAAGTTGTGTTTGAAGTAGTGTCAGCAAATAACTGGGGGTACTTGAGTCGGATCTGGTCCTCCCGCTCCCAGGTGTATTCCGGCCCACGCCGCGAATTCCACCTGACTTTGACAATGGGAATACGACTTTGTTTGAGTTGTTTAACCTCACGGTCCATGATTTCGGCGGGTTCTTCAACAAAATGAAGCTTGTCGTCAACTCGAATTTCATCGAGTGGAATGATAAGTGTCTCATCAGACAGACACTTCTTTAAATTTGAAATGTGAAAAGTGGGATGCACACTGCTGAGCTCGGATGGCAGTTGCAATCGATATGCCACTGGACCTACCCTCTCGAGGATCTCGAATGGTCCAATGTATCTGGGATTTAATTTCCCGCGTTTACCGAATCGGATAACACCTTTCCAAGGTGAAATTTTGAGTAGCACTCGATCCCCAACCTGGAACTCGAGTGGTTTGCGTCTCACGTCAGCATAACTTTTCTGACGATCACGTGCGGCTTTGAATTTGTTTTGAATCTCGAAGATTTTCTTGGTTGTTTCGTGAATGAGTTCGGGACCAGTGAGTTGACTGTCTCCCACTTCGGTCCAACAGATAGGTGATCGACACTTACGACCGTACAGTGCCTCGAAAGGTGCAGCCTCAATGCTGGTGTGATAGCTGTTGTTGTATGAAAACTCGCACAATGGTAGATGTTTTTCCCAGTTTACACCGAAGTCAACTACGCAAGCTCGTAGCATGTCTTCCAGTGTTTGAATCGTTCGTTCACTTTGGCCATCGGTTTGAGGATGGTATGCGGTACTCATATTCAGATGGGTACCCAATGATTTTTGAAGTGATTGCCAAAAGTGAGACGTGAAACGACTATCCCTATCTGAGATAATCGAGATTAGAACACCGTGTCGAGAAACAACCTCTTTGATGTAGATTTGTGTGAGGCGTTCCATCTTGTCGGTTTCCTTGATTGCCAGAAAATGAGCAGATTTTGTGAGACGATCAACGATCACCCAAATGGTATCGCAACCGCTCGATGACTTTGGTAGTTTGGTTATGAAATCCATGGCAATTTGTTCCCATTTCCATTCAGGAATGCTGGGTTGTTGGAGTAAACCAGAAGGTTTTTGGTATTCAGCTTTGACTTTCGAGCAAGTAAGACACTTGCTGACGTATGTAGCGATTTCAGCTTTCATATTCGGCCACCAATAAAATTCCTTGATGCCGTGATACATTTTGTCGGATCCAGGATGGATATAATATTTGGACTTGTGAGCTTCATCCATCACCAAGTCTCGTAGATTTCCAAAACTGGGTAACCAGATTCGGTTTGAGAAATACCTAATCCCGTTAGGTTTGATTTCGAATTGTTTGTCCATGCCTCGCAAGGCTTCGTTTTTGATGTTATTGGTTTTCAGAGCTTCGAGTTGAGCAGTGAGAATCTGAATGTTCAGATCATTGTGAATAGTTATGCTGAGGGCTCGGACTCGAAGTGGTTTCGTTCGTTCTTTTCGACTGAGAGCATCGGCAACAACGTTTGCTTTGCCCGGATGGTATTTGATCTCACAATCATAGTCGGTAAGTAATTCGACCCACCGACGTTGTCTCATGTTGAGATCTTTCTGATCGAATATGTGTTGGAGACTTTTGTGGTCGGTAAAGATTGTGCACTTAGTGCCATAGAGGTAATGTCTCCAGATTTTGAGGGCAAAGACGACAGCTCCTAGCTCGAGATCGTGAGTGGTATAGTTCTTTTCATGAATTTTGAGCTGTCGCGAAGCATAAGCAATAACTTTGTCTCGTTGCATCAGCACGCAACCGAGACCTTGATGAGAAGCATCGCAGTATACCACGAAGTCATCGGTGCCTTCGGGTAAGGATAGAATCGGAGCACTGCAAAGCTTTTGTTTCAGAAGTTGAAATGCTGACTCTTGTTTATTAGTCCAATCGAACTTTTTGTCTTTCTGAGTCAAGGTTGTGAGTGGTTCAGCTATTTTTGAGAAATTTTCAATGAATCACCGATAATACCCAGCAAGTCCCAAGAATTGACGTACTTCAGTTGGAGATGTTGGTGCTTGCCAGCACTTGATGGCCTCGATTTTCGATGGATCGACATGGATTCCTTGACTATTAACAACATGTCCAAGGAATTGAACGGATTGTATCCAGAACTCACACTTGGAGAATTTGGCGTAAAGCTCTTCGTGTTTAAGTAGTTCTAGAATGGTTTTGAGGTGTTGAGCATGTTCTTGTTCATTTCGCGAGTATATGAGAATGTCGTCAATGAAGACAATGACAAACTTGTCGAGATATGGCTTGCACACCCGATTCATAAGATCCATGAATACAGCCGGTGCGTTGGTTAGGCCGAATGGCATTACTTGAAATTCATAATGCCCGTAACGAGTTCGGAAAGCAGTTTTCGGGATATCGGTGTCACGAACTCGAAGTTGATGATAACCTGACCGAAGATCGATCTTTGAATAAATACTTGACCCTTGTAGTTGGTCAAACAGGTCGTCGATGCGAGAGAGTGGATATCGGTTCTTGACGGTCAATTTGTTCAACTCCCGGTAGTCGATGCACATTCGGAAGGAACCGTCTTTCTTTTTCACGAATAAGACCGGAGCTCCCCAAGTTGAAGAACTCGGTCGAATGAATCCCCTATCCAGAAGTTCTTGTAATTGGGTGGACAGCTCCTGAAGTTCGGATGGGGCTAGGCGGTAAGGTGCTCGGGCTACCGGTGCGGCACCCGGCACGAGATCGATTGAGAACTCAACCTGTCTAGGTGGAGGTAACCCAGGTAGCTCTTCCGGAAAGACTTCGGGAAAGTCTCGAACGATGGGCACATCTTCAAGTCGCTTCTCCTCCGAATTTTTCTCCATGATGTGTGCGAGGATTGCTTGATAACCCTTTCTCAGAAATTTCCGGGTTTTCAAACAAGATATAATATTTAGTCTCGTCCCACCGGTCTCCCCCTGTATGACCAAGGTTCTAGCGACGGCGAGAGGAATACGAACGAGTTTATCATAACAAATGATTTCAGCGCGATGTTTGGACAACCAGTCCATACCAATGATGACGTCGAAACTTCCAATTTCAACAGGCATAAGATCGATTGAAAAGATTTCGTTGGCTAGGTTTAAAGTACAATTAGGTATCACACTATCAGTTTCTATGAGTTTACCATTTGCAAGTTCTACAGTGTACTTAACATCTAGGGCAATAGGTGCAATATCAAGTAGAGGGTAGAACTCATCGGAAATAAAACTTCTATCGGCACCAGTATCAAACAGAATAGAAGCAGATAAGTTGTTGAGGAGGAACATTCCCGTGACCACATTCGGGTCCTGACGGGCATCTCCGGAGTTGAGTACGAACGCTCTTCCCCTTGCGTTGTTGTTGTTGTTGTTGTTGTTGTTGTTGTTGTTGTTTCCCTTGTTCTTATTTTTAGGACATTCGTTCTTGAAGTATCCTGTTTCTCCACACCCAAAACAGGATTTGGGTTGGTTGGAATTGTTGCGAGAGGTGTTGTTGTTGGATTTGGGGGCTCGGCAATCTCGGGTCAAGTGCCCGTACCTCCTGCAGTTGTTGCAGGGAGTACTTCATGGACTGTCGTGGTGGTAGTTGCACTTGGAACAATATGGCTTGTCCCCGATGTAAACACGTTTGGGTTCAGAATTGGTGTTGTAAACTTGGATGGTGTTGGATTTCTTGTTTTGGTTGTTGTGGTGTTCAGAAGGTTTGCGTTTGTTGTTGTTGTTGGAGGAGGATGTATTGGATTTCTCACGGCTGACAACCATTGCCATGAGTTCATGTACTAGCTGGATAGCACTTTCAGTAGTGGTTGGCTTGGATGAAGCGACGTTCCCTTGGATATTTTCCGGGAGGCCGCAGATGTATCTTTTGATGCTCTTCTCCTCCGGATCAACCAAACCCGGGCATAACAGTGCAAATTGTTGGAATTTGGTGGTATATCCAGCAATGTCAGTTCCCTGCACAGTCAGGTGCCAGAACTCTTCTTCCAACCGATGTAGTTCTTCTTCAGGGCAGTATTTTTCCCTTAGCTTTTTCTTCAATTCAGCCCAAGGGAGTTGGTTTGCTATTTCGATGCCTACAGAGTTTGCGTGGGTGTTCCACCACGTAAGCGCACCTTCTTGAAAGGTGTAGGCAGCAAACTTGACTTTGTTATCCTCCGTATAGTTACAGAGGTTGAAGACGGATTCCATACGTTCAATCCATCTGATTAGACCAATGGCACCTTCCGTGCCCTTGAAGTAAAGTGGTTTGCAGCTGAGAAAATCCTTGTAGGAACAAGGCTTGATGACAGGAGTATTGACTGGGGTTTCGTCATTGTTTCGTGAGTTTCGGGGTGAATCCCGAGCAGCTAAAGCATCGGCCACTGCTCGAGATACGACAGCAGCAAGTTCGGCATCACTGTAACTTTTCCTCTTTGGCGGCATGATTCTTCAAGAAAGAATGAGAGGTACATAAGAAATTGCACCAGGATGATAATTACGATAGATGTATATATGTAAGAATGGTAATATACAACATCACAGAGTAACAATCATATTGTAGAAATAACGAAAGAAATTGTCAATTCATAATACGAAGTCAAACGATTACAGACAATTTCTAGCTAGGGGTTTCAAAAGTTACAGACTTAGAAGTTTTACAAAAGTACCGGGAATTATTACATCCGGTTCAATTACATAGGTCCTATGAAAGCATAATAAAGTACAGGTTCAGCCTAAGCTAATCCTGACGTAGATTGAGTTGTGGCAGTAGTGTGGTGAGACGGTCCACAGATTCTGCAAGTCTGCTAACCAAGCGGAGGGCATCCTCGGTTTCCCTTAGACGTGTCTCGCACTGGTTCAGCCTTGATTGTAGGACGGAAATTTCGTTTCGGTTGCCAATCACTTGGTTGTGGACAACCTCCATGGTTTTGACGGTTTCACCCAGACGATTGTCAAGGGTGTTCACGTGGTTGATTGTATGTTCATGATCCTCGGAGACTTGATTGATGCGTTCAAGTGATGTGAGTCTCCAGTTTTCGTTGGTTTCTTGGAGTTCGATATCCATAGTATCAAGTCGTTGTTCGTGTCGGTGTAGCCTAGTGGCTAAATCTGACAAAGTGAAGTGAATGGGGTATGGGTCAGCTCGAGGCAACCTGGTGTTCCTCCTAGCTACCCTTGGATTACGCGATCCATACTGATGAGAGTGTGATGAATTGGGTGGTGTGTTTGCCATTCTGAGACAAAGCGTTAGAAAAAGTGAGGCCTATATTCATATAATACATATATAATATAGCCTAAGATATTGAGTGTGAGAGAGGCCTATCTATGTATATATATATATATATCACATATTAGCCTAAAGTGTCTAACACAGACATATTTGAGTCTCAGTTCTCTCGAGGTCAGAGTCAACTAGTGTATCCTGTTCAGTCATGACTCCTTTCAGATCTCACATCATATTCTTTTAATTGTACATAGTTGATCAGGCTATGTTAAATTAAACCAATACAATGCAGTCACTGAACCTAATCATACTTAATAAGGAATACTGCCTAACGGTCATAGTCGAGGCCCACTAAATGCAACCTAGTTCACTATAACCTTAGGCTCTGATACCAATCTGTAACACCCCCAAATTTATTGTTTAGCGGAAGCAGGATTTGGGTGTTACTAATCAATAATCAAAGCACAGAGATTAATAGTAAACGACCACTACATGCGTCGTTTTACATTTAATTTAATAAAATAAAAGTTTACATCAAAGTATCGTTTACATTAGCTCCTTTTGAAATTGAGAGATTTAAGTACATAATTAAACTATACAAAATGTAATAATGCAGCTAAATCTCTGATTGTTTGCATGCTGACTCGAGCTAATGGATCTTGATTAAGCAGTCCAACCTACTGCTGGTCACCTGTGATACATGCTAAAATGGGTCAGCGAAACGCTGGTGAGCTCACAGGTTTGTATATCAACATATATTTGTATGAACCGCAAGATTTTTATAATTGAATTTAAAATGCAATTAAGCAAAATAAAAGTTATACAGCCATGAGCACATAGTCTGAGCTTAACTTGAGTGTCAGGTCCAATTAAGGAAACCCAACTGAGTTGCCTCCTACGAGTGCCTAATCTACACTCGTCTTCCCAAATGCTAATACGTCCGTTTGACCAGTTAGTGCGTGCTAACCCGGACGAGGATTGTCAATCCTATATGATATCATATACTAACATTCACGCTACAGATGTATTACCAGACTATGCTATGGAGGACTTTATTGATTAGTTGAAAACAACTCATGTAGTATTTGATTGAATTGTACTTGCGTTCTACTTGTAAAACAAAACGAGCAATAATATCACACCCCTGATTGAAAAGCAGTAAAATAGGGGCCATGAGACTCACCTGAGCCTTGAGTGTTTATTAAAATAAACTTGAATTGATTAGCTGTGAATTGATGTCCGAAGACTTGTAACCTGTCGGGCGTTTAAAACGCGCAATGTTATATGAGTGAGTAGATGTCTCAAAAGACCATCTATGTTTGTTGTCCAACAATTAGTTATGTCCAAATGTTTGATTGTTCAACTTTGTTTATCAAAAACGTGTACGACCCGTTGGTGAAAGTTTGTAATAATAATTCTTTAAGACATTATTATTAAGTTTGTGTCATCATATATATTGTTACAGTATGTATAATGTGTGTTTATAAGTTGTTATCCATGTTCAATACTTAGTGAAAACAAGTCCCATAAATTCTGTTTTTAGCGACACTAGTAGCGACACTAGTGTCAATGTCGCAAGTCATGCGACACTAGGGTAAGTGTCGCAGTGTATGCGAGTGTCGCAGGTCATGCGACACTAAGGTCAATATCAGTGAGTTTATGCGACACTAGGGTCAGTGTCGCAAGTTCAATCAAATTTTCAATAAGTAGCGACACTAATAGCGACACTATGGTAGTGTCGCAGGTAATGTCGCAGGTAGTGTCGCAGGCCATGCGACACTAGCGTCTGGTCAAATTTCCATTTTTTAGCCCAAATGTATCCAAGTGTCGGTTTTTCATTCGGGAAACTTTCCAAAATTAGTTTTTGGTCCAAGTTACTAACTAGGTCACCCAAACTCATTTTTGTTACCATTTTCCAAATATAGTAAGTTTTTCGAAATCGAGCCACTTTTGTTGACTTGGTCAAACTTAATCGGTTTGACCCGAAACTTTCACCCAATCCATATATCAGTTTATAGAGCCCAAATAAATTGTCGGTTCATGTCGGAGTTCATCAAAAGTGTCGGTTTTTATAAAAGTCCCAAAACTACTAGATTTCATATTTTCGACTTTTGTCGGTTTGTTTCGCCATGGGTCCTATTAACTTATGGTCCAAACCAAGTCTCACAAATTATACCAACTGATCTTCTATGTGTTTAGTGTCTAACATATGTTTTCTAAGAGTTTTAAGTCTCCTCTTCATAGTGAAACAAAATAGATAGTAATACATAGCTCAGTTTCTGATTTCAATCAGGTCAGTCCCAAAAATTGATAAATAGAGAAAAATACGTTCGGATCTGGTAAAAACGTAAAAGCATGAAAGTTGTAGATCTTTTCAATACGCAAAATTTAAAAGAAAATGCATCTTCTAACTCTTCCTAGAACTCAAGTTATGACATTTTTAGTAATCTGTGTTTTTCTGGACAGATTGTGTATTCTTTGTGAAAAATTCATAAAAAACGTATTTTAAGTTTATATTTGGACATAATCTTGTTAGATGAGCTTTATAACATGTAAATAAACAATATAAAAGTAAGAAAGAGTTTCCTTACAAAGATTTTGATGGAAATGAGATGAGGAGAAAGAGTAGTTGTTGTTGAGCTTGTGTTCTTTGTAAAATAGTGACTTTGATGGTGGTGGTGCTATGGTGGTTTATGGTGGACTTGTGGTGGTTTGAGGGTGGAGAAAAGGGCTGATTTTTCTGGAACTTGAGAGAGAATAGAGAGTGTAGAGAGAATAGGGAATGAAAGAGTGAGTGGGTGAAGTATGTGCATGTAGATTGAGTGGAAGACATAAGTAAGTGGTTTGCATGAAATGTTAGAGGAGAATAAGAGAGGTGGTGGCACATGGGGTGCATGGGGATGAGGGGGCCGGCCTAGGGGTCCCACACAAGGGTATTTTGGTCATTTTCTCATTTATTCGATTTGTGCTTCGTGCGGTGTTCGTTTTCTCGTTCGGTTTGGTGTTTAAACGTTTATTACGCGTTTTTAAGTAACGATTTAAATTTCAATACTTTCACTTGAAGTGTTCTTTCTAAATACTTGGAAAATCATTTATATAGATGATTCGTTAATTTAGGGATCTCGATTTGCTCGTTCGTTGTACGGATTTTAAATCACGTAACCGTTGTTTGTACGATACGAATTAATTACAAAGTATTATTATCAAGATAATATTTTGGGAAAGATATTGTCATTAAATAATGTTATATTATTTAATAAAATTTGTTTCACCAACGTCCGTATTTAATTGAACCGAAATACTTTCGATTTGAAACTTGTACGATTTAATCGAATCGCATAATTGTATATATTCAATAATATATATATATCGGTACATTAATTAGCCTAACACAGAACTAATTACATGTATTAATAAGTGATTAGGCACTAATTACTAGCCCTAAATTGACAGGTGTCACATGACACAACACTTATCTAGCGTTGTCTTTCTCCCCTTGTTGGACTAGTGCCCTACTGGCGACTAAAAGAATTGAAAATGAAAGTTTTCAAGGTGTGTTGACCATTATGTCTGCATGACAAGGCTAGTCGGTTACTAGAGGGTAGCTATAATGTGTACTAGTAGCCTAAAGTAACTATGTAAATTCTTTTGTATTCGTAAAGTCTGTGATAGTCGGTAAGGTTGTAGAGTAAACTAAACTCTATCAGTATCGTGTAGAAACTAAGTTGTCGTTTTCCTAATCCTATCGAGTACTTAGAATCTAGAGAAAACATAGAAGATATTAAACAGCAAGTAAGATCTACCAATGTAAACAGTATAAAGGCAGTCGAGTTATTTGTGGGTGACCGTACCCGTGTTGAGTAAGTCAATAAGTCTCGAGTCCTGAGGGTCCTCCCTAGCCTTAAGTACGTAGGATCTTCCTTGAGCAGTGTTGTTATTTTTGTTTTTCAGTTGTGGGCAATCCTTTCTGAAGTGCCCAGTACCGTTGCACTCATAGCAGATTTTGGGTGCAGAGGTGTTGGTACCAGTTATGACTGTTTTACAGTCTTTGGCCACATGTCCGAATCGCTTGCATTTGGTGCAAGGACACGAACCATCATGATGAAGACTACATTTTGAGCAATAGGGCTTGCTTCCTTTATGCCCTATCTTATCATCAGATTCAGAGGTGTTGGACTTAGTAGTTGCAGTCTTTTTGTTGGCTTGACTTTGGTTGCCAGGGTTTCCATCAGCTTTCCTTTTGTTATCTCCAGAACTGTTACCAGCGTTTTTGTCAACAAATGTTCCTTGGCGAACCATTTGTGCCATTAGCTTGTGTGCCATACGCATAGTACCATGAAATGTAGGAGAATTTGATGAAGTAACCATCCCCTGAATTTGTGGAGGAAGTCCCCAGAGATAGCGCTCAATACGCTTGAATTCCTGATCAACCATAGAGGGGCACAGGTGTGGTAACTGATTGAACCGAGAAGTGTAGCCAACAATGTCATTCCCTTGAGTGGTGAGATTCCAGATTCCGCCTCGAGCTGTTGGATTTCATCCCTAGGACAATTGTAACACTCAGTTTTTGGGTCTGGAATTAAATAGTATTTTAATATATTTAAAATAGTTTATTTGAAAATAAACAAGTAAAAGAGCCTCAGGTTTTATTGTGACTAGTAAAAAGTTACTTGTTTTAAATTAATAAAGTTGACAGTAAAATAAAATATTTTGTATCGCGGGTATTTTCAGGTTCCAGACAATAGATTAGAAAGAGGTATAATATTAATACAGATAAAAGATGGGGCGGTGGATTAAATGATACCTTATTTGGATGGGTTCAAAGTTGTTAATATATGCTAGAGAATAAAATGCTATACTAAAAATACTGTCTTATTTTTACCAACCTTCATCTTTCAATTAAACCCTCACTCTCAAATTCATGTAATTATCAAGAAATCATTCAGAGTTTGTGTTTAGATTCCTTATAGTTCATCATCATCATCTCTTGTTCATTATTTGGTTCTCCAAATTGTAAGTATTTCATGTTTTAATCTTGAGTTTGAATTGATGATAGAAATTATTAGGGTGTATGATTTATGAAAAGAAATTGTTAGATAGGATGTTTGTTACTGATTATATGAAGATTTGGTGTTAGAATTTGTATATGTTCTTCAAGTTTGGGTTTTGAGATAGAGTTTGATAAATTTGTGGTTTTGATAATGATGCATGTATGAGTTTTGGTGTTGGATGATATAGTTTGTTGTTGTTATATGTTTATACATGTTGGTAGAGGTCATTTACATGTTAAAATCGAGTATTACATAAGTATTTTGGAGAAATTGATTTTTGGTTCGAGCTGAACTTGTTGCAGGTCTGAACCTCCGCTGTAAAACGTGTGAACGCGATCCAGAACTCTAGTCCGGATCGCGTTGCTATGTGTTATTTTATCTCAGTACATTTTGTTCTTTGAAACGCGATCCAACTTCATTACCCGGATCGCGTTACTATGTGTTAATTGGTTATAATCTGAATTGTACTGTGGAACGCGATCCTAAACCTTTGTCCGGATCGCGTTGCCTAGGGTAATTTTGAAACAGAAAGATTTTTAAATAGGGAACGCGATCCCACCCTTCCAGCCGGATCGCGTTTGCATGTTTAAATTTGGCAAATATGATAATTTGTGAACTTGTGTATTTGTTATGATTTGTGGTATTATTAATACATCGTATTTATAAGTTGGATAAAATATTATAGTAGTTGATATTATTTAGTGAAAGATGTTTATAATTATAGAAATAGTTAATTAGTTAGGATGAGTTATTGACTTGTTATTATTGTGTTTTCAGATAAGCAGGCGGCAACTCAGTAAGATTAGACCACTGAGTTGAAGATCAGATAATATCGGTGAGTGGTTACTGTAATCTTTGGTTCAAATCCGTTGTAACGGGTTTGGTTACAACATGAAACCAGGATAGTTTAAGTTGTAGTTATTGCCATGTTAATTTCAGTTATTCAGTTGTTGATTATATTGATTGAGTTTGATGGATCCTGTAGTAAAAGTTGTTCAGTTGATTCTCCAGAATTGCATATGATATGCTTTATGTGACAAGTTGTTGAGATGATTCGGAGTGAGGTCAACAATGGTTGGGTTTGGTTACTACTGTGTAGCTGCTTAGGTTTCTTGGATACACATAGTTGAAGAATAACCTATTCAGTGAAGGTAGTAATCAGATTATCGGTAAGCATACAGTGGTCGTGGTTTCTGGGAATAGCATACAGGAACCGCCGGTCCTCATGTACTTATGTGCTTATGTGTTTAAGTTTATTTTGTTGTAAGACTTGTTATGAATGGGTTGAACCGTCGGTTACGGTTCCATTCACTTAGCGTGAGCTAATCCCCTCGTTGTTGAATCTTTTGCAGATTTTGGTTAACTTTTGATGTAGTTCGGGTTGTAGATGAAGTATTGGGGTGTTTGACTATGCTGGCGCAATCTCTGATCTTTTGGATTGTTATGTTTGGAAAAGTTTTAAATAACACCCGTTTTAGTTAAAATATAATGGTAGAACAGTTTGCTTTGGTAAATGTTTGGTTTAAGTAAATATATGCTAATTATGTTTTGGGACTTCCGCTTCTTGTAACTTATCATATTATAATATAAGTTGTTGAAAATGTCAAGTGTTACAACAATACTCATCCTTGAGAATTTTCTTCAGCTCATTCCAAGGAGTTTTCAAAGCAATGTCTTGGCCCACAGAGTCAGCATAAGTGTTCCACCATGTCAGAGCATCATCCATAAAAGTATAGGTGGAGAACTTGACCTTACAGTCCTCAGAGCAGTTGCAGATGCGAAAGACTAACTCTGTCTTTTCAATCAGCGCAACAACCCAATTGCACCTTCAGTGCCTTTGAAGTTCAGAGGCTTGCAGCTAAGGAAATCCTTGTAGGTGCAAGGTTTTACCACAGTGGTACTTGGTGGTGTTTCAGCACTTTCGGATCGTCATCGCTCAACAATTAGTGCGTCAGCAACCAGTTGATCAACCTGAGCTTGAGTGTACTTTTGGCGTCGTGGAGGCATGTTCCTTCAATGAAGATAAGGAACATGTCAGAGTTTCGTATAAGAATATGATCATCGTAGTTGTATATATAACGGTAATATATCGCAACACAAGTGACAATCAATAGTGTAGAATAATAGTGTAATCATTTAACTTGCGAGTTCAAATGATCACTAGAGTTAGAGTTTTCAAAAAGTTCTGGGAATATCACATCCGGACAGATATCAGGAGTCATATAGAATGCGATAGGGAGGTAAGAAAGAATTTTTGTCCTTAGAAGTAAGCCGATTCCGATTGTTAATCGGTCCGTACCGAATAGAATGTCGAAGTTCTTAACTCTACCTGGGTAAGCCTATTTCGATGAGATGACCCTCGAAACTAGGGCACATCCCAGTACTATTTTCCTGACTCGATCAACTTACCGTTGGCGAGTTTTAAGGCGTATAAGAACAATAAGTGCGTTACCAAGTATCGGAGGATATTAATAGGCCTAACCATATATGTATAATCCATATATACATAATATCCACCTAGTTGTGTATAGCATAAAACAAATATGAGTCCCGGTTCTCTCGTGGCCAGAGTCAACTAGTGCATTCGTGTTCAACATAACTACTTTCAGATCTAACATCATCTTTGTTTAATTGTACATAGATGATCAGGCGGTGTTAAATTAAATTCGTATGATGTAATTACTGAACCAGTCATACCTAATAAGGAATACTGCCTAACAGTCATAGTCTAGGCCCTCTAAATGCAACCTAGTTCACTATAACTTTACGATTGTTTTTGGGCGTGACTAATCAATAATTAAGCACAAAGATTAATAGCAAACGACTATAAATGAGATGTTTTAGAAAATACGATACAATACAGTACATTGCTTAAGTTTTCGAAAGTTTACATACCTTGAAGTTCGACTAATAGTATCTAGAGATTTTAACACATAACAACTAGTACAAAAGTAATGCAATAAAATCTCAAAGTATGTATGCATGCGACTCAAGCTATCTAGCAGTCCTGCTGGGCATCTCTACTGATGATGTGTACCTGAGAATGCATCACTAAAAGCATTAACCAAAAGGTTGGTAAATCTCACAGCTTTGTAGTAATAGTAATAATCGTTCGTACACAATCAGTAAGTAAAATTATGTACGAGCAATATCAGTCAGTAGTAATAAGTTCACAATGTACAAGCCAGTAAGTAAGAAAATTTCAAATGTAGTAAGTCGGTAAGTAAGGATTTCACAATTTTAGTAGGGTAAATGTATTCTGCCATGAGCCATCATAGTCGAAGCTTAACAAGTCTGTAATTTGACCCCGTGAGTGCTAATCCAAAAACACTCATATGAAACGAGTAAGAAACGCCCGTTTATACGAGTACGGTTCGTGCTACCCCGAGCGGGGATTGTCAGTCCCATATGGATCCATATACTAAAACTCGCACTTATCTTATAACTAACAACTATGATTCAGAGGCCTTCATTGGATTAAAATGTAACTCATGCAATTTAGTAAATTTGTAAGTCTCTAGGTCTGTATAGTTTGTAAAATAGTAAATTTGTAAGTCGGTCATGCAGTAAATATATAAGTTGGTAAAATAGTAAGTATACAAGTCGATAAAACCATACATACATATATGTATACAAGTAAAACAAGCAATGCATCTCCCCCAAAGTAAAGATAGTAAAAAGGGGCTGTGAGACTCACCTGAGGAGCAAGCGTTCCTAAAGTGGCGAGTCGTTCCAACGGAAACCTTCTAGTATCCTAGACATGTGAGGTTTAAAGTGAATGAATGAATGTTTGAATAAACTATCCATATTATTGTTTATTCGATAAGATTACGCCTACAGTTTTCAATATACGATTACATTTGATGTTTGTAAAATGATTGTGGCCCGTTGGTGTTGGATCGAAATTATATTTCAAAAGTATAATTTGCTTGTTTTCGTAAAAATATTCGTCACACACATATATATATATATATAATAAAAGTTGGTGGTTAAACTGATTTGGCGAGGCTGCACCGTTTTGGCCATCTCCCTCATATGAACTCGGATTAAGGTGATTCAAAAGCCCAAACGTGCGTAACTGAGAGTACTACAAGGCTACAAAATATGGTGGGCTGATTGTATGTTGATCCACCGGATCATGGCCTTGATCAAGGCCGGATCATGGTGGGCTGATTGTATGTTGATCCACCGGATCATGGCCTTGATCCGCCGGATCAAGGCTGGATCATGTTCAAACGCAGGTTTCGGGCTGATCCGCTGGATCATGGATTGATCCGCCAGATCAGGGTGTGTTTCAGGGCTCTGTTCGAGCATTTTCATCACCCAAACCATGTTTTTAATCCAAATTTCGTAAACTAATAGTTTATAATGATGTTCTAGCATGTTTATAAGCTATATAAACTAAAGTTAAGTAATTTTAACACGAAGTAAGAATTTACCAATAATAAATCAAGTGGTAAAAATGGAGGATGAAGGTGATGATGAAGATGATGCTGATGATGGTGTTGTTACTTCCACTTGCTTCTTCTTTACTTGTAGATTCCGAAAATATTGATGGTTTTGAGTTGATGATGGTGGTTTTGGTGATGAACCGTAAGAAGAGGAAGAGAGGAGATGAATGAATGAAGAAGAAATGAAAATGAGAAGGGGAGTTTGGTACGCTCAAATTATTGGGGCAATAATTGGGCCGGCCTTGCTCCATTTGGTGGTATTTTCGCTTCGTGTTCGCATATCCGATCGTATTATAAAATAATGTTTTTAATTGATAAATCTCTAAATGTAAAATCGTATATATATTCAATCGAAGTATTTCATAAAAATACTTTTAATGAGATATAAAATTATATCTTTGTTTTACTTTGGTTTGACGGATAGTTTTTCTGTGTTCAAAATGTATTTAAATTTCTAACAGAGTAAATAATTATTATTCTTGACAATAATACTTTATTTGAAAATGTTTTGCACCAATTCCCGTTTTAAATTTCTGCGTTCTGTCATATTCGTATATACATGATTATTAAATAATCGTTTTGAGTTATATATATATATATATATATATAATACTTAAGTACTTGAGTATTAACATGTATATAATACGTGACTTAAAAGTTTAAATTTGGACCAAATTTTGGGTCATTTTTGACCGGGTGTCACAAAAAGGTATATATATATTATCATAAACATTTAATGAGATGAGATCATAGAGTAGACTAATTTTCTAAAGACTAGAAGTACCAATGATATTGTGTCATGTGAAAACCTACCAAAAAAGATGGAAAAAAAACTCGTCGAAAGTATGCCTTGAGGGACGGCAAATCGAAGAGAAGAAAACGCTGAATTTAATGGTGCAATTTTCATAAATTTTCGATTTGTCATTTGTGAGATAATCGATGTTGGGGGTAAATAGGTTTTGTACATGTAGAGCATTCTCTTTGTACACATAACACAATAAAATGGTACTTCCGTACTTTCAAAAATAATTGAAATTATTGTATTGGACATAAGACCGTCCGCAATTGGGGCGAGAACGCCCGTTTTTGGCATCGAGAACGCCCAGAACGCCCGCAATGGGGCGTTCTCCATGCGGCGTTCTGGGGCGTTGGTTGTGGTAGAACGGGAGGAGAACGGTGCACAAGTAGGACCTACGCAATTGGGGCGAGAACGCCCGTTTTTGGCATCGAGAACGCCCAGAGCGCCCGCAATGGGGCGTTCTCCATGCGCCGTTCTGGGGCGTTGGTTGTGGGAGAACGGGAGGAGAACGGTGCACAAGTGGGACCTACGCGATTTTTTAATTATTTTTTTCCTTTTTTTTGTCCTTTTTCGATTTAAAATTTTTTTTTTTTAAAAGAAATGGAATGGAGGTGACCGTTGGTGGGAATAAAAAAAAAAATATTTTTTTTTGACCGTTGGTTTCAACGGATATAATTTTTTTTTTTTCCATTCCCTATATATATCATCCACTCCCATTTCATTTTTACACACCCACAAACCAATACAATCCACTACTCCACTTTTATACCAAAATACTTGTTGATTAAATTGCAAAAATGGAATCGATTAATCTTATTTGCGATTCATCTTCAGAAGATGAAGTTATTGTTGAACTTCTCCAAGCTTACCGGGCTCAAAAAAATAGTGAGGCCGCGCAAAGTTCAAAACCACCACGTAATCGAAGATACATTCAAAGAGATCGTGAAGGTGCCCAACAACGTTTGTGGGACGACTACTTTGCGGAGAACCCAAAGTATCCACCAAACATGTTCAAGCGGCGTTTTCGTATGCGTCGAGAATTATTTGTTCGAATCGTACAAGGTATATTCGATTACTCTGTTGAACCTATTCCTGACCACTTTGATTATTTTAAACCAAAACCAGATGCAGTAGGTCGGCTTGGTTTTACCGCACTACAAAAGTGCACATCTGCCATACGCCAATTGGCGTATGGAACATCCCCTGATATGTTCGATGAATACTTACAAATGGGTGAAAGAACGTCAATCGACTGTCTTAACAACTTTTGTAAGTGTGTCTTCGATTTATACTCAGCGGAGTATTTGAGAAAGCCCACGGCTACAGATATTGCTCGCTTATACGCAACACACGAGCGGAAACACGGGTTTAAAGGAATGCTTGGGAGCATTGACTGTATGCATTGGCAATGGAGAAATTGCCCCAATGCATGGAAAGGCCAATACACCAGGGGTGATCATGGACACCCGACCATTATGCTTGAAGCTGTTGCTTCATACGACATGTGGATATGGCATGCTTTTTTTGGCATGGCGGGATCGAACAATGACATCAATGTTTTAAACCACTCTCCATTGTTCGATTCAATTAAAAATGACACCGCTCCACCCGCAGCCTTTGATGTCAATGGACATCACTACACAAAAGGGTATTATCTTGCCGATGGTATTTATCCGGATTGGTGTACTCTTGTCAAAGCCATTCACTCCCCTACTGATGACAAACGAGCCAAGTTCAAGAAATTTCAAGAAAGTGCACGAAAAGATGTAGAACGGACGTTTGGTGTATTGCAAGGAAGGTTTGCAATTTTAAAGATTGCGGGAAGAGCTATGAGTGTTAACAAGATGCGAAGACAGTTGTACACTTGTGTCATATTGCATAATATGATACAAGAAGATAACGGGTTTGCAATATCTTCAATCGAGCAAGAGATGATCGACGACCCTGCTAACCGGCCGCGGAGGGATTTTAGGACTCGTGTAGAAGACAGAGCTTCGGAATAAAAGAAATACGTGACAAACGGGTGCACGACCAACTACGAGACGATCTCACGGAGCACATATGGGCGCTTTCACCAAATTTTCGCAGACTAAACGCCCCGAATAATGAAGAGGCTTAATTATTAAATCGTATTGTATCTTTATTTTAGTGTGTCGTCTTTTAATTAGTAATCGTAATGTATTTTTAATTTTTTAATCGTATTGTAATATAAATTATTAATCGTATTGTATTTTAAATTATTAATCGTAATGTATTTTAGTTGTTAAATTGTATTGTATTTTAATTTTATTGAAATGTATTGTTTTTAATTTAATTGTATTTGTATTGTTAAATAAGTGGAAATGATGTGGAAATTACTAAGGCCAGGAGAGGAAAAAGGGGCGTTCTGGTGTTATGATTGCATGGGTTAAAATGGTGTTGTGGTGTTATGCTGACGTGGCAGGGGGAAAATGAGCGTTCTGGTGTTATAACTGCGAGTGGTCTAAAGAGAGTTTGCATGACATGTGTTAGAACGTTGATTAGATTATGTTAGGTTGATTTTATAGATATAAATATCAGTAATTACTCGTTACGGAATTCCGACTTGAATATCAAGTTCTTTAAAGACAAGGTACTATTTGTTTTGTGGAGTACGATATATTTGTGACACGGTGGGAGTCATGATCGATGAGGTAAAACTAAAAGGGCCCATCAACTTTTTGTTAGAGCCATACTACTTCTAATCGTGATACAAACTAACGTATCAGTTTGTGCTACATCAACACTACATGAGTACTTCTCAAAAATAAAAATTGACACAAAAATGCTCAACAGTAGTACATCACTTATTTTTTTCTAAACCGCACATTTACTATTATACCTTTCTATACACTAAACGAATACAACTTTTTATGTTTAGGCAGCACGCCCACACCAAAACTTATATCCAACTCATAATGATGCCAACTACGTCAGAAAACCAATGCAAAACTAAAGATAGAATTGACAGACCATTGGTAGAGGTCTAAATATACTTCACATTACCGAGAAGTCGAGAACCTAAACAATTATTGTTTATGGGAGGTGATAAATACAACAATTTTTTTGATTCAAACATCAATTCTATGCTTTACTATGCTTGTACTGCGAGCTTTAATTCTTGTACAATTTATTGTATGTAGTAATTTATTTGTGTATATATCAACCCCATTGTTTATACATTAACAAGTGTTACTTTATTATTTCCTACGAGTAACATTTTACAATCTGTCCGTACCATTCCAACTGTGCCCAATAGTTGTATATACTTTATTTATTAAACAAGTAAATAGTTGAAGTAATCAAGAGTAAAATAGTGTAATACTATAGTCCTAGTAAGCTACATTTTGTCCTATTTTAGGAAACTCGGCTTCTCTCATTGTTCTGTTTAAAGAGGAAACCCTAGACACAATAAAATAAACACCCAAAAAAAGAAAGACAAAAAGACAGCCATCATGTCTTAGATCTTCCCACAAGACTAAGATTTACCCCAATCAACAAAATCCTAGACCATATGCCAAAAGTTTCAAGATTACTCAAAAACCCTAACTTGAAATTAATGGATCCCTTCTCAGAAAACTACTATAACAATACTCACCAAGATTTCAACAACTTACCCACCTTTGCATCCGGCTCAACCTCCTCCTCTACTTCTCCGGCTTTGACCGCCACCCCTAGCCGCTATGAAAACCAAAAACGGCGAGATTGGAACACATTTTGTCAGTACCTAAGAAACCACCATCCACCACTCTTTTTCTCACAATGTAATGATGCAAATGTGATTGACTTTATGTGTTACTTGGACCAATTTGGAAAGACTAAGGTTCACACCCTGATATGTCCTTTTTACGGGCATCCAAATCCACCTGCCCCATGTCCTTGTCCTCTTAGACAAGCTTGGGGCAGTCTGGATGCTCTAATAGGCCGTCTGAGGGCGGCCTACGAGGAAAACGGTGGGTCTTCAGACACAAACCCTTTTGGGGCACGTGCTGTGAAACTATACCTACGTGAGATTCGGGATATGCAATCGAAAGCAAGAGGGATCAGCTACCAAAAGAAGAAGAAGCGAAAACCGTTGTCATCGCCACAACAACACGATAATACTAGAATATCAAGAAATATAAATTAATTGAAGCAAGTGATCGATCATCATGTTAGATCTTGGTATGAATGAATTTTTCTTTCTATGTTCTTTGGTATCATGACTCAAGTGTACTACTGTTGTTTATGCTGATCGAATGATCATATATATTCATATTATTTAGGGCTAGGTTAATTTACAAATTAACTTACAATATTTGAATTAATAATTAAATATAAACATAGATATATACTATAATATCATATATAATAAAGAAAACTAATACGAAAGACGATATGGACTTTTGAAGAATTTGCCTATAAATGAAGCAAATTACTTGTTGAAAAGTAATAGAGTAGTATATAGTTTTTCTCCTTTTTCCTAGAAGGTTGCTAGTGTTGTTTGATCAATTATCAGTTAATTTAATTGAACGATCAGCGCAAATAATTGTTGTTCATTATAGTTATAACATATTTATAGGTACCTATTATTAACTTTATTTAAATTAGTGGCATCAGTCAACGTACTATATATACAGTTAGAGTGGTTGAAACTGGTAGTGCCATTTTTGTATAGTGGCTGTTACGTTGTATTTATGGAATTTCAACTTTAGTCTATAGCAACATCAGTATCTTTAATAAAATCAGGTTAAAGGATTTACTAGTTTTTAAGGTTCTTCTAAGGGAAAAAAATAAAAACTGGTGATATAGCCATTGTAAACAATTATTTATTTTTTTATATATCCATGAACAACACATAGTATCCGATCATATTGACACAAGATGCATGCTATAATTTAGTTATTACTGTATTTTTAGTTTGTCTAAAATATTGTACTTATGCTTTCCTACATGATTATAGTGATAGTGATATATATTATTATAAAACTTATAAAAGTTTTATCTATACAAGATAAAACATAACGAATAATGTTAAATCGATATAAAAATAGAGACATATAAACAGTTTCATTCCATTCATCATTCGACACGTAGGTACACCCCTATTTATTTTTGTTTTATTTTAATATGCATCAATCATTTGTCTACATTAATTAACTCCGTCATAATTTTATGTGTTTTTTGCTATATCACCAGTTAAACAGTGTAGCAGAAAGATTTCCTATTTTTTTTTAGAAAGACGTGCATGTGTGTATATAGATCATATATATGTTCATCTACACCGTGTTTTCTGAGTTTGAAACTTAAATAATAACAACGATAATAGAAATAACAAAGTAGAACAAATGAGAAGAAGATTATATTAACAGAAGAAAGAGGTATTAGATAATAGATAATTAATCTAAACGGGACAATGCAACAAAGGTAATGTGTCGTAAACATACTGAGTTCTAACTAATGAGTAATTATTAATGAATAACGAATACTTATAATTGAAATATTTATACCGAAGTAACATATTAGGTAGTTTATAATATCTAAACGGGAACTTAACGTTATCACTATTTTAAAGTTCAATTATTGAAGATCAGAAGAGACTACTGAAGTCTTGCCATATATATTCCCGTACGCTAGTCTACTCCTAAACAAGTACTTTAGTCTTTCGTCTTTAATACATTTTTTTTTGTCATACACCATAACTGTGATACAATGTTGTATTGTACAATACAATACTAAACGGCCGTTTTCTTAGAGATATTTCGGTAGCTCTTTCGACCATAAGATTAGAGTTTCAAATACCATAGATGGAACAATTATATATATATATATATATATATATATATATATATATATATATATATATATATTTGTGGATTAATCTATATACTTGAGTTAATGTGTGCATGTGAATACTTGACTTTTTACAAAAGAAAAAAAAAAGTAGGGATAAAACCATTATTAACAGTGTTATACTATACAATATCATTAAACATGTTTTATGATGTACGGATGATAAAAATGACCGATGTATCAATTTCTACTCCTTTTGTATCGATGGGAATTTATGTTTATTATAGTGTGAAACCTTTACTTTTTAAAAACTCCAATTTCTATTTCATTTTTAGTCGCAACATTCTAAACAAATCAACTACTATAAAAAACGAGGGAAGGAAAGTAAAAAACCATACCCCTAAAATAGGGGCAATACATCACCCAAAAAAAATGCCAAAAAGGAATCTCAAAACTCAACTAACAAAACTAAGGTGAGTTTAGTTATAGAAACCCTTTATCATAAAGAAATTAACATTAGCTTGTTTAGTTGGTGAAGCATTTTGTTCATAGTTTCATCCAACTAATTTTTCATAAAAATTCTCTAAAAAAGCAAGAAAATTAAAAAACATGTTTAAATTTGATTTTTCAAAAATAATTTCTAAGAAAAGGATAATTTTATTTTCTTTTTTATAATTACAGAGTTTTAAAACTACTTTTGATGGTTTTCTAAGTTTTTCAATTCTACTCTTTTTGAAAAAAGAAAACTCCATCCTTGATTAAAACTAAACACGTTTTTTTAATTTTTTCATGCTTTTCAAGAAAAGTAAAACACTTCTCACACTCTAGAGAAAATAAAGGAAAATATGAAGAAATTTTTTAAGTAACTAAACGCGCCCTAAAAATCTTAAATTATTTTGATACAAGAAGTTTTTATGAAAAGCCATTGATGTGAACGTTTTTACTAAAAATGTATCAACCTAATTAGATACAACTAAGTCGATTACACAATATAAAAGTGCTAGCCATTACGTAAGGGTGGTGATATGATTCAACTCGTACAAAAATGTTTTTAGTCATACACCACCAAACATGTAATAAGATGTTATAACGTACAACAATATAAAACATGTTTAATGGTGTATGATTAAAAAAATATGGTGTACGAATGATCCACTGTTACTTGAATTGTATATTTAGAAAAGGTAACAACAGGTTATGTTTTTTCTACCGTACTAGATTTTCAACGTTCACAGTTATAACTATATTTTATTAATAAAACGTACGAAGGTACATGTTTCATATCCACAAAATCAAAATAACTGTTTGCGTACTGTCTAACATTTTTTTCATTAATTATTTGTCTACTTTTGAATATTGTTGGCCAATAAATCGATTGGAATTAATTTGTACAGCATTTAATTATATTAATGTATAATGTATAATCACAGTAATACTTAAAATGGTCTTGTTGTACAATATATGTTAATATATTAACTTGTGGTTTTTATTATTAAATCACCATCCATAAAAAAAATAGTTGAGTTTTCATGATTTTTTATATACAGCTAGATGCATAGATGTTAGAACGAGAATCACTAAAAATAAAGTATCATGAAAATCATAAAATAACCCGTTTTTTTACATATGATAATGTCAATATATAGAACAAAGTAATAAAGAAATATAAAATGTCAAAAGCATAACAATCATGTGTTAAAATACATTATTAACAATTTAACGATTTGTTCACCAGTGAACTATATAAATTGTTCACATATGTTTTACATGTAATTGTTGGGTATTGATATATAGTGGAAGGATCTAGAGGGAAACACACATCTTGAGGGAAGAGGGGAAGTGCTTATCTGTCGTTCGATCTGTTGCCTGTTTACACTCCAACGCTCTTTCTCTCTTTTTCAAATTTTCAGTCAAATTACAGGGACAAAGGTAGTATAGTCCTTTTACGTTTTATTTTTTATTCAATTAAATAATTATCGTCATTAGTTAAAGTCAAGGTAACATCCGTATTTCATACTCAGTTCGTAATCCAATTTTGATTTCAATTCACATCTCTCTCATTCGCAATTCTTCAATCCGTTCTTGTAATTTCAAATCCTTCTTCATTCGGATTATTCATACATCATGAATGGTACATACAATTTCAATTTATACAATTTCTGAATCGATAATTTTCAATTCTAGGGTTTATGTTCTTATTTTTAGATTGCTATATTGTTGCTAGTTTTGGTGCAACGTTACAATCACGTACAAGTTCGTATAGATGTTTCAAGTAAGTGCCACTAACATATTTCTTAATTTTCATTTTGTTGTTTCCTGCAACTCTTTACACTTTACATATAATTGCCTGTTTTTATGCCGAATGTAATTTCCTGGTTAATTAATATCCATTGTAATAAATATTAGTTGCATTCATCTTATTAGTCAATTTTGATGTTGGTAAATGGTGCTGAGTATTAATAAATGCATTAGTTTTTCTTCATTACTTTCATGTGTCTTTAACTTCATAATTGTTTTAAGGTGGCCATTATTTGGAATATAATTTAAGTATCTGATACTGAATATTTACGGTATATATTATATGTGATTAGTGTCTGGGAATGTATCAAACTTTCACCAAATCTCTATTGTGTGTATCCAACTTACAAAACTCAATATTAATGCACTCAACTTGTAAAAACCCTAATATTGATGTACTTTGATGACTTGTCACGCACATAGCATGCCACGTGGTGTGACACCCGCCAAATTAGGACTAGTGATTAGTGCCTAATCAATTGTTAATACATGTAATTAGTTTTGTATTAGGCTAATTAATGTATCGAAATATATATATTGAGGAATATATACAATTATGCGATTTGATTAAATCGTACAAGTTTCAAATCGAATGTAATTCAGTTCAATTAAATACGGACGTTGGTGAACAATTTTATTAAATAATATAACATTACTTAATAACACTATCTTTCCCAAAATGTTATTTTGATAATAATACCTTGTAATTAATTAGTATCGTATAAACAAACGTCTACACGATTAAAATTAAACGCGCAAACAATCCAAAACGAAATTAAATTATACTTTATAATTCATTTACTAAGTATTTGGTAAAATACTTCAACCAGAATATTTATAAAAGATTCGTCTTTTAAAATGTGCATTAAACGTATAAGATAATCGAATTAAACGTTTAAACAGTCGGGAAACGAACATCGCACGGAACACGAATGCACGAAGTTAAAAAGTGGAGACCCACACGTCGGTGGGCCCCCACCCCAAACCGGCCCCAGGGAGGGGGACATCACCCCCCCTCACCTCCTTAAATTCCTCACTTTCCTTTTCTCTATCTCTTTCTCCCTCTCACTTTCTCTCTAAACTCCACCACCTCCACTTTCTTAAATTTCTTTAAAACTAACATCAAACGACCCCGGATCGTCACACTCGTTTAGAAGAAAACGTTCCTTTCATCACGATCTACAACTCTATCTTTCTGGATTCTCCGCGCGATAACTTGTAAGTTTCCGACGAACTCTCGAAATTCATCGTTTTCACTTATTTTTACATGTTTATAGTTTGTTTAAGCTTAAAATGTCCAAAAATGGGTTGGGTAGAAGTTTCAGACGAAACGGAAGTCGTCCGACCGTTTTTCCGGCCACCGGGACCTGACCAGACGCCGATGTCGCATCTGTCCTAGCGACATTGCGACGTCAGCCCCAATGTCGCACAAACCCATCACAATGTCGCATGGTGCGACATCAACCTCAATGTCGCATTAATTTGCTAACGTCGCATATAGCGACATCAACTCCTACGTCGCAAATACCAACAGCGTCGCATATAGCGACATCAGACTCAACGTCGCATTAAATTGCGACGTCGCACTTAGCGACACCATAACCAATGTCGCAGTCATAACCTGCGACATAACCACCTACGTCGCACACAATGTCGCAGATAACAGAACCAAGAAAACACATATTTTACTAAGGGTCGAGACCTAAAATTTTATCACCTGATTTCACCCAAATTCAAGTCCAGGTGCGTTTTTCACCAAAGCAATATAGTAGAAATAAAAATTTTCCAAGCTGACCTGACAGCTCGACCCCAGCTAGGGGCTCTGCCCCTTGAACCCCGCTAGGGGTTGCCACCCCTTGGACCCCGCTAACCAGGGGCGCTGTCCCCGGACCCCCGTCATTAACGGGCTTCGCCCTTACCCTAGGGTCACAAGTAACAGTGTTACGTCTAAATTTTCACACAAAGTGTTAAACTTGTATAACATCAAACACGAATGCGACATGACTTCTAAAACATATTGGAACTTACTTTTGAGTATAACACTTCAAAATCATGAAAGTAATAATGAGATTATTTTTACAACCAATTCACCGACGGGCCGCACACGTTTTCAAAACACAATCAAATCAATCAATTCGTAGTAACTTGGACAATCCAATCAACCAAATCGTAGTAATTTGGACATTCTAAGTTGGACGAACAACTACAAGGGCAGTCTTTCGAGATGCCTACTCATGTTATAACCATTGCGTGTCTTGAACACCCTCAGGTTACAAGTCTTCGGACATCAATTCCTCGCTAATCAATTCAAGTTTATTAAGTTAAACACTCAAGGCTTAGGTGAGTCTCATAACCCCTATTTTACTGCTTTTCAATCAGGGGTGTGATTACATTGCTCGTTTTATTTTACAATATGAACGCAAGTACAATACAAATCAAATACTACATGAGTTGTTTTCACTAATCACTTCAAAGCCCTCCACAACATAGTTTGTTAATACATGTGTAGCGTGAATGTTAATATATGATATCATATAGGATTGACAATCCTCGTTCGGGTTAGCACGCACTAACTGGTCAAACGGACGTATTAGCATTTGGGAAGACGAGTGTAGATTAGGCACTCGTAGGAGGCAACTCAGTTAGGTTTTCTTAATTGGACCTGACGCTCAAGTTAAGCTCAGACTATGTGTTCATGGCTGTATAAACTTTTATTTTGCTTAATTGCATTTTAAATATTGTAAAATCTTGCGGTTCATACAAATATGTGCTGACATACAAACCTGTGAGCTCACCAGCGTTTCGCTGACCAATTTTAGCATGTATCACAGGTGACCAGCAGTAGGTTGGACTGCTCAATCAAGATCTATTAGCTCGAGTCAACATGCAAACAATTAGAGATTTTAGTTGCATTATTATATTTTGTATAGATTAATTATGTACTTAAATCTCTCATTTTCAAACTGAGCTAATGTAAACAATATTTTGATGTAAACTTTTATTTTATCAATATCAATGTAAAACGACGCATATAGTGGTCGTTCATTATATCTTTTGTGCTGTGTATATTGATTAGTCGCGCCCCGGCCCGATTCGCTTCCGCAAACCCGAATTTGAGGGTGCGACACGTGGCACAAGGAGAGAGTGACACGTCATCAAAGTACATCAATATAAGGGTTTTTACAAGTTGAGTACATTAATATTGAGTTTCGTAAGTTGGATACACACAATAGAGATTTGGTGAAAGTTTGATACATTCCCAGACACTAAGACCATATTATATTACATGTCTTAAGTTTTAGTTCTATGTAAGATTGTTCTAAGGCACTTGAGTGATTAAACCACTGTCACTATCATATATCCAAATGACAAAGCCTATTTTACATAATCAAGGAACACGTTAATGAACCAATGAGCACACATAAGCATACACGTATATAAAACATGTAAATTCTTATAAAGAGAAATACTAAATGTTATGTGCTCACTAATCTTCCAATACTTTCTCGAACCGGATATTACCACAGAACCCGCGACATTAATCGTAAAAGGAACCACTTCTGTTTGCTCCATAATTTGCCACCCATGGAGGCTTCTTCTTTTAGATTATCCGGATTCATCACAATAGGTACCTATTTGCTGCAGTAAGTCTGATGTAAGTAAGTGGTTTGTATTTGTTAAAATGTGTACAATTTAAAGGGTTGATGAGCGAGTAGATAACTTCCTTTGATCATTGATGATTGATATGGTAGCGATGATGATGATAAGTGAGTTAATCCACACAATACTTAACTATAGTAGCTATTTATCTTTTAATCATTTGTTTATCTTTATTTCTAAGTAAACAAATCAATCAACTGAAATGTTAGCTTATAATCTCCCAAAATAAAACACTATTATCAACTTGTTCTTCTTTATATTCCATTTAAAAATTGCTTCTCTTTAACATTCATTACAATGAATGTTTACTTATACATATTATTCATCTAACAATGATCAAAGGTGATTCTTCTATTGCTAACCCGTAGCCACTCAAATGCACTGTAATAACTCATAAAATCATGTCTTTAACTTGCTTACATTTATATTTATTCACATTCGTAGTTGGTATATGATAGTTACTTAGATTGCATAAGAAATAATTTTTTCTAATTCTACCCATTTAACCCTATATCACATAATTTCTCAAAAGATATTTTTCCTTTTACGTCATGAAGATTTAATAAGACCCAAAGACACTTCAAAAAAAATTTTAAAGACTTTTGGGAACTTATTGTTTTGAGGAGCCCCATTTTATTATGTTGCAAAATAAAATTTATGAGTTGGGGCTTATTAAAAGTAGTAGTTCCCTAAAAGCCCCAAAAACCGTCTTCCAAACACAACCATTAGAAAGACTTCCTTATTAGTACTCCGATGTATAAGATATGAAAACCCAATCGTATACTCCATCCATCCCACTTTTATGGTCCGGTCTTCCTATTGTGGATGTCTTAATTTTATTGTTCACTTTCATAAATAGATAAAAATAATATAATAAAGTTCTTTTATTACCTTAATAAAAAAGTAGGTAAAACTGTCAGCTTATAAAAAATATATAAAAGTGGATTATATTTTCTTAAAAAATTTATTATTTGTTTGAGATAATTAAATTCAAACGGATAAAATATATTTTTTTCGCATATAAAATATCTAAGAATTTTATTTTATTATTAAAAATTGTATTTAATAATCCAATCAAATCAGGGTTCCCACCGTACTTATGGGGCCACGTCTGTTGTCTGCCCCTAGGGCCCATTAGTGCCCCCTGCTTGCTAGTAGTGTTTTTCAAACCTTGATTTTTGTGGTAATTTTAAAGTTCCAATTTTATGTAATGCAATCATCATTATATATACCACATGTTTTTTATAATAAAATCTCCTCAATTATGTATAAAAACTTTAAACTACTTGTAGATACAAATATAAAAGTTTCGGTCTACCTAAATATATCTGCCAATCCGAAGAACCTGTTTTGATTCGTTATCAAAAGCCATCCAACCCATCCATTTTGCATCATCTGATTCTGATTCCACATTTACTAAGAATGATCTGCTCACACCAAAGTGTCTCACATTAAAGGAAAACGTAATTCAAGCTCGTCTAAATGTCTAATAGCGCACTCACTCCAATGTTGATCTAACCAACTCATCCACCCTTACAAAAGAACATTTTCGTAATATAAAAAGTTTCTCGAAGACGCATCCTCTAATTCATCAGTATATTTAAAGGGATACCTTTTCAATTTAAACAGTGGAATATTAATATACTTTTTAGATATATAGACGATTTTTCTTTTTAAGGAGTCCATCGTTAACAATGTTTTGAAAACAAGTTGAGTAGGACCGCTCGGACTAGGATTTAGGATTTTCGGCCAGTTGAAAACCGGTTTTGGGTATGGTTTGACTAGTAAATGAACTGGCGATTTTTCCAGTTTTGACAGTTGAACCGGACCGATTCTGATATTTTTTTTTAGTTTTGACCATTTTGGGCCGACGGTTCGACCAGTTGGACCGGACCCAAACCCCTCTTCGAGTCGAGTCAAAATACAAAATACAGTTTTCAAAACATTGATCATTAAGACATCAAAATGCACCTATATAAGAAACAAACAATCCGGTTCTTATTATCAAGGAAAACAAGTTTGTTCTTGTTATTGTATACATGACCAATACCAATGACCAATGGTCGACACTCGACAGGATAACTCATCCATCTGATAAAAACATGGCTTAATCCGGAAAAATTGCAACAAAGAAGCTTATATAGGGGCAAAGCACAAACCATTAGTAGTCAGGAAAAAAAGATAATATATAGCCACATCACAACCATACTGAACCAGATCAAAAATCCAAACTTGTATTTTGTTCACTGCCTGTTTTGATTTCTGGCTTCCTAAATATACTAACAATTCCCTACCCATCACATGTCACTAAAACCACGATATTCACATCATATCATATCTACGTCTATACAACGAAGATACAACGCATACAAAAAGGATATACCTTTATCATGCTTTTACGAACAAACTTTACAGCTTTGGGTTATGATCAGGTCGAAGTAGTCAATTTTGGAATCACTGTTCCTTGACTTCCTTCTAAAGTGTTGATTAGGAGATTCAACTCACCGATGTCATCTCGAAGAAGAAAGAACCTGGAACTCCAAGGACACGTGCATATCTGCTTCGAGTGTTCAAGACAAGAGTATTTCTCGGGTGAACATGGACATCCAGCAGCAGAAAGATACAAGTCATAAAAGCAAACAATGCATTCCCTTTTCGCCGAACAACCAAAATCTTCATCCATCTTGCGTGACTGTGAAGCATTGCATAATAACTCCCGCTTGACGGTTTCAAGCCTCAGGTGCGACTGTATAATAGAAGCAAACACTTTCTATTCAAATTGAGTAAGATTTAACGAGTGTAGTTAGTTACTTGTCATGCTGATCACGACTATATCAAGTGATTATCACACTGAAAGGTGGCAATATCAAACTATTTATATAATGCTTTGGGTTCGGATTATGTTTTATCCCTAAGAAGACATACGAGGAAGAATTGAAAATTTTCAAAGTGGTCAAATTCTGCCCAAAGATTATTGATGCATAATTGTCAAATACTCAAATCTAATGCAGTTACCATTTTATTTCCTGTTTTCTAAGAGGACATACGAGAAAAAATTGAAAAAAAATCAAAGTGGTAAATTCCGCCCAAAGATTTTTGATGCATAAAAGTATAAAACCTTGTAAATCAATATACTCAAAAAAGTTAAATAAGTCAAATTCGGTCGTTTATAATAAACGCCTAATTCTCTTATGGTAACAATAAAAAAGTTAAATAAGTCATATTCGGTCGGTTATAATTAACGCCTAATTTTCTTATGGTAACAATTGTCAAATACTCAAATCTAATGCAGTTACCATTTTTTCCCCCTGTTTTCTAAGAGGACATACGAGGAAAAATTGAAAAAAATTCAAAGTGGTCAAATTCCGCCCAAAGATTTTTGATGCATAAAAGTATAAAACCTTGTAAATCAATATACTCAAAAAAGTTAAATAAGTCAAATTCGGTCGTTTATAAGAAACACCTAATTCTCTTATGGTAACAATTGTCAAATACTCAAATCTAATGAAGTTACCATTTTTTTCCTGTTTCGGGAAGAAAAGAGGGGATTTAAGAATTTACCTTGAGGGCTCTTGTAAGCCAACCATCCTTTCCACACGCATTATTCCACCCTCGCATTCGAAGGTCCCGTGATAATTTGGCAGCATATCTGGCTCCCTCCAGCAACAATTTGTCATAAGAGATTGATGTCTTCCTGTGCAGTTCACTGTATGTTTGTATAGCCAGCTGCCCATGTGGCAACCAGTCAAGCGGTGCAAAATTTACCTTCTCAGAAATATTAAAGTCAGTATCAAATCCTGAGTAGTAAGCTCCAGGAAAGATGAGGACAAACTGCTTCGGATTCTGCACGCAACGGTAGACGGGTATACCCTCCGATTTTAAGGTAGAAGGTGAAAGTTGAACGATCTGTACAAGTCCTTAAGAACTCAGTATCTGAGTCGATACAATATATGATAGTTTTGCTTTACATATATCAAGCCTTGCATATATTTCTCCATCCCATGGAAATTGGGACAATAGATTAATCACATAGTTATAGGAAGAGGTTACAATACCTAGAGCCAGCAATATCGACCCATTTGCTTATAAATGGGTCGAATCCGACTATATATTTCATCTCAAAAACAGGTAACATAATAAATAGCTAGATAAAAACACAATAATAATAATTATTAATATAAAATAAAAATAGGAGTAGCTATGTTTGTAATGGGAATTCAACACTCTCTCACTCTGTATTAATCAAGTTGAGTTGTTTTTCAAGTAAATATGTTTTAGCATTTTTGTTCATAAGAGTATATTAGAGCCGCAAGAATGCAGAACAACGAGAACTTCAGTCTTGTGCAACCACAGCACGACGTGAAGTGAATGTTATGACATCAGTTGGATGTTATAGCATCCTTGAGGACAACGACATCAGAATATGAGTGCAAAACTTTGATGTGAAGAAAAACACGCAGGAGGCTTGTTGGGGTAAAGGGGAGCTAGTGGATCAGTTTATGTACAATCTTAGGCATCTTTATTAGAGTATTTTATGTACAGAGAGAGTAAGTCCACAGACCAGGTTTTTCTAAACCAATTTGCAATACCAACTTGTTGTGTTTCTTGTTATTGTGTTTTTACTTTTTACCGAGTACCCTGTGTTACTGTGTTATAACGTTATATTCATAAGCGAATATCAGATTCTTAGAAATGTTGTTGATACTCACAAGCTTATGGAACAATTCAGGATGTCCTGACAACTGTGGGAAGATTTTCTTCAGTAAAGCTTCACATTTTTGGCGATATTTACCAGGAACGCCATACCAGATTCTTGAAGCGCCAAGGTGCATGTAGCTAAATGAGTACAAATGGTGCTTTTCGACTTTCTGGAAAAACAAAGCAGAATTTAAAACAGGTCATTAAAACAGGAAAATAAAAACCTTTATAGTTAGATGCAGCAAATAATATAATAAATTGGGATGGCAAAAGTGATGGGTCACACGGTTTGGTAACAAATTCAATTACTTTCGGATTAAAACGGGTTATTTTTGTTTGGGGTCAAAATAACTGATGCATTGAATACTCGTATGATGTTATTAGTATAATTTGTTTTGGATAAAAGAGGTTAGGGAAAAATAATAATACATGTTAATTGACTTATAACCCATTTAGTCCATTCAGCCCATTTAATTTTACCCATTTCATTTAACTATGTACACTATCTCACTTTCACACCTTATCAATCAAATACAACCCGAGTTGACCCATTGCCATATGAATTGGTTAAAAGTTGCCACCTCTAATCCTATGACATCACAATGTCCTCATGCTCAATGAAAAAAAATCTTACCCAACAAATGGACGAGAAGCACATTCCTACATCCATGCGCGGGATCGAAAAAGCAGGATTGTCACTATCGAAAGCAAGAAGAGAACCAGGCAGTTTGGGGGTATTATGTACGTTCCACCCAGATTTTGTGTATTCAGTTTGATCATCATTATTAAGTGCCGGTAATGGAAATCCACTGCCAAGAACCTCTGCCTCTAAATTATGACCAGACAGCACCTAGATAAGTTCAACATATAAAACATAAGTTATTGATCTGATGATCTCTCACGGGGATAGTGTGGCATACTGGTATATTAATTTTCATCTAGAGTTGTAAAGTTATCGTTCCAATTTATATTGGCCCAGTTGGATCAATCTTTTCACTAATTATATATTAGTTTCACCAAAAAAAAATGTCAATATACCTGGATTTCCTCAGTTGGGTTTTGAACAATCCGCCAATATTCTCCCTCAACATTCTCCCAAAGCGGAGTCCTAAAATCCGTGAAAATGTCCTTCTTTTGAAAATAATTCCGTTTAAAATACTCTGCATATAACTTAAATGCTGGAAGAGTAAACTCCGGACCACATTCAAATTCAAAAGCGTCAGGCGCATACTCCAATTTTGTTACGGTGTTTTTCTTTTTTTCTTCTGTTTGTTCAATGATTTTTTTAAGTCTTCTCTTTGAATGTAGATCTTTAAGTGTATCGATCTGTTGGACATGAGTACCAAATCTAGAAGATTCAAACTTATTTCCCTTTATAAGGGATGGGGGCTTCCAGGAACTAGGAGGAATAATACGACAAATTCCATATTCCTCGGCTTTTGGACGTATTTTAGCAATATACTGAAGAGTATCTTTAAATTCCTGTCACATAAGCTTGAAGGTAAATATATATAGATAAGATAAATTTACAGGGAAGACGGTGGGAATACTATCACTCTTTACTATTAAAACATTTACTTACCTCTTCAGTTGGCTGAAAGACAGGAGTATATTCCACTAAAGGCCTGCACGCATCTTCTTGACGCCAACGTGCAATAACCTGTAGAAGTTGTAATCTAGGGCTAATTAGAATAAATTGAGAAGATATATGAACATTGAAGAATTAAAATGGTAGCTAAATATCACAAAGAAACCAAAGGGCCTTTGGCCTAGCGCTACGCGGAAAGTCCATCAACCAAGAGGTTATGGGTTCGACACGCTGGAGACAATATGTATATTATGTGTGGATTGCATATATATGTGGTACAGGTTGTAGCCTTGTAGGATTGTCATTCCATATATATATATACACACACACACACACACACACGCGCGCGCGCACACACACACACATATCACATAGCCATCAGAAAGATATGACGTCAAACCTTCTGGCAATTGTTGCAACTTGAACATCCACGCTTCACTCCTTTTGGAAGGGTATTTTCTTCAGAGATAATCTGTCAGACAGGGCAATTCTTAGCTCCTGTATAGAATCATTAAATTCTTAATGAGCCCTATAGTAAAAACATAATGGAAATCACCACATGCTGCTACTTTTACAATTACTTATTTGGTTTCTAATTTGGTAACACAAATGATATAATTACTATACAATCTCTAACACTATTGCCATCCATGTCCTTTAAGTCTACTACTTAGTCAAGTTTGCAACCACAGTTCACAGTCAAACCTGATAATAGTGATATATGGAAGGGAAGGGAGAAATATCTCATATAACCAACATTCATTATATTACATCTTTTTTTACTCAAAGTAGCTTTTATACATTTTATAGATCCCAATTTAAGTGATTTGAATTTTCTTTAACAATCGAACCATATCCTACTTAAAACCCTTTAAAGATCGTGAATTCTACACTTCTTTATGATAATAAGTACTAAGCCCTTACTTTATTATGGTGACTAAACACTCGAGAAGACTATCATCACTTATATTCGCATAATCTGGCGTTGCTCAAATACATGGAACTGCATATAAAAAAGCATAGGAAAAAAAGGAAAAGGAGATAGATAACCGTATTAAGATGTTTCCTATCCGGGTTTTCCTGGTTAACGAGCTGATCATCAAGTATCCATGGCCTTTGCTTGATAGACTTTTGAAGCTTATCAACATCAGCTGTATTCGAAAATGCTTCAGTGGGCTCTGGTTCAATGTTATTTTGAATGTCTGTCAAGTTACAAGCTTTGCCGTCCCCTTTTGTTCTCTTCAGCGTGAAAGTTGCGAGGGATACAAAGCCTGGCGGGGCTGCTATGCTATCTTCTGCTCTCCTTCTAGACTCTTTACCTCTGTTTGCCATCATCGCTGTATGAAACTAAAGTAACCACAAAATATTCGCCTTAATGATATCTCAAAATTAATGAACATACTACAAGATGTTTCGTGAACAACTAACTCAAACATAAAGAAAAATTCAACAAATACTAAATTAGGTGATAAAATAATTAAGACTAATAACACGTCATCTGATGGTTGCTTCTGTAGCCAATCCAAACTAACTTAGGCCAAATGCTTTACTAACCCAAGGAGATATAACGTGATCCCAAAATCTACTTCAAAACAAGACTAACTAGTGATAGCTCTGAAAATGCCTCCAGTCCTCCACCATTTAGCACTAATATAATTTCAACCTCGGTTTACTTTCACATCACAACACACGTTTATGACAAAAATATCTGAATCATCTTCTTTCTCATTTTACTTCACTGATGCATTGCAAAGAGTTACCTAGACCTAACCCAACTCCAAAAATGTGATTGCATACAAGACATACGAACTGGCTACGTGCGCCAATATAACGCCAAAAAAAGTCCTATGGTGAGCAATTCACGTATTAATCATTAACAAACAGTAATCAATGCAAAGTTCCATTATCGATTAGATTACATTCTAATGGTACATTGACCAAATTTCAGCAGATATTAATGAGTCTACAGCAGTGAGCAATTTTACAATTTGTTGTTATCAGCTTGAAGTCTGATCGCACCTCAACAAGTGATTTCACACTGTTTCCAGATTAGAACACAGTTAGGGTTTACGTTGAAAAAAATTTGTAAGTACGATTTTTGTTCCCTAACTTCCGAGCCAAATGATCCGTTACTAAATCGCTAGTCAATGTACCAAACAATAGCCTCGATACTTCAACACTAGATTAAAAATTATATCTACATAATCATACCTTAGAATGACAGGCAAAAACCGAAGTTGCTGTAGTTACAGTTGGTAGGGACTTAAAAATGAGCCATAGCTTTTGCTCAGATGCTACAAAATACACAAAAATTAGTTTCAAAAAGTTAGGGCGTAGAGATGATGTCAGTGCTGCTGCTGCTGCTGCGGTTCTGGTGGCACGGTGACGCTGGCGCTGACGTAGTGACGGTGGAGTGAAAATTTGAAATAAATAAATAAAAAGTAATTAATCACCCCCGCCTCGTCAGCACGGGTTGGATTATGAACGGCGAAAAAAAAAAAACACAATAAAACAATTCAAAATCAAGTACTTTTGAAGGTGAAAATGTATGTTAAAAGGATAGAAAATAGAAACGAAGATGGAGATGTGTAAAAGACAATAGTATGAAAACTTAGAGTACAAGGAGGTGGTGACATTTTTATCCCATAGTTCATCACAAAGTGTTTCTGAACAATGTTATGACCGAGGATTATGTGGTGTAGTGATAGTGTTCTGACAGTGATCTGAAGTTTTTATTATTTGTTTTATTTAGTTTTTAATGATGATAATTGTATAAATTAATATATAAAAACAAATAAATTAAATAAACAACATTTTATTCATTAAAACAAAATAAAAATACTTTTTTTTTCAACTAGCAAAAAAACGTTTCAACGTCATCTTGTTTTTTTGTACTTTTTGGTTTCTAATACATTTAAATTTTTTTATACTTTTTGTTTTTTAATACCAAAAAAACTCACCCCACCTACCTCCTCTTCTTCTTCTTTCTTCTCCATTTCTGATTTCTTCATGTTTTTTTTTCTCTCCAAGTTTTGTTTTATTTTCTTTTTATAGATTATATATTTGTTGAAAAGGGTGAAAAATAAAAAACAAAAGAAAGATCAAAAAAAATAAAACGTTGCAAAGCTTGGCATCGAGAATTAGATGGCGAGGCATGGACGGCGTCGAGTGAAGAACCGCAAGATCAAAACACGATTCGGAATTCGATTAAACTAGCGGAAATAGTTAATCGAAATGAAAACAAGTAATTGATCGAGTATGTGAAATGAACGTATATCATAAAGCTTGAAAACAAACTGATGTAATATTAGCTTCTGGATACAAGTTCTTCTCTCTAAAAATGAATACATGAAAGTCTCACTCAACTCCTTCAAAAGAAAAACTATCTAACACATGAGCTAAATGTGTATTTATATATATTGTAACACCCCCAAATTTTACTGATGCGCGGAAGCAAGCTTTGGGTGTTACTAATCAATAATCACAGCACAAAGGAAAAGTAAACGACATCTATATGCAACATTATCCCTTAATACTCAAAGTATTACATTAGTTGTAATTAAAGTACAAGCTCGGAGTTCAAAATATGTTTTCCTAGAGATTCTATTACATAACCCTTATAGCAAAATGATGCGACAGAATCTCCAAATTTGTATGCATGTGACTCGAGCTATAGTTTCCCCCTCAGGGTGAGCAGTCCTACTGCTGTGGTGTACCTGAGATATAAAGCTAAAACATGTCAACCAAAATGGTTGGTGAATCTCACAGGTTTGTAAGTAATAACAGTTTTGAACACAAGGTTTTATCATAAGTAGTGCCCGAAGGCGTAAAATCGTGCCTTTGCCATCCTGCAAAGCAAGTAAGTTTTACCATTGCCATGAGGCTCATAATCGAAGCTTAACCCGTAAGTAATGTGTTTGCCCCCGAGCCATGCCCGAACGGAGCAAGCTGAGTAACGAATTAGTAGTCGTCCGGACCGCGGGCGGGGAGGGTCATTTCCCTAATGGATCCATTAACTATTGTTCGCGCTTAAGTACCATAACTAACGATATATGATGGAGGGACTTCCTCAAATAAATGGTGAGAAAACTCATGCAATTCCGTTTGGTGAATATGTAATTCAGTACTTGTGTTCATAAAAGCAAGCAATATATCTCACCCCAATAGTAAAACAGTAAAGAGTGGGGCTGTAAGACTCACCTGAGTCGAGCCAGCAAGTGTTTAATTCAATAAACGTGGTGTAGTAGTCCGTAGGTTCCCTGAACCAGCAACCCTCTAATGCCCTAAGCATATAAGGTTGTGTAAGTAGATGTCTCGTAAGATCATCCATGCTAGTGTTCATTCCACTAGTTATGTCCAAACACTTTCATTTGTTTGCATGTTCTGTCTATAGTTTGAAAACGTGTACGGCCCGTTGGTGATACGTTTAGTTTTAGTTGTAAATTTTCCGTAAGGTTTTCTTATGGTCATACATATGTTTTGAAGAACAATGTGTGCGACAATACTTATATATATATGTCCGTGATTATCTAATTGACGATACCATGCGACAATAAGGTTTACTTATGTTTATTCATCCGACAATGGCTAAATACTCCGTCAATTACATATACGACATTAATAAGATTATCCGAGAATTAAGTTATCCGACAATTAAGTTTTTATCCGACAATAGTGTTTCACGGAGTACTATTCATGCGACAATAGGTGTGATTCACGGATGATTGTTCATACGATAATGATATTCACGCATTTCTTATCCGACAATGTGGTATTCACGGAATGCTTTATTCACGGACAGAATGTCGAGGTTTTTGGTCTGATTTGAAGTAATTATTTGATTAAGTAAAACTTAACAATAATTCGTAAAATTTTTATATAATGTTCGCTTATGTCTTAGCTTTCCAAAACATATTTTTACGTTCAAAATGGTCAAGCGACACTCGAGATATAATTTTTGAAAGGGTCGAGGGTCAAATTGTTACTTTCAGTGACATGTATTCAATTAAAAATTCATAACTTAAATTCTACCAAACTTCACAGAATGTGTGAGTAGGGGTTTTAAAGGTAACAAGATTATCTAACTTTTCCACGTGGTTTCATCGATTTTTGATGGGTATAACTCGAGATATACCATTTTCAAGTTGACCAGAGTTTCTGGTCAGATAGTACAGACCTGCTATTGTACTTTATTTGACTTATTAAAAATAGAAAATGACTGAGTTGGATCGTAAGACTTACATATTTGTAAAGTAGACTCAAAATACTTCAATTTAGAGCTAAGAAACGTTAGATTTCATCAAGTTTTGGTTCGGTTATGACCGATCTAAGTCGATCTAATTTATTATCCAGTGGACAATGCTTTTACCCGATGGTTTATAGCTTTGTTTTTCGGTTTTTAACATGGATCTTGGACAATAACGAGTGAATATGAACAACAAGCACATAATATTATGTTATCCAAGGATAAATGACGAAAATTAAGAGGAATCTTACAAAGAGAGTCGATCTAGAGCTGAAACAAGAAGAGGAGTCTGCTGCTGCTTCGGTTCGTGTTCTTCGAGTTTCTCCTTGCAATTTGGTGAACCAAATGATGCTAGTTTATGATGGGAGTGTTAGGGGGTTCTTGGATCAGATTTTTGAGGGGTTTTTCGTTGGTGGTGGCTGCTGGAACTCAGAAGATGTGGAGAGTAAAGGGTGAGATATGGTAGGGGTGAAGTGGGATTGAATGAGAAAGTGAGGGGATGAGGGGTTTAAGTGTGTGGAGCCATGGGCTCATGTTTGGGCCAGTTTGGGGCAGCCCTGGGCCTCCTGGGCCGTGGGCTTGGGTCAATCCAAGTGGGTCCTCGGGCCCGTGGGCTCGTTCCTTGATCCGTGTTACGTTTGTTAATCGTTAAGACGTTATATCGCGCGGTTTTAAAGGTTAATTAATTAACGTTTGATCATTGTGTGTATATTCTTGATATGTGAATGATGTTTGGGATGAGTAATTATTTTTAAAATACTTGTCTTAAGCATCTAAGACATACTTTAGGTCTCATTCGGGTGTTGGACCCGATTCGCGCATTTTCTCGCGTCCGTTACGTTTTATATTACACGTAGAATGTTTTCACGTATGTTATTATTAATAATAATAATACCAAGTAAATAATGACTATTTTATCTTTAAAATAGTTTTACAAGTCATACGAAAAAGGGGTCACCAACAGCCGGAGTTTCGGAAATCCATCCGAGAAAATCGCGTAATATCAATTTATTACGTACAGGTGTATATCCAATATACGTTTTATTACAAGTAACTTAGTTCTATTACACACTAATTACGAGTAATTACACACAATATTAGGGTATATTAATACGCCTAAGTACGAGTTGTTACATATATACACATGCGACAATACTTATTCAGCCTTGCGACAATTCTTTTGACCTGTGAGAATCAATTCTCGCAATATATCGATTATCGCAAATACAAACTGTCGTAACTAAAACTAATCAATCTAGCTAATATGTTTTATACAAGCTATTGTCACAAAATGTTAGAACAACATGTTCTAACAAATTCCCCCTTGACAATAACTTGTATATACAAGCTATTGACACAAAATGTTTGAATATTATGTTCTAACAAACTCCCCCTTATCAATAGCTTGGTAAGTCTTCAAATCTTCAACATTAGCTTTGATTGATTAGCTTGATGAGAGAGAGAATTATCTTCGAGCATCCAACCTTCACAAAATCTGACTGGTCATTATTCTGATAAGTATCATAATATATTAGTCCCCCTGAACAATAGATTTTGTCTCCTTGATCTTGTATTAATCACGTAGCAACAACTTTTGGAACCCATCTGAGCATGGTTCCAACCGGCTTAGACAACTCTGACAGCCATCTATAAGTTGTGTCTACATAATCCAAGGACATCGAATTCCATTTAGAAATGAAATGCGGTGTTTCATATCTAAATTGTTGTCGTGGAATCGGTCATGAAGGAGTTCTTCTTTGGGAGAAAGGAACAAAATCTTTTGATTGCTTTAACACCTTACGATTACATCGTGATGGTGCTAATGCAAACATCTGTGCACATGTGTATGCACAAGACTTTGTTTGTCTTGATTCTGATGAAGGTCGTATCGGTTCTGAAGCTCTTTTTGTCTTCTTTTGATTTCTTGAAACCGATTTGTTGACATGCTCAACCTTTACCGAATCCCAACAATCAACATTTGTATGAACAAATGTTCTTGTTGATTGCGATTTCATAGAATACTTCTTATTCTTTTGCAAAGAATAATTAGTAAACTGTGAAATCTTTTTCTCACACAAAGATTTACTTGCGTAAATCTTTTTCACAACCTTTGCAGGTTGTACAACCTTTTCAGGTTGTTTTCTGGAGTAAGAGTCTTGAGAGAGTTGTTGTTGAAGATCTTGAATAGTTTTCAAAGCAGAACTATGATCCTCTTGTAGCTTGATTAGTCAAATTTGTTGATTCTTAAGTTCAAGAATCCGTTCTTCTATTTGAACAATCTTTGAACGCATTTCGTCACGTTCATTCTCCATAATGAGTACTTGAGAGTGAAGAACTTTGATTGCATCTTCTTTCTTTGACAATTTCTCCTTAACCTCGTCATCAAAACCTTTTGATTTATTATTTCCTTTCCAAGTTTGTGCAAGAGCATCCCACAAATCAAATGATGTAGCCAAATTTTTGTAACACTTAACTTCATTAGTTGGTAAACATGCCAAAATCGAGTCAAACAATTTCTTCTCCATATAATAACTCTTGCGTTCTTCAGCTGCTGACAATTTACTTTCAAATGTATTTCCCTCATATGGCTCAATAATAAAAACCCGTAAATTTAGATTTTTTAAGAAACCAAATCTTCAAATATGCGGTGCCATCGATCAAAATTTTTATAGAATAACCTTTGCATACTCGCAGTCAAAAACTCCATTTTTGAATCGTGAATTTTCCTTTGAAAATTGACCTGATACAGTTGATAATGCACAATGTACAACCTTTGATGCACAAGGCAAATAAAAGTCTCTTGAACCCTTAACAATCTTGACCTTCTTTAATTGACCCTTTTCTTGAACTCCTCCTTTTTTAACTTCTTGAATTTGAACCCTTTAAAAATTGTTAAAAGAATCCTTTTTCTTTTGACCTTTGTACAACCTCTCTAGCACATGGTACAATTTATATTTCTTTTGACCTTCTTCTTCATCATTCACCCCAACACACGTCACAAACAATCTGCAACCTTTTTATCTTTCGTTTTCTACGACAATACAAACAAAAACTTCTATATTTCCATGCAAGAGTTTGAAAATACAAAAGTCTAAGTTTCACATTGTTAAAACTTTCGCAAAGAATTAACTCTCGCAAAAACATTCCAATTCTCGCAACAAATAAAAATTATTTCAAGTGAACTCTCGCAAGAACTTTCGCACAACTGAGATGATTAATACTCTCGCAAGAAAACAATTACTTGGAAGTCTCGTTTTCTAAGAAAACGATTATCTTCAAGAATTGTCGCAAGAAAACGATTATCTTCAAGAATTGTCGCAGATTATGAACTCTCGCAACAACCTTAGATCACGCAACTCACGGAATTCAAGATCAACTCGAAATCGATTCAATGAATGACTAATCACCTCTAATCTTGATCGGAAATGATTATGATAATTATAAACGGCTTCAATCAGTCTATAAAACGTGATCATATATCAAAATCTTGATCCGAAGCAATTTCGAAATGTCGAAATAATTCCGATACATATTTCCTCACAAAACTCGATCGAAAACGTGATCAAAACTGGATGAAGGATCGATATAATGCAAGCATAAACAGTCTCGAATACTCGTTCAATCAAAATCAATCTGATTCAAACTAAAACTCTTCCGAAATAATGCCGAAAGATTCCGTAACTCTTCGAAACTTGTCGAAATTTTTCAATCAGCTTCAAGAAGATGAAATGATCGTTGTATGTAATGAATTAAGTAATTTTTAGTGAAAAACTTTGATTGTACGCCAAATACTTGATCTGAAATCATGTTCGAAACATTGATATAATTTTGATGTTATTTTTTTCATAAAACTCAATCGAAATCCTGTTAACATTCACGTCCGAATCTTGTTTCCCGCTGTGATACCAATTGAAAGCGCCTTAGATCTACAGCTGATCGAATCTCAAACACAAGCAGAAATCATGTTTGAGTAATAAACGTGAATCGAATAGAAATCAGAATCAAAATGTAAAATAAAAGATGATATATTTTATTTCTTTGTCACAAAGCATGTACAATCAGCTTTTCTCTCTCTCTCAAGTTTTCTCTAAATATGATCATCAAAGGCTTAAACCAAATGAACAACTTGTAGACCTATTTATAGACCTAGACTTAAAACAAACATTCTAAATGAGTTGACCAAGGTCAATGCGAGAATAGCTTATTCTCGCATGATCATTGAATCCGACAATAGGCATTGTCGCATACTGTCATTGTCGCACACTCATTCTAAGCTAGATAATTTATACAAACTATTGTCACAAAATGTTAGAACTGCATGTTCTAACATCGAGAACGCCGCCCCGGAGTGGGTGAACGCCGTCCCACGACGTTCTCGTGGTTGAACGGTGAAAAAATTTGACCTACTCCGTGTCCTCTTATGAAGATCACATTAAACAAGTTTTGTTAAAAGTATACAAATTTTATGTAATTTTGGCAATTAAAATATTTGTCTTAAAAAGTATAAAAATTAATGAAGATAATTTGTGTATCCTATGAAGATATGACGTGGTATGAAATATAAAAGGTAAAAAAAATAAATAAGAATTCATATTGTTGAAAAGTAAAAAACAAAGGAAAAGAAAAAGAAAACTGAAACATGTAAAGAGAACAAAAGGGAAGAAAACAAAATGTAGTACTCCCTTGGAGCAAACTGGAGACACCCTGTCTAAATGGTAGCACCGTCTTCCGTTAAATTTACAAGACACATATTTTATTTATTTCTATATAATTTATTTAAACAACTAATAATGGTTAGAGCATCCGCAATTGCTTAGGGTTGGCTTGCCACGTTAACGGGGTTGTGTTGGGGTCAATTTGAGGTTAAAATGAAACAAACCAATTTTTCATCTGGATGTCGAGCTTGTTCCTTTTTTTTTATTGTTTTTCTTTTTCTTTCCGCAAACTCAAGGTTGAGCAGGTGTTAAATATATTTTTTTAATATCAAAAGTGAACGCCCAAACTTTAGAAGGATTTTTTCTATACACACTAAAATATAGTGATTTAGGTCCCATACATTATTCTTTAGTATATTTAATTATTACATATTTTATTAACCGTCATATAAGAAATAAAAACAAAGAATGTTGGTACTGGGTGAGTACCTGCCGGGTAACCTACTTAGCCGTCGGGTAAAAGTTTGTACAGCCGGGTAAATGCAAATAGAGAAAACTGGGCTTTCTGGGCAGGTAGTACCCGCCGGGTACAATACCTACCCGCCGGGTAATTCTAGTTTTCTACCTACAGAACTTTGGCATTATTCATGCCAAAACTCGAAATTCAATTGCGCATAAGTTTTAAACCGTAAAGACTTAGACCCTGAAAATTTGTTGGCACCTTTATACTATCAAAATGAACATTTTCATTTTTACACTTTTTCAAATTTCACAAAAACGTAAGATTTGGACGTGTGACTAAATTTAGACCATTTTAAACACTTTTTGAGCCACGCCCAAAACACAAACCACATATATATCTTTAACTTCTAACTTCTTGCACACATTTTCAACATACAAAAACAAAGTTAAAGCAATTGACAAAGGTACCATACCTTACATCTAACTCAATTTACTCGATAGGATCATTTTTGACCCGTTTTAAGACCCCTTGACCCATTTGGCACAAACTAACTATATTTTAACCAAAACACTACTCAATCCACTATGTTTGACTATTTTTAAAGTAGTTGACTGTATGTTAACTTTCATTTTGACCAACCAATCGAAATCAACATGTTATTATATTTCATCTATATAACCAAACTAGATAACCTACATTCATATAAACTTCAAGTTTTCCCAAAAACATATACATATTACTTTACTTCATGGTTGACTATTAAAGTCAACATACTTTAAAACAGAAACCATGAACATTGTATTTGACTTTCAAAACAAAACCTTTGGGCGCATTATACAAGCTATATTCAACACGTACGATAATTAAAGGAAAGAAACTTGCACTCACTAACGGCAAGAAATCCATGCTAATCCTTCTTAATCTCTTTTCAATCCCTCTTTCCAAGATCACCTAAAACCTTAAACACTTGAAAGAATAAGCATGCATGCTTAGTGAGCATATAAGCAATCAACCAAGTAATACACAACATAATACATAATAAACCACATATAATCTTACTCAAATAAGTACCGGCATAATATGTAGAGACCAAACACTATGCGGATCCGTGACGATAAGAAACAAGGAAGCAAAGCACCAAATTACGTCGAAATGGATACCATGTTTAAGAAACAAGTCTATGCTAGCAACGCTAGCTAATCTCTACATTATTGTCCATCCACATAATCAATCATTAGAAACAAATTAAGAAACAAGTAACTTCCACTCGATTGTGCAATCCTCTTGCTCGGAAGCAATTTGGAAACATACACAATTTAAAACACATAAATAACAATTAACTTTCACATGATTGTATGATCCTCTTGCTCAGAAGCAATCCGGAAACACATACAACCATTACTTGATCAATCCTTATAATACTCACCTTAGTCTTTGATTGATGATTTACAATATGATACAAATGATGATACTTCCAACTCTTTAGCACCTAAACATATAGCACATACAACACATTTAAACTCTAGATATTATCAATTTAAACCAATAACCATATACGATCTCTCCCCCACTTTGATTCAACTTGGTTTAACTATTAAACAATTAGCATAACCGTAGCCTTTATCATTATAATTACTTTTAAATACTTGATTACTTGTATTTCTTATTGAAACATCATAAGTTTATAATAACACTCTATTAACATCACTAATCACACTTCTATTCAAATTACATCAAACCATCAAGATTTAGCTAAACCCTAAAATTTATTCAAGAACATAATTAGTATTTCCATTACTTTTTGGCTATAATATGATTACCCACAAGTTTAATAACACTAGTTAACATCAATTTAAACCCTAATTTCATATTAATTTTTCATGTTTCTCTAAACCCATGAAAGCCCCAAAAACTAGGTTAAAACATTGAGAAATCAACTTACCAATGATTGAAGGTAATAAAGAAGATGATGATTTAGACTCTAATAACTTGAATTGAAGTTAGGATTGAAGGTTTAGTAAGAGAGTGGGGCTTCTGCGATTTTTACTTCTCACAAGAATGGTACTGGAAGATTTTAGAACAAAAGGAAATAAATACCAGGCTATCTACGTACATATATGCATTTTTATTTTAATTCTTTTAACTCATACAGTCTGAAACTGATAAACTTATTTACGTTTTCTATTTTATCATTTGATTTAAATAATCATACCTCATAATAAATATATATACGAAAATAATAACCTGAAATTTGGGGAATTACAAAAAGTGAAAAGAAAAAGGTGTTGAATGGGGTTCCATTATGGTGAAATTGGGGTAGAAAGTGATTGAAATGAAAAGTTAGTGGAAAGTTGATGCATCTGACGCTGATGTGTCAAGTGGGATTGTTAATACCACTCTAGATGTCACTTATTGAAGTTGTTAGAGCATAAAAATGCTTCTTCTCATGAAAGATAGACTAGGAAGGTATCATGTCGTGCAAAAAAATGGCTAATGTGATAAGAACGATAATAATATAAAGGTTTATGTTGATTTTTACAATCTTTTCTATGAATATATATTATCTTTGAGATTAATTACAATGATAATATTTAGCTAATTTGATAAGTTTGTTATAAAGTTATTTTAGACAAATTGAACAAAAACTTCTTGTATTTGTTAGCACAAATTGAGGATATTTAGAAGAGCTAAAAACACTATTGTTGTGGGTAGATTTTTATCTAACTCTGCAGGATCCTTATTAGCATCACAATATCGTCACACATGTATGGAAAGTATTTGCATATTATATTCGTGTCTCAGGATAATGATAGTTTATAAGTCTGTTTTCAGGATCACAGATATAGTTAAGGATCCTGGAAATATCCTTATTATTTGTCTTGCAGGATCCTATTCGGGATATGTTTATCTAACGTAATTATGCAGGATACTGGACCAAGGAATCAGTTACGTGAGGATCTTATGTTTATTATGGATTATGCATAGCTCAGGATCCTGAACCTGTATTAGTTCAGGATCATGTGCTATTTAACATATTTGTTTTCCTCGAGTATTGACCAGGTCACAAGGAGAACGCGTCATGTGAGATATGCTCCGGATTATATGGCAAGGTCTTGATACGATTATACGAAGACGAAGTCAGCTGCACGTGTAAAATGAAGTCAAAAGAGACGTTGGGAGTCTTCACCCTTCATCGGAGGATCGCTGAAATCTCAGAAATATTGTTATACGCTCTTAGTATTTAAACGAGGCATGGATGATCGATTAGGTTAACGAATACTTACTATTTTTCACCTGAAAAACACTTATACTTTGCTCTCATTCACCCTCAAACACATTCATCAACACTTAGTCAATTTCGTAGATAATCACATAGCCAACCATCCTTGTGCTCTTAGTTTGTAATCAATTACTTTCATTTTTATAAGATTAACAAATGCAAGGATTGTTTGATCCTTCCTGAGGTTTTGTGTCGGTGATCAACCTTGATCAAGGGCTTTCCTTGTATATCATTGTGTCGTTTTTATTTATTTATCATTCATATTACTTCAATCGCATTCTCTTTACAATTTCATTATCAAAATAGCATTATCCTCAATCTGTTCTTGAGCTTTTATATTAAACATTTGTTCAACAAGGATCGACATATTTAATCTATCTTTTTATACGAAATATTGGTTTACTAATATAGATAATCGTGTTTCTACATAATTATCTTGAGAGTAATTTTAAGCACCCAACCTCACTTTTCTAAATTTGATCATTTAATTGCTTATAGTAAATTTTGACCAAAACAATTTGGCGCCCACTGTAGGGCAAGTGGTGTTTTACTTAATCAAACTTTTGTTAAAATCCTTGTTGAGTCATTTTTTCCAAAAATTTCTGTCAAAAATGTAGAGCCAAGGACGATCTACATCATCTACCATGCCATAATCATCGTCTGTACCAGCCACCCTTCCTCCTGCTCTGTGACACCCGTCAATTTAGGGCTAATAATTAGTGCCTAATCAATTATTAATACATTATTAGTTCTGTGTTAGGCTAATTAATGTACCGATATATATATTATTGAATATATACAATTATGCGATTCGATTAAATCGTACAAGTTTCAAATCGAATGTATTTCGATTCAATTAAATACGGACGTTGGTGAAACAATTTTATTAAATAATATAACATTATTTAATAACACTATCTTTCCCAAAATATTATCTTGATAATAATACTTTGTAATTAATTCGTATCGTACAAACAACGGTTACGTGATTTAGAATCCGTACAACGAACGCGTAAATCGAGATCACTAAAATTAACGAATCATTCTTATAATGTTTTTCAAGTATATAGAATGAAAACTTCAAATGAAAATATTGAAATTTAAATCGTTACTTAAAAACGCGTAATAAACGTTTAAACACCAAACCGAACGAGAAAAAGAACACCGCACGAAGCACAAATCGAATAAATGAGAAAATGACCAAAATACCCCTGAGTGGGCCCCCTAGGCCGGCCCCCTCATCCCCCATGTGCACCCATGTGCCACCTCTTTTCCCTCCTCTAATCTTTCATGCACTCCACTCACCTATACTCCCATACATTCAACATGCAAGACCATTTCCACTACACTCTTTCTCACATTTTCTCCACCTTCTCTCTATCACTTTCTCTCTCAAAATCCAGAGAAAACTCAGTCACTTCACCACCACCACAACCACCATAAACCACCATAGCACCACCACCATCAAGTCACTATTTTTACAAAGAACACAAGCTCAACAACAACTCCTCTTTCTCCTCATCTCATTACCATCAAAATCTTTGTAAGGAAACTTTTTCTTAATTTCATATTGTTTATTTACATGTTATAAGGCTCAACTAACAAGATTATGTCCAAATATAAACTTAAAATACGTTTTTATGAATTTTTCACAAAGAACACACAATCTGTCCAGAAAAACACAGATTACTAAAAATGTCATAACTTGAGTTCTAGGAAGCGTTAGAAGATGCATTTTTTTTAAAATTTGCGTATTGAAAAGATCTACAACTTTCATGTTTTACGTTTTTACCAGATCCGAATGTATTTTTCTCTATTTATCCATTTGTGGGACTGACCTGGTTAAAGTCAGAAAACTGGACTATGCATGACTAACTAAATTGTTTCTCTATAGTTATGGACTTAAAACTCTTGAAAAACATAAGTTAGATACTACACACATAGAAGATCAGTTGGTAAAAACATTGTGAGACTTGACTTGGACCAGAAATTGGTAATATCACTTGGTGAATAAACCAACAAAAAGTCAAAAATGTGAAATCTTAAATATTTGGAACTTTTATAAGAATCGACACTCTTGGTGAACTTGGACACAAACCGACAATTTATTTAGACTCTATAAACTGATATTTGGGTTGGGTGAAAGTTTCGGGTCAAACCGAGTAAGTTTGACCAAGTCAACAAAAGTGGCTAGTTTTCGAAAAACTTACTATATTTGGAAAGTGGTAACAAAAATGGGTTTGGTTGACCTAGTTAGTAACTTGGACCAAAAACTAATTTCGGAAAGTTTCCCGAATGAAAAACCGACACTTGGATACACTTGGGCTAAAAATGGAAATTTGACCAGACGCTAGTGTCGCATGGCCTGCGACACTACCTGCGACATTACCTGCGACACTACCATAGTGTCGCTAATAGTGTCGCTACTTATTGAAAATTTGATTGAACATGCGACACTGACCCTAATGTCGCATAACCTTACTGCGACACTGACTTTAGTGCGACACTGACCCTAATGTCGCATAACCTCACTACGACATTAACCTTAATGCGACACTGACCCTAGTGTCGCATAAACTCACTGTGATATTGACCTTAGTGTCGCATGACCTGCAACACTCGCATACACTGCGACACTTACCCTAGTGTCGCATGACTTGCGACACTGACACTAGTGTCGCTACTAGTGTCGCTAAAAACAGAATTTATGGGACTTGTTTTCACTAAGTATTGAACATGGATAACAACTTATAAACACACAGGATACATACTGTAACTATATATATGAGGACACAAACTTAATAATAATGTCTTAAAGAATTATTATTACAAACTTTCACCAACGGGTCGTACACGTTTTTGATAAACAAAGTTGAACAATCAAACATTTGGACATAACTAATTGTTGGACAACAAACATAGATGGTCTGTTGAGACATCTACTCACTCATATAACGTTGTGCGTTTTGAACGCCCGACAGGTTACAAGTCTTCGGACATCAATTCACAGCTAATCAATTCAAGTTTATTTTGATAAACACTCAAGGCTCAGGTGAGTCTCATGGCCCCTATTTTACTGCTTTTCAATCAGGGGTGTGATATTATTGCTCGTTTTATTTTACAAGTAGAACGCAAGTACAATTCAATCAAATACTACATGAGTTGTTTTCAAGTAATCAATAAAGCCCTCCATAACATAGTCTGGTAATACATCTGTAGCGTGAATGTTAGTATATGATATCATATAGGATTGACAATCCTCGTCCGGGTTAGCACGCACTAACTGGTCAAACGGACGTATTAGCATTTGGGAAGACGAGTGTAGATTAGGCACTCGTAGGAGGCAACTCAGTTGGGTTTCCTTAATTGGACCTGACATTCAAGTTAAGCTCAGACTATGTGCTCATGGCTGTATAACTTTTATTTTGCTTAATTGCATTTTAAATTCAATTATAAAATCTTGCGGTTCATACAAATATATGTTGATATACAAACCTGTGAGCTCACCAGCGTTTCGCTGACCCATTTTAGCATGTATCACAGGTGACCAGCAGTAGGTTGGACTGCTTAATCAAGATCCATTAGCTCGAGTCAGCATGCAAACAATCAGAGATTTAGCTGCATTATTACATTTTGTATAGTTTAATTATGTACTTAAATCTCTCAATTTCAAAAGGAGCTAATGTAAACGATACTTTGATGTAAACTTTTATTTTATCAAATTAAATGTAAAACGACGCATGTAGTGGTCGTTCATTATATCTTTTGTGCTGTGTATATTGATTAGTCGCGCCCCGACCCGATTCGCTTTCACAACCCGAAATTTGGGGGTGCGACATGCTCCACCTCTCACATCATCTCAATCACGTCCACAAAGCGTCTATGCAAGGATCTCGTCGGCCGAATCCACTTCTTTAGGGGCTGGATTCCTATCAGATCCGGACCCCGCTATGATTTCTAACCAGGATATTGTGTCTATGTTTACGCAGGTGAGGGAGCAGCTTCAACGAGTGGAAACAAGCAATGAAATCCTGAAGAAGGATATGGAGAACCTGAGGACAAGGAGTAATGCTCCTGCTACTCAAGTCACTACTCCTATCCAAAGCAGGATCCTTGACTTTGATACCCCCCCAATCTTCGGGTTATCAAGGAGACTTCATATCCATGCAAGGGAGTGCTAGGATCCCAGATCCAATCTATGTTACAGGAATTTCTACGTCAAGGGGTCAACAATCATATCCAGGATCCTCATACAGGACTCCTGACGGTGGTAACATGTTCAATAATTATACTGTGAGTCCCTAATCACTATTATGTTAGTGATTATGAATCATTAACAGTGAGTTAATTGTAGAAGGGGGGGGGGGGTTGAATACGATTAAAAACTTTTCTTTCTGCTTTTAATGTGTTAACTTATTTAGCAAGTTTTTAACCGTATTTAAGTAACAACAATATGAACACAAATATATAAGTATGATAAGCAGTTCAGTTGCTGATGCAATACTAGCTGAAAGATAAATTCTATTATTGATAAAATTTATCTATTGTTGATTGCGGAATAGATTAGCCAAAGCTAATCTAAATCAAACAATACAGCTCTTACAAAAGGAGATGAGCAGTAGTGGACAAACACGCTAACTTGCTCACTCGCTGAGGTGGACTAATAGTGGACAAACATGCTAATAGTTCACTCGTTGGTGTTGTTCGTATCTTAGACAAACTAGTTACTGACAAACAAGTAACGATACGAAAACAATCGACACAAAATGGAGTACAACATACTACGCTATTTATAGACGCCGAAATCCTTAATTTCCGGATCTGGAAGGACACGTGTCGCTGCTTGATAAGTGAGGTAGTTGAGATGTGATACATTATGGTCCGACATTCTGTCTTGGGAAATATCACCTTTTACCTTGAAACCAATCACTTGCTTCCACGTTACTCTTTTCAAGTTACGAGGAACACGTGCTGCGTCGTAATAACGCCGAATGTCAACTCCTTATTAAATGCGGCATTTAATGTTGCAGTCACTGATAGAAACATCAATTCTCCTCATTCTTGGTGCGAGCTAACATGCCCTAAAGAATGACTTGAAAAGCTAATCTTCAGTGACTTCTTTTATTCAGCAGAAGGAAGCACTCAAGAAGACTTGGAGACTCTCGCTGATAGATGAGTATCAGCGACACACATAGTTGAGCCTTTGATCTTTATAAGTTCTTCATCTACTGGTTGAAGAGATAGGATCAACGATCATAAACTTCAGCAACAGGAGCTTGACTTGAATCATTTTCTTCATGGAGAGTTCTTTTATTGAGTAGGACAGAGACTGTGAGTATAAGGCATGATCAGTGACTTCACTTTATCAGCGATTAATGACTTCAACAATCTCCCATAATTTATCCTTATGATCTCCCCCTTAATCCTTGTAATCAGTGACCATCTTGAGTTTAGCGATCAGTGACTCAACATATACTTCTAATAATACTGTTGGGCTAATAATTTTCTGGATCCTGGAGTTAGCCCTGTGATGGTGAGGGAAATACAAAAATTGAAGGATATGATATCGAGCGTTCCTGGAGTTGTACAACCAATTCCTGAGGTCACCCCAACGGCACATAGGATCTCAAGATTTGCATCACCCATCTGTGATGTTGAGATCCCAAAAAGATTCCAAACTCCAAATATGAAGCTGTATGATGGAACAACGGATCCTGAGGAGCATATCGCGCAATACAGGGAAAGGATGGAGATCATTCCAATTCCTTCTGATCTTAAAGAAGCATGCCTGTGCAAGGGTTTCGGCTCTACTCACACAGGATCCACACTAAAGTGGCTATTGAATGTTCCCCCTTACTCTATTACTTCATTTGCTCATTTAGTCAATTTATTTAATAATCAATTCTCTTGCAGTAGAACATTTGAAAAGCTAACTACTGATTTGTACAGAGTTATCCAAAAAGCTAATGAGTCTCTTCGAGATTTTGTAGGGAGATTCGGGAGAGAATCCTTGAATATACCTAATTTAGATATGTCAACTGCTGTACAAGCCTTTAAGATGGGGATCAAAAGAGATTCCCCATTCTACGAGGATCTTGTTATGAATCCTTGCAGGAACCTGGATGAAGTCAGAATTAGGGCTCGAAGGTTCATTAGATTAGAAGAAGATGCTGAGATACGGAAAAGAGTGGATGCTTCATCAACATATGACAGGCCTAACAGGAAATCAGACTCATCCTCGTCAAGATCAAATAGAAGCAAGCCTTATGCTAGAAATGAAGATCGTCGTGTGAACACTATCGACGAGGACGATGAAGAATATCCTAAATTAACTTATTATAATTTTTCTGTAGATACAACAGGTCTACTATGTGCCATGGAGGATCTTGGAGACAAAGCAAGATGGCCAAAGAAAAGTGACAAATCCTTCGCATAGAAAGACAAGTCTAAGTGGTGTGCATACCATGGAGATTTTGGTCATTTAACCTGAGAATTTCATAGCCCTCCGGAAAGAGATCAGCCATCTACTTAACAAAGGATACTTGAAGGATTTACTTGGAAAAATGAAGGATCATGACAGGATCAAGGATCCCGATGTTCAGGATAATCGAAGGATCCCTATCAGAGCAGGATCCCCACCTTCAGATGCCAAAGTAATCAATTTTATTTCTGGTGGCTCTGATATATGTGGTACTTCCTATTCTGCAGCTAAAAGGCACGCAAGGGAATCCAAGTCGGAAAAGCCATATAAACCAACAAGGACTTCCATGAAGAAAGATGAAAAGGTTATAGCGTTTGATGAGGATGATGTAGAAAATATGCAGGATCCTCACCATGATGGTTTAGTAATTACTCTTTATGTTGTCAATCATTTCGTGAGAAGGATCCTGATCGATAGAGGAAGCTCAGTTAACATCATTCGCTTGGAGACCTTGAAGAGAATGGGTATTCCAGAATCAAAAATCACTTCCAGATCTACTGTGTTAGTAGGATTCAGTGGAGAAGCAAAAAATACGGTCGGTGACATCAAATTGCCAATCTACATTGAAGGGGTAAACTCGATTCAAAAATTTTGTGTTATGGATTGTTTGTCAAGCTATAACATTATCCTAGGTAGACCATGGTTGCATGATATGAAAGCAGTACCGTCAACATATCATCAATGTGTCAAGTTATCAACTCCTTGGGGGTGGTTAAGATTAGCAGTGATCAACAAGAGGCAAAAGATTGTTACACAACGTCAATGAAGTCTACTACCAAGTCTCCATCAGCATAGCAATTAAAGAATAAGGCGTGGGATATTCTGGATACTAAGGAAAAGGACATCAAAGAAATGTCACTCGATTCCAAGGATCCTGAAGAGAAAGTGCTTATAGGAACAGGGATATCAAAGGATCTTGAACAGGATCTGATGAAGTTCTTGAATCAAAGAAAATTGGCTTTTGCTTGGAAACCAAAGGATATGACAGGTATATCTAAGGATATCATAACTCATAAACTTGGAATTGATAATAGTTTCAGGCCAGTCCAACAAAAAAGAAAGAAATTTGCGCCAGAAAGGAACGCTATTATCCAATCAGACGTTGAGAGATTACTCTCTGCTGGCATGATAAGGGAAGTGAAATTCCCAAGATGGTTGGTAAACGTAGTGGTAGTACAAAAGAAGAATGGGAAATGGAGAGTGTACGTGGACTACACCGATCTTAACAAGGCCTGCCCGAAGGATCCTTTCCCATTACCTCACATTGACTCGATGGTGGATGCTACAGCTGGGCACGAGATCCTAACCTTTATGGATGCATCATCAGGATTTCAGCAAATCCAGATGGAACCATCAGATCAGGAGGACATAGCCTTCATAACTCCTACATGTATATATTGTTATATTACTATGCCTTTTGGTCTCAAAAATGCAGGTTCAACATACTAGAGGCTTGTGAACATGATGTTCAAAGATCACTTGGGCAAGACCATGGAAGTCTACATTGACGATATGGTGGTTAAATCCAAGAAAGCTGAGTATCATCTTCAGGATCTTCGAACTGCTTTTGATATCCTGGACCAATACAATATGAAGCTTAATCCTGCGAAGTGCCACTTTGAAGTGGGGGCAGGAAAATTCATGGGATATATGGTGACCAAGAGAGGAATAGAAGCTAGTCCAGAGCATATTAAAGCTATCCTAGACTTGAAATCTCCATCAAGTCCTAAGGATATACAAAGGCTCACAGGAAGAATAGCAGCTCTGAATCGTTTTATTTCAAGATCCTCAGACAGATGCAAAGAGTTCTATGATATCCTAAAGAAGAACAAAAAATTTGAATGGGGAGAAAAACATGAAGCTGCATTTCAAGAGTTAAAAAATTATTTGTCATCAGCTCCCTTATTGATGAAGACTGAGAATGGTGAACCACTATTCCTCTATCTATCGGTTTCTAGGAATGCTGTAAGTGCAGTACTAGTGAAGGATCATGAAGGGCAACAACATCCTGTTTACTATGTAAGTAAAAGCTTATTAGATGCTGAAACCAGGTATTCTCATCTCGAAAAACTTATACTTGCATTGGTTATGACATCTACTAAACTTAGGCATTATTTTGAGACACATCCTATACATGTAAGGACTAACTATCCTATTAAAAACGTTTTGAGAAAACCAGAAATGTCAGGACGCCTAGATAAATGGTCGGTTAAGTTAAGTGCATATAACCTAATTTATGAACCTATGAATGCAATTAAATCCCAAACTTTAGCAGACTTTATTGCTGATTTCACTAGTGATCTTCAAAATGAAGTAGATTTACAAGAACTAAATCAAATAAGTGAAAAATGGACATTGTATACCGATGGTGCTTCTAATATAAGAGGAACTGGATTAGGAATAATATTAAATCACCTCAAGGCGATATTATGCCTTAAGTTATAAGATGTGAATTTCAAGCTACAAATAATGAGGCAGAATATGAAGCATTAATTACAGGATTACAATTAGCTAAGGATATTGGTATAAAATACTTGAATGTCAATGTTGACTCATTGTTAATTTCTAATCATTATAATGGAACTTATACTGTAAAAGTAGATAGATTAGCTGCGTATTTGGAGATTGTTAAGGATCTTGCAGGTAGCTTCGAGATCTTCGACATTCAACAGGTACCACGTGAGGATAACACTGAGGCGGATGGCCTAGCTAACCTGGGATCAAGTCTGAAGATCCCACCAGATATTAAAATACCAATTATACATATTGCAGCACCCGCCATCGCTGATAAGGATAACAATGAAGAGCAGGTATGTGATATTGAGGATCCTCAGGCTGGAGAGAAATCGAATACATCAAGTTCTGGGGGCAAGTCAGGATCATGGATGCAGCCAATCATGGAATATATACAACACAACATGATTCCTATGGATGAAAATAATCCTAAAGCCTTCAGATTAAAGGTATCTCGTTTTACTATTGAAAATGGTATGTTGTATAGAAAATCACTTGCAGGTCCACTGTTGTGATGCCTTGAGGATCTTGAAGCAAAATCAGTACTTAAGGATATACATGAAGGTGATTGCGGGAATCATTATGGGGACAGAGCATTATTTTCAAAAAATTTAAGGACATGACACTTTTGGCCTACTATGAAGAAGGATTCAATAGATTTTGCTCACAAATGTGATGCTTGTCAAAAACACGTAAACTTCCATCATCAACCAGCAGAACCGATGCATCCGATTATCTCACAATGGCCATTCTTGATTGCAGAGGAATCGTCGTCAATATCGGATAAGCTGAAATACGTGGCTGGATCCATAAAAAGATAGGGTCAGGATGTATCGAGCTTAAAGTTGAATAAACTGTATTAACTTACCAGACATAGAGGATTGGGGCTCCTGTGATCTTGTTCCCTCGATTTGATCGGGATGTTTGAAAGTCCTCTTGTCTTCAGGGATTTCCAAGAATCTTCTTAAATTCCCTTCGATGCTCAAGTCGGGAGGCGCTAGAACCGCAAAATCAGTTGAAATAATAAGAATCAAGTTAGAATTAAAAATTCGTATTCTTATTGAAACCCTAAAAACTATCTCCTACCCTTGAGTAACCAGGAGGTGGGGATTTCGCTGCAATCAGGTAAGGAGCTACGGTCAACGAAAAAGAATATGCTCTTCCAGTTAGGATCGTTCTGTTTGGTTCGCAATACCAGATGGGAACGGTTGGGTTTGACTTTGAACAAAAAGTAATGAGAACCGTGGCTTCTAAGATGATAAGTTTGGGCTAATTCAGGCAGTCCTAAATCTATAACATGAAAATCAACTACGTCTTGGATTACAGAAAGAGTACGCCAAATCATAGGCATGGCTTGAACATAGCAAAGCTTAGTGGTAGCAAAAAAGTTAGTAATTAGAGGCGGAAATAGGAATTTGAGGCTGATGGTAAAGGGGTATTCTGGAAAGCAGATCCATTTGTCAGAAGAAAGATCAGGTGGACATGAGGGATCGAAAGCTTTAAAGACATTATTTGGGGGGACTGAACCCCTAGTTTTCAGTTGATCAATGTCGGAATCACTGAAAGAACAGGGTTCGGGGTTTGAAACTAAACCCTGAGTGGTAAACTCTAGGTGATTATCGTCATTCTCTAGAAGAATCAAAGACATGATAGACGGAATGATGAAATACGAGTTTGATAGAAAAGGGAAGAAATTGTACCTGCAAATCGATGGTAGTTAGTGGCAACGAGAAGATGAATGAAAAGGAGTTATCCTCAGAAGTTATAACGTTTAAGGATCCTTAAAAACGTTACAACTTCGGGGGCAATTGTTGTGGGTAGATTTTTATCTAACTTTGCAGGATCCTTATTAGCATCACAATATCATCACACAAGTATGGAAAGTATTTGCATATTATATTCGTGTCTCAGGATAATGATAGTTTGTAAGTTTGTTTTCAGGATCACAGATATAGTTAAGGATCCTGGAAATATCCTTATTATTTGTCTTGCAGGATCATATTCGGGATATGTTTATCTAACGTAATTATGCAGGATACTAGACCAATGATTCAGTTACGTGAGGATCCTATATTTATTATGGATTATGCATAGCTCAGGATCCTGAACCTGTATTAGTTCAGGATCATGTGCTATTTAACATATTTGTTTTCCTCGAGTATTGACCAGGTCACAAGGAGAACGCGTCATGTGAGATATGCTCCGGATTATATGACAAGGTCTTGATACGATTATACGAAGACGAAGTCAGCTGCACGTGTAAAATGAAGTCAAAAGAGACGTTGGGAGTCTTCACCCTTCATCGGAGGATCCCTGAAATCTCAGAAATATTGTTATATGCTCTTAGTATTTAAACGAGGCATGGATGATCGATTAGGTTAACGAATAATTACTATTTTTCACCTGAAAAACACTTATACTTTGCTCTCATTCACCCTCAAACACATTCATCAACACTTAGTCAATTTCGTAGATAATCACATAGCTGATCATCCTTGTGCTCTTAGTTTGTAATCAGTTACTTTCATTTTTATAAGATTAACAAAGGCAAAGATTGTTTGATCCTTCCCGAGGTTTTGTGCCGGTGATCAACCTTGATCAAGGGCTTTCCTCGTATATCATTGGGTTGTTTTTATTTATTTATCATTCATATTACTTCAATCGCATTCTCTTTACATTTTCATCATCAAAATAGCATTATCCTCCATCTGTTCTTGAGCTTTTATATTAAATATTTGTTCAACAAGGATCGACATATTTAATCTATCTTTTTATACGAAATATTGGCTTACTAATATAGATAATCGTGTTTCAACGTAATTATCTTGAGAGTGATTTTAAGCACCCAACCTCACTTTTCTAAATTTGATCACTTAATTGCTTATAGTAATTTTTGACCAAAACAACTATGAGTCGATATGTGTGTGTCTTTCTTATTACTACGTATAAGTAATAGTAATAAAGTGGAGTTATTTTTGTTTTCACAATAAAAAAAGAACTTGTTTTCAGGAAAATTACAAATCATTTATTTAGGATCTAATGTGTGTTCAGAGTGATTAACATAAAGACATTTGCTAAAAAAATATAACTGATATATACACGTGTTAAAAGAATTAAGTAATTTAAGTGCACATATAAGCTTATTATTATATTTAGTGGCAATTCAAAGAGATATATGGATTGTAGAAAGTGAAAGTGTTGTTAGATTTTGAAAGTCAAAGTGTTTGCTAAAAAAATAGAAAATGCAAACAAAGATGTAATTGTTTTAAAATAGTAGCATGATAAATTATGAGAATCATATTAAACAAAATTTTCAATTAAATTCTTCTTGTTAAACATATTATAAAAATTAATAAGGATAAGTTTTCATCATATGAAAACATGATGTGGCAGGAAACAAGAAAAGAAAACACGAAAATAAAATTTAAAACTTGTTTTTCTGGTTCACCCCAACATTCCCCACTTGTCCGATTGTTGCCGAGTAGTTTTTAGATATCAAACGAACTTCCCCGGAAGGTAATTTTAATGTGGCCGATATCCCTTCTTTTGCAATAAGTTTCGCTACATGACCCACTGCTCTAGCTAATTGTCCACCCTTTCCAGGTGTGATTTCTATGTTATGTATGGTTGTGCTTAAGGGCATATCGATTGAAGTAGATTATTCTTTTTTATCAATCAAAACCCATTAACAAATTGTACAAGCTTTCAAAGCATACGGCTTTCTGGATGTAGATGGTAAAATTCAAAAGTTGTATTTTGGAGAGGTGAAAAAAAAAGTGAAATAGGGAAAGCAGAAAAGAAGGATTAAAAAAACTTGTTGCTCTATTGGTTTTAACCTAGGAGGTCCAAGTTACATGACAACACATCTTCCAATCCATCTAACCAATATATGTGATACATGTTTATTATTTATTGATTTAAATCAGAAAAGTTGTTAGTGTGGCGCATTTTAATCCGATTGATACAGTAAAAAAGATTTTTCCATTCTATAGATTGATAGAAATAGAGATATAATATAATAAATTTTAAAATATTAAATATAATATAAATATGATATCTATCCACCTACTCTGTATTATACAAGAAAAAATAACTAGTCACTTTTAATGGCCTCAAGAAACTACACTTCAGCATCAAATAGTCTAAGATTATTCACATACCAACTTCTTCATTTCATTCTTTATTCACATACCAACTTCTTCATTTCATTCTATATCCTTAATAGAGAGTCCCTATGCTTGTGCATAGCACACCCCACGATTGTCGATGTATTTTGAAAATTCAACCTTGAAAGAATAATTGGGCTATTTGAATTTCGTAATCTCGGTGTTCATACTGGAGTGTTCTACATGAATGGGAATTACAAACTTAAGTGTTTAGTTTGACTGGCCTTTATACAGAAAAGAATTGATGGGAAGGTGTTGATGATAATCATTTACACACAACTTTAAACTTTCATAAACAAAATAGAAGTGTTGTAATACAAGCATCATTAATTAAGTGAATGATCAAACTATAAACAAAAAGTCATCACATTAGGAACATTCATTACAAGAATGGTCAAAAGGTTCACAAAAGCAGAAACATCACCATTTAATCATTCATTACATGTATGATCAAAATACTAACAAAAGTAGAAACGTAATAATAAGTATCATTCATTAAATGAATGGTCAAAAGGAACCCTTCATGGGTTGGCTTTAGAAAGGAAATCTCCATGGTTGGCTTATTATAGACTCTTTGATCTTGTGAAGGGATCATTTTAAAGATGATCTTATAGTTTTCTAGTTCAGGAACGTCTTTTAGGTTCGAAAGAAAGAATCATAAGGATTTTGTTGAAGGGCTTTCATGCATATTGTGCTTGTTCCGAAATACTATCATACGATATGAAATGATTTTCTAATTCATGTTCAGTATCATGGAAATACAACTGAAGATTTTTGGCATTACAAGGTAGCAAATATCTAATGAAATGATTAACCTGTCCTTGCACTCTGAATGTGTATATTTCATTGTTCCTCTTGCTAAGATTGGTGTTTGCTTTGACTCCTAAAGAAGTAAAAGCAAAGAGGTTGTTATATGTTCTAATATATGTTCTAAATGTTTTTGCTTCTTCTGAATGCGATGTAAAAAGTTGTTTAAGAGTGTCCAGAAGGTCATTGTTATTCAAAACCATGCGGCTATCTAAGTAGCAAAAGTTTTTTTCTTCTTCAAAGTACATCTTAATCGCACCATAGTTCGGGCAATCTCTCATTTTAGGGAGTGTGTGTGCCATCAAAGGAACGTACTGCAATAGATCTCTTCCTGTAGTAAAAATGTGTCCTATGATGTTGGTGTACAATAATTATTATCTCTATTAAGATAGAATGGTATAAGTAAGAGATACATATAGATGTAAGAGATACATATATATGAAACAGAAGATGGAAACAAACCTTGTTTGCGAGATCTTGGTGTTCTTTTTCGACCAACATGTTTTTAGAAATTTGCTTATCTGATAGTTATACGGGCTATTACTCAATGAAAATAAAAATTATATGTTCATAGCATAACCTTAATTCATTTATTTTATAAAAAGGCCTGATGTTTCATTTAACACAAATGAAGGTTGATTAGAAGGACGGGCATAATTGGTGGTAAGTCTTGTTTCTTCCTCTTCAAGTGTATTACATAACCTCCAAGCAAAGAGCATAGAATCGGACTCTATGGGAAGGTAATGTATCACTGCACACTTTATATTAAGTTGTATAAAATCCATGACTTATGGGAACATCAAGTTTGCATCACTTAGGGTAAAGTCAGTTGAGCTACTGACATGTGAAGAAGATGATGACCCCTGATTACAGCTCACTAACGATTTATTGAACATGTAATTGTGATGAAAAAGATTGGCACTCTTAGCATGTTATATTGAACGATGATCTGAATCTCTTAAGAACCTAGAATTATATTGGATTTCTTCCAAGTTAAGTGGAGTCCTACATGAAGCACTCAAAGAAGCAATAGGCATGAAAACATCCCGCTGGTCAACATCTATTTTATCTACGTCCAATAATCTACTATTGAAAGCTTCATCAAGCAAATCTTCATATATTTGTTTCCTTTATAGTATGTTTATTTTTATGATTCATGTTTTTCTAAGAGAAAGCTGATGAAGCCATAAATCTATTAAAAAGCAAGAAAGTTCAAAGAAAATTCACATAAAAGCCAAGTGATGAATTGTTAGAAATTTTACTACACATACCCTTAAGGTATGAAACACAAATTAGCTAACAATGTACTGACCCAAAGGTTGTCAATTTCTATTCCTTCATCCCATAAGCAGCCAATTTCTTTCTTTCATCCCATAAGCAATGATGTCAAAAAAGAAGCAAAACCGACTATTTTTTGTTGTTGAAGAAAGTAAGAAAAAAAATGATTATCTCGTAATACAATAATACCTTTTTTCATAACCTCAAGAGCAAAATATAAGCATCAATGTCCAAAAAAACAGAGCAAAACCGAGTATGGATAAAAACGAAATTGAAGAAATTAAGAAAGAAATTGCTTACTAAAAAAGATGAAGTTGATTCCTGGATGTTGAAAGGTCACCATTCTTTTGCCTGAGTTTTGGGTGGTCTTTTGACCAAGCTTTTTGAATATGATAGTTTTAGAGTTTTAGGGTTATTTTTTTAGGTTACTTATTGGGCCTAGAAAATGAAAACATATTCAGTTTCTCACAAACCCAATTATCAGTCAAAACCGGGTCACCGGATCCCAGTCAAACCCAAAACCAGTCCGGGTCAATCCGGGCTATAAACTAGTGAAAACTCGAACACATTCGACCCACCTACATACACAAATCACAATTAAACAGAGTCGATTCGATCAATCTGGTTTTCAAAACATAGATGTTACCATATTGCTCATTTTAAAACAAAATTCGTGCATCTATTTGATGCGAATGGTGTATTAAAGTAGTATACCTCCGCACAAAGTAAGTATGGCATCAAGATTAGTATTTGATTTCTGATCTTGTTTTTTAGTTTATTTATATAGATGAACTCTTTGTGTTTACAGTTCTTGGGGAATTTTTTAAGCTTCGTCTCGACTTTAATGAGAAGAAGAAGGTTAGTTGGATAACTATGTATGCACGCTATATTATTTCAGTTGAAGTTAAATGGGTCGACTGGGCGATGAATCATAATGGTTTTGATGAAATGGACACGTGGGTAAATAGTTCAGTCCATTAAAAAAAATCCCCTTCAAGTTGTTTTGGGCCATCAAAATTGATACTTTGTATAAATATAAATATTTTTTGAATTTTTCTAATTGTATAAGAATAAAATTAATGTATAAAATGGTGGTATATTAGATTGGTTGAGAGTAGTGAAATTTAGAGGGTTAGTGATTATTACGTATCAAGGTACAAACAATGTTTTCCTAAATATAGCTCGTTTATCATTTTCCATATTTTAAATACTACTCTCTTCGTCCAAAATTTATTGTCCACAAACAAAAAAAAAGTTCCACCAATAAAATTTGTTATTACAATCTGAAGGGTTTTTGATTGGTTGAAGTCAGAAGTGGACAATGAATTTGGGACATCTTAAAAGGGAAATGTGGATAATAAATTCGGGATGGAGAGATTACGGGTTAGTAGTTTTTATGCATAAAAACGTACTATAAGAAACCTAACCATCATGTGTGTAAAACAAAGAGGATGAAAGTAAAGCGTAAACCAATCCCCGTATCTGTTCATGCCATCTTTTAACCTCAAAGAACTATTGCGGGGATGTGACATCAAACATTAAAAGAGCTCGTGATGCCACTATGAACTTGCTACAATCATACAAGTTAAAAAATTGGCAGATGCATAAATATTAGCTTATATACGTACTACCATGTAAATAGTAAGTACCTTGATACTGAGTTATTTATTCCCATGGAGGTATATTGACAACGACCATCTATCGTTGGTATATTTAACATTGGCATGCAATTGAGATTTCTCTTCAAAGAAGTCTTCTTCCCTAAATGATTCATGAAGAAAATGAGTATGTCTATTAATTTAAGTCAACTCACCACTAACAAGAACCATCATATTTCAACTTAATTTAGTTTCAAGTCCGGCACAAATCCAAATTCTATTGTAAATATAAACCTACCACTTTCACCACGGGCCAATAATCCTCACGGAACAATAATCAATACATTTTAAACTTGTTGAAGATTTGATAAACGTTGCATTTAGCAAAATTATTAGGAAAGTTACATAATTGATACAAATATAGTATACAATATTAGGATAAATTACATACAATTGAAGTCTAGTTAAGGTATCGATGTGCTGCGTCCAATCTCTCGATACACATATGAAGCGAACCATTTTCCTTTTGAATGCGAAAAGTTATGTAGTGGGGCATTATGATTTTCACCTACTAATAAGGAATCAAACAAGGGGTAGAATTTATAACAGTTTGGTAAGGAGAAATTTAAAGAAATGATATTGGCAAGATATTGTAACAAATTATATAGGGAATTGTCCTGAATATGTAGGCAGAAAATTAAACACACAATCAGCTACCATAAATGCACCAAAATAGCCATATAGAGATGTTGGATAGTATATACACAAACTCGAAATAGTGCTAACTTAAGTAACATAACAAATCAAATTATATGGGTTGATTTATCCGTACACAAATACTTTTACATGTTAAGCCAAGAATATATGAAGGATGTGCATATAAAGAAAACAACACGATGCTTGATCAAACAAGAAAGCATGCACGTGTAGAAATAAGTTATAACATAATACCATTAAGCTTTCGAGAAAAAAAATGTAATTCTACTAAAAAGAAGTAATTAATAATTATAAATCACACGATGCTTGATCAAAAAAAAAAAGCAAGGACAACCGCCTAATGTTGTAGTTTGCTCGTGCCGATATCTCAAGGTATTTAGCTTCGGGTTAGTCAATCAAGATATGGTTCTCACCATAATTTATGGGGGATTTAAATCATCCTTGTTGCCACAAATAGCAATGGGAATATCACATCTAATACTAAATTCCAAAGGATAAAAAAATAAAATAAAATCCATTAAGTGCCTACATCACGTGTGTAATTCAAAGGGAATCATCTTTTAACCTCAAAGAAGTATTGCGGGGATATGACATCAAACATCATAAGAGCACGTTGTGCCACTATCGACATGCTACAATCATACAACATTAGACGCATAAATATTAGCTTATACACGTCCCCCGTAAACAATAAGGAACTTGGTCCAACTTTCAAAATACCTTTTTCAATGTATTTTATTGGTGTCTCATCCGTTTAAGGTGTCACATGACATCCATAGAACGTGACATAACATCAAAATTACTATTCAAAATATTAAAACACACATTTTGAAAATGGATGCATTAAGAAACACTAAATTAGGTACACAAATAGACATTATGAAGTTAAATGCTATAGAATATACATATCCCAAACCTAAATATAAAAATATATAATTGTCAATCTATTGAGAATATCACTAAATTAGACAATTAACCAAGCATTCGGGTAAAGGGGTTATACCCCGGCAAAATTTATATCGCAAAAGATAAGCGTTACATGTACAAAGATGTGCCATACCACATATAACTCAATCTAACAAGAAAGAGTACATATACACAACATGCCATGTGTTTTGACCAAAAATTACCCAAGACAATTAAGTGATCGAATCTAGTTTGTGAGGTAGAGTGCTTGTATTTATTTTCGGGATTATCAAGTATAAAATATAAATTTATGGTAAAATAATATGAATTCCACAATGCAAATATGATCGTGGATGATATAAATGTAAAACTCGCCAAAAATGTAACTAAGGGTTTAAAGAACACTGATTTTTGTGAAATAAATGTTTATCAACGAGGTAAATACAAAAGTTTTAAGTAAAATGCAAAGTAATTTCAGGATAACGCTAGTTATGCATTAGAAATATGATTATGATTCATGAAAATGCTTGAAACATATTGATAATGCAAATTTCATGATAAAAATGTGATCGCAAGTGAGATAAACATAAATACTAGTCAAAATACAAGTAAAAACGAGGATAATGCAGGTTTTATGATCAAAACATTGATAAAATACAAATTGAACAACGAAAATGTAAAATAAATGCAATCGACACTCGGATATACGAGGAAAGCCCTTGATCTTGTTAGATCTCCAGCATAAAACCTCGGTAAGGAACAATCGTTCCTTGCCTTTGTTGATTTTAGTGCTGTAAATAGAGATAATACAAAGAAAGAGCACAATATGATCGACCTAAAGTGTGTTTGGTGATGAAAGTGATGAATCGGTGAAGAAGATGAACTTAAAGTGTGTTTTGATCGTGAAATGGTGAAGTTGCAGAGTGTTAGAGGTGAAAAAAGTGCCTCCCTAATGATCATTTGCCTCAGTTTATATAGTAGATACAATATCACTAACTTTCTGAAAAATCCGGGATCCTCCGAGATACTCGGGATCCTCCAGTCTTCCATATTGACTCATCATTCCACACGTTTACCTTGACTTCTTCTTGAATTGAATAAGCCTTGATCCGAAAATATTGGCATGATTGACCCACATTTAACTCCTGTAAGAGTTGGTCAAGATACACAACGAAAAAATAGGGATTAGTAACGTTTTACCCGAGTACCGAATATACCCTGGATCCTGATCTCCCGGGATCCTGTATATCCAAGATCATGAACATAAACAGACAAATAGATAAATATAGGTTAGTAACATTTGATCCCGAGATACTAAACATATCCAGGATCCTGACCATCGAGATCCTAAACATATGAAAGATCCTGAATATATCTGTGATCCCGAACCTATCTAAAATCCTGGGTATAATTTTAAATAGTAACAAAAGACTTCAAGATCCCGTATTCTTACTGCAAAATTTAGCCCCAAACACCATGTATACGACAACCACTTTAAAGACCCAAATCACTAGACCATACATAAAAACACTCCAAACAATAATCCACTGTAACCGCATATAAACAAGCCATGAAATCAGCCCTCTATGATGAGGGATTCCGGAAGATTCCACTTTTCCAACATACGAGCGGCGCGATTTCACCAAGTATTGTAATACCACCCATGTGGGCTTGAGATAAAATATCTGAATCATCATCTTTTGATTTTACCTAGATTTTCTTTCAGATTAATTACCTTGATTTCAACTCACATAGTTCAACATTTTACAACTTTTGAATGTCATGTGCATTTGATAAATCCACAATTAGACAGTTCATCACTAAATATTTCTCAATTGTTGAGTAGAACCTGAAGTTATGTACCTTATACATTATCTCATGATCTCAGCTAGTTGTTGAGCATTACTTAATAAGATGCATGCAAGACATGAATACATAGTGATGTTGTTGTAGGTGGCCACCTAATTCACTTTTTGAATACTTTGTCTCATATATGTAATCGTATCATCTGATTTAGTGATTAAGAAAACATAGACGACATTTCTCCTTAACTCCCCAAGTATGCGTATAAAACGTAAACTAGCAGGAGTAAGGGGAAACAATGTCAATTTTTTCTTAATCACTAAGTCAATAATACAGACTCACATCCTAAATAAGACAAAACATTCCAAAAGCAGCCCCAAACGGGGACAATATAAAATTAATCTCTAGTAGATTAATTATAGATTAAATTTAGATGGGTATAAACCTAAAGCGTATGATTTGAACCATAAACTATACGAACTTAAAGCTACAAAGACATCATATTTCAATGGCTAAAGTTTTAGAAAAACATATAACTTACTTACGTCTACAAGTTGAGCTAACTAGAACTTTAACATTTTCACGTGACACGAAATAAGTCTTCAAATGGCTATCTACAATTGAAAGAAACCAACACAAAATTTACCACAAACATACATAATATTTATTTAAAAGAAACATTATATGTACACAAATATTAGTAAATAACTATATATATATATATATATATGTGTGTGTGTGTGTGTGTGTATGTATGTGTGTATTAAGAGCAATGTTTTGAAAACCGTTTTTCGAATCGAACCGGAAAAGTTCCTGGATCCGGTTGAACCGGTCGGACCGGTCCAACCGGCCGGCTAGACCGTTATGTAGAAAACAGGCAGAAACACAACTTTTGATTACATATACATATACATACATATATATATATATATATATATATATTTCCAATTTATTTCTTCCACATAAGTCAAATTAAATTAAATAATTAATTGAATACAAAGGAAACCAAAAGTTAAAAGGTGAATAGTTGTTCCCTGACAAAGCCATGTGACATTGTACAACACATTTCCAACTTATCTTTCTTTCCTCTTTTTTATTCCCGATATATTCCACTTTTGACTCTTCATCCTATACTTTGTACCCAAAGTAAAACACACACTAACAAATACAACACCATCACAATATCTTCTTTCATCTTTCTTCAACATTTTCATTTTCTATGTCCATCGGTTATCACCATTTTTATTTGAGGTTGTTCTTTCATTTTCACAAAAGATCCTACAAGCCATCATCTCTTAAAACAATTCAACAACTCTTCTGTAACACCCTCAAATTTCGGGTTACGGAAGCGGTCAGGTCGGGTGTTACCAAATCAAATATCACAGCACAAAGGTACATAATGAACGACTCTAAATGAGACGTTTGAAAATAGTTATACATTTCCAAAATAAAAGTGTATACAAGTTGCGAGTTCGCAAAATAATTTCAATACATAATTTGTATACAAAAGTTATGCAGAGAAATCCAGTTGTTTGAAAACATGCGACTCGAGCTAGAAAAGCTTGTAGCAATCTTAATCCTGCTGGGCACCTGAGAACACATGCTAAATTGAGTCAGCTATAAAGATGGTGAGTTCATAGGATTTATAATTGAAACATAAAGTATATATCTTGTATGTTTTGAAAGATGGTTTCAAAATCCACGATTTTGATCTGTTTTGTTATGTTGTTCTAATACCAGTGTGTGTATACATCTGTCGCACCCCCTAATTCGGGTTGCGGAAGCAAATCGGCTCAGGGCGCGACTAATCAATAATCAAGAACATAAGATATATAATGAACGAATCTATATGCGTCGCTTACAAAATACATTGATATAACATAAGAGTTTACAAACTGTTTACATTATATTGAGTTCACATGATTACCCTGAGAGATTCTAGTACATTTCCAATTATACAAAATATAGATATGCAAGGAAATCTCTTGATGTTTAATGATTGCATGCGACTCGAGCTAAAGTATCCTGATGGGCAGTCCAACCTACTGTTGAGTACCTGAGATAACATGATAAAAGATCAACTAAAAAGTTGGTGAGCTCACAGGTGTATATGAGTAAATGAGATTTATGAACTACAAGATTTATATAATGATTTGTAATCAAACAAATAATGAATGTACATGCAGCCATGAGTCCATAGTTTGAGCTTAACTGAGGGGGTCAGGATCCACATTCAAGGACCAGAGCGAGGTGCCTCCCTATGAGTGCCTAACCAACACTCATACTGAACAAATGATAATGCGTCCGTTTGACAGGTTAGTGCTTGCTAACTCAGACGGGGATTGTCAATCCCATATGGTACCATACACTAACATTCACGCTAAATCATATTAACAAACTATGTGATGGAGGGCTTTAAATTGATTAGATGAAATTAACTCATGTGGCATATATCGATGTATTGATACTTGTGTTCACATGTAAAACAAAACGAGCATGTATCTCACCCCTAGGTAAAAGCATTTAAAAAGGGGCTATGAGACTCACCTGAGTCTGATGACTTGCTAAACAAGTAGTAATGTTGATATACAAGGTAATGATGTTTTCCCAACGACTATAACCTGTCGGGCGTCCTAAACGCGCAAGGTTATAGTAATGATTAGATGTCTTATAATACCATCTATGCTAGTTGTTCATCCAACTAGTAATGTCCAATGATTTGATTTGATTAGTATGATTGGAAAATAAGTATGGCCCATTGGTGAGTTCGAATAATAATTCCAAAGTATTATTATTATGATGTTGAAATGATATACTTATAAAGTATATTTGAAGTGTTTAAATGTTGTATCGCATAAGTATTAAAGGTTACGCGATGTTTGTACTTATTTTGAAAATGAATTATAAGTGTCGCATATAATGTGAAATTTAGTAATTTTGGCGTCACTCGAGTTAAGTGTCGTAGGTATATGTCATTGTCGAAAACGTGGTCAACGGTCTCGGTTTGACCCGCAACTTTTAACCAACTCCTAAAATGGTCAAATAATTTTATAAAACTTGTCGTTATGTTTCGTGGACCTCTCGAAGTGTCGTTTCCATGATTAGACCAAAACAGTCCCTTTTTACTTAGGTTTTCCAGATTTCGACTAAACGAACCTCTCGATTTCTACACTTTTTAAGCCGAATCAAGATCTACCAAAAATCACACATGTTCAACTATGAATATAGTCCATTTCTGCACTTTATGGTGTTTTTATATGTTCATTTACTATTTTTTAACAAAAAAAAACATTAGGAGTGGTCGGATTGTGTTCGGAGATGAGTTCAGTCCAAAGATCCACGTTTTTCACCATGATCCGAGAGGATCTGGTCCGAGAGCCAAACACTAAAGTTAGAGCTAACATCTTAAGGAACATTTTTCGTTTAGATGTCACGATTTGGTTCCTTCTAGATTTCGAGATATAGGTGTTTTAGTGCGACGGTTTTTCCTGGACAGATTCTGTTAGAATCTATATGTTTATAAAAATGTTTTTAAAGCTTTATTTTGGACATCCTTTGTTAAAAAAACAACTAAACATGTATATAAACTTAAATCAAGGAAAACTAGAGAGAGAAAGGTGGTGGATCATACCAAAAACGAGTTCTAGAGAGAGAGGAGAGTGAGATGGGCTTGGTTGCTTCTTCTTGCTTCTTTTTCTTGTGTTTCTTCAAGGTGAAAGGTGGTGGTTGATGGTGGTGGTGTTGAGCCGTGGGGGAGGAGGAAGAAGGAGAGGGAGAGAGTTTTGTATGTGTGTTTTAGTGAGAGAGTGTAGTGAGAGAGATGGATGATGGTGAATGAGGAAAAGAGTGATGGTGTTGGTTGTTAGAGTCAAGAAACAAGATCCACATATGGTGGATCTTGTTGGTGGTGTTTGATTAAAAAAATGGGGAGGAAAGATTGTGTTTAAATCTTGTCTCCTAACTTGGTATTATATTCGTGTTCGTTTACCCGATCGTATTAACATTTATTTGTACGTTAAACGTTATACGTACGTGTTTTAAATAACAATAATTTTTCGATATTTTAACTTGAAGTATTACTCAATAATACTTGATAACATTTATAAAAATATTATTGTGACTTGTCGGTTGCGGTTTGCGGAGTCATGCGACTGTTAATAAAGTTTTGTGACGTTTAAACTAAACGTTTTGTTTAATATAACTATCGATATTTATAATGGAAGCATTTTTATCAAAATACTTTTCTTGAAGTTATAAAAATATAAATTTTGTTTGTTTCGATTGTCGGGCACGAATCGTGAGTTTTTGATCGCGTTTGAGTGTTTTATACGATACGAAATACTTATGGGATATTATCGAAATAATATTTAGAAATAAACATGTTTATTAAATAATTCAATATTATTTAATAATTTGGGTTCACCAACGTCCATATTAATGGATCAGAATTTGGTCGATATAAAATGACACGATTTAATTAGATCGCGTAAATGTGTATATATAATAATACACGTAGTGATACATATAATTAAGTCTAACATAGAACTAATTACATGTATTACAAAATGATTAGGCGCAAATTCCTAGCCCTAATTGGTCGGGTGTCACAACATCTAACGGGGTATTTCATACCCAAGTAGTGGTGACGTGTACCTAAGTACATAAAAATTGTGGCTTACCATCTCTCGATACCTATCAGGTATATATGAGTCTACAGACGTGAGGCAATACAGGCCTAAGTATGAATCGGTTAATTATATGACTGCGTCATATGATAACAAGTAATAATGTTACTTATGTTGTAGTAAAGCGTTAAGATGCCCGCGTGGCAAAATATGTTGTGTCCAGCAAAAATATATTGTAGTCCTGCAGAACTATGATCGAATATTTATTGTGTTGCATCCAGCAACAGTTGATTGTAGTCCCGCAGATTTATGATTGAGTGTTTATTGTGTGTCCGTTTGACCAGTTAGTGCGTGCTAACCCGGACATGATTGAGTATTTATTGTGTCCATTTGACCAGTTAGTGTGTGCTAACCCGGACATGATTGAGTATTTATTGTGTCCGTTTGACCAGTTAGTGTGTACTAACCCGGACATGATTGAGTATTTATTGTGTCCGTTTGACCAGTTAGTGTATGCTAACCCGGACATGATTGAGCTAACAGCCTCGCGTGGAAACTCCACCGACCCGTTAACTTGTTGCGGATCACGAGCATAAGCTTGCTCATCCGTGAATGAGTGTTGATCACGAGTATACGCTCGCCTATCCATCGATTGTATCGCTTTACCGCGACATCGGACTTGTGCCCACTGCAATACTGTGGCATCATTTTGTGCCCACTTTACCGTGGCATCGTTGTGTGCCCAACTCGCATCGACCGAATTGCTTGCAAGCAAAGTTTGAAATTGAGTCGGCAGTACTACGACCTGTCCGACTAGTTTGATTATCTTCGTATGCGTGTATGTATACCTATATACATAACTAAATTGTAGGTGGCATCAAGTGCTCGAGATGAAGTACAAGCATGTGTGTGTGTATATATATATACATATATATATAAGTCGAATTAACAAATACCTCAGATAGAGTATCATGTAGCACATGAAATTGATTTATTGTAGCTAAGTATGTATATACAGCACTTAACTATTTTGTTGTGTTACAATAAGCCTAGGTATGATTAATCATCACCTAGTTGTTTTGGTATTAGTATATAAAATCCATACTAACGTATATTTCTAATGTATACTCTTAGCCTCAGCCTAGCAAGTATATTGAGATCCTCGGTTGTTGTTTACTTGAGTTCAATTCCAATTTAAAAGTCCTGGAATATATATGAGCGGTTTTAGTTCCTAAAAGGAAGACTAATCCTGTAAAAATCTAGATGTTGTCCAATGTAGGTAGAACTAACTAGTTCTAATTATTCCATGATATTGTCTCGCGACAATATGACCAAAGTATAATTATAACCTAACTAGGTTAAGTAATGGTTTTGTTCAATAGCGTTATTATGGGTGTAATTTCTAAGTATTACACTTTTGTATTACGTAACAGTAATTTGGTTAAGTGTGAATTATAAAGGTTTATTATTATAATTCGAAAACAGTAATTGAGCATGCGTCTCACTTCGAAAACAGTAAAGCGGTTGAAAGAGTGGGGCTATGAACTCACCTGTGAGTTGTCAGCGATCCTAAGATACGCGTGTCGTCCGATGGGTAACCTCCTAGTGTCCTAAACACGTGAGGTTATATAAGTAAGAGACAAATCAATTTATCTAAGCGAGTTGTGCAAATATTCGTTCGTCGCTCAGGTTCGAAAACTGTGTACAGGGGTCCGGGGGCAGCGCCCCTGGTAGCGGGGTCCAAGGGGTGGCAACCCCTGGCGGGGTCCAAGGGGCAGAGCCCCTGGTTGGGGTAATATTAGGCGGTAAAATTTGAGTTTCGACACTTAGTGAAAAATGTGTATTTTCTGTTTTTAGCGACACTAGGCTAGTGTCGCTATAGGCGACACTTAAGATTGGCGTCACTTGGGAAGTGACGCTACGGGCGTCACTAAGGGGCGTCACTTAGGGTGACACTCAAGGGCGTTACTATTTGTGTCACTAAATGCGACACTAGGTAGCGTCACTTGGGAAGTGACGCATCGATGCAGGTCTGTGGGCGACACTTGCGACTGTTCGACGGGTTTTCACCCAAAAACGCAATCTAGCCCATTTTTGGGCCGAATCTTGTTGTTATAATGTTAATATATGATATATTAAGTGTTTTTAACAAGTAATATCAAGAAAAAATGAAGAAATCCTTACGATTTGAAGATTCAAGGGTTTGGATGATGATGGTGTTCTTGATGATGAAGATGAAGGTGGTGATGATGATGAATGCTTGTTGATGATGATGATTCTGAAGATGATGATGATGATGGCGGTGGCGGTGGTTGCCGGTGGTGGCGGTGGTCGGCGGTGGTGGTTGGTGTGGATGGAGAGGAAGAGATGGAGAGAGTTTAGAGAGAGATGTGTGGTGTGTGTGTTTTTATAAAATAGAAATGAAAGAAAAAGGGAAGGTGGAGGTGGTTTTATCCATTCTCAGATCCTCACTCTGGGGACTGTGATCTCCAACCACAGTACAAAATGCCCGTGTTTTTGTACCCGATCGTAATTTAAAATAGTATTTTAAATTCTAAAATTCGTTTATATTAATTTGAAATGTTTTCGAGTTGAAGTATTTTATAAAAATATTATTTTGAAACTAAAATTTAATAGATTGTTTTCACGCGGTTTTAGATTACCATAATGCGTTTTAAATTAAAATGACTTACATTTTTGAACACTTTGTTATAATCGCATATATATATAGTGGCAGGTTCAAATGAGAACCACTTTAAAGTTGAGAACTTTGAGAACCACAAAGAATACATGTTTGTTCACATGTGATAAACTTCAATCATATGTGAACATTGATATACGTTTAATTGAAAAAGAAAAAAGTCAAAAAAATCCTAAAGTTATATCGAAAAACGCAAAAAAATAAATATATGTTCACATGTGAACGATAATGTGAACAAATCGGTTAAAATGTGTTTTTCGATATAAATTTAGAATTTTTTTTGACTTTTTTCTTTTTCAATTAAACGTACATCAATGTTCACATATGATTGAAGTTGATCACATGTGAACAAACACGTATTTGATGTGGTTCTCAAAGATCTCAACTTTAGAGTGGTTCTCATTTGAACCTCCCACTATATATATATATATATATATATATATATATATATATATATATTATCATTTTAATTTTAATAAAATAAAAAAAATAATAAAATATATAAGATCCGGTTCAATCCGTGTCCGGAAACCGGTTCAACCGGGTTAGACCGAAAAATCGTCCGGGTCATTGACTAGTCAAACAATAGTTAAAACCGGTTTTGAACCGATTGAAAATTAGAAAAAATCCGGTTAGACCGGCCAGACCGGTCCGAGTCAACCGGTTTTCAAAACATTGATTAAGAGTAATACAAGCTAGTAACATACTTACACGCAAGAAAAGATAACAAATAGTAATAACTAATATATATTTAAGTGCTAAAGAGATATTTATACCTTATTTAAGTGCTGAAATGTAGTAAATATTGTGATTTTATGTTAGTTTAATATAATGCATTTAAGTGAAATTTGGTTGGTGGGTTTGAAGTTTGTGTTTTTTTAAGGTTGTTTAGTGGAGTAAATGTGTTTGGATATTGGTAGTTGGCTGTAAAAATTGTGTTGTGTAAAAGTGTAGTGGGTGTAACAACTCGCAAATTTAAACGTAATTACGAGCATTAAACATTTGCATTATTAGGCTAATTCCCTACTTTGAGTGAATTCACAACCCATTTTAGAGGTAAGTCTAGCAAAGCCCAACTAGTTGTTACGCGTAGTATTGCACATTTCGTAATTAGTATAATTACGTACAAAACATTCGGAAACAAACGCGACAAAAGTATACGACCGTTGGTGAACAAATTATTTGATAATATGAAAATTATTAAATAACGATATTTATTTATTAAATATTATGTTTATAATATTTACAAAGTATTTCGTTGTGAATAACGTTTATTTCGTACAACTAAAACAACTTAAAACCCATTTGTAAAATTTAAATAAAACAAAGTTATAATTTTATTTCTCAACTAAATTATTTTAAATAAAAAGAAATATTACAACTAAAGGTATAACCGAAAGCATATTTAAAAATCTATCATTTAAAAACATTTTAACATTTAACGACCGGGTAAACGAACACGGGTAAAATACCACAAATTTAGGACAAAGTCCCCTCCCTTTTTCTTGACTTCAAAAATCTGCCCCAAACACTCCCAAACACCCCCCAAACCCCAATCTCATCCTCATTCTATCTCTTTTCTTCTCCTTTCTCTCATCTCTTTTCTCTCTAACTCACTACCAACAACAACAACAAAAATCAACAACAACATCACCACCAACACTTGTAATTTCGGAATCGTCATCATCTAGAGCAACAACAAGCATCCATCATCATCATCTCATCTCCTTCATCCTCAAGATTCACCATCTTCATCCACTCACCTAACTTTCGGATTTCACTCGATTTGGTATGAAAAATCACTTTTCTTTCACTTTTCCTTTGTTATTATAGTATACAAACATGTTACAAGCCATATTATGAAAGATCCAAACGTTTTTTCGTCGATCAGTGCGTTGTGTCGCACGGGACCAAGAACAGTAGTGCGACACAACCTTTTGTGTCGCAGTATCATTCTTACGTCGCATTATGCGACACAACGCCTTGTGTCGCATACATTACCCTATGTCGCATACTTGCGACACAACTACTATGTCGCAACATTTGCGACACAAATGCCTATGTCGCATTTATTTGCGAATGTCGCAGGATTGCGACACAACCCTTGTGTCGCAGAACCTTTTTGCGACACGATACTTATGTCGCAGAACTCAGAACCTTAAAAATACATGTTTTACACTAAGTGTCGGAACCAGATTTTACCACTTGATTTTACTCCGAATTTGGAATTCGAATGCGTTTTCACCACAGCAACATAGTAGAAATAAAAATTTTCCAAGCTGACCTGACAGCTCGACCCCAGCCAGGGGCTCTGCCCCTTGGACCCCGCCAGGGGTTGCTACCCCTTGGACCCCGCTACCAGGGGCGCTGCCCCCGGACCCCCGTACAAATTTCCATTTTTATGAAAACACAACGAAACTGTCAACACTACTTTGAAATACTTTTACGAAACCTTCACCAACGAGTTGTACGAATTTACAAATAAACAATGATCTTTCATGGATGAACGAGTAACATGGTCTGGTTGTTATCCAACCACTTATACGACTATTTCTTACGTTTAGGACATTAGGGACTTTACCCGGACTACGCCTTGCTAGCACTCGCACATTACTTAACTCAACAGGTGAGTTCACAGCCCCTACTTTTACTGTTTCAACTGCTTTTGAACAGGGGTGGAAAACATAGTCAACTGTTTTACTTATTGCCATAACTGCTTTTACTCATGCGATTGTTTATCATACTTGTTTGCTCACACGATTAGAGTGCTTGAACTGTTAAACTCATACACAAAACTGGAATTTATGATACAACATTTTCATATGATTGTCGTGTTAAACTTTGTTTGGCATACCGGAGAACGACCGGTACTTTTATAAAGACACTGGAGAACGACCAGCTACGTATTTTAGTGCCAGAGTACGACTGGCCAAGTGGACGGGAGAACGACCCGTGCGTATCTGGACCGGAGAACGACCGGTGCGTATTTCGCTGGAGAACGACCAGCAGTGTTTGGACGGGAGAACGACCCGTGCGTATCTAGACCGGAGAACGACCGATAAACTGTTTTATTGGACGGGAGAACGACCCGTGCGTCTTTTGACCGGAGAACGACCGGTACTGTTTTGGAAAATGCTGGAGAACGACCAGCTACGTATTTAAACTGTATTTGGGTAACATCCCACGTAAACTGTATTTTGGGTAACATCCCACGCGAACTGTATTTTGGGCAACATCCCAACCGAACTATATTTGGATAGCATTCCACTAAACGTTTATTCAACTATTATGGCAATAGTACTTGTGAACATATTTGATATTCAACAACTGTTTACGAACGTATTTGGTTAAACAAACTGTAATTGCAACATGAAACCTGTGAATTCACTCAACCTCGTTGTTGACTTTTACTATGTTTTTCAGGGAATTAGTTGCGCATGTAAGAACCGTCTGCACGTTGGAACATAGGCTACCCACGATGAATAGGATGCCAACTTTTGACAACTGGATTTCTTCTATATAACTGAAATTATTTAGTCATATTTACGAAATCTACTTTTGTAAACTTAATACTTTTAACTTGTATGATTCAAGGAATCGTAAACTTTGTAACTAATACACTTGGCATCTTAATATATTATGTTCTGTTGTAATCATAAGCTCTGATACGTATGCATGTACTGTGTATTGTGGCACTCCCCATACTTAATTAAATGCTTCCGCTAAACTCAATCGACGAATTTTGGGGGTGTTACAGTGGGGCAGATGACCTTTAGGGGGAAATAGAGCCGTTTGGTGGTTGCATCAAGACAGGTTTTTCGAAGAAAAAGGTTCATAAACATAAAAACCGGTCCCTATTCACTTTAAAACCCAGTTTTTTCACCCTCCTCAAAAAACCGGTTTCTTTTAGGGGTTCCTATTACACTATTTGTAGTAGTGTCACGAATATTTATAGATTATTCGAATAATGTTTCAGGCAGTAGGTGGAACTAATAGAGGTGATGATATCTAGGAGAAAATTCCGAAGAAGGTTAAGGTACATGCCGGTAAGCTGATTGATTGGCCACTACGGTCAACCCCGACGAAGGGATTCTACCATGAAGCTCAACATAGAGTACGACTTACAGTCTTGGGTTTGGGATTGTGTGGGCTAGGTGTTAGAATAGTTGAAATTGAGCTAGATATCTTAGAGCTGTGAAATATAGATGCTATAGGAAGAATTCAAATTGGTCTAATGTGGTGAGAGGTTGCTTGTGAATTCTACAAACATGAAGAGAAGAGCTTCAAAGATGGATGTTCGTGATAAGTATGTTTTATACACCTCAAATTCGAGTTATTGGGTTTGGTATAAGTAAATTGTTCTAATTGTTAAAGAAGGGGCCGGCGCACTTGAGTTTAAGCAAAGGTGTGTCCTATATGGCTATATCAGGCTTACGTATTGAGTTTTGAGAGTTCAATTCGATCTCATGCATACCTATATCGAGCTTAGGCCATCTTCAATGTATATGTGTTTGCACCAAATTTGGTGTTTTGGTGTAAAAAATCATCTCCAACCAAGTCACCAAATTTGGTGCAAAATTTAGTGTACATCAAATTTTGTAAGATTTTGCACCAAATTTTGTGCAACACTAAACTTTGCACTAAATTTATAATGTTTCATTTTAAACCCTATGTTTGAATATTGTTATTATATAAGTATAAAACTTGAAAAAACTTATTTATTTACATGATTTATATAAGTACTATAAACTTTAGATTATATGATATGATTATTAAAATAATAAAATATAATTTTCAAATAAATTATGCTAATTTAAACATTGATTAATGCAAAGAACTTGTGTAATTGAAGCTTTACGAAAGTAAATAAATAAACTTAACATATAAGTTAATAGTTTGGAAGGTTAATTGATCATAAAAATAATAAATTCAAGTGAAATATAATGTAAAAGTAATTTAAGGGGCAATGTGTAAATGTTGAAAGTAGTTTTAGTGTAGAAATTTTGTGCATACTTTGGAGATGGAACACATTTAGTGCAAGTATATTTCTAAAAGATTCATTTGTTACACCAAATTTAGTGCAGTGTTTAGTGCATACGTTGGAGATGCGCTTATGAGATATTTCATGCACCATTAACACATACATCAAGCAAAATGAAACTTATAGCAGCTACTACATTATCTAATAATTCAGGGATACGTATTTGTAAATGTATTTTACTTTAGTAAAAATCTATATTTAAAACACTTCTATACTATGTATTCAACTTTCATATATCTCTATTGTATATATTAAACAGTATTTTTTGATGATGTGTTGAGTTATATGGATGACACGTGCCATATTTTAGGAACTACACGTCATTAAAATTAGCGTTCAATACGTACTATAGAGATTTTTTTATTTTATTTTTTGTTTAGCACTTGGAAATAGGAAATACGTGTTAATTGAACAAGAAATTAGGGTAGGTTACGTGTTAGTTACGGAGATGTTAGAGTAGATTAAAAATTTGTCACGTGTTAATCAAAGAGAAGCTGACGTGTTCGATTAGAGAAAAAGCGTAGTTAGGAAGGGTACTTCTTATAAAGTAATGATAATGATAATGATATAAAGAAATTAGAAAGAGTGAAAATAGTTGTTGTTTTTTTAACATACATAATAAATTTTATTTTATAACGAAAGATAAAAGTTCCAAAGAAATCGGTAGCGATTAAATTACCATTTTCAAGGCTTAAAGAATATACTATATTTTCAACTAACGTAACCTTTCACATCATTTCAAAACTATTTTAATGGCATGGGTGCTTGAATGAGCTTTTTTACATACATCTTTCTTTTATGGTATATAAAAGTAATTTTTTAATATTGATACAATTTTTTAAGATAATAAAGAAAGTAACATTATATGTGTAACATGGTGAGTGTTAGTAGTGTAAATTAGTGACCAGAGTACGATATTATTTGCCGATGGAGAATATCAGCACCTATATTATGTACGAGTGCACATTGCCTCTGATTATTAGGGGCCTCCGATCTTTAAGTACACTCGGTATTGCTCTAGTATCAAAGTCGAAAAACGCCAACAATATAATCTATCTTAATAAGGAGAGAAGTTAAAAGAGGGTCATATTTTCCTATGATTAGCCTACTAAATACCATAGTTCAAAACAAGCTAAAGCCTAACCTCAACTTATTCTACATGACTAACCATAACTTACCTTTATTACAAAAGAAGAAAAGAACCTCGAAATTTCTTAAATGCGACGCTTGCACAGAGTATTGTTGACTTATCTAGTAACTCGTAGTTGTCGAAATTAAGTCCTTGTACATTGTTAGAGGTCATACTTAGAGTCCGTAATGTCACACAAGAGGCTGGATTTACAAATTTAACATTGCCTGTAATGTTTTATTTACAATTTTACTACAAGAGCTCGATTAATGACACTTTTGGTAACATTAATGAAATTTTCTACATATATATTTAAACATTATTTACATGACATGCTTATTATATCGCACAAGTACTCTCAGAATTCATTTGTTGGCATTGATGTTTGTGGTGTTTTAATCTTGTGTTTATGTAAAATGATATTTGGTTAATATATCACTCATTTCTTAAACTATTTGTTGCACGTACCGCACCTAATATATTTTATTTGTCCCAAAAATAGTGTTAGCTTGCAAAAAATATTAATTAGAAACTGTAAAAACTTATCATTTTGCCGTCGTCTATTACTTTCGATTATACGTTTGTTTTAAAACTTTTTAAATCAAACTTTCCGTTAACATAACTATAAATTTTATTTTATTAGAAAATAAACAATAAACATACGTCTGGCATGCCGCATAAGGCAAACTTGAACTTCTTATATGATATCTGGATAACTTTGTTATATGCTACGGATCATGATTATGTTAGGTCTATTTTCAGACTCACAAATTTAAATCTACATATCATTTTAGGTAAATTGATTAGGCGCTCACTATAAACTAATCCAACCAATGCTTTCTGTTCAAACTAGCATATGAGGTTAGATTTTGTGTGGAGAGTCTCTTAATTGGTTACCAACTCGAAGTAATCTTTTAACCCGTGGCGTTACGTCGCCTTCTATGGCTTGTTTATTTTGTGATTCAGAGGTTGAAAATATTGATCACAACTTCTTTAATTGTGTCGAAATTAAACCTCTATGCATAAATTTTGGGCTTGGTGGAACAGGGGCAGCTCAATCCTAACTTCACTCTCCGAGGTATCTAATGTGCAGATTATTGGGTTTAATGTTGCTCGAATGATGAAATTTTTTCATGATGTTTGTTACGCTCTTATTTGGTGCATTTGGTCATGGTGAAATAGAATCCTTCGTGCAGATTCAGTGATTGCTCATAGGTGCAAAGAGGAAGACATATTCACTCTTGTCCAACGTGTTTCTCTTATATGGATTAGCATCAGATTCTCAAAACGTCTAACGAATTGGTCTAGTTGGATATCTAACCATTGAGTTATCTCAATGTAACTTTTTCACTGATACCTTTTGGTTGTCGACCTGTACATTCTTTTCTTCATGCTGCAGAGGCTCTCACTTAGATAAAATCCGTAAGTTTTTCTTTGTTTTAATGATGAAGATTTATTTATCATTCAAGAAAGAAAGAAAAAAATAAAGCTTACTTTTAGGTCATGATTTGGCGTTGATATCTTTATATTATTACACTTTCATCTTCATAACCATTAATTACTTTAATATCATACTTGTTTATTTATGTCCAAAGGTTTGACATTTGACAATTGACAATGATACAGTGACGTTTTTAATATGTTTGTGTAGAAGATGAATTTTCCAATAGCATTATCACATGGCTTCTTTTTTTTTGATTATTTAACATCTTAAAAGAAAGCCCTAAGGGCTTCATTTACCAATCGCATAACTTAAGTCAAGTTTACAACATGTCAGTTAGAAATTCTAGTCCACGTAAAAATTACAAATAAGAAAAGACAAATTTAACAGAAACCCAGAGGCAGGAAAAAAGATCTAAACAGGATTGGTAAATATTACTCGTACAAGATTAAACTCAATGGTCAAAATTGAATTCTAATGTAACCTTTTTGGGATTATGATTACATGATTCAGTGACTGATGTAATAGCCCTTATCTAATATTTCTACTCTATGGTATCTATTGTGTCAGATCTTTTCAAGCAGATTTTATCTTGGCTGACGATGAAGCAAGGTGCGAAAGAGTGCTATGTCCCACAAACATCAAGAAGATTCCCAGAACTCCCAATGTTTTCAAAGTGGTGAAAAGATCCAACTGTGGGTAGTAAAAGACATATCCATGTTAAAGGTGGCATGAAAATGAAAGTTGTTGAACGGTCAGAAAAGTGAAATGGGAGGCGTACCTTCAACCAGAAAAACGCATAAAGCAAGAGCACGGCTGCAATGCCACCGTGAAAGAGAATGGCGAATGTCGCGGGTATGGTTGATGTTGGGAAGTTCTTCAAGTTCACACCAAGACGCAGTAGCTAATACAAAGAAAATTATATATTACATGAAACATTGATACTTAGTCAAACTACAAGAGGATAGCTAACAATATTAAAGATGAACTTACCCCAACTAAGAATGCCAGGAATGGAACAAGAACCAAACCCAAGAAAGCAAATGAGACCTCTTGAGGAGGTCGCTTTTCTGGAACCCGGAAGATGTGGTTTATCTCTTCCTTGGGCCCATATCTTAAGTAAGGATCGACAGCTTTTGAAGGGGGGTGGGTTGCTTTCTCAGGTGCCTTAGGCAGATCTAACTCAATAGAGCCAAGAGATTGCAAAAAGGAATTCTCCTGAAAGACCGAAATAAGCTTAGACAATGAACGCAAGCATAGAAAGATTAATTATTGCTAATATAATATGCAACATTTACCATGACGGCATCGCCCACTGTCAGCTCAATTTCATAATGACCAGAGAGATAGTAAAACTTCTCAACAAGACCAAGGAAATTCTGAAACAGGCAAAGTAAACAAGTGTAAGGATCACGTGCAAGACATGACAAGTGATGAAAAAAGAGGTATCATATTAAACTGTTCATAGATGCTCAAATTCCTATTGAAAACATTATTCCAGCAAAAAAAATTAGAAATCCAGAGCAAAGTACTAGCTATTATAGATTTATAGTACAGATATAATGCACTGTGATATTTACCATTCGTTATAGTTAACTGTTTTGCGGGTTATAATAATTACCGGGTCCTCTGTGACCTTTTACCCAAAAAATATAATGCACTATAGCATTGATTGCCTTGGAATTAGTAAAGTTGTGATGGCATGATAGAGATGGCAATTTCAACCAATTTACTATAAAGGGTCGATTTGGGATTTTGGGTTGTGTTTAAAACTCCAACAGGTCAAATGTGCCATATAATAAGTAGCTAAACACCAAAGGGCCTTTGGCCTAGCCGTATGTGAGAAGCCCATCAACCAAGAGGTTGTGGGTTCAAGCCTCGTGGAAGGCATGTGTATATATGTGTGACGTACATACTTTGTGAGTTACGTTTGCCTTTCTAATTAAAAACAAGTAGCTACTAGCTACATATAAAATAGATCAATCGAGTTGGAAGTTGCCCAGAGTGTTATCCAAATGTACTCACCTTTGAAATTCACTTATTCAACAAATTCTATATTATTTTAATAATAGGTTTTGTAACAATCATAATGAATTTACTTATGAAAAATTCAAAAAACATTAGAAATTAAGTTTTAGTCAGGTCAACTCTCAGCAGAGCCCATTCTAACCCTTTTAAGATCGACCATTTTTGGCCTATTACCCGACCCATAGACCCATCAATCTTTCAAACACTACAGGAAACATATACAATTTCTCGTAATTGGTACATAAAACAGAATATGAAACCAAAAAAGAAATTGACCAGAGTTATCTCAAACTGCTTCCCAGGGTTTCCCACAACAAAGATATGATCAACCCCAGTTTCATGCTTCAGCTTTAATAATGCCTGCAAAGTAGACAGAAGTTAAATAAGTTAAGCAGACAAAAACTGATCATATTAAAATAGGCTAGAAGCTGATCAGAGACCTGATGAGGCTTGAAAGGTTTGCCAAATGGGGTTGTCAACACAAAGGATAAGAGCAACTTTTGAAGATGGTTTGCTGATAGAGTCAGATCAGTCTTTCCAGGTAAATCAAGCCTAACAAACCAAAAATTCAGATGATGCAGATACAAAAAATGTCAGGTTCCATGTGCAAAAATGATGATTACAAGACATGATGATCATGCCATTAGTCTGCTATAAGTTCATGTTATTTCCAAGTGCGCATTTGGGGTCCAAGTTCACTATGGTTAGGGTTGCTTTTCAGTCAGTTTGTATGTTCACCATAGGTTTAGAAAGACATACTTCTTTTCTGACTCCACAATATCACCCTCAAGCACTGCAACTTTGGCATTATTAACTTCAAGGATTCCTGTAACATGAACTGGCACTTTCGTCCGGCCTCCAGTTGCAAATTTTCTTTTATGTTCTGGGTCTGAAAGCACAATCTAGCAAAGAATAAATTTAGTTTGGGAACAGAGATATATGTACTATTGAAGTATTGAACACTAAAAAAGGCTGAAGCAAAAACAGTATCTATATTGGATCAATCCGAAGTACCTCAAAAGCAAAAACATACTCCCCAACATCAACACTTTCTGGCAAATCCATGGTATAAATAGCTTCTTTTGGATCAAAATGAAGTTCCTGAAGTAAGAAGAATCATAGCAACTAAAGCTAGGAACTCAAGTTTATAAATGTAAGTCATGGGCACAATTGCCAATTCATAGAGGACCTGTTTAAGGACTGAGGCATCTTTTGAACCAGAGGCGAAAACTTGCATGAGTTTTACTGACAAAGGAGGAGCCGAAGACCCCAGCACAGTTTTCACACTGACCTGCAAGCAAAAGATATGAAAAATAAAAATCTGGAACCATAAACCACAAGTGATAAGATCAATTGATATTAATTAGATAATCATCAGCTATTACCGATGGTCACGTTTAAAAAACATTCAACGCATGTTTTGAATAAGTATTATCAAGTTATCCATTTAAAGCCATTGCTTAAACCCATGTATAATACAATCAAGGGGCAGCATAAACTTCGAAAATGGAACTAATAAGTTGCTACACCCTTTAATATAAGCGGTCTCTAGGCAATGTCAAGCTGTTTAATGTTCATGTTTCACTTCATATTTCCTATCTCGTTATACGACTGATGTTCAGAATCTAGGGGTCTAATAAACCACAATTTGGAAAATTAAATAATAACATCATGATGAAAAATGCCAAGCAAAATAGGACACACCTGAAGTTTATCTTTACTGGTCAATGAAAGCACGGTAGCTGGAAGCGACAAAATTAGAGGAACCGGTACCCTGCAACAAGAAACGATTTGCGGTTATATTAGAAGAAATCAATAAATGTGTGATAAATAAATGCAGAAGTAGCAAAACGTAGTGATCAGACTAGACTTGCCTGTTGTTTTCTAAGCAAGACAGGGCATCAATTTGGTAATACAAGTCCTTGCTATTGCCAGGGGTCCCAATGCCAAGAAAAAATCTTGCTAAACCCAATATTTTGTCCTCAGGTATCTGCAAAATAGCAACACTAGAAATCAATTATAATAACAGAAATAGAAAGTGGCCTGTATCGTAAAAATGTGAGAGTGTATCGCACGTTTAAACTTCCAGAAATAGATGCAAAAGCAGTCAGCCCTCGAACAACTGTAGAAGAGGCTGAAAGTGGGCCTTTTTGTTCACTTGCATCAATGTGTTTGTCATCAAAGTAATAAGCCCCATCATCTGCCAAACAATGACGAAAAAAATAACTAACTTGTGTATTCAAGGCACAAACACCTCTTAGTACTGCTAAAAATCAACCCTCATGCATATTATCATATTATTCAAAACTAGTACAGAACCACACTGATCTCTCACTCTTTGTAGTTGCATATCAACACATTTTATCAATGCAAAGGAATCAACATTTATGTTCACTTCTTTATTTTCTATTCCTATTTGCCAGTGTACCATTAGATCAAAATAACGAAAATCCACACACCTTAAAAGCATACTAAATTATTTCATATGCTAGTGACACCAATACAGATTACTAGCCCATTACAAAATTACTAAAATGTTTCCATCAGAATGTCGTTACTTTTCCTCAAGTTCTCTACTAACACAGATTGTATATACCAACATTCCATAACCAGTAAATGAGTTATAGAATGAGCACATGAACCTCCAAGAGAGACAGACACACAAAAGACACAACAAATAGTGCATATAACGTAATTGAAGAGCTTTAGTAAGTCCGTAAACATATAAGCAATATAATCTAATAAATACTTGTTATGTATTCTAAAAAGCGTTAACTAGTACAAGATAGATGCAACTTAGTGACCTTATTATACCCTTGTAACTAATTGACTCAGATTTCAGTACATTCCGCATGGTCTCACTTCTCTCCAAAAGAATCCAAAGACCAAAGACAAAAATTAGAGAATGCTATAATAGATATGACATGTGAAACAGTAGAATTGCCACTCGTGTCAAACATAAGAGAAGGAATAATTGGCAAAGGTGAGGTGAAAGTATAGAAGAATAAACAAAGCAGCAAAGAGGCATAGGCATGCTTGAAAAATATAATAATATAAACTGTAGACAATATAACCTATAGAATAGGTTCCACACTTTTTGACAATAAATATACAAATTACTTAAAAGGGGAAAGACAACTCATGCACTAACCGTATTTCTCAATACTGTCAAAGAGCTTCACAACATCTTTTTTCAGTGTACCAATCTGTACAAAGGCACACAGAAGTTAGATAAGAGCAAGGGCATTTCATGTTAACGTCAGTGAAAGTGATAGAAGATAAACATCACACAAACAGTGTTCACTATAGCACGAAAGATAGGGAAAGGCACAATTAGCATCAAGTTTAGTGATTGACAAATAAATGCTACTGAATCATTAATTTATATGAGCAAGTTTAAACAAGAATCATATATTTTGCTTGCTAGGGGTTATCATTATCAACTCCGCACAACATAAACAAACTTAGCTAGCTTTCACATTACTAGTGAAATAATCAGATGAATAAACTCTGAAGGACATAATATATCTGACAACCGATTCACATATGCATCAGAACATGCCAATACATAAATAAGGCTACCAGGCATAATTCAAATACTACACATCCTCGTAGGCCCACCGCGTGAATAACAAAAACATTAGAACAACACATTTTTCAAACAAGACAACAGACAGTGTTGACTTGTAGGCATAGTTGCATCAAAAATATGAGAATGGTTCAAGTTTGTCATGACAGACATAGACTATCATGCAGAATGCAAATTACCAGATTTTCATTAATCGCAGAAGCTGCTAATGATACAACTCCAGAAAGCATTTCAAATGCCAATCCTGATTCAGGTTATAATATGACATGAGTAGTTGACCAAATAACATGAATGTTGACACAATGACACTTGATCAAGTTGACTATGACCAACCTTCAGCTTGACAGCAAAACTTAATATCTTTTGACTAATAGTGTTTCAATACAGTCATTAACATCACCATTAAGTGAAAAAAGCTTACCTGCAGCATAAGTACTAGACTCGGGATTGTTAGCACTATAGCGCCACCTTCCATCACTTTGGCTGAGAGCCTAAGAAGTAAAAATTATTACAAAGTCAACTAAGACATTCACATAACAAGCAGCAGAAAAGTTTCGGAAATACTGCCTTAAAGGAGGGAAATATAATCATTTACCATACAATAGAGATAAAACTAACCTTTATGGAACGTACAATCCCATCAGCATTCTCAAGAAGCACATCCACTTCGGAACTAAGATCCTGCAAATAAATTGAAAATTAAAGCCAAATCATGTCATAGAAAAGGTAAATGCAAAGCTTATATATATACCAGAAATATAAAAACTGACGATCATCTTAATAGATGTTAGCTTCATTATGTTGAAAGAAACTTTCCGGTACAAACTTGCAGCCATGACAAGCTCACCAACAATTAATGCAAGATTAAGCAATATATTAATGCATTGCTCCTAATAATTCAGTAGTTACCTTAATAAGTAGCAAACCTCCTATTGAATGATAATAATCCAGAAGCGATGCTGCATCTTTAACAGCATCTTTAAGTCTTGATACAACGCCCTAAAGAAGTAAGAATCGGTATAAGAACAATTAATCCTTCACAAGATAAAACGAAGAGAATTCTTCATATATGAGCAAAACATGGTGTAAGAATAATCATACCTTTATAGCTGTCAGACTGATCTTGCATTTTAATACCCCATTAACTCGTAATGCATGATATACATCCTTTGAGGTTGAAGAAGGCGATGAAAGAGTATCCACCACAGAACTACATGTGTGGTCCTTTATCTCAGGTTTATTTTCTATTCCAAGAACCTCGAATGTCCTAAAGGCTTCATAGGCTTCTTCTAAACTGAAATGTAGAACCGTTAATCAGTTGTCTTAGTGGTATTGCAGCAAATAAGTTTTCAATCTTTTAGCATTTTAGTACACATACAGATGAAAGACGGAACTCATAATAAGAGTAAAAAACAAGATCCTCTAAGCTCTGTTATTGACTTTTTATATAGTTATATTGACCACTATTAGCAACAAAACTGTGATGCAGTCCATTTTAAAGCTTGAAAACATACGACTAATCAGCCTTTACAAATCACAGCCAAATCCCAACATCAACCAATTAAGAGTTCCTACTCTTTTGTTTACCGACTAATCAATAAACGAAAACTCAAATTGCTTGGTCAAATGTTAGCTCGTCGGTCAACTAATCGTCTGCAACGGCCAGCAACAATGTGTGTGAGTCTGTGTATGCATTCATTTCATCGCCTCTAAAGGATTAACTGTGTATGTATTCATTTCATCGCCTCACATTATACTCCAACATCCTATGATCCATAACTCCATATCATCCAGAAAACTCAAACATTTCATCATGTAATCCTTATACAACTAATAAAACATCGATACTGAAGTTTAATTAGGGTTTAAGCGAACCTCGAAAACGATCCTGCGGCGGGAGAAAACAGTTCCAATGCAGCGGACCGGTGAGATTCGGAGATCGGGTGAAATACCGCCACAGCTTCACAGATCGACGTTACTGCTACTAGTAGTACAATGATAAATCCTAATTCTATCGTCATTGCCTGAACTAATCGTTAAACAATAAATTAAAAATGAAATATAGCAATCAAATAGCTACAAATTTGATCGAAGATACATAATTGTGATTAGAATAAGGATCTTACGAATTTGATCGGAGTTCGAAGAGAAACGAGTTATCGACACCAGTGGAGTGTGTGTAAAGTTCAGAGTCGTTGTACGGACTGTGTATTTCAACGCCTGAATGGAAGCTTAGGTATTGCACTGGAAATGTGATTCTGTTTATTACCCTTTCTCTTGTGTTTTTGTCCAGAGTCAGTCCCTGTGAATTGTGAGCCCTTAATCCATCGAGGGTGTAAGACTATAAGTTTAGGTTTATTAACAACTAGATTTTTTACTCGCGCGTTGCGGCGGGTTTCAACACAAAATTTGAGATAAATAAATCTATAATCAAAAGCTAGAATATGAAAGTCCCAACACATTTTTATACAAACTTGTAAAATAGAAGCTATCACATCCTAGAACTTGTATAAAAGTTTTGGTATGCATATGCATTCTGCTAGCACAAAAGAAAGACATTACATGTTTGAAGGTGATCCAAAGGTTGATCTCGTATCTGAGAAGGGCATCATCACACAATCTCCATACATAGTGTTCGAGGGACGAATGTTATAGTGTGTGCGAGAGAAAGACCCAATAACATAAGCATTGTTGTGTGTTAGAGAGTCAAAGATAGAGACTAATTAACATTCAAGAAACCTTTTAATAGAGAGAGAGAGAGGTTGATGTTAGCTAGTTTCAATATTTCATCATTAATTTATACTTTATTGGCATCTCTCATATTTTTAATTTGAATATTGAAATGCATAAACGTAAGACATGCTTTGTTAACATGCTTTGTTAATAGAACAAAATAAATAACAGTAAATCTATTATCACATATTTATTTTCATCTTCAACAATCTCAACAGTGATGAAAAATAAAATTGAAACCTAAATATGTCCTTATGATTCATCTAATCAAAATGAATCAAGGTCCAATGATAATTAATAGTAACAAAGGTTCTAATGGATATATACAACAACTAATAAGTAATGACAATTTTGAAAAATTAAAGTTTATTTATTATATAGGTTAGATTTGAAAAATACGAAATATTAAACCACTTTACAAAGTAGTTGAAAGTTGAAACAAATAATGTATGTGTCTTCTCCTAGCTATCATACAATCCTACTATATATGTTTGACTTATTACTTATATCTTTCATTATCCAGCTTAACTTTACAGCTCTTCTTCACCCAAACATCAATTTTAACGGTCCCCATTTTTCTGCAAGAGAAAGAACATACTGAAATGGATCTTAAACTGATCTCAACATATACAAAGTACATAGAGAGCCAAAATTTTGACATGACCACATAATTAAAGTAATCTCATTGTCTGGGAACCATTTAGAAACAAATTAAAATGCAAACTTAACAACTTGTATGCTTACACGTTGTTCATCACTTATTGGTGCCATCAATACGCATGTTTTTACTCTAATGAAGTGTTGAGAGCTATATAATTACAAAATCAAAATTTATTTTTAAAAATGACCTACATGCTATACAACTATACTGATCTCATTAACACTTAACATATTTATTAAACTAAATACAAACTCAAACATCCATACAAAATCAACTGTACATAAAGAACCCAAACATAATGCTATAAAAGTTCAACATAAATATATAAGAATAAAGTTATCACATGATCTTTATACAAAAACACAGATCCATCGTAAGCATCGGTGTGTCCAACCCTGATCCAAATAGCAAATTCAAGATACCAAAAAATGATAGAAAGAAAGTAAAGACGTACTATAACTTACATTGGTGTACGTCTTGAAATCATCCAATCCATAATTGTTGCAAAAGCAAGACGAAATGTCAAAATCAAGAAAAGCTTAAAATAATTTCCAAAACAAATATACTGCTTTATTTTTGTAGTGAATCAAGAGAAATGGAAGGGAAGAAGAAATGATCTAACCAAAATACAAATATCATGATTTGTAAAGAGGTGATGAAGGATGAGCTAGTATGGTGTTAGAGGAGTGGGTAAGAAAGCAGTGGATGGAAAGGATGGTTGTTTACCCAAAGTTACACTCGAAAGGGAGGTGTGAATCCTAAGAGCTCATGGTTAGGATGCAATACAAGAAACCATCTTAATATTTATGCAATCTTTATTTTCCATGTACGGTTACAATTTGATAATAGTTGTGCATGTAGTATGAGTTGCTACAAATACTGTGAGTTTCAATAGGTTATGAGCAGCGTACAATCATCTAATCATCTTTGATGATTGTATGCATGTCAATATATACCCGCACACAACCATAGTGATAATTGAATATACACATTTGTAAAAAATTCGATTTAAAATTTAAATGATTTTGTTTAATGTTATAGTTTCATTTTCTTATATACTTTATCTTTTATATAAATATAAACTAGATTATAACCCGCAAGTTTTGCGGGCTACTTCATAATTTTGATACAAATATTTATATTAGAATTTATTTTAGTGAGTAACGAATAATTCGATATATTTTTGCTAATGACACTACAAAAATGTTTTGAAGTGAAATAGATATGTTTATCTATTGATAGTAGCTTTGGAGATATATAATTAAAAATGATTTATAACATTGAAAATATTAATTAAAAAACTAAACAACAAAGAGACAACACATAAAGATAAATGTTTAACATGGTCAACTTAATGTGCAACTTTCAAACAATCAAAATATAGAAACTCTAAAGTTTGCAAGCCATCGTCATCTTCAATAATAATAAGTTTTTCATATTAACCATCATACCATCTAACTATCGTACAAAACCGATACATAAAATTACACGTCATATGATATGATAATTCAAAAAACTTACCAATTAGAACATATTCAACTGACCGACAATTTTATAACGATCAAGGAATATGGTAATATCAAAGTACTCAAATCTATTTGTTATTCTTTCAGTCCAACCATAATAGTGAAAACATACATTGATCATCATAGTAGGTGGAACCAAATTCCTTGTTAAAAACATTATTAGTTAATGATTAAAAAGAAAAAAGACATCCATATTATTAAAAGATGCAATAAAAATAGTGGCTATCTTACATAATTATCATTTGAATGATCATCAACAACAACTATTTTTCTTCAATACTTTAAAGCATTAAACGTTTTAGATATTGTAATGCATATATCATGCCATTTTAGTGATATATTAATGGTTGCCCTATATATGTTTGACAGCTATCACAATCATCTACAAAAATTCAGCTGAAAAGGCGATGCGTTCCCAAATTCTTTATAAACCCACAACATCCTAAATCATTTTTATTATAATTATGTAGAATCTTATTTTTTTGTTATGCTAAATTATGTGTAGATTTAAGCACATACATATAAATTAAATATTTTGGTGGGTTTTAGAAATTACAAACACGTGTAGAAACCTCAAACCCTAAACCCTTTATTATATCCTAAATCATATATCATACTAAATCCTAAACCCTCTGAAAACCTAAACCCTACTAAAAAGTAAACCCTAAATACTAATTTTTATCCTAAATCAAATATACAACCAAACAATAACACATGTGTTAATAATTTGTAAAACCCACCAAAAAGTGGGCAAAAAAAAACTCGTCAAAAATATACTTTGTGAGATATTAAATCGAATAGGAGAAAACACTGAATTTAATAGTGCAATTTTCATAAATTTTTAATTTGTCGTTTGTAAGATAATTAACTTGCAAAAAAAATCAATATTCAATATTGCCATTAATATATCACCAAATAATAAATAACTTACCAAACTAATATTTTAAAAAGTAAATATAGGATTATTATAGTCTTTTTGTCATATTCTCCTCACTATTTAGGTAGTCATATTTGTAAAGGTTAGATCAATGGTTCACATTTAATTTAATAACTCATTTAAGGGTTGAGATTAAATTAGACTACCTAATATCATCATAGTAGGTGGAACCAAATTTCTTGTTAAATATATTATTAGTTAATGATTAAAAAGAAAAAAATACATCCATATTTTGAAAAGATGCAATATAAAAAAGTGTCCATCTTACATAATAACCATTTGAATGATTATCAATAACTCTTTTCCTTCAATACCATAAAGCATTAAATGTTTTAGAGATTGTAATGCATATATCATGCCATTTTAGTGATATATTAACGATTCCCCTATATTTATTTGACATCTATCACAATCATCTACAACTACACCCTGCGAATAATTTTAAAAAATAATAAAAATATATATAATTACACCTCACAAATAGAAATAAACAAAAAATAACATGTCCACATTTATAATAATTATGGTAAACTGTTCTAAAACATCCTTTACCAATCTTATTGGTAGGATAAAAAAAATGAGTATCAATTAGATTTGCCGAAGACCAAATAACTCGTATGTAGTTCAAGTGTGAACTATACCACTGAAAATGAAAACATACAATAGATTGAGATAACACTCTCAACCCATTTAATTACGAACGAATAAAGTTGGATTATATTTATACGAATTTAAAAAGTTCAGCTGAAAAGACGATGCGTTCCCAAATTCTTTATAAACCCACAACATCCTAAATCGTTTTTATTATAATTATGTAGATTTTATTTTGTTATGCTAAATTATGTGTAGATTTATGCACATAAATGTAAATTAAATATTTTGATGGGTTTTACAAATTACAAACACATGTAAAAACCTCAAACCCTAAACCCTTTAGTATATCCTAAACCATATATCATACTAAATCCTAAACCCTGTAAAAACCTAACCTACTAAACAGTAAAGCCTAAACCCTACTAAACAATAAACCCTAAACCCTAAATCCTAATTGTAACCCTAACTCAAATATACAACCAAACAATAACACATGTGTTAATAATTTGTAAAACCCACCAAAAAGTGGGGAAAAAACTCGTAGAAAATTTACCTTGTGAGATCTTAAATTGAAGAGGATAAAACACTGAATTTAATGGTGCAATTTTCATTATTTTTCGATTTGCTATTTGTAAGATAATTAATTTGCACACACACAAAAAAAAAAACTCAATATTCAATATTGCCATTAATATATCACCAAATAATAAATAGCTTACCAAACTAATATTTTAAAAAGTCAATATAGGGTCATTATAGTCGTTTTGTCATATTCTCTTCACTATTTAGGTAGTCATATTTTTAAAGCTTAGATCAATGATTCCCATTCAATTTAATAACTTGTTTAAGGGTTGAGATTAACTTATACTACCTAATTTACACTCTATTATAATATATAGTGTAGATGAATCAATAGAATGACATGTTGTATTTTCCAATGAAAATATGCAAAGTTTAAAATGGAAGATTGTGCTAAATATAGATATTATAAATCAATGATTGATTGGAAAAATTGAGTATTAAAATGATTAAAAGAGCAATTTAGCCTTTAAACATTGTTGAGTTTAATTTTAATATATAAAGAAGAGATAGTTTATATATAGTTAAAATTAAGATAAGATAAGCTTAAACTTTTAACATTGTTAAAAATTATGAGCTTATTGAAAAAATAAACTCTAAAAAATACATGAAGTTTTAAGCTTATCTAATGGAAAATCACACCAAATGCCCTTAATAAATGATTTATCATATATAGTATGGTACCCGCGCAATGCGGCGGTATCACATTTATAAAATGATGTTATTTTATGACGGCGATAATAGTAGTCATCATGTCAAACCGATAAGATATATACAATATAATTTAAAAACGTAGTGTTGTCGTCATAACTGATATATTATTTGTTATTAATGGATGGTAGTTTGGGAATAAATGAAAATGCAGTATTTTGAAGTCTTACTATAAATTGTGTTGAAGACTTGCAATAAATAAAATTCCATGCAATTAAAGTGGAATAATTTGTATAGACAATTGTGTTAACTGTAATTTGTTTTTTTTTATATTTTTGAGAAAACAGATTTGTTAGTTATTTGTATCCTTCAAAAAATTAATGTTGCTAGTTATTTGTTATTAATGAAGGGTAGTTTGGACATTTTAATTTTTTTAAGACTTGTAAAACTCAACGGTCAACACACATGTTTTATAAATAGTTAGGGATATTCTCTTACATCAATTTACTTCTTTAATATTTAACTAGTTTTACCAAACACTTAAGCTACAACTTCCAACATCAAGCTACAAGCTAAAAATATTTAAATTATTAATTTATAGACTTTGTTATGACATTTTTGTTTCGGGAATTACTATTCATTAACTTGTATTTATTGTAAATTTTGTCATTTCAATGAAAAAATCAGTAACATCATTTCATAAGCTATGAGTTTATTATAAAACGCTAATTCAACTAACTTCTTTTTCAAAAGCTTGTATTAATCCTAAGCTCTACAATTGTTATCAATTAAACAATACTACTAGCTTATCTATAAATAAAACCTTAAAATCCCATACCCATACCCATACATACACGAATTAACAAAAAAAAACTATTCATAGAAGATCAATATAACATACCCTTTGAATAAAATTTACCTAAGAATTTTGAAACAACATTTCAAAGCTTTTGCTTATGCAAAGAACGTTAATAAATAGGAGGTGATTTATGAAGAACGAATACACAAACAACTTTTATAGCTATAAATTCTACTTGTGATTAGTCCCTACTTAGTTTTATTACCCTCTAATTTCAATTGAGTACCTTTATGAATAGTAACTATTTTGTTTTTTGTGACACATTAATTTTTAAATATATATATATATATATATTTTGATCCTAAATATATATTATAATAATATGGTTGTAATAGTAACTTTTTTGTTTTTTGTAACACATTAAATTATATATATATATATTCTAAATATATTATAGTAATATAGTTGTAGTTTGATAATAAAGGGACTTTGGATTGTTATGGGCTACATGAATTCAGGTTTTTAAGATGACATTAACATTTCTATTATTTTGAAACTCATCTAAACATTTTTGAAGTTGTATAAAAGTGAGATAAAAGTATTTAACTTTATAGTATATATAAATATAACTCATATTTACTATTATTATTTTACCATACTATTAGTTACAATAGCTATAATTCATGATTGTTATCCCTTGAAATAAATATTGAACTTTTATAAAGTGTAAACGATTTAAATTTTCGAAATAAATAATATCTTACATATACATATGTTATAAATTTACGAAAGAAAAAATATTTTATATATATCTTTATTATTTAAAATTAAATTATTATATCATTGTTATTCGAAAACTTTTTAGTAATTTACAATAATAAAAGAGTATTAGTTCATAATATTTATGATAAAGTTAAAAGAACCGACTAAAATTTAACTTTTAACATAAAAAATATTTATTTTTAAAGCCTATCGCAACACAGGGCAATAAAATACTTGTTTATATCACTTAATAACTATCCACCTATGGTTAGTGTGATGATTGTATGTTATTCTAGACAATTGATAGTACTGATAGTAGATTACAAACATGACATTAAATGGTACATTATACTTCTTTTAAGTTCTTTACTTGATTAATCAATTTCATTTTATATGTCTCATTATTTCACTATCATAGATCATAAAAACACACCACAATAGTCGATCTATAAGGTGTATGGATTATTATCATTTTATTAGGACGATACAAATAATACAATGTTAGAAATAATACAATGTTAGAAGACAAAAGACACCAAGACATACATCAATGGTAAGGGTGTGCTTGGCAAGCGAGCTTCTTGAAGTTTATAGGTGTTTAAGCTTATTTTTTCTATAAGCTTAAGCTTCTAGGATTGTTTGGTAAATAAAATTTTAGGAGCTTATTGAAAAAAAATAAGCTCTAAAAAAGAAGCTACTTATAAAAATAAGCTATAAGCTTTTGAAAAGAGAAATTACATAAATACCCCTTATATTATTATTTATCATTTACTTTTTGTCCTTTTATTTCAATTACATCAATAAGCTTCAGCTAGTTTTACTAAACACTTATAAACATATAAGCTTCAGCTTTTAGCTTATAATATAAGCTTCAGCTACCAGCTACATTTATATGCTTTCAGCTCAAGTTACCATCTAGTTTTACCAAACACACACTAAGTCTTCTTTTTCTTCAATCCACAATTATCTAATAACCACAAGACAATAAACAATCAATCGAACACTTAGTGTGCCAAAATTAATATGTTTAAGAATAAACAATCAAGGCACACAATTTCTAATTTTAGATAAAGCCCCCTGAAATATTAAAACTTTTACTCGAGATCTAATATTTTAAGAATATTTGCAATATACATTTAAATGCTTAAATTTTGTGACAACTTTATATATATATATATATATATATATATATATATATATATATATATATATAAAATAATAGAGGATAACCTCTTTCCTATGTGTCATATTTGTTCTTTTGACAACTAAGCAAAAATCATATGTGTCACCTTAGCTTCCTAAAAAATCATATGTGTTATTCAAATTGAAAAAATTCTAAACCCACCTATTTTTTAGCTATTAAATCTTTTAAAAAAATTATAACACCTAGATTCCAACAAATAAATTCAATAAAATATAATTTCAACCTATTAATTAATTAAATAATAGGCGTTTTTGTTTTACTTGATATCTATTTCTAATATATATTTGTATATAATTAATACATGGGTTTTGCTAACGTGTGCCCCTGTGGCACACGTTAGCAAATCCCTTAATAATTCTTTAATGAACAAGTAACGGAGAGCAGTTCATCAGTAGGTGATCATGAAGAAAAAACTTCATTGTCTACTCTTTGCTTTTTAGATGATTAGTTTATCTTCTAACTAGATATTTTTTTTATACAAAGTTCTTTGTTTTGATTAATTATATATTTTATTCATCATTCACGTGGTTTATCAACATACTCATTGTTGCTTGTGTTGTTTATATAAGATAAATTGTTTTTGCAAATTAATATCGAGAATTGTTGAATATGAATCATCCTGTGCGTCGAACAAGTTAAATAAACTAATACGGGTTTTAATATGTCATTTCATGAAAGTTTGGTATTTGATAATATTAAGGTAATTATCATTATCACTCATTAATAATTTGTAGAATCACTTCGATGAACCAGACATCATATTGTTTGTATAGTGTGAGGGTCTAAATTCCTTCTAAACTGTAATATATCAATATGTAGGTACTTAGTTTAGTTAGTTATGTATACTTGACTATATAAGTACGTATCTCCAATCATTTTCATCTTCCTATAATTATTAGTCGTGCATCGCACGGACATAAAAACTAGTGTATATATATATATATATATATATATATTAATAAATATATATATATATATAGGGTAGTGATCTAGGAGGAAGTGCAAAAAATGAGGGAAGGGGGAAGTAAATCACCACCACTAATCTCATAAAGTCTATAATAATTAGTGTGGGGTACATACATATGATCATCTCTATAATAATCAAACCCCGTTTACCCATTTACCCCTAAAATAAATTATCTCACAAATGACAAGTCGAAAAATTATGAAAATTGCACCATTAAACTCAGCGTTTTCTCCTCTTCGATTTAAGATCCTTCAATGCATATTTTCGACGAGATTTTTTTTTCTTCGTTTTTTAGTGGGATAATAGTATGCATTGTGATGCATGCAAATTTATTCTTACATCAATGCATATTCATGTCATTGTGTACTAATAGTATGCATTATGATGCATGCAAATTTATTCTTACATCCTAGTGGTATATATTCATATTTTGTTATAGTTCATTTTAATGTCTACTAATAGTATGCAACGTGATTCATACTAACTGTAGTAATGTATAATTATGTATTTTAAATTTTTTGTTGATTAATAATAATATGCACTACGATGCATGTTAAATTAGTTTGACATCGTAGTTACGTATGTTAAATATATATTAACATTGATTTTAATGTGTACTAATAGTATGCAAATGAATGCATATTAACTTATGTTTACATTCTAATAGTGTTTGTTAAAATTAATGCTGGCGATTACTAATAGTATGCACTTAGATGCGTGTTAACATAGGTTTACATCGTAGCAGTGTATATTGATACAAATCAACATTCATGTTTTTGAGTATTAATAGTATGTACCTTGATGCATGTTATATCAAAGTGATGTATATTGATATTTTGTTAACACTCATGAGGATAAATATTAATATTTATGTTCACAAGTACTAATATTATGCATTTTGATGCATACGAATTTGTAAACTCATCAAAAAATGAAAAAATAAAGTTGTCGAAAGTATGCCTTGAGTGATCTTAAATCGAAGAGGAGAAAACGCTGAATTTTATGATGCAATTTTCATAATTTTTCGACTTGTCAGTTGTGAGATAATTTGTTTTAGGGGTAAATGGGTTTTCTTTGTACACGTGGCGTATTTTCATTGGTAATTCCATGTTGTCACTAATTTCCCACGAAGTGCATACCATAATATATGGTGCACCTTAATTTGATTAGATGAGATAGATGGTTAGATCAACTCTTCCCCCCAAATTAGGTGTTCCCTCTAGATCATGTCACTATATATATATATATATATATATATATATATATATATATATATAATAATTCTAAAATTAATCTCAAAAGATATACAATACAATGTAGATAAATTGTATATAGATACTAAATGTACGTACTTAGGAAGCTATAAAGATTAATGTTATTGTGATAAAGTAATATTCGGGTTCATACGCGTTACTAATTTTGTCTTTCACTGTATAAATATGTGTAATTTATAATTGCATTAAAAACTGATCAATATAACTTCAAAAGTATTAACAATCGAAATTGATTTCATGCTTATGTGATAAATAGTAACTAATCCGTTGTATTTCTATTTAGTCTTTCAGTGATTTTATTATACTTTGTACAATCCTAAAACATATATCACATGATGTACAATACAATGTAAATAGTAAATAACGTTTTTGTCACATGAAAATATTCTACATATATTTATCATACAAAGTAGGTAAATAATATACAAATGATAAGTATATATAGTAAGAAATTATAAAAACACTGTTCCGTTATAGAACAATGCTATGGATCATATACATATCTATTATATGTTCGTTTGTATAATTAGATTAGTTAATGATCAATATAACTTAAAAGTATTAGTGAATGAAATAACTTTAAAGCATATGCATTATCTACTACTACTACTAATAATAATAATAATAATAATAATAATTATTATTATTATTATTATATTATTATTATTATTATAGATCAATAAGACTCATAAAATAAGACTCATAAGTATTAATGAGCGAAGCCACTTCATTTGATATCCATTGTACTAATCAAAAATCGATTGGAAATTTTAGTTTTATTTAAAATGTAAGATTTTCAGTTTTGTCCTGAAGCGCGGACCTAAATCCCTCTTATATCAATTAGTGATTTTTTTGATGAACTCCCTTAACTAAAGAAAAAAAGTCAATCATGTAGACATATCTTATATAAATGTTATTAAGCATGTGGTGTTTTAGACTCACCATTCTTTAAGATATTGTAATAAAATTAGCTTATTATTCTTTTCTCACTCCGTCTCACTCTTTATCTCACTCTTTGAGTATCATTGCATGAGGTGAGAGTCTAGGTGGCAAAATGAATGGGTCGGGTGTCTAGATGAGTTTGGGTCTAAATGGGTCTGGATCTAGATAGGTCATTTAGAAAGATATGTCTAAACAGGTCCGGGTTAAATGGGTCTCGGGTCGGGTCATCGGATTGTACAAATTCACAAATACAACTCCAAGAAGAAGATTTAACCAACAAACAGAATGATACTCAAATAACTAAACCGGGCTAACACCCAAAAAGAGGACAAAATCTCACTACAGACTCAAAACACTCTTTGATCAATCAACAATAGTTGATGATCAATAACCACTCAGAAATCGATCAAGATGATCAAGATGAATACTAGGGTTGAGAGTACAATATACGGCACCAACAACAACAACATACTGAAAGTGAAAATTAACCCTAAAATAAAAATAAACATAACATATAAACCTAAAGCAATTTACACAACACCCCTTGCAGATATAAACTTGACATATTCCATCCAAACTTTAACCATCAGCTTATAACTTCAAGAGAATGACAAGAATGACCCCTGCACTTATTTCTACACTTAACCAAATAAAGTTATACACACATTAAACAAGGAAAAGATTGAAAATATAATATGCTTAATTTTAACATCCTCCCTCAATCTTATCCTTGTATAGATTGATTAAACGCAATTTATTACAAAGAAAATTATGTTGAGACTTATTTAGCCCTTTTGTAAGTATATCTGCCAGTTGATTATTAGAGTCAATAAAAACAGTTTTAATGACTCATGAAATACACTTTTCTCTAACTACATGAACATCAATTTCAAAATATTTTGACCTTTCATGAAAAACTGGATTTGCAGCAATTAATAAAACAGATTTATTATCACAAAAAAGATCAACTGGCAGTAGATTTTCAATTTTAAGATCAACAAGCAACTTCACAACCCATAAAATTTCACAAGTTGTGGCAGCTAAAGATCTATATTCAGATTCAGTAGAAGATCTGGATACAGTAGGTTGTTTTTTACTTTTCCAAGATATTAAAGATCCACACAAAAATAAACAATATCCAGATATAGATCTTCTTGAACCTAAACATTTACCCCAGTCTGCATCAGAATATGCACATAAATTAAACATACCTTCAGTCTTTGTAATATGAATACCTTTTCCTGGACTATTTTTCAAGTATTTCAAAACTCTAAATGCAGCTTTAACATGAGATTGAAGAGGAGCATGCATGTACTGACTTAAACATTGAACAAAATAAGATATATCTAGCCTTGTAAGAGTTAGATAAATAAGCTTACCAATCAATTTTTGATATTGAGAAATATCAGACAGAAGCTTATCATCTTTAGATTCATTTGAATTTAACACAGAATTAGCTTCTAAAGGAGTTTGCATATGCTTACATCCAAGCATACCAAATTCATTTAAAAGCTCAAGAAAATATTTTCTTTGAGTCATACATATACCAGACTTTGATTTCAAAATTTCTATACCAAGAAAATACTTTAATTCTCCCAAATCTTTAATCATAAATTTTGTGCTTAGAAAATTTTTTACTTTAGAAATTTCAACCAAATTGTTTCCTGTAATGATTATATCATCAACATAAACAAGAAGCACAACAAATACATTCTCAGAAGAAAAAATATATAAAGAATAATCATTAACACTTTGAACAAACCCATATTCAATCAGAAAAGATGTAAGTTTTTCATTCCATTTTCTAGGGGCTTGTTTCAATCCATACAAAGATTTAGTTAATTTGCAGACTCTAGAATCATTTTCAGAAAAATATCCTTGAGGTAAAAACATATACACATCTTCAGATAAGTCACCATATAAGAAAGCATTATTTATATCAAGTTGATATAAATTCCAATTATATTGCACAACAAGATTAAGAATACATCTAACAGTAACCATTTTCACAACAGGTGAAAAAGTTTCTTCATAATCAATTCCTTCTCTTTGACTGTATCCCTTTGCAACTAATCTAGCTTTATATCTTTCTATTTCACCATTAGATTTATATTTAATTTTATAAATCCATTTACATCCGATTGGTTTTCTACCAACAGGAAGATCAGTAACAACCCATGTATTATTCCTATTCAAAGATTCCATTTGATTATTCATAGCATCAATCCAATTTTGGTCTTTAGATGCTTCAAAATAAGTTTTTGGTTCTATAGATTTATCAAGATTAGAAACAAAACACTTATTATGTTCAGACAAGTTAGATTAGCAAACATAATTATTTAATGGATACTTAACATCAGTTCTAACTTCAAAATCTTTAAGTTTATTAGGAAAAATTTTAGGTCTAGTAGACCTTCTAAGATTAATAGCATCTGTTGTGCTTCGAGGTTCACCATTTGAATTATCAGACTGTTGAAATGTGCCCTCAGAAGATAGGTTGTCAGGCACTAATGTTGCAATGGTATCATTATCATTTGATGATACTAAAGTATCATGTAAATGACTTTGATCAATGCCATTGCCCTCACTATCTATTGTGTCTCTCTCTCTTCATCATTGGGACTTAGAGAAGTATTTGGATTGTCAAAAACAGAATAAAAAAAAATTAAATGATTTAAGTCATTTTGTAAACTTGTATCTTGTTTAGCAGAAGATTTCAAATTAAAAGGAAAAACAGTTTCATAAAACTTTACATCTCTTGAAAAAATAATTATTTTATTATCAAGACTAAAAAGTTTATATCCTTTTTTAAAATTAGAATAACCAATAAAAACACATTTTTCAGATCTTTTGCTAAACTTGTCACTTTCATTTAAAATAGTTGCATAACATAGACATCCAAACACTCTCAAATGAGAGAGACTAGGTATATGATTATATACTAACTCAAATGGAGATTTCCCAGATAACACAGAAGATGGAAGCCTGTTAATCAAGTAAGCAGCAGTTAATATACACTCAGACCACATATTTAAAGGTAAAGATTCCTGAAATAATAAAGACCTAGCAACATTAAGTAAATGTCTATGCTTCCTCTCAACAATCCCATTTTGCTGAGGAGTATAAACACAACTTGTTTGATGAATGATACCCTTTTCTTTGCAAAAAACTTCAAACTTATTATTAACAAATTTTGTTCCATTGTCACTTCTTATAATTTTAACCTTTTTTCCAAACTGATTTTGAACAAGATTAACAAAACTTTCAAAATTTGAAAACACTTCATCTTTAGATTTAATTAAATATACCCAAACAGCTCTGGTATAATCATCAACAATAGTCAAAAAATACTTATAATCATCTCTGCTAACTACTTTATATGGCCCCCACAAATCTAAGTGTATTAAGTCACCTAAAACACTAGATTTGTGTTCATTTAAAGGGAAAGGTTCACTTGTTTGTTTTGCTCTATGACAAGTATTACAGACATTTACATTAGACTCATTATCCCAAAGAAGTCTATATTTAAGAACATTAAGAACTTGGTTTGCAAGTTGACCAAGTCTGCAATGCCATAAATTATAAGACACATAATAATTAGAATTACAACTAATTAGATTACCTTTAACACAATCAAACATATATAAGCCATTTTTCATACTACCAGTCCCCACAATCATCTTTGACAACAAATCCTATATATAACATTTTTCATCATTAAAACCAATAAACATCTTTGCATCCTTAGATAATGTATGAACAGATAATAAATTTACACAATATCCAGGAACTACCAACACATTTTTTAAAATAATTTTTTCTGTTAGACTTAAATCCTCAATTTTAGTAATTTTAGCTATAATACCATTAGGATGACCAACAGTCATACCCAACTTAGTAACATCAAACAAATTTATCATGTGTTGAACAGATCCTGTCATATGTTGAGAAGCACCAGAATCAATTATCCAATTCATATCATTATCTATAGACTCACTAGTGACATTTGAATTAAAAAATTTATGAAAATTTGAGTTAAACTTAGTACTACAATTCATAAAAGTACATGCCACATTAGCTTGCACATTTCCTGTACTTGCATTCTCATTTAACAAACTCATTAGTCTGGATACTTGATCACTAGTTAAATTCACATTACTAGATTTAGAATCAGTCACAGATACATTACTCATAACAAATTTATTGTTGTTGATATTTCCTCTTTTAACCCACCCAGGAGGATAACCAACAATTTCATAGCACCTTTCTATTGTGTGACCAAGTCTGTTGCACTTAGTACACTTTAGATTAGGATTAGGACCTTTGCCAAATCTTTTATTACTGTCAAATGTTTTTGAAACTAAAAAAGATGAATTTTATGTTTTATTTGAAATACCAGAATTTCCAGAAGGAGAAGAATTTCTGTGAGATTCTTCTCTTGATATAATAGCAAAAGCAGATTGAACACTTGGCAATGGTTCCCTGGTCAAAATATTACTTCTAATAGACACAAAAGAATCATCTAAACCTATTAAGAACTGCATCAATTTGATCAAGTCATTATGTGTTTTAAATTCAGCATTTGCATGACAAGTACAAGTAGGTAATTTAACCAAAGCATCATATTGTTTCCACAATGCATTAAGTTTATGATAATAATCAGAAACAGATGAACCGTTTTGAGAAATAGTATTTAACCTATGATGCAAATTGAAAGTAATTGAACCATCAATCTTATCATAAGTTTCTTTTAGTTCATCCCAAACAGTTTTAGCAAATTGAGAAAAAACTTGACCAGAAAACAGTTCTTCAGATATAGAATTTAGAATCCATGATAACACAACAGAATTGCATCTATCCCATTGAGAACCAAGAACAGCATCAGTTTTATTTTTGATTACAGAACCATCAATAAAACCAACCTTGTTCTTGGTTTGTAATGCAAGCATCATAGCTCTACTCCAAACATTGTAATTCTCTGTACCTTTTAGCTTAAGTGATATTAGTGCAGTTGTACTAGTATCACTAGCATGAAGATATAGAGGATCACCAAAATCAAGATCACTCACTTGAGTAACCTTAGAACCAGTACTAACTTCACCAACCATATTAGCAGACAATCAATAATCAATTATCACAAATAATCACAACACAGAATCAAACAAATCACAAGTAATAGCACAAATAATCAATCAACAATTATTTACACACATATGCCTAATAAAAATGCAGAATAACAATCCCTAAAGGTTAGCCAAAGCAGGGATCCTTACAGATAGATTCTCAAGGGATTCTGTCCTAGGTCTTTCTTTGGGACCTCTCTTCTATCAATAGAAACAAACAAGATTAGTGAACCTAGATAATATAACACACAAGTATGAACAGATCTCAACAATTAGCAATTAATCAGTAATTCTCAAAACATAAATATAGAGAAGAGTTAGAAATACCTCACAAAGTACTCCGTGCAAAGCTAAAAGAAAATAGAGAATAGAACAGCGGAAGACTTCAGATAATCACTCTGGAACAGCCAAGAGTGGATCAATCAGCAACAGGTTTCAAGATGAAACCCTAGAAACCCTAATGTAAAAATTAGGGTTTATGAAAGAAGAATAGCGAGCCGAGCAGAATCCTTCAAATAATAGATGAAATAATCACCACAGATCACAATCGAACCCAAACAGACAACCAGAACTTCGTCAATCACGAAACCCTAATTTGAAACCCTAATTTCAGAGTTTCAAATCAAATCTCAACGCACACCACAATAATCCACAGAGTGTATCGTGTCTCTGATACCATGTACAAATTCACAAATACAACTCCAAGAAGAAGATTTAACCAACAAACAGAATGATACTTAAATAACCAAACCGGGCTAACACCCAAAAACAAGACAAAATCTCACTACAGACTCAAAACACTCTTTGATCAATCAACAATAGTTGATGATCAATAACCACTCAGAAATCGATCAAGATGATCAAGATGAATACTAGGGTTGAGAGTACAATATACGGCACCAACAACAACAACATACAGAAAGTGAAAATTAACCCTAAAATAAAAATAAACAAAACATATAAACCTAAAGCAATTTACACAACACCCCTTGCAGATATAAACTTGACATATTCCATCCAAACTTTAACCATCAGCTTATAACTTCAAGAGAATGACAAGAATGACCCCTGCACTTATTTCTACACTTAACCAAATAAAGTTATACACACATTAAACAAGGAAAAGATTGAAAACATAAACATATGCTTAATTTTAACAGGGTTCACCAAACTTTTTTTTTTATTAATTGAGTGAAAAATGAAAAAAATGAAATGAGGTGGGAAAAAAAATTACCCGTTAGACCCGTCCAAACCCGTTGGTTAATTGTTACACAATTATAGGTTATATTGAAAAACCCATTTAGACACATCCAAAAAATGGGAAGGAGACCCAATAAACTCATCCACTCCTAAAAATTAACCAAATTGACCCATAATTAACCAATGAGTCTAAAATTGCCACTTCTAGGTGAGAGTGTTAGACTATTCAGTTAATCATAAAAGTTTTCTTTAAATATTGTTAACTAGAAATTATAAATATAATCTGTTGGTCGGAATTCTAAAGATTTAAAGCTCAATGAGATAATTATAAGCAATAGTGATTTGGTTTTTAGCAGTGGCAAATTTAGGATATAAAATCACATGGAGCATTAACTTAGTAAAAACGACATAATAAACAACTTACGACTAGTGTAGTGGGTCCGCTCGGTTAGAGCACAAAAATGTTGTTAATACGAAGAAAATAACATTACTAAAAGTCTTGCAACATTACCACATATAACTCTTGTGACATTAGTAGATCTATGCATAACTGCATATACAGATTTGAATCGATTTTATTAAGTTATGCATTCAACTAAAAATTATAAAGTCATCTAATTTACTAGCTTACACCCTTTCTTGTCCATCACTCTGTATTTCTTAAGCTTTCAATCAAATAAGAGCATGTAGAAGAAGAAAGTTTATTTGAAGCCTCAAATTTTATAATTTAAACTTATTCCATACGTTAGAGTACCTAGATGTGGAATAAGTTAGAGTACACAAATACAATAAAATCAAATATAAAAAGTTAATGCAAATTTTTTTATGTATAAGTAATTAGCTTTATTTGATAATGGAGTAATAAAGATGTGAAGTGGAAAAGTATTTCTCGGTAAAAAATAAAAACTAAAATCAATTAAAGTTAACAAACACACGACATTGTCACTCAAATATTTCATTAAATAAAATAAAATCGATATCCATCCAACTACCGTCAAATGTAATGCGATCCGCGAGTGGCAACCGTAAGTGACAACAAACGTTGCAAACGTGGACAAATCATGAACAAACACGTGTACCCATAATACACAAACACGTCACAAAAACCGAATTAAAAAAGCGAGGGTAAAATCACCGTAAAGGTACAAATACTCGCAGCAGTCCGATACTAAACTCGAATCAGGCGAAAAATGGAGGCCGAATCAAATAGCATCAAAGTAAATGGCATGCAATTCGGATACAGCGGTGATAACCCTATCTTTGTCGATTTCAATCTCAAGATTTCACCTCGATCTCGTTGCCTTCTTGTTGGTGCTAACGGATCTGGTATTTGCTAACCCTAATTCATTCGTTCTTAAGGTTTTACTTGCTTTTGGTATATGTTAACCCTAAGATATAAAATTGGACGTTATTCCATTAGTTATAACTTAAAGCTTAGCAATTTATTATATGTTGATATACTTTTTCATTGTGCAGCTAATATTATACTGCAGCAAATGGCAAATGCAACGTAGAATTCATTTATCATAAGCATAATATTATACTTGATTTGTTGCACTTAAGCTTTGGTGTAGCTAAGGCATTTATTATTTGCTGTTATATATTTAAAGGTAAAACTACTTTGCTGAAGATTTTGGCTGGAAAACATATGGTTGGTGGGAAAGATGTTGTGCGGGTGCTAGATTTTTCATCTTTTCATGACACACACTTGGTTTGTAGTGGGGATTTGTCATACTTGGGTGGATCTTGGACTAAAACTATCGGTTCAGCTGTAAGTTCCGTTTTGTTATTGTTATGCCATATGCGTTATACATTTGATAGGTAGTACTACCTCTAGAATACAGTTGTGTGAAATATTAGTTTGGTATTTTAGAAATATAGTTTGCACTTGTACATGATGCATACGTTTTGATCTACTGACATGTAGTCACTAGCATTGGGTTATCCTTGTCTCCTGTAATTTGCATGATCAAGATTTCAAAAGCAGCTTGATTTCTTATGCACCAAGTGAATATCCTTTTTAGTAATTTATTGCATTTTTTTCTCCTTCAAAAATTCAGGGAGAAGTGCCACTACAAGGAGACTTCTCTGCAGAACATATGATATTTGGAGGTGGGTTGTGGCTTATTGCTATTTATGTATCTTATATCTCACTGTAATCCACATTTGCATATTTAAAAATACCTTAAACCCCGACTCGTGGATAAGCTATTACAAAAAGACCATGAAATCCCAATGCATGATCCGAATATATTCAGGCAACATGATAGTGTGCTCTTTAGAACTTTTAGTTTTTATACTACTTGAATAAATGCGGATGCATGCCAATTTGGATGTGCATGGTGATCTGCATTGAGAAGTCTATTGTTAATCTAAATCCCTTATCAATCTGTTTTCTATCTTCATTGGTTTTCCTCAGTTGAAGGGATTGACCCAGTTAGAAGAGAGAAGTTAATTGACTTGTTAGACATTGATTTACAATGGCGGATGCATAAAGTTTCGGACGGGCAACGACGTAGAGTACAAATCTGCCTGGGCCTCCTTCACCCTTTTCAGGTTAGTTCTTGTTCCACGTCCTTTTAGACCTGCAAGTACAACTGCTAATGTGTATGTTGGGAGTGAGTAAATCTTTTTGGTTTAGGTTCTTTTGCTAGACGAAGTAACCGTCGACCTGGATGTTGTAGCAAGGATGGATTTACTAGAGTTCTTCAAGGAGGAATGTGAGCAGGTACGTGTTATATGATTTCACTTGTTAAACACATTTCTAACAAACCATAACCAAATATATTGTCAGTTTTGTGCACGCCAATGCAAACATTGTTGATATGTACCTTTACTGTTAAAAAAAGCTTGTAGGCAAGGTAAGTAGATATGTATGATGCTCAACCATTTTAAGGTCTTTCGAGACCTTGTATATCACAATTTACGAACAATTAGATCACCTTTCTAATCTGCTGTGGGGTTGTGTAGACTGTAGAGGTGGCAAAATGGGCAGGTCATACGGGTTGGAGATCGGGTTAAAATAGGCTGCGCAGGGCAGGGTTATCCCCTAAACGCTGCCCATTATATATGTTTTTTCCCCCTAATATAGTTAATGTGTAAACAATGATTACAATATAACGTCAGTATTGCTATAGTAGGAGGTTTTATTCATCTAAAATAGATTTTGGGCCACTTATTACCCAATTGACCCGTGGCCCCTCTAGCTAATTTTTTTCTTTGACCCGTTTGAGACAAAACACAACCTAAAATGACCCATCATTGAGTAAATGATTTAAAACTGTCACCTCTAGCCATGGCGTTTGCTCATTGAAGAAATGATAAAATGCACTCTTCAATAAATGGTGAGCACGGAAAACCGAAACCGATCCAAAAACCAAAATAACCGAGAAACTGAAAAAACCGGACCGAATTAAAAACCGACGGTTTGGTTTTTGATTTACGCAAAACCAAAACCATCGGTTCGGTTTTTGGGTTTCACTTTAAAAACCGAACCGATAAACCCAAACCGAACCGAAGTCTTTATATTATATATGTTACTTTCTATTTATATAAAAGTTATGTATTTAATATCTATATAAATTTAAATATGTTCAACTCTATAAATAAAACATATGAATATACCGAGTAATATGAAGCATTTTGTTGTTATATTCGAAATACTCACTTATTACTACATTTGTAAAACTATTAGCTACATATCGTATATTGTATACGTTTAACATTAATTCATTGTTAGTAGTTTCCTTAATATAAAGTTTAATTTTAAGTTCAAGTTCATTCTTAACATAGATATACGTATATACAACGCATATTTTTATCAAATTTATTCTATAAAAACGCCCGAATGGATAAACCGAAAAACCGAACTAAAACCGAAACCGAACAAAACCGAAACCGAAAAAATCGGACGTTTATGGTTTTTGATTTTCCAAAAACCGAACTTACGGTCCGGTTTTAGCCAAAAACCGAACCGAACTGACACATGCTCACCCCTGAATAATCAGTAGTCCAATGCTCATGTATATGGAGTAATAGATATTACAGGATAAGAACTAAGGATGACATTATGTGCCAAATTTGTGATTATACATCTACCACACGACTATCACATTAAAATTCTCCTTGATAATATATACAATCCCTTTTCTTTTCTTTCTTTGTATTTCCGTTTTCAAATTTTTGAACAACGTAAATGTTAAAAGTTCATAATTGTAACAGAGAGGATCTACCATCGCATATGCAACACATATATTTGATGGTCTAGAGTCATGGGCAACAGATTTGGCTTACATACAAGATGGAGAATTAAAGAGGTACGAGAAGTTGGCAGATCTTCCTGAAATGAATAACTCCTCCAATTTGCTATCAGTGGTCGAGTCCTGGCTCCGGTCCGAGACTAAGAATCCCAAAAAGAAACCTGTCAATCCTTCACCCTTAATACCAAAGACCTCCCCATTCGATTCTTCCCCTTTCAAATCATCCAGGCACATGGCATATTACAGATGATATTCTTCTAACACTTCTGCCAATTTGTAAGCTTCACATATTAATAAAAGCTTCTGTTTTTTCAATCATCCATTCTTTACTTGTAAAGTTGTTTTCTTTTTGTCTTTAGGGGCATTAGGATACAATTATAGGTCACTTATGGGGTAGTTTCGTCTCCCCATTACCAGTCGTTGATATATCCTTATGTGTACCACATGTTTTCCCAGCTTTAATTGTATTGATAGCTTGCTTATATATGTATTGTTATACACCATTGGTAGTTTACCTCTTCTTGATAGTGGTAACAAACAAATATGTAGACAATCTTTGGATATTTAGTTATGAGTTTATGACAGTTACTTTGTTTAGCTTGGTTTCAAGTTTGTCTAAGAGAAGAACTCTGGAGGACTAGAGGAGCCACTCACCATGTAGGAATACTTGTGTCAAAAGTTTAATCTTGATCTCGATATCACAATTGGTAACTACCTCCAAATCTGAAACCATCTAAACGCCGAACGAACGTGTTAATAGTATCATAATGCTTGCATTAATCACATCAATACAAACTTCTATAATAATAGTGTTTCTGACTGAATTACAAAAGGGGCACATCAATGCAAACGTTCAAGTCTTCTAGAAAAGAAAAAGTTACAAAAAAGTGGTAGGTAGTTGTACAATTGTATATGAAGCAATGGTTGTGGTGTTATTCACTTGTAGAAGACTAGAAGGTAGCATTTCTTGTCCCACAATATAGCTTCTTTATTGTTGTGTTTCCCTCTTGAAGAAAGTCTTGATTGTCCACCTCACCTACTCAAACTTGTATGCACTTCTAAAACTGCCATTACTTGGAACCGAAACTTTGGCTAAAATCCATCAAATTCCATCATTGTAATGCTAATTGCGGAACCGGTATAGGCAATTTTAGTCTTTATATTGGATCAATTAGGTCCCTATTGTGTCGCCCGTTCTAGTGACAACATTACCACTTTTATTATCACATCCGGTGGGCAATTACCATGTTATTGATTGATCAAAACGTTGAAGAATAAAAGTGTGGATAATAATAAATTTCTAAACGACGGTGATGCTGTATTTCTAGTGAAGATGGGAAAGACCAAATGCTATCAAACAATCTTCCTATGGTGTAGTCTTTGACTCTTTGTAGTTGTATTTAGCTAATCAGATACTTGTAACTTTACAATTTAATCTGCTGGCCAATCCATCTAAATTGCACGATATATTTCACTGTGTCTACTAAGATCATGTTCCACTTTTCCATGGTAGCGAACCAACCAATCGTGACTTGTTTGTTTGAGTTTTCAGATTAGGACGATTTTTCAGTTCATATCAGATTCTGATGTTGAAATTGTACATTTGATGCATTAGTTGGTTGGGTAAAGAATTGAGCAATTCATGTAGGGACGATCTGTTTTCCAACTCCGCGTTTGGCACATGTCGAATCCATAGTACGATTAATGATGAAATGGGTGTGACTACTTCCAACCTTTGTAAAGTATATAGATGTTTAGAGTAAGGGAGTTGATAAATACAACACAAATTTTGATTCATACAACACAAATATGCATTAAACAGTTGTACTGTACAACTGCTTAATGCATATTTGTTGTTGTATGAATCAACTTCCATGTTGTATTTATCAGCATCCTTAGAGTAATTAACTTTGTTAAAATATACAGGATAAAAACTGACTTTTGTATATTAAAGAGATGTTATTATTAAGGAGAAAATATACGCACATCCGAATTAGATGATGTAAAAAATCTAAAAGTAAAATATATATTTTTTCTTACTACAAATCATTGTCATGTAGAAGACATAACACATGTGTTGTTGACGAACAAAAGAACTTTAAATACGTCGTATATCATATTCAAAATATTTTAAATCTTTTTGGCCATACTCATTTAATCTCCACCTAAATACGTGAGTAAAATATTATCTCAAACTTTATAATGGAAAACCAAATCAAAATAAGGATATTGGACTACAACCCATGATATAAACAAGTAAACATTCTTACTAAACATGTCTTTGTATTCACGGAACACAAATAAGTGATAATTTTGACAAGGACTACAAGTCTACAAGCATAAAGCATGTAGCTATACTTTTAGTTTTGATATCATAGTAATGTCACATTTTACAAGTAATTCTAAAAAAAAAATAAAAAAAAAATCCAACCTTTTGCCAAATTAATAATAATCGTAGACACCACCATTTGTCAATTAGTAGTAGATTATTCCAAATGAATAACATAAAGATTGTAGCACTTCCACGTCGTTAAGACGTGCTTGGGCCGGCGAGCGCTTCAAAGTTTTTTTAAAAAAATATTATTGATTGTTGTATTATTTATTAATGTAATATAAAATATAATATAATATAATAATAGTGAGATATCACTTGTGGAAAATGTAATATTATTTTGAGTGTTAATTAAAATGTCTTCTCACTAATTAACTGACAGTAATATTTTTTTTTTACTGAATTGCACATCAAATAATATATTTTATCTATTTAATTATACTAAATGTGATTGACCTCAATATAACCTGCACTGGTATAATCATCATTCCTTTCTAGTAATTATATAATATGAATTTATTCATCATGTCTCTATCTAGTAGTGTTATATTTTGACCGAAATATATATAACTTTGAACTTTGATGTAGCCAAAAGAGAGAATTTATTTGTTAATCTCCCTCCCTCCCTCCCTTTTGCTCGCAATATTTGAGTCTTATATTCAATTCTAAATAATAAATAAGTATATTATAGTACTGAAAGACGACTAAATAAATACGGAGTGAGTTTTCAATAAAAGGTTTACAATAATAAAATTTTTTGAGATGACACATCAATAATTATATGTTAATTAAATTACATACTTTTTATAACAATAAATTTGTGACTTAAAGTACTTATCAATTAGATATGTGTGGTGATAAATCTACCACACATATCGATAAATCTATCATAAATATGCATTAACGAGTTGTACCGTGGAAATCTACCAAACTTAAATTGGACTATGGAATCATTCAATTATTATACAGTACAAGATAAAATAAATTAAATATAAATAAATAAATCAAATTTAAAACACCACCGAACTCCGAAGGTATATATACGGAAGGGGTAGAGAGAAACGTTCACGAAAATGGCGGATTAACCCTGTGTATAGTTTTTATTTATTTAATATTTTTATTTTTATTATCATTATTACATCCTCTCATTTCTAATTTCATCTATTTGATCTTTTAACTTCGAATTCAATTTCTCAACATTTTCTGCATCAATCGATATAATTTGCATTTTTTTTGTATTATTTATGTAAAACAGGAATTACGCAGTGCCTTTGAATTTACGCTCCAATTATCTTCAGTTTCTGCAACATCGTCCAATTTTAGGTTAATTTCGGTTGGTAATCATTTCGTCAATGTAAGTTGAACTTTCAATTTCAAATTTGATGCGTTTATTTTATTATCTTGATATGTTATGTTGTCCAGAATTTATTGATTCTGTTGTGTTCTTATATCTTATTATAATTATAATCATACAAACTATAATAGTAAATAATATATGTATGACTGCATATTTATATGTGTGTGTTGTTGTTTTCTGTTGAAGTATTGATTGAAATTGTTATGGTAAATGTGAACGCAGAAATCTGTTGGCAGATGTGAATATAGCTGTATAATTAGGGTTTCTTGGATGGAAAAATTGTGGTTGGATATGAATTAATTGGGTTGAGGGAAATTGATGGATTCCGCAAGGAGTTGGTTACATAAGTTTCAACCAAGGGATCGGTTGAGGTCGAATACAAGAAGGAGGGAGTCAATGGGTGATGGTGAAGATTCAAGTAATCAAGTGATGGACGAAGAGGCATCAAATATAACAAAACAGAAGGTTGCTGCGGCTAAAAAGTATATTGAAAATCATTACAAGGAACAAATGAAGAATTTGCAAGAGAGGAGAGAACGGTACATATATTATGGTGTTTTAATGAAATTATATGGAATAACATATTTGTGTTGTGTTGGGTTTGATGATCTTACACGGCCGATTGTATATTGCACTATGTAAATCACAAAATTTTCATATATGGTTGGGTTTTAATGGTTATTACGTCCAGACTAGATAATAACTTTTTGAAATTAAGAAGTATTAAAGTATGTCTGTTACACCTTTATTGTGAATGAAGAAAATGTAACACTTGGATTTTCACTGGATAGGCGAATCTTACTTGAGAAGAAATTGGCTGATGGTGATGTTTCGGAAGAAGATCAAAACAACTTGCTTAGATTTCTAGAGAAGAAGGAAACTGAATACATGCGCCTTCAAAGGCACAAAATGGGGGTTGATGATTTTGAGCTACTCACAATGATCGGAAAGGGTGCATTTGGTGAGGTAATGGTTTCTCTCTCTTTTGGTGTTTCGAATTTCAAACCCTTTTCTAGTTATATATTGTTTCTGAACACATCTATAGATAACCAGTGAAAACCATATATGATGACTGTGATTTAAGGTGGATATATTAAGGTGAATCTATTAACACAAAACACTCATGTAGTCCTATATGCTCAGTAACACAAAAGTATTTGAGACGGTAGCATCCTAGGCTACCATAATATAGTATATTGATATGGCGATTCAATACACTTTTCAAATTGATTATGTGAATCTCAATACATTAGGGATTTATACTTCATATATTCTTGATTCTATGTTGTTATCATACATGTTATGTGTTTATGAAATTGAACCATTTAACAAATTTCCTCTGTTGTAGGTCAGAATTTGCAGGGAGAAGACAACGGGCAGTGTTTATGCAATGAAAAAGCTTAAGAAATCGGAAATGTTACGTAGAGGTCAAGTATGTGAACCCATTATATGAGATGATAATTTCGCCTCGTTTACTCCTTTCTTTCTATAGGTTTTCTTTCTTATAATAGCCACTTGCTTTAAGTAAGTAATTACAGTAATTATTTCTGTGATAGCACTTATGTCCATGTGACACATGAAAATATGACACATAAGCAGAAAATGACATCTCAAATATAGCGAAACCAGTTTCCCTTTGTTCAGACCACCCATTGCAATAATGGGTAATCCAAATATTTTGCTACTAAGGAAAAAAGGCAAGTGTATTTATATTTCTTTCATTAACCTTTTTTAATCCCTTTTAGGTTGAACATGTGAAAGCTGAAAGGAATTTGCTGGCTGAGGTAGACAGCAATTGCATAGTCAAGTTGTATTGCTCTTTCCAAGATAATGAATATTTGTATCTCATTATGGAATATCTACCTGGTGGAGACATGATGACTCTGCTTATGAGAAAAGATACGTTGACGGATGATGAAGCCAGATTTTATGTTGCCGAAACAGTTTTGGCTATTGAATCCATCCACAAACATAATTATGTACATAGGTATGCTATGGTATTGTAGCATTTTTGGTATATTCAATATACTTTAATAATGTTCTACATGTAATATATCTTACATATGTTGCATTATTGAATTGTGACAGAGATATCAAGCCTGATAATTTGCTACTTGATAGATATGGCCATTTGAGATTATCGGATTTCGGACTATGTAAACCATTAGATTGTAGCACATTGGAAGAGAAGGATTTCTCTGCAGTGGATAATGCCTCCAATTCAACAGGTGAGGGGAATTCTGCTGCTCCAAAGCGCACGCAACAAGAACAACTGCAGCATTGGCAGAAAAATAGGAGGACACTTGTAAGTATCAACACTTCGTATTAAAACTTTCATGTATTACTTTTGGTAGACAGCTTCTCCTTGTTGAATTTCTCTTCAATTCTAAATTGGGGGCATTGCAGGCATATTCAACCGTTGGCACTCCGGATTATATTGCTCCAGAGGTTCTACTAAAGAAGGGTTATTCATTGGAATGCGACTGGTAAGTAGCCTATCAGAATTTCATATATGGGTTCATTACGTCCGTTCAGAAACTTTTTTGTTCCACATAAGATAGGTTGATAGTTATTATATAAGTTAAATAGGACATGAGTTACACTGATTTAGTGACTTTCAAGTGATCATGTGATTGTTATTCTTCTTCAGGTGGTCCCTTGGCGCTATTATGTATGAAATGCTTGTGGGATATCCACCTTTCTACTCAGATGATCCAATGTCAACTTGTAGAAAGGTAGCATCTTGTTAATAAGGGTAAATTGCATAAAGGTTAATATACTGTAGGCCACTCTTTATTTGGGGCATGTAGTTCACTTTGCGCAACTTTCTATTAGAAACGTTAAATATGAATAACTTAACACAAGTACCTTACACTTTTATGCAGAAAAACAAAAAAAAAAAAAGTAAGTTACCTATTTGAAGGTCATAAACTTTGGCATTATTAAATAAGTTACCTTCTGTTGCACAAAAGTGAAGTAAATTCTCCAAAATTACATAGGCCTATATTAGTTCTCTTATGCAATTTTCTTTGTATCAAATACATTCATACCAGTCACTGTGAAATTCGCGTGATAAAAGCATAATGTATCTTTGTTCCCTTGCAACCATACTAGTAGATTAGATGAGCTAGATGGTTTTTATGTTTGGACCCAAATGACTTTTCAACATTTTCAAGGACAATTGCACAAACAATTGTACCATAGCTCTCTTCTTAAGTGTATTTGGAGTGTTTCCTTAAGGAAACTCGATGTTCTTTTTGTAAATTTTGTCTTCAAATCAGAGACTCCAATGTTACATCTTACAGTTGAAGTCTGGTTTTCTGAATAAGACAAACAATATATATGACCCAAGTTATGGTAAATTTAGCTTATAACCTAGAGTTTAAGATGGTTAATGATCAAACAAATTTCGATCTTTGTGAAGGACATTAATTAATATTGATTCACAACACTTTTATGTGAAAACAATACAAAAATATCCTTACTTTGTACATTATCTGTTTTTTTGTAGATAGTACACTGGAAATCACATCTAAAATTTCCACAAGAAGCACAACTTACTTTAGAAGCAAAAGATCTTATCAGCAAACTTCTCTGTAACGTCAACCACAGGCTGGGTTCAAAAGGCGCTGATGAGATAAAGGTGTTGTATCGTGTGTCTTATTCCAAGTTCATGGACTGTTCAATCAAAGAATAAAAAATAACACCACTCTGATGTTTTATTACGGTTCAGGGTCATCCTTGGTTTAAAGGTATCGACTGGGACAGAATATATCAAATGGAAGCCGCATTCATTCCAGAAGTTAATGATGAATTAGATACTCAAAATTTTGAAAAGTTTGAAGAGGTAACCACTTTTGTTTATCATTTGTTTTCATCCAACTGGTTTACGAGCTTGATTATTAACTTACTGTATTTTGTCTATCTGGCTTGTTCTTGATATTTCAGTCTGAACACCAAATGAAGAGTTCATCAAGATCTGGACCATGGAGAAGGGTAAGTTTTTGTTCTAACAACTGAAACAACTATGTTGCGTGTTCTTACCATTGAGTTTTGGGGCTGACAGCATAATAACATAGCCAACTTTGGTCCAATCTATTTTGATAAGAAACCATTTTTAGGCATAATAAGCCAATTAAATAATTAATAAAATTTATTCTGGGTAACTAACTTTCGAAAATTTCAATTGAAAGGTAATCTGGCTGGGTAACGGGTCAAAATCTTTTGACTCAGAAATGATGATGAGGCAGCTGATGTTTCTGTTACTTTTGCCCTTGACAACTTATTTTGGCATGTCATTTGAAACCAGTTATATTGGGCATTACCTTACACTAAAATTGTTAAAACTATGATGGTTGTTTATGGCCTAAAGTAAGCTGGTTACTCGAAATAGAATTCAGGCCAAAGTTGGTTACCTTTTTCTGCAGTTAGCCCCAAGTTTTATGGAGAGTAAATGCTGAACAATATCCAGAACAATCTTAATGGCCATCACTCAAACCTCGTCAAAAATAGTTTCACTGTGTGAAATTGTGTTATACAATAATATCAAAGCGGTTACTTGCCCTGAAAATTTGTGCATTAACTGCTTCCCAAATCTTTTTTACATGAAAACTTTGTAATCAGGGTAAATTCGTCCTTATATGGATGTGTACTTTATTTTATTAATAATTATATTTTTAATCAACATGACTTAGATCTCATGCTTTCTAAACTTGTAGATGGGTTGTCATTTGATTTGTCTCAATTCCTGCTAATTTCTGGTGTTCATCTGCAGATGCTTTCGTCCAAGGATATTAACTTTGTTGGCTACACATACAAGAACTTTGAGATTGTTAATGATTACCAAGTCCCGGGAATGGGTACACCTCTCTCCCACACACACAAACACACACTTGAGCTCTCATTTATATTCTAACTAATATACAGATTTTAATACAGTATGTTTTTTTACATTATTTTATTACTTAAGAAACAGTTTCCTAACTGACATCCCATTTGTCCAATGGAAGTTTCAATAGAAGGGTTCAACTAAGTCTATTTTTAGCACACAGTAGAGACATATTTTGGATGAAAACAGTCAATAAGTTGTGTTAATAACTATAGCTAATACTGTAAATGATGATTTTATCAAGAAGTTTAACAGGATAGAAGTTTAAGATTGTAATATTGATCTATTCAGTCGTGTTTCAAGATTATGATTCAGCTCTACCTGACTTGATGATCAGCATGGACATGCATGAACACAAATTTGAGCTGTAACTCAGTAATTAGAACTTGAAAGTGTTAGCCTATTAGTTAGATGTCTAAAATACCCTTAGAAATCTGTAAATTATTGTGGGACAGATGCAATCCCATAAATATATTTTGTAATCATGAAAATGGGCAAATGGGTAACGTTAGCTTGAAATGCTACTTTTATAGAAGAAATGCATGGCAAGCATCTCCAATTTTATGTATTATGTAGCTTAAAATCCACTCCTGGTGACTAATCCAGTATCTGTTCATGGTTGCAGCTGAACTGAAAAAGAAGAAAGCTAAACCAAAGAGACCGACAATCAAGTCACTGTTTGGTAAGCCTACTATGTCTATTGATGATTTTCCTAAATAGGACTAAGGTTCTAATTAGGGACGATACCAGACAAAATCGACGGGGAAAATTTAGGGGCGTGTGTGTGGGGTCATGTGGGGTCTTTGGGTCAAGCTTTTTCTAGGTAAAACTGTACAAATTGAACTTATACGATTCTAGATTTCTTGGTTGAACTAAACGTAACTGACATTTAAAAGCTCGTGTTTTAAACTAATATGTCTAGACTTTTTTTTTTTTATGTTGTCTTTCACGAGTTTGCCCTTCTATAGTGGTAATTTATGAAAATTTCATTACAGTCAAAAAGGAAAAAATTTCACACCACTTAAAGTAATTTTAGTGACTTTCTAAATGACAAATATTGCACAACATAAGATATAGTAAAAAGTAAAAAAATGCTAAAGATGAAAAAGTTGAAGAGATAATAAAAAGAAAATGGAAAAAGTAAAACTTTTGAAAATCTAACACCAATGCCAAGAAGGTTATTGGGGAGCTTCAAATGGCATGTAATATTGTAACGATATATAATGGGTGGGACAAAAGAAAAATATCCTCAGTTTTAATAAGAAAAGTAAGCCTAGACGTGTCAAGGGGGGAAGATGCCCACCTCACCTCACCTTGGTACTGCCACTGATTCCAATCAGTGAACCCCAAAATCAAACTAAACTGAATCATAGTGCTGAATTTGGCTCGATCATGGGATGGCACAGTTTGGGCATGATCCGAATAATTGAAACAGTTAAGTCTAACTAAAATGCAATTGTCTATATCGAATAACTTATTCATCATTATTGTAAAAGTGAAGATAATTCAGCCTGATATAAGGTTCTAAACATGAATTTGTATATAACAACATCATTGTTTATCGCGTAATATTGCAAGATTATTTCATTTTACAGAGGAAGAGCCAGATATCGAATCATCATAGGGAACTTTCGGAACTGCTTTCCACCTCTATCAATTCTCTTGCTGCTCAAGCCATATGAATGGGTGGAAAACTGTTATCACCGAATCTGGCTGAAGAATTACATAATTTTTGTTATCTTCCTTTTGATTTATACTATGGAAAAGTAATCAAGTGTAGAGGTCATTTACTAGTTAGATTCAGATGAATTAATCATTTTTTTGCTCCTCTTGAGCCTACAGAGATCCTTTGTACAAAGAGTCCATTGTTGTACCTTGAATTGACCATAGTGAATTATAGTCAAATGTGTGTTTTCATTTGTTTTCAGTGGCACATGCAATTTTCTACATGCAAACCAAATGTGTAGATACACCTCATTAAGTGAAAGAATTTGGATACTAACAGATATAACCGCAAAGGGTTATACAGAAAACTTGGCGTTATCAATATAGGGATATGATCTGTAGACTAGATGAGTAGTGTTACAGCTTAGACTACACACTGTTTTTGATCCGCAAATTGATAGTTTTAAGTTGTGCGCGGTCTACTATGTACTAATACACAATTTGGACAATGCTAGCAACACGGATCATTTCTCTTGTTACTATTAGTTGATTAATTATGTAGCGTAAGATATATAAGTTACTCAGCTCAAACTTGTATAACCTTATTGTTTACTCTTGCTTTATTATTTTTATTATTAGTAATAATAAAATGTAAAATTACATATACACGAATACACCCATACGTGTCTTATATAAAAATAAATATGTATTCATTTAGTTGCTGAATAGGAAGAAACAAGAAATTATATGTAAGTGACAGGTTACCTGATTACCAGGTAAATGGTTTCTCAAAACAAAACAAAAATGATAATGCATTTATATTAGTGATAATTTTCGTAGTCGGTTTCTAGAATCGATAATCAAATAATAGTTCAAATTTACCCTGTATAAATATACAACAATAATTGTGTCCGACTAGATTGCATAGCTATTAGAATAACAAATGTAGAGTTTAATTGGTCTCCTTGATACATTTAAGAGACCTGTTTTTGCACGCCTTAAATTAGTAACATACTACCTGATATTAGGAATCATAGCAGATGATAGCATCTTCAAAGAAATGACGAAGGCCCCAATTCCAATAAGTAGATGAATTACTCTGTTGGCTAGATTCCATATCTTCTTTGTACACAACTTGTGCCGCACATCTTAAAACGTCTTTAGCAAATCCTGATACATCAATCATAAGATTAACTTCAATCATATGAGGCCAAATTAATTCAGCCTTATGCATCTTCTGTTGAAATAAAGTGAATGGTATATAGCCAATCCACACATTCCCAATATCCTCAGGTGCCACAGACGTGTTAACACAATCAACCTCCCACTTAGGAATACATTTTTCACCATCTTCGAAATTGAATGAGATAGTAAACAGATGACGATGAATTTCCAACAGCCTAAACACAACGCAAATTGCAAACCCCATGATTCTTGTTTGCCAATTGGAAGGTAACTTCAGTGTTATGCTCTTATGCTCATGTTCTTTGAACCAACTTGGAATCTTTCTTCCAGGAATACCAATACTTAGACAACGATCCAAAGCAGCACATTTCTGTACACAACAGAAAACACACACTTTAGATGATTAAGATGATTATGGAGTACAGAGATATGAGTGATTTCATGCATATTACACGTGTGTATTTTTTCGACACTAGTGATCAGAGTTATTTTCCCAGTACATTATACTCTTTATAATTATTAACGTTTTTGAGATAAATAAACATATAGAGATTTGTACCTTAAGGAAACATTGCTTTAACATTTGATCAAGGTATCTTTCATTCTCTATGTTCTTTAGAAGTTTGTCGCATTCAAATAGCCATATCTTATACAGCCATTCATACTCTTTTGATAGATCTCCAATCTTTTCAAGTGAGCTACATCCGTTTGCCTTCAGTACTTGTATACCTGATGGGAGCCCCTGCAAACTTTGAAGTCGGCAACACTGATTCACATCTAGAAGTTTAAGACGAGAGAGGTGGGAGATGTTTGCAGGTAATTGGATCAATTTTGAGTTGCCACTCATATCTAATAGTTCTAAGTTAGAAAGTCGATGAAGATCTTTTGGGAAGTCTTCTTCTCCAATTTGTCTGAAACGGAGATTTAATATCCTCAATGAACATAAATTGGTCAAAGCATGAAAACTTATGTACTCTGGTTTCCCTTCACAGCATTTGTCGTAAGATAGATCAAACACTTCTAACTTATCCATTATTCCTAACTCCTCTGGCAATTTCTCTAATTTTTGGCAGTCCTGAATAAGAAGTCTCTTGAGACACTTTAACTCATAAATAGAGTTTGGAATGTTCGTAAGACTCATACAATTTGTGACTTCCAATGAGGATAGATTAGAAAGATGTCTAATTGCTGATGGTAAAACCTTTAGTAGACAACAACCATACAAACATATACGAGATAGTTTAATCATACATGTTGAGAATTCTGGGAGTCTTTCAAGAGAACTGCAGGAATTGAGAATGAGGGTCTCCAAGGAATCCATCTCAAGACTGGATGGGAGACACTTGAGATTCTCGCAAACTGTAATTTTAAAGTAAACCAACCTTTTGAGTGATCCAATAGACTCATGGACCTCCACCAAATTCTTGCAATTTGACAAAATCAACCTCTCAACATTTGGGGCCCCTGAGACATCCGGAAGCTTTGTTAGGCACAACAATCTTTGAAGGTTAATGAATTTCAAGTTCTGCATATTCTGTCGACGAAAAATGAATGTGAATATAAATCAATAATAATTTATAAAAAGTGAAAAGGTATTAATTTATCTTTGTAATTACGTTTCCCCCCTTCCATAATTGCTCAATTCTGTCGCCGGATAATTCAACGGCCACAAGCTTATGCATGTTTGCTAATGGTAGAGAAGAAAACGGGTAATCATTCCAACAAAGCCATCTTAGCTCATCAGGAAGAAAGGTGGGTTCACAAGAAGTGAAATTCCCCTCAACATCTAATAGCCGAAGATTCTTCATGTCTTTAAAAACCTCAGGACCAAAACTCAACTTCTCACCATACTGGCCATCACCTTTTTTCTTGTGAGAAACCTGAAAAGCATCGGTACGAATACTCAACTTCTCACTATACAGGTGGGACACCTGTTCCCTGCATGGAACCACTATGGCTTCAATTGCTTTTAGTTTCTGCAAAAAATTAAAGAAAAAGAAACTTTGATCAAAATATACATTCTACAAATACAGAATTTTAAACGGAGCTTTTATCAAGATTAAAAGAGTAGTGAATATTAGTTTGTAACCTTGTTTTTCTTAATGAAATCTTTGATTTCTTCAAGTTGCCATAGCCTGCTATTTGGACAACTTTCATGAACTATTTGCCAACCCATTTCTTGTATAAGATCATGCATGGCTAGCTTATTCTCTGAAATGGTTATAAGTGATTTCTCGATAAGAACACTAATCCCTATGACCGGGTCAAACCCAAAGCTATCAAGTACTTTAGTCACATAATCGAAATCTTCCCCCTTGAAGAAACATGCAACATCCAGGAATATCCTTTTCTCAAAAACATTTAAATCATCAAAACTTAGCTTCAAAGTCTCAACTATCTCACTATCTGGTATTTTGGCTAGTCTATCTAAGGCACTTTTCCACACGTCAACATTTCTTCCACGGAAGAAAGAGCCTATAACTTTCAAGGCTAGAGGAAGACGGCCAGTATAGCGTATTGCACGATCAGACACCTCCTTGTACCCATCGGGAGGACTATTTGTATGAAAAGCATGCTTACTGAAGAGCTCTGCAGCTTGATCCATACTTAAAAGATCAGGTTTGTATTTGGCATTTGCGTCTGATAACAAATGCTCATCTCTAGTGGTTATAATGATTCTACTTCCTGGGCCAAACCAATCATGTGTTGCAGCTAGGAACTCTATTTGCTTCACATCATTCACATCATCAAAAACAAGAAGAACCTTCTTTTTGCAAAATCTTTCTCTTATCATGTCAGCTCCGTATTCAGAATCCTGAATCTCGAACCCATGATGTACCCGTAAAACATCTTTTAGAATCTTTACTTGTAGAGCGCATATACCTGTTTTACTTTCACTATTTTGTCTAACATTTGTAACGAAACTACTACCCTCAAATTTATAAGAAATTCTTTTAAACAAAGCCTTGGCTATAGTCGTCTTACCAATCCCTCCCATTCCAAGTATCCCTATAATACGCACTTCCTCTCTTGCTTCCATATTTAACAATGAATTTAATGCTTTCATATGAGACTCTATACCAATCAGATTGTTCTCCGTACCACGAGGTTGTATATCACCTAAGATCTCTTGAACAATCTTGTTGATAGTTGCAGATTCGCCCCTGAGGTTTAATATCATTTTTAACAAGTTAAATGGAATTCAAATTGTTGAAGTGATAAATTTTGAATGAACCAGATGTTTGGTCCGTTTCATCTACTTTTCAAACAAATGTATTATGTAATATATACAAATTTGTAGATAGTTCCATAACCTGTGCACTTTTGTGGCACTAATTTTCAAACAGACATAATATTGCATTTTCTTCAATTTCTGTTTTCATATTTCATATATTAACAGAAAATCAAGTATGTTAACTATTTATTTGTACCCATTGATGCATCCAAACTAGTCATGTATGAAAACTAACCCACTAACTAGTGATATACGCCAGCCAGATAAAATTTGCAGCTATACCTAAAGCTTTCCTCCACTTTATATTACTGTACATTTCTTGGCAATTTTCCCTTTCTTTATCCATTAACTCAGTTAAGTTGTGTTTACCAGTTAATTTTACTTTACTCACTCATGTCTACAGACTAGCTAGTGATCTAAAAGTGCCACTCATCAAAAGGCACCTAATTAGAGGCAAAACTAGTTCAGATGTTGAACAAGTTAAACTGAAGCAAGTGATCTAAGAAAACTAACCCACTCACTGTCGAGATATGCCAGCCAGATAAATTAGCAGCATCAGCTAAAGCTTTCTTCCACTTGTTTACTTTATCCTCGTGTTGCTGATCAAAGGCCGTTGCAAAGTCGCTTTTGTGTCCTCGTACATCAGATGGATCGACATGGTAGAACACCGGTAATACCTTTTGTCTTTTCTGATCATGACATTCCATGATTTTGACCAGCTCATCCAAACACCACGAAGAGTTGGAATAATTTTTAGAAAATACAACCACCGCAATCCTCGATTCGTCTATAGCTTTCAGGAGTTCCGGAGATATCGGTTTCCCTCCACAGAGAATCTCGTCATCTTTGAAAGTTTGTATACCCTTTTGTATCAGAGCTGCATGAAGATGATCCACAAAACTGTTTCGAGTGTCTTCACCTCTGAAGCTTACAAAGACTTCATGTGTCCATCCTCTTTTTGGTTCCAAAGAAGATGAAGATGCACAAGATTTGAAAGATGCCATTGAAGCTGGTCTGATAGAGATACAAAAAGTCAATATATATATAGAAAGGAAGTAACAGTCTTGCAACTGCAACACGGCTTCATTATATATTAGAAGCTGATGGTATGACTTTTAAATAATTTCTAGTGGAAAAATATTTAATGTGGATTAGATGAAGTTAAAATGGTTAAAAGTAAATACGAAATAAATTTGGTTCCTTAAAACGACACCTACCTTATTTTTTTCTTCATTCTTCTTCTCATCCTCACAAATCCCTCTTATTCTGTTTCCTAGGATTTTGTTTTCACACAATTAATCACAAATCATTTTCTTTTCTTGCCTTATTGTCACTCTTTCATCAAATCAAACAAACAAACAAAACCTTTAAACAAACAAATTTTTTTGGTGGAAAGTACCAAATTGGGGTTTTGATTTGGTAATTTTCAAGTAGGGGTGAGTTTTTTTAACAACCCCTAGCGGAAGCTCATCTAAAAGTAACCCATGGATCCGTTTGACGCGAAATCATCCTACTAATGGATATTAACTCAAAACCTGTCAACCCATTTAATTTTTTAGGTTGGGCTAGGGTTCACGGGTCAACCCGCTAGTCCACAAGTAACCCAATAAACTTGCCCCGTTTGACACGAAACTAACCCACCAATAGATATTTACTCGTAACCCCCCAAGGTTCAAGTTAAGGGTCAAACTGTCAATCGAATGGTAACCCATTAAATTTGACTCGTTTGATACGGAATTTACCTACCAAGCAATATTAAAGATCTTGTTCGGGTTGGGTACTTTCGACCCGTCAACCCGTTTATCAAATCATATTATTTTCGAGTTGGGTACTTTTGACTCCCCAATTTGACTCGGCCGAGTCTGTCACCTTACTCTTGATGATTAATTGTATGAATCAAACGACATCGATAACAAATGTATTGCTAGAGAATGTTCATCGCATTACTTAGTATCCCTCTCAAGTTTCAATTTCTCTTTTCCATTCTCATTTCGATTCTCATTTACATCTTTGAACCAAACCATCGCTAATGTCATCATATCATATCATATATAAAGTTATAAAGGTCAAAAGGTATATATTTACTTTTTTTTTGCATATATCGACACCTGCCTATTTTTTATTTCATTCTCCTCCTCATCCTCACAAATCCATTTTATTCTCTTGCATCGAATTTTGTTTCCACAAACAAAAGTATTAATCGCACATCCTTTTCTTTGCCTTGTTGTCATTTCGTCCCTCACTCTTTCATCAAATCAAACAAACAAACAAAACGTCTAATCTATCTGCATGCACATACATATTTTCTTAACCAATGAGCCTCGTCGATTCTTCTTTCCAGTTTGAGTCGCCGCTAAACAATTTCAGTCGGTAATGTTATCATTAACAATTAAAAGCCTCGTTTTACGATTAATATTCAAGGTTTCTTCGGTTACATAAATAAAGAAAGATTCTTGATTTTTTATATCCAAGAATATTTGTTTCCATCTGTATAGTGTGAGTTGATATCCGAATCGGAACCCATTTTCAATTTGAGTCTTGTTTGGTGAGAAGTCCCAAATAGGGGTTTTACTTTGATAATTTTCAACTAGGGTTGAGTTTTTTTTTACAAACCCTAGCGGAAGGTGTAGTTACGTATATGTATGTATAGATCTGATTTAGATTAGCAGTTTATGCTGACCCAGAGAGTTAATTGAAGTGATTAGCATTAACTATGGATCGTGTAGTTGGTGGTAAGTATAAGCTTGGTAGGAAGATTGGGAGTGGATCTTTCGGTGAGATTTATTTAGGTATGTTTATGGTTCTTTCATCTATAAGTGTTAATTTTAGGAATTATATATTATATATTTATACATGTATATGTTGCTATAGTAGCTGTAAAAATAAAAAATGTTGTTTTGGTTTGCAGGTGTTCATATTCAAAGTGGGAAAGAATATGCTGTTAAGCTGGTATTGACCTCTTCTCCTAATGCTGATGATTTTGACGTTATGATTGCGTGAATAGGTTATGTTAAGTGGTTGATTCATACATTTGGCAAGTTCTGATTATGTAGTGTATTTGCTTTACTTATTGGTAATAAGCATTTTTTGCAGCTACTAATATTAGTGATTACCAAACATTAGAAGCCTATAATTAACTTAAGCACCTCTAATTTAATCATTAGTACATTAATATTAGTGATTACCAAACTTTAGAAGCTTCTAATTAACTTAAGCACCTCTAATTTAATCATTAGCACATTTATATATCCAAAGTGTATATGTATATCAAGAACAACATCATTTATTACCAAACAAAGTAACAAACAATAGATACAAAACTCCAACATTAGGCAAAATTCCCTTCTGCGAGACTTACGAACTGATACACTAACTTGACCCACCACAGGAATGAACTAAATTTTTTTTAGAGAAACTACAACATAACCCAAATCAAACGTATATGCTTCTCCAGGGAAGAAGTGAGTATTATTTATCCGTCTCTCTTTTTTTTCTTTCAATGTGTCTAATGGTACATTCATTATAATATTGTCTGAGCGTTTATCTAGTTTCATACATTTACTGAAACCCAAGCTTTGGTTTGGGGGTGTAATGCTTCGACCGTATAAAGTTGCAATGCAAATTTCGCGAAGGGTTCTATTTGTAGGTTTACATTAATGGTTGATATGTGAATTTCAAAATGTGTGAAGTTAAACAATAAGTTGATTTTTTTTTTGTTTTCTGTAAGGAAAAGACAAATGCCAGACTTTTTTGTTGTTGCCTCGTATCTTCAATTAGGAGATATTTTTACTATCAACATTGTTACATCATGCATTGCCCCTATTAGATAGATTTTCGTTTCTTATACTCCCCATATCCAACTTATTTCCGTGTTACTACAATTTCCAGGAACCCACCAAGACAAGGCATCCTCAACTTCATTATGAATCAAAAGTATATAAGCTTCTTAAGGGAGGAGGTGAGTTTATCTCTCTCTCTCTCTCTCACACACACACAATATATATATATATATATATATATATATATATATATATATATATATACACATCTGTGTGTGTGTGTTTGTTTACCTGATAAACCATTTTAAAAGGTTTAATTCATATTGTACTCCCACATTTTGGAAAGAGTAGCTCACTGATGATTTTGCAAATTCGGTGTTAATATTTTTTATGTCAGATACCCAAAGATCTTTATGTATGGAATTTGATACGTAAATAAGAAATCTTGTATAAGGTGGAGGAGTATATATAATTAAATAAATACTTGAGTGGTATGGTTGAGTACTTGAAGTAACTTGAAATGTAAATTGTTAATGTATGGTTGAGTACTTTAGCATGGCCTGTTTGTATATGTGTCTTATTACAATATCAGTTACAAAATGTATATGCAACTCGACACAATATATAGTTTACCACTTTACCCTAAAGAACTTTGCCTTCACAATGACAAGAACATCTTTATCCCAATTTCATCTGTGTAAAAAAGTATATAACATGACCATTCGCTTCTGTTCTTAATGAAGTGGGAGTACCTAGCCTTGAGTGGTATGGAGTTGAGGGCGAATACAATGTTATGGTCATTGACCTCCTTGGACCCAGCCTCGAAGACCTTTTTAACTATTGCAGTAGAAAGTTTTCCTTGAAGACAGTTCTAATGCTTGCAGATCAATTAGTAAGTGTTAGTGATAGTTATTTTTCTAGAGAGTGCTTTTGATTCAAAAGTCGGTAATTATTAATGGAACTTTGCAGATAAATAGAGTTGAGTACATGCATTCAAGGAGTTTTCTTCACCGTGACCTTAAGCCTGACAATTTTTTAATGGGGTTGGGCCGAAGGGCAAATCAGGTGAATCTCCGATTTCTTAATCTGTTGCAGCATCTATTTGTTGGTTTATTTTATTTTCTTAATATCTTTAATTTGGTAAACGATGATAATGACATCATTAAATAATTGACAATAATTAGGATAAAACTGCATTATCTTTTTGATATCTTATTATGGTCGTTTTGATAGGTGTGCATCATTGATTTTGGTCTTGCAAAAAAGTATAGGGATCAAACTCATAGACATATACCTTACAGGTAATTTGACTACCCTCAAAGTTTGTTTTTACTGTGTTTGGTAAGCTGATAGAACCCTAATGATACTTCTAAATAATAGAAATGCAAATGAAATAGAAAAGTGCCGTACTATCAGGAGGCAAGTTCTCTTCAATGATGTTCAACTTAATCCTAATTAAATAATGAAATCAAGCATACTAAACCATATGCCATAATCTCTTTCAGTAAAGTTATTTTATTATGGGTATAATAATTTGTTACCTATTTTAACCATGAAATCAAGCATACTACCATTGTTTGTTTTGATTATAGAAATACGATTGTTGCCTGTTTTACCATTTGACCGTATACAACGAGAATCTGACATGAACTTATTATCTTACTCCCTCCGTTCCTATAAATAGTCTCTAGACAGAAAACACGCAGTTTGAGAACACAATACGTACTACTTATTTTTAGCACAATGACATTCTTACCCTTAACCAATTAATTTGAGATTCCTTTCACTTCTGTAATTTTATTTATTGAAGTAGGGACAATATGATAAAGATGATCAAATTTTCTTTCCATATTTGGTAGTGGACCATAAATTTGGGACAGCCCGAAATGGAAAAGTGGGTTAATAAATTGAGACGGAGGGAGTACATAAATGAGGCTATTGCTGCTCATCTGTCACTTCAATAGCTTTTTTTATCTTCTTTATCTGTCTTTCTCTAAATTATATTCTTGTCATTCTTTCTGTATATTTCCCTATTTTGTACCTTTTCGAGATAGTTCTATCTATACTACTATGGACTCATAATTAATTCTCATTAGGGAAAACAAGAATCTCACAGGCACAGCTCGCTATGCTAGTGTCAACACACACCTTGGAGTTGGTGAGTCGTCGTTTTTGTGATACGTGTTGGTCCAGTGTTTAGTTAATGCTGGAGGTGGCAATTTTATACTTATTATTATTTATATAAAATTGGATCGAAATGAGTCAAAGGGGTTGAAGTTGAAAACTGAGCTACAATGAAAACGAGTCACAATGGGTCAAACGTCCCTAAAAATGTTTTCAAACATATAAAAATAGAAATCCTAAGTAGCCCTGTTGTATTAAAAAGAAAAAATCAACTTTTTGTTACCACAAATGAAGTTCGTAATATAATGTATTAAGTTTATGTAAAATTCAAGAAATGGGTTTTGAAGTATTGAAGGGTTGGCCATTTGAACAATTTTGTGCGAATCCCGATTTGGTTCGTTACCGAACCTGCTAGACGCTCCATTTTGTTACCTGAATTTTATGCAATCCAGTTTAATGTGTTTGTGTATATGCAGAACAAAGTAGACGCGATGATTTGGAATCTCTTGGTTACGTTATTATGTATTTCTTAAGAGGAAGGTGAGTATATAAAGTCGTTTTGGTCTACCTTTTAACTTCATGCTAGTCATTGGCTTTTATTTATTTATTCTTTTTCTTGTCGCATTAGCCTTCCATGGCAGGGGTTGAAAGCAGGAACTAAGAAGCAGAAATATGACAGGATAAGCGAAAAGAAGATAATGACTACAATAGATGTATGTTGAAAGGCAAACTTGTGTAATTATGCAGTCTTGCAACTTACGGGACACTAAATCTATCTTAACAGGTGCTATGCAAATCATATCCATCAGAATTCACAACGTACTTCCATTATTGCCGATCATTGAAATTTGATGAAAAACCGGACTATTCATACATGAGGAAGATTTTCCGAGACTTATTTATTCGTGAAGGTGAAAGAAGTCTAAATGCTTGATATTTTTTTGTCAAATATTAGTCATTGAGCATCAATGCACTCAACATGTGTGGACATCCTTAGATCTAAAATATTATGGTACTTTTCAGGCTATCAATTGGACTATGTATTTGATTGGACCATATTGAAGTATCCACAAATCAGTGCCAACTCCAGAGGACTAGTCAGTGAAAGACAGATTTGTATTGCTTATCCATATAGAGAGGAAAGATCATGATGGAAGTATAATTTTCAGGGAAGGAGAGAAGCAACCCTTTTTACCATAATATTTATAAATGAGTATTTCTTCCATTGAATATTGAATATGTAGTTCAGAAAAGTGTTCAATGAAAATATAGGCCAACAAATCCACTTCCCTCGTTCCCTCAAAATTTATATGTCCCTCTTGATCCTTTCCTATATACATGTTATCAGTAAGACATACTCATGTGTTCTTTTCCAGATTCAAAGCGGAAATCCTGGTCAAAATGCCGGGACATCTGCGGAAAAACCAGGAAGAACCTCAGGTATCATTTACAGGGAAGGTCATCTTTTTAATGCATTTACTTACATCTGTCTGAGTTATCTTTCATAAGTGGCGAGTCAAAAAGGTGTCAGGCAGATCAATAATACCTTGAAGTCTATTTACTACTGCATAAAATATTGTAAATATACAAAAAGTAATTAGATTTATACTGGGATACTTGCTTTTGGTGATCATACACACTAATTATATTTAGAAAATAAGAATAATAATATGAATAAAGTGTTTCCGCAGCAACCCAACCCGACATTAACCTCTCTACGTTTTTTATCCGGATAAATTAAGCATCCGACTATATGTTATTGACCTGCCAAATGTGCCCATTTGGCCACCTCTACTTACAAGCATGATTTGAAAGAAGAATGTTTTGTTTGCATTCTTAAGCAAATCTATATTTCGACCGTTTCAGCGAGTCTGCTTAACAGATATTTATCTTTCCTGTAGCTGGACAAGATGTTCGTGAGACAGTATCCAAAAGGACTCCATCAAGAAGTGGTCGCCATGAACTTTCGAGAAACAGGACTTCGGAAGATGTACCTTCATCGAAAGAAGTAGTAAGTTTCTAAATTTCTGTAGTTATTTTGGAGTGGCATCTTTCTAGGTATATATATATAGATTAGTCCATATAAAGGAGTCCAATTTAAAACCTAGAATGAATTTTATATCATATTTTAAGACAACTATAGATATGATGAAATACTTTTAGATAAATTTGTATTTTTTTATTGGACACCTTCACTGATGGACATGATGAAATATATCTACATAAGTTTGTAGAGGTGGAAAAATGGTGGGTCTAGCTGATGGGTAACATGGTTAAATATTTTGTATCGGTTGAAATATGTCGGGTTGAGTTGGCCTGATAGTGTAGCAATGATGCTTCCAAAGCTTATGTTACTTCATAAAGTTATTTGAAGAGAATGATCTTGGAGGTTTTATGTATTAAAGATAAATCTGAGCAATAATTGATCCATTTCCTATAAAGCTAATCTTTTTTATTTTGTTCGCCTCACCCGGTAGAGATAAAACTTTAGCCGGATCCACGATTCATAAAATAAATGGGTCGAAATTGCCACCTCACAAGTCAAGACTAATTATGTGTCCATTAAGTTTTCATTTAGATGCTTTTTGTTAACTCTGCTAATGTAATGCCCAGCAACCTGACTCACAGAAGGTTCGATCTTCTCGAAACGGGAGCTCCTTGAAACGAGCCTCCTTCCTAAGCAGCAAACCAAGCGCTTCAGCAGAAGCTACGGATGGCAGATCAAGCCGACTCATGTTGAGTACTGGGGGCCGCTTATCTACTACTCAAAGAGTATATGATAACAAATCATCTGGACTGTCCGGTACTTCAAAGGGTGGCCGTGATGATCTTCTCAGGAGCTTTGAGTTTCTCCAGATGAGGAAGTAAGACAATAAAAGATGGTAAAATAAAGCCAAAATACCCTCACTATTAGGTTATGCAAAAACGGAAGTTTGTGTGTTGTGCCACCATATAAGGTGGTATGCCTTGGATTAAGTGTCACTCCTTGGAGTTTGTAGCTGTTGTAATGCCCTTAGCTAAAGAATGAGCTCACTTGTACTGGAATATTTCAGTCAATGAATGTCACTCCTTGGAGTTTTAGCTGTTGTAATGCTCTTATCCAAAGAATGAGCTCACTTGTACGGGAATATTTCGGTCTATGAATTAGCACCCAATGAGACTCAGTTAAAATCAAATACTGCAAGTAGGTTGCATTGTTTTTGTGCCTTAGAACAAAGGTTCATTGGTTATATTTTGGAGTTGAAGTTTTGAGAATCTGCATATAATCGGTGACCAAACAGTTGGCTTGGCCTTCTTATGTTCAAATATCTTAGTTATTTAGAATGGTCCATATAATTAATTTGTTAAGTACTTGAAGGAATAACATTCATGCATATAACTTGACCCAAGGTGGGTGAAGATAGTGCAAGAACAAACAAGGAGATAAAATTTATATTTAACCTCTTGAGCATCATCACCTCCTCATGGTCTCCAAGCTATATGATACAGTTCGGGTCAATCCAAGTACAAGTCCACACCTGGCTGGCTGGCCCAACCGAGTCAATAGACGTTCCATTTGATTTGCCGAGTGAAGACCGAGTCAAAAGGAATATCATAGCCACTTTCCCATTATTATTTCACAAGCACGTTCATGTTATTGCTTCATGCATTTAGGATTACGAGTGGGCCACATAGTCATTTACCACTCTTTGCATATGTACCACAATTTTATTCTAATTTCTAGTCAATAGTCATGTTCCACAATTTTAGGAAGTCATGCATTGTAATTTTTGGTATTTAAGAGTCGATTGCATCAGGGAATAAGCAAGAAGAAAATTGCAGCAAGTACTAGTGTTCTTAATTAGTTAGTAGTTTTATTCGTTACTAGTTTCTAAAAGGAGAGTGACTATCTCAGTATCTCCAATAAATCTCAATCACTATACCTCATTCTCTGTAAGTTTTGTGTAAAATCTAACGGCACATAGTACCTGATGTTCAGCGGTACAAGACTAATATGTACGATGATGTCTTTTTTTTTACATCTTATCCAAACAATGTGTCAAGTGTCCTAATCGTGTTGTTAGGAGGATAATAACGATGTAGTATTATGTATCATTACTCATTCTTTTCATAGTAGATACACAATCCCATACCATTTTGTGGTTTTGCCATCTAACTTATCAACTCTATAAACTATCATCATTCTTGTCATTTGACCTGTAATCAATCCTTCCTTTTAATACAACTGGCCTTGTTTTCAATACAGTAATCCATTTTTTTGGTAACTAACCTCCAGTTAAAAAGATCCACAATTCACAATGTTACGAGTCAGTGCACAAATGACCCGACCAACTAATAAAGCAAACAGCCTCTTAACAAATATACTTCTCTTCAACACAATGTGGGCACATTAAATCATTGTACATTTGTACCCAAAGCTGAAAGTACGGTGGTTAATTTGTAATTAACATCAAATGATGGGAACATGTACAGAAGTGCAGAAAGCTCTGCAGAGAGGCTCCATCGATGAAATCACGACTAGTTGATCATTTGAAGCAAATATGATCAATGCATGTTAACCTCTTAATGCTGCCAATCTCTTTTCTAGGTCATCCATTCCAGAACTGCATACACCACAAAACCAGAATGTATGGTAGGTTAATAGGTCAATACGAATTTCACGAATAATGATAAGACTTCTTGAACAAGGGTAATTGTTTTTGTCTCACAAACTGACAATCATTTGTAGAAAATGTCAAAAATATTGTATGCTTTCTAATAATTAGTAATATGAACAAGGAAATATGAAAGCAACTCACACCATTGTTACTGTCTTTTTGTGTCCAAAATCCATTCTTGTAAAATCTAATGTTTTCTTTTTCATTTCTCCTCTCTCTCTCTCTCTCTCTCTCTCTCTCTCTTTTTGAGACGAGAACAATTATTTGTTTGGCAGAGAAGTTTTGCATGGTTGTTTGAAAACCCAATCAGTCATTTTCCATCGTCTCAAAATATCCAATATTCCAATGTCTGACCTAATTTCTTTATCTAATAAATCCAGTAGAGATAAAATAATTTGTGACTGAAGTAGGTGTTGTGATCCTTTTCATATTTCTTTCAATATTCCAAGGAAAAAGCGAAGTGTTTGATTTGGGCATTTGTGCAATGGTTAATTAACAAGACAAAGTCAAGTATAATATTGCACTTTTCTAGCCCACCATGCAGGAAAACTGAATAATATTGCACTTTTCTAGCCCACCATGCAGAAAGACTGACACATTGATTTTGGGACGAAGAGGTAGCAAAAAACGGATAATGTAAATAAATTAACCTGCTAGCATCCTCAGTATTTTTCCCAGCAATCTTTCCTTTGGGAGCTGATGATAACTGTGAAAAGTTCAAGAGTGAGTTAGATGAGCCGACTAACATACACACAAGGACGATTAATAGCAGAGTGAAGTGTCATGGCTACAAACCTGTGAAGCCACATTGACACCAATTTCATCTAGCACCTGCAATATGAAACATATAATAAATAGATAAATCTTGATAGATAAATTTCCAGACAATAAAATCTGTGTATAAGTGATATAAGCTGCTGAAAATGCATATAGGAGCACACACATAGTGCAAGAAATGTTTGTGAGCATAAAATTATCCTGCATAGTAGAACGAACAACTTTATGGAGGAGCTCACCTGGCTTGTTAGCTCGTCAGTTTCATCTTCAGCCTCATCATCATCAATAACATCATCTATCGCATCTGACATCATCTCAGTCTGAAGAAATAAGTGCACAAATGAGTAATTTTGGTCATTATACCGAAGTGCAAGCATGAGAAGGTGAGGCTGTTATTAAGTGCAGACTTTTGTAAAATCAGGATACATTTGTATAGCCCATTTTTCTTAACATCAAGGAAATGAGATTTGAGATGGAAAAATATAATAATCTTCTGTATCCACGCAAAAAATGATCTTCTCTAGGCACACGAAAGAAATGATCTTTTTTTATGTTAACAGAGAGGGTGTGTATTATCTTACAGTCATATCCATTTGTGCAGATTGCTTCTGGAACTCTTGCATCACTTTCATTTGCTTCGCAGGAGCCATCTCCTGCAGATGAACACATACCATGATGAAATGATAAAAACTGTTTCTTACCGAGACATAATGCATTGATCTTAGCTTCAACTGGAGGTTGGACTATACATAACAGTCAAGAAATACAACCAGTTGTAGTAGGAGGAATGTAGTTGGATTGGATGGCTTGCATAATGTTTTAACACGGATAGATTTTAAGAATAGTCCGAAACGGGTTGGGTTGATCCTCCAACGCTTTTTATCAGCTTTTTCCAATTCATAAACAATTAATATATTAACATGATTGATAAAGCAATCACTAAAATGAGGATTTGCTACTTTTCAATTGGCAAACAATTTATTGAAAGAAATGACGAGTTAGGATCCCTCTAAGGCTATAGTCAGCAAAACCCCTAATATAATGATCAACTGTTTTTGCATAAAGCAAAAAGAAGGTTGTCAGCACTTGTGTATATTTTGGGTTAAACTGCTTTAACCTGTTTCCTAATTATCTATGCAACCAAGTTTTGAACTTTTTCCAATCAATCCACCTAAATCAATATGTCGCCAGTTTATGCAAACCTAAATCTATCCACCTAAGTCAATACGTCGCCACCTAAGTCAATACAACTCGTGCAAATAAGTTCTATCTTTAACAAAATATAAAAGCTTTAAGGTTTCACTTTATTCGCAAACATTGGTATCAAGTAGAACCACAGTCGCATAAATTGGTAACAAATTGAGTTAGTTTCATTGCTCGGTAAATAGCAAAACCTTTTTTGCAAATTAAGCCAGATTCATGAAGGGAATGGATCACCTCCTCTAACAACTAAATATGATAATGAGAGATGAACCGGCGTTCTTTATTATATCTTAAGTGTCCAACACCTCATTATGCAGAAAATATACTAGTTAACAAGTTCATTTTCAGTTGAAGGCTTTCATTTTTATCAAAATATTACCTTATTCATCGCTGACATTGCCTTTGTAGCACCTTTCATCCCAACAGCCACAGAAGAGTGAGCAGCTAATGCCTGAGAGAAGTTAATAGCATACAAAACCATCATGGTCTAACTTATGACAACAAAGAAGTTCACAATCTAGTATACTCAGACATCGTTACATACCTGTGTATGAGTTGCTATCCCTCTCATTTGAGCTCGACTACTTTGTAGGTTGGCTATCTGTTGTCTTAGCCTGATCAATTGGCGTGCTAAAATCTTTGTCGCTGCCTGCACAAGCCAGTGTTAGTGCTCGAGTCCATCTTCAGATAGAAAAATAAATAAATAAATTTCAAAATATAATTCATATGCATTTAAGCACACAACTTACCTCATTTCCTGTTTTAGCTGTTCTTTTTATCTCAGCAACAAGCTTCTTTTCCTGTTTTTAGTAAGTATAAGAAGCTAGCAATCTTTTTGAAGGAATGAGGTACTGGTATTTATAAACAATATGCATCACAATATGCACGAAACCCAATGTCATGATTATAGTATGTGTATACGATGTCATGAAGCTCAAAACATACCTCTAATTGTAATGCTGTTATTTCCCTCTCTATACCTGAATCACAAGAAACAAACAAAATATAGTTCAAAACCAGTATCATTCAGCTTTGATGCATTATACATAGCATTAAGGATGTACACTGCTGAATGAAGAATCCATCAGTACACCATCAACTCATCAAGCAAGTTACTTTTGTAGTTCATCTTGATAATGTCAGCTACTTAGTAGGTGATATGGGAAATATCAGGCATGATGCAAAGCGAAGATGATGGATACTAATTGTAAGCATCCTTGCAAACCAAAATCACCACATCTTCTTGCATTCCTAATGTACAATATATCTTACATTTGACTAAAGTATGAGCCTTTATTTATCTGCTACGCCCATCACATGATTGTTCTTTTTTCAGTTCGATTATTTGATGATATATCAACCTCGGTGATATACTGATATGTAAAGCCGTTACATACATTCTATGATTTCGGAAGTAAAAATATAAAAGATTAGACTACAGTCTAAGGTCGAACCATTCTCAAAATGTCCCAAACAAGCACGGAGATCAGATCACTATTAGCAATCATCAAATACCATCATATAGCACAATGTTATGCGCATCGTTCAAACCTAATTAAATACAAAAACTGATTACTCAAATTAATGCTTTACCTCTAGTAGCATTGGCCATTTCTCGTTTACTCTCACGAAGTGCTTCTGAATCACAAAATAAAAACAAACATGTTAGCATATGTTTTACAATTATTCATATGATCAAATCAAAATACATAACCTTAATAAAGACATACAAATATCAAATTGGGATCAGCAGAATTATGCATACTTGAATCCAACCATGACAAACAAAATTAAACATGATTCCAAGAAGTAATTGAAGTAAACTAAAAACAATCAATTCTAATTACAGAAGAGAATGAACTAGGGCACAAATAAAGGCATAAAAACGTACCCTTCGGTGTTGGTTTCTTCTTGAAGATGTTCATGATTGATTGATGAGTGATCCGATTGAGGGATTAGAAGCCTGCGATATTTAAGCTGATTTTGCAATTGGATTTTATTTCATACAGATGATATGAACACGATGAATAATAAATCTAATCTTCTAGATTAAGATACGATATATTTGTTATATGAATGTCAATATCAATGATCACAACAATAATTTGACAAGGAGAAACCGCAGAAAATCATTTGCTTTTGCAGTAATTATCTGATTTTGTTCCAACTTGTAACGTGTAAACCTAGTTGACATTTGTTGGTTTTTTATATTTACGGGGCCATAACACGCAAAATTTACGAGCTATAACATGATTTTAATACAAAATTTAAATATTATAATAAACAAAGACATTATCACCCATTTATAAGTGAGAATGGGGAACCAATCACAATGCTCCATTTTATTTAGGGGTGGAAGGGTAGTTTGGTCAACTTACATTATATTTAATACTAATTAAATAATTACTAAGAACCAAAAATATAGAATATAGATACATACGCAAAACATATACGTACACACACATTCTTCGTGAAACCGCACAGCTTTTCTCCCAAAATCGATCGACGAGGTTTTCTATCGAAATTCATCACACAAAAATCAAAATCGAAGGTAAGCATTACATTATTTCCACTCGAAATTCTTCAAATCAACAAACGAATGTTCGATTTGTGATAATACGATTATGATTTACGTTAACGCGATTTTATATGATCCTATTTTACGCGATTTTAACGTAATTAATTTAGGATTTGATTGACAAAAACTGCAATAACAATATGAATTTCGATGAAATGTTGATTAATTTTTTTGAAAAACGCATATTAAAATCAGTGCGCAAAAATCGTAATATGATCATCAAAGTCTGTGTTACTAACATATATGCTATCAGTAGCGTTACAGTATCTGTGTTCTATCTGTTTCGATGTTAGTTGAGATAATTGCTCAAATAGACTTGCAAAAACCATCTGTTGATTTTTAAAAATTAACTAACACATGTGTTACTAACATATATGCTAGTAGTAGTATTACAGTAGTATCTGTGGTCTATCTGTTTCGTTGTTAGTTGATATAATTCCTCAAAAAAGACTTGCAAAAACACCTTCCAGCTGTTGAATTTTAAAAACTAACACATGTGTTACTAACATATATGCTAGTAGTAGTGTTACAATATATGTGGTCTATCTGTTTCGTTGTTAGTTGACTAAATGGTAACACATGTCATAAACGTTGGTGTTACTTGTTGCTGGTAAAGCAAGTCTTAGTTGTTGAATTTTTATGTTTAGTAACAAAAGTGGTGCCTGATAAAAATCGAAACTTATGATAGTGCAGTACGAACGAGATGGCTATAATACAAGAGTTTAAAGTTAATGATCAGGATCATAAAGAAAATGCAGAGGCTGCAGGTAATTTGAATACCACATGTGTTAGAAGTTGACTAACACATGTGTTAGAAGTTGATTAACACATGTGTTAACGGTTACAGAATCTAACATAACTGCAAAAAACACTTTTACAGGACCACTAGCTACACCGACAATCATGCAGTGCGCTCCAAATGAGTTTGAAACTCCGGGAGGGACAACACTATGGATACCAGAGGTGTCGGAAGACTTAAAACCACACATTGGACAGGTTTTTACAGAGCTTGATGATGCATACGTATACTATTTAAGATATGTGAATGCCGAAAGATTTGGAGTTAGAAGCTCCACTCAAAAGAGGTTGAAGAGTAAAATAGTGTGTGAGAAGCACTATATATGCAGAAAGGCTGGATATCCAGAGAAAACCGAAGAGGACACACTGAAAGAAACGGAGAAAAATGGAAAAAAACGTAAAAATAAAGATAGAGTTTCCAACATCAGAGTCACTGGGTGCCCAGCCCAGTGACAGTAGTGGTAAAGCTGACTAGAGATGACACCTTTAAGGTGATCAAGTTTATAGAGACACACAATCATGAGATGTGTCTCGAGGAACATGAATACCTGATGAAAAAGGTGAGGAAGCTGACATTACAGCAACAGCAGTTTATATTCAAGCTGGGTACGATGAATATTGGACCAACAAAGGCACACAACATATACAAGACGCTCAAAGGATCTTATGAGATCACGAATGGAACGGTGGTAGATTTCAAAAACTTCAGAAGGGATATCAACGTGTATATAGGAGGCACCGATGCACAAATTCTGGTGACAAAGATGCTAAACAAAAAAGCTTATGTACCCGACTTCTCGTTTGAGTACAAAACCGAAAAAGGAAAGTTAGCCTCTTTATTTTGGGCTGATGAAGTAGCCAAGGCTAACTTCAGGGAATTTGGTGATATCGTCTCCTTTGATGCAACTTACTCAACAAACAAGTACGTATAAAATCAATTTAAAAACATCTGTTACCAATTTTTAACACATCTGTTACCGATTGCTGCTAACACATGTGTTATGGGTTGCTAACACATGTGTTACAGATTGTTAACACATGTGTTACTGTCAATTTTTTATCACATCGATCGTTACATTTTCCTCATATACATAATTCACACATTACACGTATTTTATCCAACAGTTACAACATGATGTTCGTACCCTTCACAGGAATAGACAACCACCGGAGGAGTGTGACACTTGGTGCAGGCTTGCTAAACAATGAAAGTGCCGATAGTTACATTTGGCTGCTAAATGCTGATAATCCAAGATCTATCTAATAAACTATTAGATAACTGCAGTTTTGAATGATTACTAAGAAGTTTGCGGAATAACCCTTAGTAATACAATGAAGATCAATATAAATAACAATAACAGAATAATATAAAGCTCCAATCTTATTAATGATATAAGACGAATACACTGATTTGTATTAGGGTTACAAAACCTTGAAGCTGCGCAAAAACTGATTACCTAAAACTAGGTTTAGGATCTCTATTTATATCACATAGAGTCCAACTGAACAATCTCCTATAATTATGGAATTCAAATCTATCCCATAAATATCTCTAACTGATCTATACATACTAACAGTGGGAATAACTTACTTTGTACCAACAGTGGTAGTAAGTTTCCTTTACAAAAATATACTTAATATATATAAACAGTGGCACTGCTTACCTACACTAACAGTGACAGTCTTCACTTCTGCTAGCAGTGGCTAGTACTTGTTCTGACAGTGGCTAGTACTTGTTCTGGCAGTTCTTCAATTCTTCTGGCAGTGGCACTGCTTCTATATTAACAGTGGCCAGCAGTAAAACAGACAGTGGCTAGTCTTCAACACTTGTCAATTAAGCTCAGATCCTAACAATCTCCCCCTAAACTTAATCAATCCTGCATTGATTTAAGTTTCTTTATTCAGCTTCAATCTTTCATTAGAGATTTCTATCTTTTCTTACTCAAAGGATCTCTCTTGTTGTATTGATTCATCACCCAGTATACAATATCTTTACTTCTGTTAGACTTGACAGCAACAAATAATTTTCTTTCAATAAGTTGCTTCAACAGAGCTATACTCAGAAAATAATCTCTCTCATCCAGCATATAAACAAATTTTCCATTTCTGAGCACAATCATCTGTACTCCTGCCCTTACAAAATGTCTCCAAATACTTACTGTTTCAGTGCATAAGAACAAATCTCCATATAGCTCAGGTTCAAACATCATTTGAATACATTCCCACACATGCCTTTCAATACTTGATTTAATATTCTTCAAATCCTTATCTAACCCAATCTTGTACATATCATACACACCAAATCTGTTAACTCTCTTCAGAATATCTTGCATTGACTTATGAAAACTAACAACACCATTTTTCCTTTCAATTCTTATTTCATAAGCCATTTCTTTGGTTGCTATCAACACTGCTTCCCATTTGATGATTTCTGAAAATTCTTCATCATTTAAGTTGATGTTTTCTGATCTATCAGGCTTTACCACAATCATCTGATCCAATATTTCCTCATCCCTATCCAAGTCACAAATATCATCATCTATCTCCTGAAATTTAGCAAATGACCTCCTAACACCTTCAATTTTGTATTTCAGTTCCTTTTCTTTTTCCAACTCTTCATAAATCTGATCATATCTTTCTTGCAATCTCCTATGTATCTCTTCATCATCCTTCCTTTTCTTTTCTAATCTCTCCCTTGCTTTTGGATTAACATGAGGATTATTATCAAACATATGTTGCAATTGTTCCAGTGACATCCTCCTCAGTCTCATTGTAGGAATCCTACCTCCTCTAAGTTTACAAACCAAATCATTTTTCAATTCAGACTTTGTTGGTTTCTTTGTTTTCCTTTTAGCAGCTTCTTTTTCCTTCTTCTCCTTCTTCTCCCTTTCAATTTTCTTATTTAAAGCCATCTGTAAAGGATCACCCTTTTTCTTTGCTTCAAAAGCATGATATACAGTATCATCATTTAACCCTTTGGCTTTCATCTCTGCATATACTCTGCTGGCTTCATTAGTCATTTTAACTATTTGCCCATTCTCAAGCAGCACATCCACTTCATCAACCTTAGATTCTTTGATCTTTTCTGGCACAGATTTTTCAGATTCAATAGTTCTCTGTTCAGCTGCAGTTCTGTCCTGTTCATCCAACTCAGCCTGCAACCTCATAGCATACTCCAAGTCATGCTCAACATTTTGTTGCACCTTCTTCACCTTTGGCTTTTCCACCAATTTACCCTTACCTTTGTCTTTTGGATCAATCTTTGGAAGATTAGACTCGGGTTTATCCACTCTAGATTCTTTGATAACAAATGGTATTTCTGGAGTTCTAGCAGTGGTTGATTTTGATTTAGCAGTAGTAGTGGTAGCAGTGGTAGCAGCAGTGGTAGCAGTTGTAGCAGTGGTAGCCACTTTAACAGTGGGACTACTTGACTTTGACTTTCTTATCTCTGCCATCCTTTTAGCTTTTATGCTGAACACTGGAATGGATTTCTTCCTACCATATGTACGTTTATCACCTTCCATTGGTTGTACCACCTCTTCACCATCATCTACTTCAACAATCACCTCTGTCTCACCATCAACCACCTCATCAGTCTCATGTATAACACTTTCAACAATCTCAGTCTGCTCTTCATCTTCCATACTTTCAACAGTGACATTAAACATAGCATCTGTTTCACCCATACTCTCATCATCAAACCTCTCCTCTGCACTCTTCTCCCCCTTGGTGAAAGTGTTTTTCAATAAGTCTTCTAACACCCCAAACCTCTCTTGTAAACCATCATTGAAAACATTCTCCATTAACAAAGCTTCCAACACACTAAGTCTTTCCTTTAAATGATCAATTGCTTTCCCTTGCTCAACAATTGTAGCCTCCTGCTCTGCAATTTTAGCATTTTGAGCTTTGTTCACTCTTTTCTCCTTTACTAACTTTTCCCACAACAAATCCACAGCCTTTGTCAATTGTACATTCGTCAATTCAATGTGAGGGCTAGTCTCATCATCATTAGAGTGTGACCTCCTAGATGAATCATTGACACAAGCATCTTCTGTCTCATGCCTAGCATGATCAACAGAAGCTCCCTTTGTCTTGGTACTGGGACCTTCACCTGCTTCATTACCTTTAGGTTCAGTATTAGAAGTTGCCTCTGGTTGGGTCTTATTGATTTTACCACTTCCCTCCTCTGTCAGTGGACAAGTAGAAGTAGTGGCAGCCCTTCCAGAATGACCACCCATCTCCTGTGGGGTCAGTGGAATACTAGATGGCTGAGACAAGTGAGCAGCAGGAACCTCACTTGCCTGTTTTCTTTTCTTTTTCGTTGGCTGTAATTGGGTAGGTTGTTTGGTCCCTTGTTTTCTTTTGGTACCCCCAATTGGAGTGTGTTCAGACCCAGTTGGTACGACTGGCCTGTCACCAATTGGTTCAGATGCAATTGGTGGAACTGCATCTGTGGTGGAAGGAGCAGGAAGCATTGTAGAAAATAATGCTGTTTCCTTCCCAGAAAACTTCTTATTGGTATTCCTACTCATCTCCCTAAAAGTTCTAGGAGAAAGAGTATTAACACCAATAATAAGTTCTTGTGCAACTAAACCAGAAATTTGTTTATTTAAAATAAGTTGCACAAATCTAGGATACATTATAAACATATCCTTTTTTCCTTTTGTTATATTTCTTATCATGCCTTCAAGAATATATTTAGAAAAATTAAATTTTGCCCCCTTAGCCAAACACACAAGTGCATAGGCTATTTGAGAGCCAAATTCATTAAATGCAGTTCTTTTGGATGACAAGCAGTGGAGAATTGTATGTATGAAAAATTTCCATTGAGGGCTAAAGAGTGATTTAAAAAATGTAAAACGTGTGTAATCACCCTCATACCCCATTAATCTAAGATTATCATACAACTCTCTGCCATCAATAGAAGTTATACCTGAAGCGTCATCAAGAAGAAGTGCTTCTCGAAGAGAATCCTCAGATATCACCACTTTGGTTCCTTGAACCATAGACACCACTCGACTGTTGCCCTTAATTACTTCCAATTGAGCATTCCTCCAAAAATCGTTCAAATGACCCCTGGAAACCCTTGGAGATACAGTAAGTGCGTGAAATATATAACTCGACCGCAGAAAATCCACAATTTGTGTGAAGTTTTGCGCCGATGAGGGTTTCATCAAAAAGGCGATCATATTGTGTTCTTCGTAAACACTCAAAGTAAGATCTGTTGAAGAGGAAGCCATGATTGTTGAATTGATCGTAATAGAAGTGAGAGTTTGATTTGAAGAGTAATTTCAGTGGTTATTTATGAAAATAAGAAAGCGTAATGAAAAAGTGAAGTGTTCGAAGGTTATATACTGTTAGTCATAAGAACAGAGCCATGACCTAGAAAAAGAACTAGCAGTGGCACTGCCCGTTATAACTAACAGTGGAAGGGTATAAAAATACCTTAACAGTGGCATATACTTAGAAAGCTAACAGCAGTTAGTAGCACTAGCAGTGGCAACCGACCAAGGTAACCAATACTTAGTACTAACAGTGCCAAGAATTTAGCTTCATAAGCAGAACATTTGTTTTTTTTTTTTTTTTTTTTTTTTTTTTAAATTGAAAATAAAAGAAACATCAAGTGCATCAGTAGCAATGTCTTCTGACAGTAGCTAAGAACCTGCAGTGGTTAGCTAGAAAACAATAAACAGTAGCAGTAATATACATGGTTACAAGCAGTGGCAACTGTAGAAGGAACAGTGGCTAGATAGTTCTAACAGAGGTAGATACTTGGACCAGACAACACGTTCTTTATACAGTTCCACTGTTAGTATCTATTCTAATACCAAACAAAAGTTAAGTTAGATTGATCATGCCAATACTAGTGACCAAAAATGTAAACCTTCCCACATCAAAAGCCTTTGTGAAAAGATCTGCATATTGATTATCAGTATGGATTTTAAAGATTTGAATCAATCTCTTTTCATTGCAGTCTCTTATGAAATGGTAACGAATTTCAATATGTTTGGTCTTAGAATGCTTAACAGGATTGTTAATGATACTAATTGCAGAGTTATTATCAATATAAATAGGAGTATTTACAAAAGACAAACCATAATCCAGCATTTGATTTTGAATCCAAAGCACTTGTGCACAGCAACTGGATGCAGCAACATATTCTGCTTCTGCAGTTGAAGTGGATACAGTGGTCTGCTTCTTGCATTGCCATGACACCAATCTTTCTCCTAGAAATTGACAACCCCCAGATGTAGACTTCCTATCCATATTCTCACCACCATAATCACTATCTGTATATGCAATTAGGTCAAAGGAAGAACTCTTAAGATACCAAAGACCCAATTGTGGTTGACCCTTTAAATATCTGAAGATCCTCTTTACTGCATACAAATGTGATTGCTTGGGATTGGCTTGATATCTAGCACACACACACACAGCAAACATGATATCTGGTCTAGATGAGGTGAGATACATGAGAGAACCAATCATAGATCTGTATAGATGCACATCTACATCCTCCCCCTCAAGATCTGCATGTAATGCTTTGTGTGTCTCCATTGGTGTACTAGCTATTTTAGCTTCTGAGTAACCAAATCTGTCCAAAATGTCTTTGACATATTTGGTTTGGTTAATGAAAATACCATCTAACTTCTGCTTGACTTGAAGCCCCAAGAAGAAAGTGAGTTCCCCCATTGAACTCATCTGAAACTTTTGATGCATTAATCTCTCAAATTCTTTGCACAGACCATCATTTGTAGATCCAAAAATGATGTCATCAACATAAATTTGTACCAACAAAAGGTCATTGTTATCCCTTTTGGAGAATAGTGTCTTATCAATGGTTCCCCTCTTAAACCCATTCTCTAACAAATAAACTGATAGAGTCTCATACCAGGCTCTGGGTGCTTGATGCAGACCATACAATGCCTTATCCAATCTGCAAACTCTATCTGGATAGTTAGGATCTTCAAATCCAGGAGGTTGACACACATATACCTCATCATCAATTGTGCCATACAGAAAAGCACTCTTGACATCCATCTGATAGACTGTGAATCCTTTATATGAAGCAAATGCTAAGAACAATCTGATAGCTTCTATCCTTGCAACAGGAGCAAATACATCATCATAATCAATACCTTCTTCCTGTGTATACCCCTGTGCCACCAGCCTTGCCTTGTTCTTGATTACAATTCCTCTCTCATCCTTCTTGTTCTTGAAGATCCATTTGGTGCCAATTGCCCTTTTTCCCTTTGGTAGATCAACTAGTGTCCACACATTCTGAATCTTGAACTGTAACAACTCCTCTTGCATTGCCTCAATCCAACTAGGGTGTTTAAGAGCTTCTACAACCTTTTTAGGTTCTACTTGAGAAAGAAAACACACATATAGAGATGTATGTAATTCTTCTTCAGTAACAGCTGTTTGTTGTCTTGTTTGTACACCACTGTTAACATCCCCAATCACCTGTTCCAGAGGATGATTTTTGTTCACATGAAAATTAGATGTGGATGTCTCTGGAATGATTTCCTCCAAATTGGTAAGATTACCATGCTGTTCTGAACTTTCATTGGAAGGTGTTTCAATTTGTTCTGAATCCTCCATAAACTGAGATAATGTTTCTGGTTGTTCTTCTGTCTCCAAATGCTGTGATGACTGTGGCAGATCAGAAGAAAATACCTCTGGAGGATCAGGAGTCCAGATTGGAAAGATAATGTACTCCAAAGACTCTTTATTCTTTTCTGAGAACATATCTGATGTAGCTTCACAAACTCTATCTGCTTTGCTTGATGTGGTACCTGTGAATGTACCTGTACTAGGATTGACAGTTGTATATCTAAAAGCAGTGTTAAGAGCATCAATATCAAACAAAGACTTAGGACCTATTCCATCAGGATTAATGATATTTTCATTAAAAGTGACATTCACAGATTCTTCTATGACTCTGGTCCTTTGATTAAAAACCCTATAAGATTTACTCTGAATAGAATATCCTACAAATACACCCTCATCTGCTTTGCTTTCAAACTTTCCTAGGTGATCTTTGGTATTCAAAACAGTACAAGGACATCCAAATGATTTTAAGAAACTAACCAGTGGTTTGTTCTTAAACAACAGCTCATATGGGGTTTTGAAGTAAGGCTTAACAACTGTTACCCTATTCTGAACATAGCAAGCTGTGCTAACTGATTCTGCCCAAAAGGACATAGGAAGTTTTGCATCAGCTAGCATAGTTCTAGCAGCCTCTATTAGTGTCCTATTCCTTCTTTCAGCTACTCCATTATGTTGAGGAGTCCTAGGAGCACTAAATTCTCTCTTAATGCCTTTCTCATCACAGAATTTATCCATCTCATAATTTTTAAATTCTGTTCCATTATCACTCCTGATGATTTTAACCTTTTTATCTAATTGATTCTCAATCTTAGTTATAAATGATCTAAGTATTTCACCTGTCTCATCTTTTGTTCTAAGAAAGAAAACCCATGTAAATCTGGTATAATCATCAATTACAACAAGGCAATAAGATCTTTTTCCCATACTACTTATACTTGTTGGTCCAAATAAATCCATATGCAATAAGTATAAAGGAGTACAGTTTGAATTCACAGCTTTGGACTTAAAAGAAGTTTTGTGTTGCTTCCCTTTTAAACAAGAAACACAATGATCATCACATGAATAGACCTTCTCAGGTAAACCCCTAACAAGCTTGTTTTTGACAAGTTTATTAATGGTTTTGTAGTTCATATGACACATCCTTCTATGCCACAAAGTAGACTCATTTAAATTAGCTTTAGAAATCAAGCAGTTTAAATCAGGTTGAGGTGCCATGTTTGCTAAGTCACACTTATAGACATTATCTTGCCTAGGAATTCTCATTAAAATCATATTTTCTGGAATTTTGAACTCCTTAGACAGAATAAGACATTCAGTGTCAGTAAAATGAACAGGGTTCTTTTTATCTGTGATTTGACTCACACTTAGCAAATTGTACCTCAACTGTTCCACATAATAAACATTTTCAAAGCTTAACTTGGCACTTTGAACAACTCCTTTGCCTGTGATCCTTCCACCTTTTGGATTACTTCCAAATGCTACATATCCACCATCAAATGATTTGAAGTTCTGTAGCTTTTCCTTATCTCCAGTCATGTGCCTTGAGCATCCACTGTCGATATGCCATAAATTTCTTGGCTTGCCCTGCACACAAACAAACACAAAGAGAATTAATTTCTCTTGGGAACCCAAACCAATTTGGCTTTGGGTTTCCCTGATGCATCAAGGTAATCAACTTTCTTGAAGATTATTGATTTTGATGCATTGTTAGATTTTGAACATCTGGAAACATTAGATTGAAAAGGTGTCCAAATCCAACTAATTTTAGACTTAACAGTGGATTTTGGTCTAACAGTGTTAACTAAAGGTCCAAAGTTATGTCTAACAGTGTTAAACCTGTTATTACTGTTATTATGTCTAACAGTGGTAAAATAATTAACACTGTTAGTGTTCCTTACAGTGTTATTTACTCTACCAGTGGAAACTGTTGAATTACCAGTGTTAACAGTTTTAAAAGGTTTACCACTGTTTGCTTTAACTCCTTTTTCCACTGTTTTAGTCTTTAAAATTGTTGGCTAAATGTTTAGCTTTTGTTCCTGCAGTGGAAACCTTTGCAGCAGCCATAGCTTGATTTGCCCTATAATTCATCTTTCTAGTAGCTGTTGTATGATTAACTCTAGATTTAAAATTTTGTTTGTTAATCATATTAGCTGCTGTCCATGGCTGTTTCACATTCTTTTGGTATGTTTTTGGATTATGAAAACATTCATGTTGAAGATGATTGTTTCTGCCACATATAAGGCATAACTTTTCTTTAATCACAGTAACATTATTCCCCAGTTTTTGAGTCACCATTTGGTTCCAATTCCTTTGGTTACCTCTAGGAATATGTTTTTGAAAGTTTTGGGATTTAGAAAAGCTATCCTTACACTTGCACTTTTCACATGTATTCACAGCAGTTGTATGATTCACAGAAACAGTTGTTTTCACAGCATTCCTAACCTTCCTTTGAAGATTCCTAGGTGTGTTAGGTGTAATTTTCTCATCTTTTTCATGATGTTTTTCCTTCTCTTCAAACATTTTCTTACCCTCTTCTAGTTTATTAACTTTTAGTTCTTTAACTAGACCAGTAATACTATTGCTGCTTTCACAAGATGATTTATCAGATTTATTGATCTCATTAACATTACATTCAGATGTATCACACTCTTCATCATCTTCCTCAGTCCACTCATGAATTTCTACTTCATCAATGTTCTCATCTTCTTTTAAACTGTTTACTGGGTCAACCTTTTTAACATCATCATTTAATCCTTCTTTAAGTAAATTTAAATCAATTTCAGTTTTTGAAGGAAAATAGTTGTTGTTATAAGGAGGAGGTACATTATTGTATCCTAACCCAGTCTTGAGTTTATCATGAATCTGAGAATTGATGAGTTTATTTACACTTTTAGATGCATGTTCTAAGTTACTTACATTGAGTCTTATGCTATCTCTTTCACATGTGACCTCAGCAAGTTTCTTAGTTAATAATTCTATTTTGTCTTTAAAAGTGTCTCTCTCCCACCTAGCATACTCAATATCATATTTAAACTGTGTTGCATTATCTTCAAATGCCTGAATCTGTTTTTCAAGATTTTCTATTACAGAGATTGTGTGTCTACTTTTGATTTCACACTGTTTTAGCTCATCACACACTTTCTGGTTATGATCTCTATAATGTTTCACAGTTTGTTTGCACACAGCTGAGCACAATTTGATTTGTACCTTATAAGGAACTTCAGATTGCTTGTCAGATTCTGCTGTTGCCATGAAGCATTGATTCTTCACTTCATGCTCTTCCTGATCACTCTAATCCCATCCACATCCATCAACAGATACCAGTGCATTTGATGAAGTATCTTGAATTGGCACATTCTTAGTCTGACCAGTTCCTCTCTCATTCTGATCAATCTTAGGATTTCTGCACTCCCTAGCAAAATGTCCCATCTTGTGACAGTTGAAACATTCAACTTTGCTTTTATCAAACCAGCTTGAATCACTCCTCTTCTGTGCAAAGTTATTTCTACCAGTTCTTTGCATAAACCTTTTTGCTCTTTGTGTAATTAAAGCAATTTGAAGTTTGATATCCATTTCTTCTAGATCATCCCCTTCAAACTGATCTAGATCTTCATTAGTAAGTGATGAATTCACATTACTAGCAAAGAAAGATTCTAATATTTGATCATTAGAATGAGTAATACTAGATCCACTTCCTCTAGTACCATAGGATGACCCTTTCTGACTTGATTCAGCCTTTGATCCAGAACCTGCCATTGACATAAAAGCTGAATTATTGTTGTTGCTCCCATAACCTACCTTCTTGATCTCTACCTCAGCTTCAAAATTCCTCAGATCATTGTAGATATCTTCTAATTCCTTTGCTTCCAGGTCTGCACTCTGCCTTAAACCAACAGTATACATGGTCCATTCATCACCCAAGGACCTCAAAAACTTCCTGTTCAAATCATCTTTGTCAATTTTGACTTGATGATTTTCCAGATCTCCTACAAGCTTAGAAAACCTATCAAATGTTTGAGTCAGAGTTTCTGACTTTGCAGAATTAAAGTTTTCATATTGTTGTTTCAACAGAGATCTTTTATTCTTTTTGGTGTTATCATTACCACCAAATCTCTTCTCTATTGCTTCCATTAAAACTTTAGCATCTTGACATGCTTCAAAACGCCTTTGATATTCATTTGGAATAGATAACAATAGAGTACTCAAAGCTTTGTACTCTATAGATCTGACTTTTCTTTCTGCCTCAGATGTTGGTGGAGATCTTGGCAGTGGAACACCATCACTATTTAGGGTCACTGGAAGACCATTAACCACAACTTCCCACATCTGATAATCTGTGAGAAGCATATATTGTCTGATTCTGTTTTTCCACAGATCAAACTCATCAGGTCTAAGCATTGGGATCTTTGTGACCTGGATTCCTTCACTACCTTCTGCCATTGCTATGAATTAATGATTATAAAAATGATCAATAAAACAGTAGAACTGAGATCTTCTTGGATTCAAAACTAAACCTGCTCTGATACCACTTGATAATCCAAGATCTATCTAATAAACTATTAGATAACTGCAGTTTTGAATGATTACTAAGAAGTTTGCGGAATAACACTTAGTAATACAATGAAGATCAATATAAATAACAATAACAGAATAATATAAAGCTCCAATCTTATTAATGATATAAGACGAATACACTGATTTGTATTAGGGTTACAAAACCTTGAAGCTGCGCAAAAACTGATTACCTAAAACTAGGTTTAGGATCTTTATTTATATCACATAGAGTCCTACTGAACAATCTCCTATAATTATGGAATTCAAATCTATCCCATAAATATCTCTAACTGATCTATACATACTAACAGTGGGAATAACTTACTTTGTACCAACAGTGGTAGTAAGTTTCCTTTACAAAAATATACTTAATATATATAAACAGTGGCACTGCTTACCTACACTAACAGTGACAGTCTTCACTTCTGCTAGCAGTGGCTAGTACTTGTTCTGACAGTGGCTAGTACTTGTTCTGGCAGTTCTTCAATTCTTCTAGCAGTGGCACTGCTTCTATATTAACAGTGGCCAGCAGTAAAACAGACAGTGGCTAGTCTTCAACACTTGTCAATTAAGCTCAGATCCTAACAAATGCCTTTGTAAATGCGTTTGGAGTTCAGCCAAGGATAATCGTGACAGATCAGGACAAATCAATGAAAAAAGCCGTGGAAACAGCCCTAACCGAATCGAAGCACAGACTTTGCATGTGACACATCACATATAAGCTACCGGGGAAGGTATGTTTTTTTTACTATTATTTTATAACACTCATCTGTAAAGTATGTCACATGTGTTACAAATGCATCTTGCTTGATGACACGTGTTACTGCTTGCTAACACATGTGTTACTGCATGCTAACACATGTGTTACTTATACTAAAAATATGTTACTGAATGTCTTTGTGCTTGCAGATTCTTTATGATGTACCTGATAACAAAGAGTTCAAGAAAAAGTTCAATAGGATTATATGGAACATGTGGATTACGCCTGAACAATTTGAGGAAGAGTGGGCAAAGCTAATGGACGAGTATATGACACAAAACCACAAATGGCTAACAAAGATCTATGACATAAGGTCTACGTGGATACCCGCATACTTTGCAGACGTTGAACTGTGTGGACTAATGAGGACAACCTCGAGATCAAAGAGTGAGAATTCATTCTTCGGGACATTCAACAACAAAAGATCAACGCTCGTAAATTTTATGTTGTGCTTTGAGAATGCTATGGAAAACAGCGGTATAATCAGGATGTTCTTGACCACCAAACCACGAACACGATTCCAAAGTACAAGACACAACTTAAGATTGAAAAACATGCGGCGAAGGTGTACACAAGAACTATTTTTTAATCTCGTGCAGATAGAGATAGTGAAATCACTATGGGAATGCTCGATAGATGTCCTAAGAAGTGAAGATGATTTCCAAGAATACGTAATCAAGGAAACGAGGAAGTATACGGAGGATGAAAGAGCTTCAAATGAAGACTGGGAAATGGAATTTTAGCCTGAAGATAAAAAAACAAGAACATATGACTATAAGGTATGTGATCGAAACAGTTATAAGTCTGTAAAAATTTGTTTATGTATTTGCTAACACATGTGTTACCTATCAGTAACACATGTGTTAATGTTAATATAAGTTAAAAAATGTGATAGCTATTACTAACACATATGTTAGTTATGTTGTTTACACATGTGTTAGTGATGATTAACACATGTGATATGAACTGTTTACACATACAATGCTAACTACTATCTCACTTTGTTTTAATTGAATCAAGGTGCTTTAGATGATAAAGGATGAGTCTGTGGAGTGTAGCTGCAAAAAATTCAATAGGCGTGGGATCTTATGTAGGCACATTTTTTGTGTGTTGAAAAACTGTAACATTGAGGAGATACCAAGCCGTTACATTTTAAGAAGATGGACCAAGAATCTTATTCCAGTTGAAATTCGTAAAAGAAAACGAATTGCAACCGAGTTTGACCAACTATCAAGCGAAGCGGCTTCCACTTTTGATGATTGTTTGCAGCTGTTAGGAAATAATCAAGAAAAGATGGCTGATTTTGTCGCAAAGTTGAAGAAGATGAAGATGGATCTCGAAGCTTCCGCATCCGAGACTCAACCTCAAAGCAAGAATGAAGTGATAGAACAACTACATGGGATTAAGAAACCGGATGTAGTTGAAATTCAAAATCCTGATGTGCTGAGACACAAAGGCTGCGGGAGAGACAAGCGTTTGATGAACTCTAAGGAAAAAGCAATAAAAGCTGCCACAAAGAGGATAAACAAATGCGGAAAGTGTGAAGTAAGAGAACCAGGTCATAACAGGCGGTCGTGTGACAGAAAGAAGGCAGAGGCTAAGGCTATAGCAGAAGCAGAAGAGAGGGAAAAAGCAGAAGCAGAGGCTGGGAAGATAGCAAAAGAGCAAGCTACCAAAAAATAGATAGTAATTGTTTCCGTATTAACAAAAAAAAAAACTTGATAACATTTATTGTTGGTTAACATTTCAATTATTTTTTTAAAACTGCTTGTTGAATACTATTTTTTACATAGAGTTCATATTATGATTTGTTTATTATTATTTTTATTAGCATTTTTATGTGAAAAGTAGTACTTGTCTCTGCTATGTGTTTCTAAAATTGGTAACACACGTGTTAATAGTTTTTACACATGTGTTAGTTCTTGGTAACATATGTGTTAGTGAAACGATAACACTTGTGTTAGTAGATGGTGAAAACGTGAACAATTAAGACATATTATTGTCCGTTGTACTATATGTGTTACAATGACTATCAAAAAGAATAAGTTACTTCAAAAAATATGTGACAAATTTGTTAGTATTAGTGGTAGCTACCGCCAGTTTGCATGTAACACAAGTGTTAGTGTCAGCTAACACACGTGTTATTGGTAGTAACACGTGTATTATTAGCAGGTAACACATGTGTTAGTTACAGGTAACACATGTGTTAGCCTCAGGTAACACATGTGTTAGCCGCAGGTAACACGGGTGTAAGCCACAGGTAACACGAGTGTTAGCCTCAGGTAACACGAGTGTTAGTGGTAGGATTCCTTTGTGTTAGTGGAAAGTAATAAATGTGTCAGTGACATGTAAGACGCATGTTACATGTCACTGACACATAACCAAAACACATGTGTACTACAGTACTTGATTTAACAAAAAAACACATAACCGATACTATTATAAACAAATGTACTAGAGTGCATCGCAGTGAACACACCCAAATTCCAAAAAAAAAAAAAATCACCAACAATTTCATGAACAAATGTACTTAACCACATCATCGGAACATATAGTTTTCTAAAAACAATCCCCTTGGAATCCTATTCATTGTCTTTGGCGGCATCTTGATCAGTGTCCTGCAGTCTACTCTTGTGGTTCCTGATCGCATTCTTGATCATCTTCTTTATATCATCATTGTTGTGTGAACAAGAAAACTGATCAGCCATAACATGTATTCTTTTTGCACGGATGTTGAATTCATGGAGAATCAACTTCGCAGCAAACTTTATCCGCAACCGGATAAGCTGCAACCTCTGAGCATGACCCTCTACATCGAGACCACATTCCCACTTACTAAGAGCCTGACCTTTGAACTGCTCCATGTGTAGCATCGTGAACACCCCACAATCCTGCCCATTTTCGTGTGTCTTCCACTTGATTCCCATCACAGATGGCTTGTTTATCTGCCTGATTTTCTTATACGCTGGATGCTTAACGGACTCCAAATGCTTTACAAACAACGATTTCTGTAAAAAAAAGTAAAAAAAAATAAAAAATTAAAGAAAATATTTTATTTCACAAACAAATTAACAAAAAAATAAGTTTGGTTGTGATACTTACAACCAAATCACAGATTTTTTTGTATTTCACATCATAGTCGACTTTCGCAGCACTGTTGTCAATGATGTGAAATGTCTGCTTGTTTAGATTAAACACCAGCAGAAAAAAGTGATTCGGCACAATCAACGGCGGAACTAGGGGGAGATGCTGGTGCCAAGCACCCCCCATCAGGCCCAATACACATGTAATTTTATTAGTATAATCTAATGAATTTTAGCCCAGCACTCCCTTTGTTTATTAGCTCAGCCCCTTAGTCTGTATTAGCCCAATAAGTTTTGTGGATTCGGCCTAATTAATGTATAATTTTAATAGTGTAGTCCATTGAATTTTGGCCCAGCACCCCCTTTGTTTATTAGCTCAGCCTCTTAATCTGTGTCAGCCCGATAAATTTTGTGGTAAGCACCCGTTACTTGAAAATGCTAGTTCCGCCACTGGGCACAATGACAGGGAAAAATACCTGTCCATAAAGAAAGCATATAACAACTATATTTAAACAAAACAGATAGGGTAACACATGTGTTATGTACACTAACACATGTGTTAGCTACCATTAACACATGTGTTATTTACTGGTAGTTAGCAGTAACACGCGCGTTACTAAATTAATAGAGTACCCTATATTAAATCAGAAACAAAACACAAATGCATATATTGTGTACAAAACTTACCAATTCAACCTTTAACATTGACATAAGCAATGTATCATTCTCAAACCAAGCAATCACCGACTCTATGAAAGCTTTCGACCTTTGCTCCTCAGTCTGCTTATGAACATCATCAAGCTAAAAAACATGATAATAAAATATAACATACATAAACAAATAACAAAAAAGAAATATTTAATTAAAAAAATGAATACACAATGTAGAAGAACTTACAAACATAGTCGTTGGAAAATATAATCGGCTTGGGGATCCTGAATTGTTAACCTTCTCTTCATAATTCATAAGCGCAGACCAGCAGTCTACGATGTTGACACTAACCCACAAACCAGGCGCCATTGTTTCAAAATCCTCCCTTGTAAATGCGTTTCCAAATTTGGTCTCAAAAACATAATCACTGCCAGGATAAAATAAAAACAATATAAGGTTAAAAAAATATACATTTTGAGCAACAAAACACACATCTCATATATACCTATCAAATGAGTTACCTACCACTAACACTTGTGTTACCTACAACTAACACTTGTGTTAACTCCTAACATGGCAAAAAAAAAAAAAACTTACAGCTTATCTCCAAACATGGCAAACAGCCAATTGCAAAGCTTCAGCTCATGAACCTTCACCTTGGCCCCTACATCAGTCTGAGTGTTCATGTACGGTGAATTTACAAACAAACTTGTCGTAACAGCCCTCTCCCCACCATCATCACCCTCAAACTCCTGAGTCAGACCAAGCGAAAAATTAGGACATTCGGAAATAGGTAAGCTACCAGAGGCAGGTAAGGCGTGAGAGTTAGGTATAGTAGATAAGATAGGCGTATCGGGTGAGCTAAATAGTGACGGATTGAAAAAAAAGAGGGTAGTCATGTCAAAAACCTCAACTATATCATCATCCATTAGAAAGAATTCTTGCACACAGCTAAGAACCTCATCATCAGAACCCACGGACTTTAACCCATCACCTTTGTTGTCCACACCCACTTTAGTACCAGCTACAACCTCATCAACTTTTTCATCGGCCTGATAGACCCTATTCCTGAAAACTTTATCATATTCTGCAGCAAAATCCGAAAACCTTGTATCATTTGGGAACTTCTTGAATCCTTCATGCATCTTCTTCTCAATAATAAGTTGATTCTTCTTGATAGACTCAATCATCAAAGAAAGATATTCAAAAAGTTCCTGCAAAACAAAAAACAAACAATATATCACCATATATATATATATATATTGAAAAAATCAGTAGCTAACTCATGTACTACAAAAATTATTAATCCAAACATAAAAATATAAAAAAAAACATTTTAAAAATACTTACACTTGGATCATCATCGTTATTTTTTGGAGGATCAACAAAACCCTCGTTTTCAAACGCAGTTGCAGCATCAAATGGTCCAGGTAGCGGTAAGCTACCAAATACACCATGATCGGTCTCCTCAGTCTAAGCAAGCTGAATCAACGTTGCGGTCCAGTTTCTAACGATAGGACGTTGTCGGACAACATTACGTAACTTCACAGAGTCAAGATACAGGAGCTGCGATTTTTTTTTAAAAAAAACAGGTAAATGACATAAGATTAGAAGAAAGTAAACATGACAAAACACACAATAAATAAAAAAAAAGAAAAACATAACAAGGAAAAAAAATAAGGAACTTACAATCAGAAATGTGATTGGACCAGCAAAAAATTTACTTTTATCCTTCTTCCAATCAACCGCAGTTTTCTTTAAACAATTGATGATGAAACCGCACCAGTCATATTGATCCATTTGAAAATCTTCTTTAAGCTTGTATAAGAAGTGTTGCACACACCTCCCATTGGTCATACACCGTCCCATTGTATTATCGAACAACATCAGAAACGTGATCTTGAAATTGAATCCATGATCTTTGGAAAATTGAATTTTTTGAGAAAGCTCCCTGTGACTTACTGTGTCAGTTGGAAAGCGTGTAAAGTTATTATGAAACTGAACCATACAAGGTTCATCTCGAGTCACATCAGGTAATTCCATTATATTGATCGAACCCTTTGGAATACCATACACATCCTGAACCGACTCACGGGTAACTTTAATGCATGAATCAGCAAACGTAATCTCCATACTTTCTGGATCGAAATGATCGACCAGAAAGTAACCAAGTTGACCTGCAAAAATAGCAAAAAAGAATTGCTAAAAAATAAAGAATGAATCAATAAATTGTAAAAATGTATACGACATCAACAAAAGTAACAACACACGTGTTAGCAAGTAGTAACACATATGTTAGCAAAGTATTTAAAAAAAAATTTGTAAGTGAAGGCAGTAATACAAGTGTTAGCTACCACTAACACAACTGTTAGTTAGAAGTAACACAAATGTTAGCAATTAACAAAACACAAAACCAGAAACTAAAACATGAACATCACAAAAACAGAATCTAATTTATAACCAGAGGCAACAGTTAGACAAAAAAGTACATGGAAGCGAACTGATTGGGAATTCGATAAAGGCACCAAATCCCATGTCTCTCAAACACTTTTTTTGTTGAACCGTGAGATTCTTAGTCGCATCAAACATTTGCATTGGCGTGGTTCGGATACGCATGGATGGTAGACCAGATGCTACCTCTTCATCATCTTTTGTCACAGTCTTCTTCAATTTAACGTCTTTCTTCTAACCCTCGTCTTTAACACGTACCTTCCTTTTACGAGGTCGACGTGTCTCAACCTCCATCGCAGGAATATCTTGTCTTCTTCTGACTCTTTTCATCAAAATCATCATATACCTTCTTATTTTCCGCCTTATTTTTTGTTTCACTTTCTTCCGATGGTTTGTTCTTCTTGGCCTGCTCACTTTCTTTTTTCTTTCTATCCTCTTCCTCACTGTCTTTGTTCTTTTTTTCCTGATCAACGTCTTTCTTAAGTTTAGCAGCTTTAATTTCTTCCCCTGCCTTCTCCATTTCCACCTTCTCCCTTTCATCCTTCTCCCTTACCGCCTTATCCCTTTCCGCCTTCTCCCTTATCGCCTTCTCCCTTTCCGCCTTCTTCCTTACCGCCTTCTCCCTTACCGCCTTATCCCTTTCCGTCTTCTCCCTTAAAGCCTTCTCCATTTCCACCTTCTCCTCTTCTGCTCTCTTCAACTCAGCAGCCTTCTTTTCATTAGCAGCTTCATCCTCTTCCTTCTTCTCCTTTTCAACCTTTTTTCTAGCTTCATCCTCAGCTATTTTTTTTCTTCTTCAACTCTTCAGCAGCAGCATCTTGCTTTCTTTCCTGATCTGCTTTCTGTTTAACTTCCTTTTCAGCAGCTTTCTTCCTCTTCGCCTCCTCATTAGCAGCCTTTTTATCTTCCACAACCTTCTTCTTCTTTTCCATATCAACAGCTTTCTTCCTCTTCACCTCTTCATTAGCAGATTGTTTATCATCATCACCCTTCATTTTTTTGACTTTTTCATCTGGTGATTCACATCTTGCAGCTAATGCTTTTGTTCGTCCACCTCCTTTAATAGCTTTACGCTTCTGTCTACCGACCTTCGTTTCTGCATTAAGCATATCTGCGAGTGTAGGAGAATTAGGAGGTTTGCCACCTGAAAAAACATCAAAAGTAAAGAACAAAAAATGTGTAAAACAGGTTATCATGACACTAAGAAAACAAACATATTTACAAGGAGAAATAGCTTAATGTTGAATTTATAACAACACCACGAATGCTGACATACGTGATACTTCTGACAAATCACATTTGATTCAAGTAACTATAAAAACATGTTATAAATTGATGGAATTTACCTTGACAATCAACATCACTAACATTTTGTTTTTTAGGTCGTTTTCTATAGACCTTTAAACCACTAGCATCCAAAAAAGGTAACTTTGTGACAACTGAAAAAGTAAAAGAATACACACGAAACTCAAAAATAAAAAACTTGCAAACACACATATATCGGATATGGTACTGCAAAAAAGAGGATAATTGAATAACAAAATTAACCTTCTAGTGAACTCAAAACGGCTGGATCAGCATCTGATACGATGCTATCTCCGATAGCTATTAAATAAAAATGAACAACCACAATACTTTAATAAAAAAATTACAAATAAAGCATACATGATATACATACACCACATAAAAACATATAACAGCATGATAAAACACATTACAAAATAACTTGTGTAAAAATTCAAAATATACCAAACACTTGTGCAAAATTCAATCTACACAATAACTAACACTTGTGTTACCAAAAAACTAAATTCAATCCAATCAAAATAAACACATTCAAATACACCAATACTTGAAACACTAAAAAAATAACAAAAGTTAAACAGTAGCATCACTTGAAAATACAAAAACTAACATATTAACAAACCATTTGCAAACACTATAATCAGTATAAAAAATAAAGCTAACACATGTGTTAGTAAACCCCTAATTCCAAACCAATCAAATTAACTAAAACATATCATCATCCAAAAAACAAATCAACAAAAAAGCAACGCATAACGTAAATTTAGATTGAGCATAAAAATCAAAGAAACTTACTCATTGGTACGGATCTGATAGGTTGAACATATATTGGATCTGACGATATTGTTCTAGGAGGAATCTCGTCACGCAAATCACTCATTTTCAAGTGATTTCCGTTACAAAAAAACACGTACAATATAGATTATAATCACGTTTAAAAATTAAGGTTTTGTAAAAACGAATTTTCGTAAATAAAAATACTCACCGATACAACGTTATAGCGAAGCGAGGATGAACAAAACGAAGATTATTGATGATACGATGATGATTTGATGAAGAAGCGCTGCAATTTCTAGGGTTTTCAGTTGGGAGAGAGGAAAACGAAAGGAACGAGAGGGACGATGAACAGAGTTAAAATTTTTGAAAAAAGTGAAAAACGGAAGAAATTAATTAATTTTTGTATTTACCATAATACCCTTCCGCCCAAAATCTTATGTGTTTGTATTTTTTTAATTAAAAAATGATGTATTAATATGGACCCTTGATCTCACAAATCTGATGGCTCAAAATGATTCCCTCATTCTCACTTAAAAAGGGTGTACTCATTTGAACCTACTCTATTCCAATAAGACTGTTTGCAATGGAGGCGTTCTCGCTGAGGTGGAGCCTCAGAACGCCCCAGAACGCCGGCAACAGGGCGTTCTGGGGGCGTCGAGTGGAGGAGCACGGCCAAACGTGGGGGTATTTTCATGGGTCCCACAGATTATTTAATTGTTTTTCCAACCAGAACCGTTTGAATAAGAAATAATAATAAAAAAAACAAAAAAAAACTAGCCGTTCCAACGGCTTTTTCAAAAAATAATTTTTTGTTTATTTTCCCCACCTCTATATATACATACTCTATTATCACTTTTTCATACACCAAATTCATCAAACTCTCTCTCATTTCATACAAAATTCAAAAATGGATTCATTAAATTTTGTTTTGGATTCGGATTCGGAAGACGAACTTCTCTTGCAAGTTCTACAAGCTTGGGAAGAAGAAGAAAAGAATGAAGCCGAGGCTACTTCTAGTTCGAGACCACCCCGGAATCGAATCTATATTGAAAGAGATCGCGAAGGTGCTCAAGAACGTTTGTGGAAAGACTATTTTTCTCAAACCCTAAAGTATCTGACAAACCTGTTTAAACGCTGTTTTCTTATGCGTCGGGAATTATTTTGCTGAATCGTACAAGGTATATCTGAATACTCTACTTTATTTATTTTACACAAAAGCCGGATGCACTTGGTAGACTTGGTTTTAGCCCGCTACAAAAGTCCACAGCCGCCATACGCCAATTGGCATATGGAATGTCTGGCGATATGTTCGATGAATACTTACAAATGGGTGAACGCACATCAAACGACTGCGTTAACAACTTTTGTAAGTGTATATTCGACTTATACTCTCGAGAGTATTTTAGGAAGTCGACTGCTAATGATATTGCTCGGCTTTGTAGAGGATACGAGTAGATACATGGTTTTAAAGGAATGCTTCAGTCCATTGATTGTATGCATTGGCAATGGAAAAATTGTCCCGATGCATGGAAAAGTCAGTACACTAGGGGTGATCACGGGCACCCGACCATTATGCTTGAAGCGGTTGCTTCATATGACATGTGGATATGGCATGCATTTTTTAGCATAGCGGGTTCAAACAACGATATTAATGTTTTAAACGCATCTCTGTTGTTTGGTTCCATCAAAAATGATACCGGTCCACCCGCATCCTTTGATGTCAATGGACATCACTACACAAAAGGGTATTATCTAGCCGATGGTATTTATCCGGATTGGTGTACACTTATCAAAGCCTATCACTCTCCTACTGATGAGAAACGAGCCAAGTTCAAGAGGTTTCAAGAAAGTGCAAGAAAAGATGTCGAAAGGGCATTCGGTGTACTTCAAGGCAGGTTTGCAATTTTAAAGATTGCGGGATGAGCTATGAGTGTGAACAAGTTGCGAAGACAATTGTACACTTGTGTCATATTGCATAACATGATCCAAGAAGATAACGGCTTTTTAATTTCTGCTATCGAACAAGAGATGATTGATGATCCCGCTAACCGGCCTCGTCGGGATTTTAGGCAATGATTGAAGGATAGAGAAGCGCGAAGAAAGGAAATACGTGACAAACAAGTGCATGACCAATTGCAGTATGATCTCATCGAGCACATTTGGACGCTTCCACCTAACTTCCGCAGCATACCTATACCTCCAACTTGATTATTGTATTGTACTATTTTATTTTCAACTGTCTCGCATTTTAGTTTGAACTTTTAGTTTAGTTTTAGTGTGGTTTGTTTAAGTATTGTATTGTACTTTTATTTAAGTTAATGAAATGTATTTGGTTTGTTTAATTATTTTATATTGTATTTTTATTAATTACTTAAATGTATTTGTTTTTGTTTAAAAATTAAAAATTAAAAATGAAATTGGTGGGGCCTAGGAGGGATGATGGGCGTTCTGGGTTTACCACTGCATGTGCTGACGTGGCGTCGACGCTGATGTGGCGCCCATAATGCCCCAGAACGCCCATCACCATTGCAAATGGTCTAACGCAAATGTCTTTGTAGGTCGTTAAAGGAAGGATTTATGTGAAATAGACATGTGTTCAATCTGAACATTATGTGAGGGTCTGTCCTTGTAGAAGGTCGCCTCAAATTCAAAAGTTCTTAGGTTAAGGTTTCTTGTAAAAACAACCTGTTGTGAGCAATAATAGCAACAAATGTATGATGAAAGTATACATTCAATATTAATTTTCAAGATGCCCTACAGTAAAAGTCAGTAATATAGATTTTCAACGTAATTAGGTTTCTAAGATCATAAATTGATGCAAATATGGTCGTAGTTGCATATTACCCAAAATATATTATAAGAAAGAATAACAAAAATATTATCATGAATTGAGAAATAATAAGTAAATTTTTAGATTCTGGCCGATAGGCACGCAAATGAATTGATGCAGTATATGATTTGTAACGCAGGCTTATGACTTTATTGTAATTTTCATAATTTGACAATTCATTAAATACGAGCAATTTCAAAATATTCAAGTATGATCAATGCATGACAATTGTAAATTTTTTTTATGGTATCTACAATTTATAAATAGGAATACTGTAATATTATGAACTATTTGAGAAAAAAAGTATGAGGTTTATGTAAATAACTAATGATTATAACGAAGAAAAAAGTATGGGGTTTACACGTTAATTCAAGGTTAATGTAACGTTTGTAATGAATTACACGTATAAATACAAAATCGTTTATATACATACATAGCTAGTTATATAAACTGAAGATATAAAATTAGTTTTCAAATTGTTGTTTCATACTGATGTCATGCACGTAGATTCATCTTTTGTATAATATGATCCTATAGATTATAGGATGTGCATATTCCTATATCGATGTGAACTTTTTTGTTACAGGTTAATACTACATCAAACCAAAAATGTATATAAACAGTTGCATTGACATTATGGTAGAATGTTGTGTGCCACTAATATAATTAAGGGTGGTGATCGATTTGTATACCACAATCTATTATCCGTACACCATCAAACATGTTTTATGATGTTATACCGTACAATATTGTAAAACAAAAAGTAGTGAATGGATAAAAATTGATGGTGTACGAATCACCACCATATATGAAGGGAGTCACAGCCATGGGTATAATTAAAGCCAAACCCCAACTTACTCAAGGCTCCACTAGTTAATGGTATGTAAGTTGTGTCTTTCACCATCTAAGTCTAAACTCTAGCTTGGCTAATAAACACACGCAATTCGCATGGAAAATATGTATAAATATAATTAACGTGGGATCGTATAAACATAAATGAGTAAACTACGCACAGGTGGTAAGAAGTATCATTAGTACTATAAACGGGATCTTAAATTTCATATGATGTATGATGAATTTAGCGATTACAATGATTCTAAATCACAAAGATAACAATTTAATGAAACATAAAGTTAAGTTTTATAATCAAGTTTTGTACACAAAAAAGTTAATATAAACCCTGTCCGATAAACCCGAAACTAAAGAAACAAAAACAATATTGTGAAACTCCCAGAGAGTTAAAAGAACTCAATAACTCGTATATGACGCTATAGGTAACTGCAACCACTATGTTATAGAACTTTCATACACCTTGATTTTCATAGAAACATGCCAACTTAATTGATACTGAAACAAATCATCGACTTAACATGAACTATATCAACTTCCCTACAATTAGAACAAAAAGAAAGAAAGAGTCTTTATCTTTATAAATCACCATAACTTCATAACCTCCAAACCTGAATATGTCACCATGTTTGTAACACCCCCAAATTTAATATTTTGCGGAAGCATAATTTGGGTGTTACTAATCAATAATCAAAGCACACAGATATATAGCAAACGACCACTATATGCGTCGTTTTACATTGATATTAATAAAACCAAAGTTTACATCAAAATATTGTTTACATTAGCTCGGTTTGAAATTGAGAGATTTAAGTACATAATTAATCTATACAAAATATAATAATGCTGCTAAATCTCTGATTGTTTGCATGCTGACTCGAGCTAATGGATCTTGATTGAGCAGTCCAACCTACTGCTGGTCACCTTTGATACATGCTAAAATTGGTCAGCGAAACGCTGGCGAGCTCACAGGTTTGTATGTCAACACATATTTGTATGAACTACAAGATTTATAATTGAATTTAAAATGCAATTAAGCAAAATAAAAGTTATACAGCCATGAGCACATAGTCTGAGCTTAACTTGGGTGTCAGGTCCAATTAAGGAAACCTAACTAAGTTGCCTCCTACGAGTGCCTAATCTACACTCGTCTTCCCAAATGCTAATACGTCCGTTTGACCAGTTAGTGTGAGCTAACCCGGACGAGGATTGTCAATCCTATATGATATCATATACTAACATTCACGCTATAGATGTATTACCAAACTATGTTGTGGAGGGCTTTGAAATGATTAGTGAAAACAACTCATGTAGTATTTGATTTGTATTGTACTTGCGTTCATATTTGTAAAATAAAACGAGCAATGTAATCACACCCCAGATGAAAACCATAAAATTGAGGATATGAGACTCACCTGAGTCTGGAGAGTTTAACTAATTAAACTTGAGTTGATTAGCCGAGAATCGATGTCCGAAGACTTGTAACCTGAGGGTGTCCACGACACGCGATGGTTATAAATGTGAGAAGATATCTATAAAGACTACCTTTGTAGTTGTTCTTTCAACTAGAATGTCCAAATTACTACGATTTGATTGATTTTGTTATGTTTTGACAATGTGTACGACCCGTTGGTGATTTGTTTGTAATAACATTCTTATTTTGATTTTCGAAAGGTGTTATACTTAGAAGGTATTTGTAAACTTTAAGTGACGGGGGTCCGGGGGCAGCGCCCCTGGTTAGCGGGGTCCCAGGGGTGGCAACCCCTGGCGGGGTCCAAGGGGCTGGCCCCTGGTTGGGGTGAAATTAAGTGATAAAATTTTAGGTCTCGACACTTAGTAAAATCCGTGTTTTCTTGGTTCTGTTTCATGCGACACAGTGTGGGACATATAACTTTGTGTCGCTAAGTGCGACATAGGCTGTTATGTCACAGATCATGACTGCGACATAAGGGTTTGTGTCGCTAAGTGTGACGTCCGCAATTTAATGAGACATAAGGTGTTGTGTCGCTATGTGCGACGGGAATAAGTTTTGCGACATAGTGTTTTGTGTCGCTATATGCGACGTCCGTGATTAGTGCGACATAGTGGCTTATGTTGCTATATGCGACATAAGGCCTGATTTAGCGACATAAAAGCTTATGTCACAGGTGGCCTGGAGCCTCTGCGACATAACGCGCTGTTGGCCGGAAAATGAGCCGAAAAGGTGTTTTCCGGCCTCCGTTTGACTTGAAACTTTTACCCAACCCATATTTGGACATTATGAGCTTAAATAACCCATAAACAAGTAAAAATAATGAAAAGTGGAGTGTTTCGGATTTTGTCGGAAACTTACAAACTTAACGTCGGAGAAATCCAAGAAGATGAAAGTGTAGATCGTGATGAGGTGATCGTTTTTCTCTATAGGAGCGTGAGGATCCTAGGTGGTTTCGTGGTGCTTTTTGGTGGTTTAATGGTGGTGGTGGTGATGGTGAGTTGAGAGAAGAAAAGGAGAAGAAAGAGAGAGATGGTGAGAAAGTGAGAGAAAAGGGAAAGGGGAGGGGGTTTTCCCCCATTTTTGGGCAGATTTTCAGTGGGGCCCACTGAAGTGTGGGTCTCCACTTTTACTCCCGTGCATTTGCGCTCCGTGCGGTGTTCGTTTTCCCGGTTGTTTAAACATTTGAATAATTTTATTTACGTTTAATTACAAGTTTTAGAATACAAATATTTAGTTAATAATTTACTTGAAGTATTTTATCAAATACTTAATAATTGAGTTATAGAGTAAAATATAACTTTAACTTGTTTCGCTTTGTTTGTGCCTTTGATATTTTAACCGCGTGGACCTTGTTCGTATGATACGAAATTGAATTTGAAATATTATTAAAATGATAATTGGATGCAATAACGTTATTAACTAATGTTATATTATTTAATTAAATTGATCACCAACGTCCGTATTTAATTGAACCGAATTACATTCAATTTGAATTGCGTACGATTTAATCAAATCGCATAGTTGTATATATTCATCAATATATATTTCGATACATTAATTAGCCTAACACAGAACTAATTACATGTATTAACACTTGATTAGGCACTAATTACTAGTCCTAATTTGACGGGTGTCACAATGTTGTCCTCCAAGTCATGGCACGGTTGTTTAGTATAATGGACGTGTCACAACCTTGCAAAAATCACCGGCCAGTTCTATATCATGTATGTTACCTATTTAACAAATGTCGAAAAGTAGAGGCACATTGGTGACTGGGAGAAGTCACAATCTTCATTGGCTAATGATTCAAAACTTGGAGTTTTGGGGTAGGTTAAACGTGTCATGTCGAGTTAAATTAGTATGAAACACTTTTTCTCAAGAAAAACAAACATAGTTATTATGAATAAATTTTACAATATTATATATATATATATATATATATATATATATATATATATATATATATATATAGTGATCAATATTTATACTTTGTATGCATTAACTGTACATTTTGGGTTGTAATAATATGACTTTTGTGATAGATTGGTTATTAGAGATAAATAAATGGAATAGCTAAAAAAAGGTCTAATTTTTTGTATGTGTTACCCCGTTAGATAACCCACGTGACCCGCCAATTTTGCAAAACCTATTGAACACACAAAGGAATCAGATATGTACCTTTGATGTAAAACCCGCGACCCATTTTACTTCAAGCTTCAACCCGATCACAGTTCCAAAAGGACACAATTTATCGAACTCAAGGCCAAACATCACGTCAAAACGAAAACGGAGGGTGCTCAATAGTTCACAAGCACTCACATTTTCCTAAATAAGATTCTCTTCCCAATTTACATTCGCAGTTTTGTCACTTGCATTTACAATCTACACAGCACCATATTCCTTTATTTATTGATCATAAGATGTTCCTTTTGCAAGAACAAATTGATAAGGCCAAAAATCATGAGCGGCGACAATTATAAGAGGGTTAACAGAACCCGGATCCAAACCTAATTATTCACTACCATTAGCCATAGCATATCAACTTTAGTCTTTGTTTTTGATAAAACAAACAATTAGTGAAAATTTGGTAGTAGGCACCAATCACCAAGCTACCATATTTTTAATTCAAACTTAAGTCTTATAAATGTTGGGGGTACGTTCAGTAGGCTTGAACAATTTTGTACATCAACAACATTTTTTGAAAAGTCCTTACGAATGTTAGATATAATGAATGACTTACATACATTGCATCATGTTAACTCCTCAAACGCATATTTACTCATTTGGCTAGGAGTAGAGGTAACGATATGCAGTTCCGTCCGCATAAGCATCATCTTTTAGTTAACCTGTCAAGATATCATCAAAATTTGAGCTTAAATTATATGAAATACTACACAAAAATAATTTTTTTTAACCAATTTAAAGATGGGTCATTTGAGTTATTAATATTATGGGTTAAGCAGAAAGAGTAAAGTCCAAAAGAAACTGGTCAAAAGTCATCTGACATCCAAACACATGAAGATTTTTGTTACTGTAATTTGTGGGAATTAAGTGTTCTAGAAAGAACAATAAGTTTAACTTACACTTCACCGGTAATGAAGCCAAAGGGCTAGCCAGTGCCATCGCAACTTATGTTGTCTTCATCATCAAAGCGGATCTCGCAACCCATCCCAATGGATATTGATTTTTCAGTCAGCTTTTGCAATGCTCATTGATGCTTAATTTCTCTATCAAAGACGTTTGCTGCAAAAGTAAATCATTCTTGGAAGCTATCTATAAATAAAACAGAGAATTAATAAAGCTAAGTGAATATTCTCATCCAGAAAAATACCTTCCGATAATTTCTAGAAGGAACAACATTTTGTGCATTTTTATCTTCAATGTTTCTCATTGTTAGATAATCCCATTGGATATTTTTGCAACATGTAACACTAGGCAATAATGCATACACATCAAATTCTCACCATTGGTATACTGCTCAATAAATTAAAGGAACTTACTTTGACTTAAACACGACTAAAGGTTCACACAGACCCATTGTCTTGATATCCATTAGAAACACCTAACATGAATTTCCTGAAATAATATTGGTATACTCATATTAGTAAACAATCAAAACAACTTTATATTTTTTTCTTTCCCTTCTTCTAAAGATAGTTTCACTTATTGCAGTCATAGAATTTGTACAACAAACACTATTGGAGGAGGTTTATGATTTGAAATGAGTCAGTTCAGGATGGTTAATGGGTCAAACCAGACTAAGGATAAAATGGGACAACTTTATTACATTACTACATTACTACATTAATTCTGTAAATAGTATGCTTTATATACCGCTTATTACATATTAGAGTTTACAATCGATCACATGTCTACACAACTATTCAGTGACAGAAAAATTAGAGTTTCATTGCATACGCAAATCTCAACATTTTTAATCCGTTACCCAACTTGCCTGATCTGCCCATTTGGCCACCCTTATAAGATATGGACATTCTGTGAGGCATTTTATGGAAACATGTTACGTGTCGCGTTATATGTGATATAGTTCATATCAATATTTTAAAACCAACAAAAATCATATAGTCAAACAATAATATTTCTCCATCTAACAAACTACATTAATTTATACTATATATATGGAACAGAAATAACAGATATGTGGTCGAGATACTATTCCATCAATTTTAATAATTAGCAAAACTATTGAGCCAACATCATTCATAATTGTTAACTTAACTTACAAAGTTTAGTTCTCATCATATAATCAACCAAATAAGCAAATTGCAAAGTACTCTAAAATTTATTAATCATGACAAAATATTGAGTAAATAGAGGTTACCTCATAAAATTGGATAAATTTTTTGACAGATAGGCGTCATTCAATAGTTGTCATTTAGTTTCCATTTTCATTCCTATCTATCAAATAGTCTTCATTCAATAAATTCAAATGTGGTAAAACATGTTCATAGGTGCCGGTGGAACATAAAATAGTAGTTTACCAAAAGGAAACGGGTCAGATGAGGTGAAGAGATCAAATAGGTTAAAATTGCCCAAACATTTCAACATAAACCTCCTACTTTTATTCAAATATTTAGATTACTACATTAATTATATTGGCCACATTTAATTATCGATGAATTTTTTTTACTATGAGCGATACAGTGTTAGTGGTTAATACGATGAATTTTGACCCGTATGAAATTCCTGTTTTGAACAATACCCAGTCATTTCACAACGTCTAGTCTAGGAAACTTCTGACCAAATAGTCCAACTTCCAAGAAGACCATAAAACGTCAAAGAAAAGAGTACCGAAATACAATTAATACCTGAGGACCGTGTCATAACTCAACATGTTTCTAGTTTCCTTGATGGGTTTGGACAAGGGCTGTGATGTCAGAGTTGCTGCAATCATTCCAGCACTTCATCAATGATCAATCTACTATCCACCTTATTATGCAGATAAAGTTTAATAAAGATTGGTCCAAGAAACAACAGCCCAAATAATATGTAACTACTTTGATTCATTAGGTAAGCGTTTAAAACCGCCATAAATAACAATAATAGTAACAGTGATGATAAAGTAATCTAGAATCTTCAAAGTTCGGATTTTGTTGTATTGTCTCAATTGCTGAAATAACAAAGCTTTATTAGCCATCATGATGCATGCTCAAACGTTAAAAAAATTGAGCTAATTTCCATTAAAGTCCAAAACATGAATTCCAGATACCATCCGATTTCAAAACCTAAGTATCAACTTAATATTTGAAATGTATTCAATAAGAATGATCATTGAACGTTTTATATATCCTAAAAATCAATTAGAACATAACGATAACAATAGGCTATTAAACATGGAGCAAATAACATGGAAGTCGAAATATTTTAACCTAGTAGGTCGATTTGATGGAATAAGCATATACAACGCCAATAACGGTGAAATTGGCTGGAGACGATGCTGTTAATCCCTTAACAATCGATTCTGTAAAGCTTTGACAATGTATTAAACAACTGCAGAATAATTGTTTAATATTAAGTAAAAGAACACAAACATGGAATAACTTGAACAACACGAAAATAACTTCAAAGCTCCAATCTTATTAATCAATAAGACGAATACACAGATGTATTAGGGTTTACACCTTGAAGCTACGATTACTTTTCTACCTTCTAAGGACCTCTATTTATAATACATAGAGTCCTGTACAAGTCATCCTACAGATATGAAAACTAAATCAAGTCCATATATAATTCAAACTCTTACAACCGTCATAATAATATAAACAGTCATAACAACTTGTTTACACTAACAGTAATAACCACAAACCTCTAGACAGTTATAACATTGATATTTACAATACAATCAATAATAACTACTTGACTCAAAAATATCTTACAGTAACAAAACCTTCAAGCAGTCATATTCAATCTTCAACCAGTAACAACCTCATTACTAACCGTCATAACTCTATTTGTTCTGGCAGTCATAATAACTTGTACAACCAGTCATTATCTTACTTGGTAATTTTTACCCAAATAGATCAGACTCTACAATCTCCCCCTAAACTTAATCTGTCCTCTATAGATCTAAGTTTCTTCAGTTGACTTCAATCTTTCTTTCTTTGCTTAGTCCTTTTGCTATACTGATTCATTATTTTGTACAACAAGTCTTCGCTCTTTTCAGTCTTTACAGCAACTAGCAATTTCTCTTTAATCAATTGCTCTAATCAGGCTTCACTCAAAATATACTCTCTTTCTTCCAGCATGTACATATATTTACCATTCCTGAGAGTTATACAATGTACTCCAGCTCTCACAAAATGTTTCCAATTTCCAACAACTTCAGAACACAGAAATAATTCCCCATATACTTCTGGCTCAAACATCATATGCAGCCATTCCCATACACGACTTTCAAGATCAATACTAATAAGCTTCACATCCTTCTCCAAACCAATATTGTACATATCATACACATCAAACTTGTTTATTCTCTTCAAGATATCATTCATTGATATGTGAAAGCTTACATCTCCATTTCTCCTTTGAATTCTGATCTCATAAGCAACTGTATTAGCCTCTAAGAAAATTCCTTCCCATTTAATAATCTCTGAGAAATCTTCATCACCCAAATTAATGTTCTTAGATCTATCAGGCTTCACTATCAATAGTTTCTCCACAACTTCTTCATCTCTATCCAGATTACAAACTTGATCATCAGATTGTTGCACCATTTCAAAAGATCTTCTATGATTTTCAATCCTTACTCTTATCTCCTCAGCCTTCTGTTTTTCTACTTTCTCTTTTGCCAATTCTCATCAATCAGTTCATATCTTACTTTCAATCTTCTTTGAATTTCTTCATCTTGTTTTCTTTTCTTCTCCAACCTTTCTCTTACTTTAGGGTTAACAAAAGGATCCATGTCATACATTTCCTGCAATTTTTCCAATGACATTTTTCTCAAAGTCATCGTTGGAATCCTACCTCCTCTAAGCTTGCTTACCAATTCATCTTTCAGTTCAGCTCTGGTTGGTTTTCTTGCTCTCTTCTTAGCAGCTTCTTTTTCAATCTTCTCTTTCTTTCCCCTCTCAGTTGCCTTTTGCAAAGCCATCTGCAGAGGATTTCCTTTTGACTTTTCAATATAAGCATTATAAACAGAATTATCATTTAAACCTTTTGCTTTCATCTCTGCATATACTCTTGTTGCCTCCTTAGTCATTTTCACAATCTTTCCAGATTCAAGCAATATATCTACTTCATCAACTTCAGATTCATTTACTTGATCTGTCACAGACTTCCTCAACTCTGCGGCTCTCTTTTCAGCTTCAATTCTTTCTTGTTCAATCAATCCTGCTTGCACCCTCAAAGCATACTCATGATCATACTCAACATTTTGTGGTACCTGTTGTTTCTTCTTTATCTTTGGCTTTTCTTGCAAAATACCTTTTCCTTTATCTTTTGCATCAATCTTTGGAAGATCACTTCTTACTTGAGCGGTTGCTGCAGAAGATTCTTTTATCTGAAACCCAGACAGAGATGGTTGTTTTGATACCTTCTTTGGAGTATCAACCTTCTTTTCAATAGATTTCTTTATCCTTGATAATGGAATGCTCTTCTTTCTGCCTTTTCTAGTGAATACCTTATCAAACTTATCTTTTTCTACTGAAACCTCTTCATCTACATCACCTTCTATCACCTCTGTTTCAACAGATTTTTGAACTTCATCCTCACTTCCTGCCTTTTGAGCTTTGGCACTCTTACTACCTTCAAAATCACCATCATTTACACCAAGCTCCCTATCAATTTCTTCAATCAGTGAATCTTCTTCTTTTTCTTCAGAAATTTAAGATGCATGCACAAATTCATCATCATCCTTCTTATTACTAGCAACCACTTCCTCTTCCTCTATAATCCTATCTTCACTACCTCCAGCTTCACAGTCATGAGTTCTCTCACCTTTATCCAAATCATCATCATTATCATCATCAGATATTGAAGATAAGACCTTCTTGTAATGTTCTGGTTTCACAGATCTTTTTCTTATCTCCTTCATCTGTCAAATCTAAACCAGATATCAATCTTTTCAGTTTCAAAATCTCCTTTTTCTATTCCATGATAGTCACGGCTTGTGTCATCAAAGCCTTCTCATGTCTTTCTATGATATCCCTATCCTTCCTCAACTCCTGCCACATATACTCCCACATAAATTCAAACATTTGTTCCATCAATTCCGGGTGAAATCTCATCACCTTTAGAATGTGACTTCCTTGGTGAATCATTGGAAACATTATCACCTGACTCATGCCTAGCATGATCATCAGATGACCCCTTGTTCATGGTACTGGGTCCACCAAAATCATCTCCAAATAGAGAATCATGTTCTGGTGTTGCCTCTGGTTGGGTCTTATAGATGTTATTTCTGACCTCCTCTACCAGTGGGCTAGAAGGAGTAGAAGCAGCCCTTCCAGAATGGTCATTTTCCCCTTCATTGACCACGTGCTGTGGTGATATTTGTGACTGAGACATCTGAGCAGCAGCAGCCTCAGATGCCTGTGTTTTTGCCTTTTTGGCTTTGGTAGGTTTGGTTTTCTTGTTCCCTTGTTTTCTTTTCTTCCCACCAACTGTTATGGGTTGAGAAGTATAGGGCATATCTACATTCTCTGCAATAATTGGTTCAGAGGTGGTTGGTGATACCTCCTCTGTAGCAGAAGGTGCAGGAAGCATTGTATCAAACAATGTTGTTACCTTCTTAGAAAACCCCTTAGTTTCCCTTCTCATGTTAGCAAAAACTTTTGGTTTATGTTGTCCAACTCTATAAATAAGCTCTTGATCAGGTAAATTTAAAATATTTGCATTAATAAAGAGTTGCACAAATCTGGGATACATCAAAAACTTCTTATTTAGCTCTAAATTTCTAATCATGCCATCAAAAAAAATTTGAAAAATTGAATCTTCTTCCAGTGGCCAAACAAACAAGTGCATAAGCAATGTTTCTTGAAAACTCATTGAAGAAACATCTTTTTGACGATAGACACAATTGAATAACATGAATTAAAAATCTCCACTGTGGGCTAAACTTAGCTTTATAAAAAGTAAAAATTCCCATTTTCCCCTCATAGCCCATCAGTAAGATATTTTCAAAAAGATCAGTATTATGAAGTTCTGTGATACCTGTAGCATCATCAAGTTGTAGCAATTGATGAATGGATGCTTCAGATACAACAATCTGGGTCTCGTGAATAGTAGACACAATCCGTTTCTCCCCCTCAACTTCTTCAATCGCAGCATTCACCCAAAAGTCATTTAGATATCCTCTGTACACCTTTGGATTGACAGTGAGTGCATAGAAGATGTGACTGTTTCTTAAGAAATCAACAATTTGCCAGAAATCTTTAGCGTTATTAGGTTTAACTAAAAAGGCAAGTTGATTGTGAAGTTTTGCAAAATCTAATTGTTGATCCATTTGAATGAATACTAATGAAAAACGACTGATTTGAATGAAGTGTTGAGCGCGCAGGATGATGTGGTTGAAAGTGATGAAAAACTTTTGAAAAACGTAAGTGTTTTAGGGTTTATGACTGCCAAATTTATAGCAGCAATAAATGACCTAAACACAAACAGTAATAACCACTTGATAAGACTAGCAGTCATAACTATATATAGAGATACAGTTATGACTGAAGCACTCTCTACAAGGATAACTTACTTAACAATTACAGTAATAACTAAGTTAAAGCAGGTAGGTAAAACTGAATCAAAAGTAGCAATAATAAATCAACCAGTGAAAACTAATAAGGCTATTATCACCAACTTATATAAGCAGTAATAACCGACCAAGGTATTATCCACTTAAGACAAGCAGCAATAACAAGATAGCCAAATTAGTTGATATTAAGCAGTTATAAACAACAACCTACAGGTATAACCAGAGTGGAAATAAAAGTAGCGGTTATAACAAACTTAATAAAAGAAGAGTAAATTATTATTATTATTTTTTTAAGTAAAAACTAAAAAAGATATCCTTACAAATCCTGATCATCAACATCTGGAAACATCATATCTTGTGGATAGTAACGATTATGAAGAGAATCTCGAAATCCAGGAACATTAGGTACTTCAGTACTGGAACTACACTTGCGTATGATCCATGCCTTAGCCTTCTGTTTGACTCGTCAAACCTTCCGTTTCCAGTGTATTAAACGATCCTTAAATCTAGTAGGAATGTTGCGCTTAGCAATCCTTTGAGCTGTTTCAATGTCTCGACACCTCAGCCTCAACTCCCAGTTGGATTGGTTCAAATAAACCAATTGTTCTTGCAGATTTTCATACGCATGTGGGTCGAGAAAATGTCCCTGAAAGTTATCATCCTCCTGTCCAGCTTGATGTTCAAAAATATCTGCAACCTGGTTATATAATTGCACATTTGCACCCTCATCTAAGTTAATGAACTCTGGGTTTGGATCTTCACGTATATCATTCTCTTTTGAAGAACCAGATGATACGAAAAATTCCATACTTTTAAGTTTCAAAAACTATTTTGAAGAGTGAAAATGATAAATTGAAAAATAATAACCAGAGTAGACCACGAATGAAAGATATACCAAGTGAAGAGAATATTTTGAAAAAGGATTTTAGAATGACATTACCCTATAACTACTATTTGCATGAAAAGATGAATGGAATCTTGATTAAAAAAAATTATTAATTGTGTGGTGATTAAACAAGAAGACAAAAATAGTACACTCCTAAAAAGCTGGCAGCAATAACCTACAAAGTTAGTCTAGAAAGCAAAAATAGGAACCAGTAATAATTAACTATATACAGTAATAAGCAATGAAGACGGTAATAACTATAACTAAGGCATAGTACTTAACAGTTATAACAAGAACATAGCTAACAGTAATAACCAAGATCAGTTAAAACTATTAGTTTGTAAAGTTATGACTGACAGTAATAACGATCAACAGTTATAATTATGACGATTCTTCATTGTTTATTCTATCAGTAATAACCCATAAGCAAAAGAAGATATATACAGAAAAATAGTTTGTAAATGAAAAGACTCAAGTAGAATTGATAATTCCAATACTAGTAACCAAGAATGTAAACATGCCTACATCGAAAGCCTTTGTAAACAGATCTGCAAACTGATTATCAATATAAACTTTCTTAATCTGAATTACTCGTTTTTCATTACAATCTCTTATAAAATGATATCTTATTTCTATATGCTTAGTTTTAGAATGTTTAAATGGGTTATTTATGATACTGATAGCAGAGTTATTATCAATCAAAATGGGAGTATTTAGAAAAGTCAAACCATAATCAAACATTTGATTTTGTATCCATAAGACCTGAGCACAGCAACTTGCAGTAGCTACATACTCAGCTTCAGCAGTGGATGTGGATACAGTAGTTTGCTTCTTGCATTGCCATGAAGCTAACCTATCTCCCAAAAATTGACAACCTCCTGATGTTGATTTCCTGTCCATATTGGCACCACCATAATCACTATCTGTATATGCAACAAGATCAAAAGAATTACTCTTTGGATACCAAAGGCCCAATTTTGGTTGACCCTTTAAATATCTAAAGATTCTTTTGACTGCAAACAGATGTGATTGCTTTGGACATGATTGAAACCTAGCACAAACATCAAACATGATATCTGGCCTTGAAGAGGTCAGATACATTAGTGATCCTATCATTGATCTACACAAATTTATAGAGTTGTACAACATAAACCAAAAGTTTTTGCTAACATGAGAAGGGAAACTAAGGGATTTTCTAAGAAGATAACAACATTGTTTGATACAATGCTTCCTGCACCTTCTGCTACAGAGGAGGTATCACCAACCACCTCTGAACCAATTGTTGCAGAGAATGTAGATATACCCTCTACTTCTCAACCCACAATAGTTGGTGGCAAGAAAAGAAAACAAGGGAACAAGAAAACCAAACCTACCAAAGCCAAAAAGGCAAAAACACATGAATCTGAGGCTGCTGCTGCTCAGTTATCTCAGTCACAAATATCACCACAGCAAATGGTCAATGAAGGGGAAAATGACCACTCTGGAAGGGCTGCTTCTACTCCTTCTAGATCTGCTGTTAATTGCTTATGTGCTTCCATGGGTATGCTTGCGACTTTGGCATCTTTATATCCAAACTTATCCAGTATGTCTTTGACATATTTCTCTTGACAGATGAAGATCCCATCAGATTTCTGTTGCACTTGTAATCCCAGAAAGAATGTTAACTCTCCCATTGAGCTCATGCTAAATCTTTTATGCATAATAGACTCAAATTCTTTACATAAACTATCCCTTGTAGAGCCAAAGATGATATCATCTACATAGACTTGAACTAGTAGAATATCATTCTTAACTCTTTTGATGAACAAGGTTTTGTCTATGGTACCTCTTTTGAATCCACTTTCAAGCAAATAAATTGATAAAGTTTCATACCAAGCTCTAGGTGCTTGATGTAAGCCATACAGAGCTTTGTCCAGTCTTAACACTTTATCAGGATACTTAGGATCTTCAAAACCTGGTGGCTGACACATACACTTCTTCATCAAGATTGCCATGTAGAAAGGCACTCTTGACATCCATTTGATATACTTTAAACCCTCTAAATGAAGAAAAAGCTAGGAACAATCTGATAGCTTCAATTCTGACCACAGGAGCAAAGACCTCATCATAATCTATGCCTTCTTCTTGTGTATATCCCTGAGCTACCAATCTGGCTTTGTTCTTGATGACAATGCCTCTTTCATCCCTTTTATTTCTAAACACCCATCTAGTACTAATATCTCTTTTTCCCTTGGGTAAATCAACCAATGTCCACACTTTCTGAATCTGAAATTGAAGCAATTCTTCCTGCATTGCTTCAATCCAACTTGGATCTTTCAAAGCCTCAGTAATTTTCTTGGGCTCCATTTGAGACAGAAAACAAGTAAACAAAGAAGGGTAGTCATCTTCTTTATTTTCTTGAGTCTGTTTTCTGGTTTGAACAGGAGAACCAATATCTCAAATTACATTCTCAAGTGGATGATCTCTATGAGAGATGTACTGAGATGTGAAAGATTAAGGTATTTCGGATTCTAAATTGGTAAAATTCTCATTCATAAGGATACCTTCAACATCCCTAGTAATTCTGTCAACAACAGGCCTTGTATTACTAGAAAACTCATTCAAATTCTTGGCAAGTTGTTGCTCTGAGCTCAAATCACTCTCATCTTCACTTTCCTCCAAATCTGGCATATCTGGATTTGTCTCATTATTCACTGGAGTGTTATCACTATCATCTTTATCCTTACTTGAGTCTGAGTCTTTTGGAGACTTTGATGAATCTGGACCAGAATCAAAAACTTCTGGAGGATCAGGAGACCATATTGGAAATAAAATGTATTCCAAAGAATCATTCTTCTTTCCTACTGGGATTCCTTTTTCCTCTTCAACTGTACCTGCACTAGATCGCACATTTGTATATCTGAAAGCATGAGTTAGTGCATCAATATCAAACAAGTAATATAGACCTTTCCCTATTGGATTAGTTGTTCTCTCATTGAAAGTCACATTCACAGATTCTTCTATGATTCTAGTCCTTTGGTTAAAAACTCTGTAAGCCTTGCTTTGTATAGAGTAACCAACAAATAAACCCTCATCAGCCTTACTTTGAAACAAGGACACCCAAAAGATCTTAAGAAACTAACCAATGATTTCTTTTAAAAAGCAGTTCATATGGTATCTTGTTGTGAGGCTTAACTATCAATACCCTGTTCTGAACATAACAAGCAGTGCTAACTGCTTTTGCCCAGAAAGTCATTGGTAACTTAGCATCAGCCAGCATGGTTCTAGTAGCCTCAATTAGTGTCCTATTACTTCTCTCAGCTACTCCATTTTGTTGTGGAGTTCTAGGAGCACTAAACTCTTTCTTAATACCCTTAATTTCACAGAATTTATCCATCTCATGATTTTTAAACTCTGTTCCATTATCACTTCTAATGACTTTAACCTTGAGATCCATTTGATTTTCTATCTTAGTTATGAATGATCTTAGAATTTCTCCTGTTTCATCCTTTGTTGTAAGAAAGAACACCCAACTAAACCTGGTATAATCATCAATGACCACTAAATAGTAAGATTTCTTCCCCATACTACTCACATTGGTTGGTCCAAACAACTCCATGTGTAGCAAGTGTAAGGGTGAGCAATTAGTGTTCACAATTTTGGACTTAAAAGAAGACTTGTGTTGCTTTCCTTTCTGACAGGCAATATAATGATCATCACATGAATATACCTTTTCAGGTAAACCTCTAACAAGCTTGTTTTTGACAAGTTTGTTAATGGTTTTGTAATTCATGTGACACATCCTTCTATGCCACAGTTTAGATTCATTCACACCAGCTTTAGAAACAAGACAGTTTAATTCAGGTTAAGGTATCATATTTGCCAAGTCACACTTATATACATTATCTTGCCTTGGAATTCTCATTAAAATCATATTTTCTGGAATTTTAAATTCTTTAGACAAAATAAGGCATTCAGTGTCAGTAAAATGAACTGGGTTCTTTTATCTGTGATTTGACTCACACTTAGCAAATTGTACCTCAATTGTTCCACAAAGTAAACATTATCAAAACTTATCTTATCACTCTGCACTGATCCTTTGCTTGTTATCTTCCCTATTTTGGGATTGCTACCAAATGCTACATGTCCTCCATCAATTGCCTTGAAATTCTGTAGCTTCTCCTTGTCACCAGTCATGTGCCTTGAACAACCACTATCAATATGCCATAAGCTCCTTGGTTTGTTCTGCACATATAAAGAGAAAAGTTAATATCTCTTGGGAACCCAAACCAGTTTGGCTTTGGGTTTCCCATGTGCATCCACATAATCACCTTTCTTGAAGATTATTGATTGTGATGCACGGTTGGTATTTGGACTCATAAATTTATCAGAAAAAGGTGTCCAAATCCAACTGATATTAGACTTAGCAGTTTTAACTGGTAGATTATGCTTGACAGTCTTAAACCTGTTATAACTGTTAAAACGCCTAGCAGTAAAAACATTTGGTTTAGCAGTTTTAACATTATTATCAGTGTTAAGATGTCTAGCAGTCATAATAGTTTTAGTTGCTTGTGTCTTTTGACTGTTGGCTCTAGTTTTAGTTATAACTACTTCAGTAGTTTTAGCTGCTACAGTTCTAACTTTATTAGCCTTTGAGTATATCTTATGGCTTCTAGCAATATGATTAACTTTTGATTGAAACTTTTGTTTATTAATCATATTTGCTTTTGTCCATGACTGCTCTCTAATCCTTTGAAAATTCTTAGGATTATAATAACAGTTCTTTTTAAGATAACCCAATTTACCACATACAAAGCAAGCCTTTTCTTTTATCACAGTGACATTGTTACCCAGTTTCTGAGATATCATTTGATTCCAATTTCTTTGTTTGCCTCTGGGTATTTGTTTTTGAAAGCTTTGTGAAGAAGAAGTACTTGCTTTGGAGTTGCAATTTGCACAGTTATTAACAACAGATTTAGCATTTAAAGATTTATGAACTGATTTAGCACTAACATAACCTAATCCTTCCCTAGACTTGTTAGTGTTTAAGCTCACATTTTCTAATGCCTGGTTGGCCTTTTCCCTAAACATTTTCTTACCTTCTTCTAGTTAATCTGATGAAAGTTCAGAAACTAGACCAGTAATAACTTTCTTTTCAATCTCACATGATGATTCGGACTTGAGTGATTTAGATTTTACACTCTTTTCACTCTCAGATGCACTATCACTCTGATCATCTTCGTCACTCCAATCACTAATCTCAACTTTATCAAAGTTCACATCTTTTTCTAAACTATTAATAGGATCAGCCTTTTTAACATCATCATTCATTCCTTCCTTAAGAGAATTAATATCAATTTCAGTTTTAGAAGGAAAGTAGTTGTTGTTATAAGAAGGTGGTACATTATTGTAACCTAATCCTGTTTTAAGCTTATCATGAATGTGTGAATTGATAAGTTTGTTAACACTCTTAGATGCATGTTCTAAGTTACTTACATTTAGTCTAATGTTATCTCTTTCACATGTGACCTCAGCAAGTTTCTTAGTTAACAATTCTACTTTATCTTTCTTCCACGTAGCATAATCAATGTCATATTTATATTGTGTTGCATTGACTTCATATGCTTTTATTTGAATGGCTGCTATGGTGTGTTTGCTTTTAATCTCCCATTTTTTAGTTCATCACACACTTTTAAATTATGATCCCTATAATGTTTAACAGTTTGTTTACACACAGTAGAACATAGTTTAACTTGTACCTCATATGGAAATTCTGTCTTCTGTTCAGGTTCAGCAATGGCCATTAGAGCTTGATTCTTCACTTCATGATCTTCTTGATCACTCCAATCAAAACCTAATCCATCTTGAGACACAAAAGCATTACTTGTACCCCCTTGAATTGGTACATTCCTTCTTAGATTCCCATTGAAATTTTCAGCTCTCTGTCCATTCAGATCTTGTTTTGGTGCTCTACACTCCCTTGCAAAGTGTCCCATCTTATGGCAGTTAAAACATTCCATCGTGCTCTTGTCAAACAGACTTGCATCATTCCTTTGAGATGTGAAATTGTTCCTTCCTGTCCGCTGCATAAACCTCTTTGCTCTTTGTGTGATCAAAGCAACTTGCCACGTGATATCCATCTCCTCAAGATCATCAGAAGCTATCTGCTCCAAATCTTCATTAGTAAGTGAAGAATTCACATTACTAGCAAAAAAAGATTCCAAAACTTGGTCATTGGATTTGTTCTGAGATGATCCACAACCTCCAGAAACATAGGTAGACCCCTGTTGACTTATATCTACTTGTGTTCCACCCATTGACATAAAAGCAGCATTATGATTGTACCCTGTAATCTGCTTCTTGCTTTCTATCTCTGGTTCAAAGTTTCTCAGATCATTATATATGTCTTCAAGTTCCCTGGAGTCCAAATCTGTACTTTGTCTTAAACCAACTGTATAGATTGTCCATTCTTCACCTAATGATCTTAAAAACTTTTTGTTGAGATCATGCTGATCAATTTTAACTTTATGATTCTCCAACACCAACTAACTTAGTAAATCTATCAAAGGTTTGAGTTAAAGTTTCAAACTTGACAGAACCAAAGTTCTCAAATTGCTGTTTGAGAAATGATCTTTTATTCTTTTTGGTGTTAACATTACATCCAAACCTTTTCTCAATTGCCTCCATGAGTACCTTTGCATCTTCACTATTTTCAAATCTCCTCTGGTATTCATTAGGAATTGAGTACTTAATGCTTTGTACTCTGTAGATCGAATTTTTCTTTCAGCTTCAGAGGTTGGTGGTGGTATTTCTTGTCGAACACCATCACCATCAACAAGATAAGCAGGACCTTTAACAACAACTTCCCACATTTGGTAGTCTGTGAGAAGCATATATTGCTTGATCCTGACCTTCTATAGATCAAACTCATCAGGTTTGAGCATTGGGATCTTTGTAGCTTGAACACCTTCATTGTTTTCTGTAGCCATTGAATTAAAACTTAAGAGAGAACTAAAAACCTTAAGAAACGATTTGTTTCTTGATCTTTTACTAATTCAAAGCTTTCCAAAGCTCTGATACCACTTTGTTAATCCCTTAACAATCGATTCTGTAAAGCTTTGACAATGTATTAAACAACTGCGGAATAATTGTTTAATATTAAGTAAAAGAACACAAACATGCAATAACTTGAACAACACGAAAATAACTTCAAAGCTCCAATCTTATTAATCAATAAGACGAATATACAGATGTATTAGGGTTTACACCTTGAAGCTACGATTACTTTTCTACCTTCTAAGGACCTCTATTTATAATACATAGAGTCCTGTAGTCATCCTACAGATATGGAAACTAAATCAAGTCCATATATAACTCAAACTCTTACAACCGTCATAATAATATAAACAGTCATAACAACCTGTTTACACTAACAGTAATAACCACAAACCTCTAGACAGTTATAACATTGATATTTACAAAGACAGTCATAACAATACAATCAGTAATAACTACTTGACTCAAAAATAACTTACAGTAACAAAACCTTCAAGCAGTCATAATGACTTGTCTTCAATCTTCAACCAGTAACAACCTCATTACTAACCGTCATAACTCTATTTGTTCTGGCAGTCATAATAACTTGTACAGCCAGTCATAATCTTACTTGGTAATTTTTACCCAAATAGATCAGACTCTACAGATGCGATTTGGACGGAGCGGTGAGCCGGAGATGACGCAATTCGCCGGAGCGGTACTGCCAGAGACGACACAATTAGCCGGAATAGTGAGTTGGAGACGACACACTTAGCTGGAGTTGTGACGGCGTCGTTGGACGGCGAGGATGAATCGCCGATCGAGAGGGAGTGTTTGCAGTATTATTTAATGTTGTGTATTGTTTTTATCGTGAATTAGAAGTTAATGTAAACCGAAAGGAGCTACAAGAAAGGTAAGTGCCTTATAATTAGAAATCATTAATTAATAATATTTATTTTTCATCATTAATATTGCCCAAAAATATTATGCATTTTTTAATTTCAAATTCAAATCCCTACAACATAGTATGGAGCCCTTTTTGAATTAGATTTGAAATTTTCTAGTATTAATAAAGGGTAAAAGGGTAATTATATAATAACCTAATGATTTATTGGGTAATCATAATTAGGGTTAGTTATTTATTACAAAGCTAATTCAAACATGATTTGGCTAATCAGATTGTTTTTTAATAGGGAAGAGGGATATTTATATTAATATTATATATATATGATATAATTAAATGATTAATTAAAGATAAATATAATGATATTTATTTTATTATTTATTTTATAATTAATAAGTAATAAGTAATTAATTATATCTACCTATCTATCTACCTATCTAAGAGCACCTCCAATGGGCTTAGGTGGCAAGTTCAAAGTTTTGGTTGTCATAGTTTAAAGTTCAAAAAATGCATTGTAGAGATGGCACATGTTCAAACGTATAAAGTTGAGTTCATAGTTCTTTGAGCTCTACCTTGAACCCAAAATGGGTCCCACATTGTACCTTCTTTAATTATTTAGTATTATATATTAATGCATGTACGTACTCTTTTTTAATATTGGAGGTGGTATGCAATATAATTGTATTTAAATAATGAAATTATGTGGGACCAATATATCTCTTTGAAATTTATGAAGTTTTATGAATTGTAAAAATTTAATGTAAAAGATAGTAATAGTGATGTGGCAAAACTTTAGACTCAAAATATTAGAATGCATTGGAGATGCTCTAAGTAATAGAGGATAATCTCTTTCCTACGTGTCATATTTATTCTTTTGACAACTAAGGAAAAATTCTAGGTGTCATTACCTTAGCTTCCTAAAAAATCATATGTGTCATTCAAATTGAAAACAATTCTAAACTCACCTATTTTTTAGCTATTAAACTCTTAAAAAAAATTATAAACCGTAGATTCCAACAAATAAATAATAGGAGTTTTTGTTTCACTTGATATCTATTCCGTATATATATCTATATAATTAATAATTCATTCAAAAATTAAAGATTTATAAACATTCCGATCTTATTACCCTCTACATGTTTTCATGATAAATTTGATTAGTTTAATGAACAAGTAAGGGAGAGCAGCTCATCAATAGGTGATCATGAAGAAAAAACTTCATTGCCTACTCTTTGCTTTCTAGATGATTAGTTTATCTTCTAACTAGATATTTTTTTATATAAAGTTCTTTGTTTTGATTAATTATATATTTTACTCATCATTCACGTGGTTTATCAACATGCTCATTATTGTTTTGTGTTGTGTATATAAGATAAATTGTTTTTGCAAATTAATATCGAGAATTGTTGAACATGAATCATCCCGTGCGTCAAACAGGTTAAAACTAATACGGGTTTTGATATGTAATTTCATGAAAGTTCGGTATTTAATAATATTAAGGTATTGATCACTGCACTCATTATTAATTTGTAGAATCACTTCGTTGAACCAGACATCATGTTGTTTGTATAGTGTTAGGGTCTACATTCCTTCTAAACGGTAATATATCAATACGTAGGTGCTTAGTTCAGTTATTTATGTATACTTGACTATATAAGTACGTATCCCCAATCTTTTTCATCTTCCTATAATTTTTAGTCGTGCATCGTACGGGTATAAAAACTAGTTTATAATAATAAAATGAAAATAATTTGTATACCATATAGTCTCTATTTTCTAATTTAACAAGATAGTTATAGGTAGAGCGTAGGGATGAGCATGCACACCGAAATACCGAAACCGAATCGGTACCGTATCGGTCCCGTACCGAACCGATACCAATCGATACAAGTGGTATGGTATTCGGTATTTGATTTTGGGCAAAAAAAAATCGGTACCAACCTATTCGATACAGGTATGGTACATGCAGACCAAAATACTTAAACCGAACCGGAACCGCACCGGTCCCAGATCGAACCGTACCGAACCGATACAAGTGGTACGGTATTCGGTATTTGATTTGGGGCCAAAAACAAACTGGTAACAACTAGTACGGCCCGGTTCGGTACCGGTATGGTACCAAGCTCATAGCTACCATGATCCCCCTCTTCTTGCATTGTTTATTACCATTTAATTGAGATTTATGTTATATAAACTTTTTTTTTTATCATTGAAGTGAAAGATTTCTCTAAATGTGTTTATATAACTTATATGTAAATAAGCTTTAGAAAAAGATCTCATCATGGATCGATGATCTTTGACTATTAGGTGAAATATATCTCAAGGTTAATATTTACTCACTTGGGCTTGTGTATTATTTGGTGATTAATTAATATATTGATATATTAACGTATAATTGGCTTTTGTGATATTTAAACAAAAAAGTATTGTGTTTGGGCTTTAGTGATTAAAACATAAACTATAACATTCATCTAAAAAAAAGTTAATCATCCAACTTAGAGTCCATAATTAGTTTTAACATGTCCTAAAACCCATGTTACTTGATAGTAGTTGCGCCCCTAAGTATACGTACATGACATCCTTGTGTTTCTACTTGTTGTCATCGGTTTATCTTTGTTTCTTCATTGAATGAAACCGAAAGTCATGTGATTGTAGTTTTATCCCCACCCACCCTTTTTTATTTTTTATTTTCAAAACCTAAATCAACTCCACATAGAAACACCACTGCCAAACAAAAATCTATAATATAGTCATCTTCGTTCTCTTTCAAACCCCAAATCAACTCGACACCAATCAAAAGTCACCCACACAAACAAAAATATGTACACAATTTCTATTTTCATATCGTCGTTTTAGGCTGTAAGTTTAGGGAGCCATTAGAATGGTTGCACCAACACCGATAATGTTGGCCATCTTAAATGATATTATATATTGAAATTATCAGTTCGTGAAAGTTAAATAAAAGGATAATGATTGAAGCTTTGTATACCACTACTTTATTCATCAAGCTTCAACATTCCGAAACTCTTGATCCGTAAAATTTCAGCTTTTATGATTTTTTAAGTACGTGATGACAGTGCAAGCCGGTGATTGCGTATGTTTATTCCTTTTATTGAAGCATAAGTTAAAGTGTTAATCAATCAAAATCGCATAAAAGAGTCTTGTGTGTGTTTATTCCTTTTAATTTTAATGACACTAATGAAGTTCATGATATGTAACTGAACAAAAAATTATGTTTATAATCTTCATTGAGAAAATTAGATTGTTTATACTTGTTTATGTTTGTTTGCGAATATGTTTTACCATTAATTAATAGGGTTGTTAATATCGGAATTTTTACACTAGATCGTTTTTGTCTTTACAGGTAGCAAGATCAGATTAAGATCGAAAGATGCTACTATGTTTAGTCTATTTCACGTGTGCTAGAAATTATAAAACATATTAAAGACTAAATGTACAATAATTTATTAAAAAAATGTAGGGTTTAAACATGAAGGGGTTGCTTACTTTTTTTCCCCATTTAGTCAGCTATGTATATAGATGGCAGTAGTATGGGTATTGAATGACTATTTACAGTAATCAATGAATGAATAATCCCGTTTACTTTTTAGGCCGAATGAATGGTCTGAATAATAAAATGACTATTTTACCCCTAAATTAAATAATTATTTGTTTTCAGTTGAATCATCATTAAAAAAATATACACAATCGATTTTTTTTATCACAATCGATTTACTTGTAATTAAAATCATGTTACGACAGTCTATAAACAATTAAAATAATAAGTCAATTTGACAACATGTTTACATCTAATTTTCACAGTAAAACTACATCCAACCCAAAATCGATCAATTATGCAAATAACTATGGAAGATCTACGTATGTTGTTTCTCTGGTAACTGATCTACACGTTGTTGTAAATGACGATTAGTGGCAGAAAAGGAGAACCGGCTAAGAGAGGTGGCATGAGCGACAAAGTCGAAGCCGTTGCCGGAAACGGATACGATGGTGGTCTAATGTTGTTGAAGCATCTCTGGTAATCGTATGAGAGTTTTGGGAGGAGAAGCTTGAATTTAGAAGATGAAACAAGAAGGAAAGGGGAAGGGTAATATTGAAAAAGGTTTACAAAAAGAGAAGCCATATGGGGACAAGTGTGGTTTTACAACTAACCGAATAATCCGTGGAGCCAGCTATCTTATTAATTTAAGGTCCAAGTAAACACTCCCTTGGTTGACCGAATAAATTTACCATTCACCTCAGCCCATTAATGTGTAAGTAAACAGGCCCGAATACAATAACACGATACAACTTATACGATTTAGATTATTAAATTATTTATTAATGATTTGAATTATAAATATTATTTAGCAAATAGCTAAACCACAAAGCGCATTAGACTTTTTTCAAAAAAGAGTTTGCATATTTGTAATTTTATCGTGGATCAACCAGGGCTAAACAATATCATATCGAAATCCTATGCAAATCTTATGATTTATAATGGGGTGATTTGTATATCATAAAAAATTTGGCTTACTTCATCATTTATCTGTTAGTAGTATTATAAAAGCACTTAATTAATTGTGTAGTGAATGATTAAATTTTGATGGTATATAATCGACTCATTTCCTGAACGAAGATCTAAGATTATAATTTTAATTTTAAGATGATAACCACAATTTTAACAACTTCGTCAGTTACATCATACTTTTTCTTATAAAAATTAATAGCAAAATTACATTTTAGTCGCAATTTTAATTTAACATCGTAGAACTGTGTTGGAATTTAGCCCAGCTCAAAAGTCCAACTATTAAATACTTGTACGCGGCCCATATTAAACACCGAAACAAAAGCCCAGCCCAACTTACAACTCAACTACAAAAGCCCTCCCTCGTTGCAAACCCTAATTTTCACTATCTTCATCACTACCGCCCGACCTCTGTCTCAGCATCCGGAGACTCACAAAATGGTAAAGACAGAACCCTAATTCTCCGTTTTTTATTCGTTAATATCGCAATCTGTATCTAATCTGTAGCGATTTTGATGTTTGTAGCCGTTCAAGAGGTACGTCGAGATAGGAAGAATTGCCCTTGTCAACTACGGAAAGGATTACGGAAAGCTGGTTGTCATCGTCGATGTCATCGATCAAAACAGGGTATGATTGCATTTCAGCTTGATTTAATGTTTTAGTTTCCGTTTGTTTGCTTTGATTTTGTTGTTGATACTGTTTATGCATGTAATTGCTAGCTATGGGGTTTTATGTGAACTCTGATTTTTATTACATTTAAGTATGATATGATACTAGCTAGGCTTAATAAGAAATACTAAATCAGTTAGGTAGAGATGTATCTTGCATTTTGCACTCCTCTCAAATATGGAGATAAACGTTGTTATTCTAGGTCAGGTAGCTACCTTATAACTTTTAAGGTTTCACCTTTTGCTTTTTCTGATGAGCGTGTAATATAATTGCATTAGTATATCAGAGCTTTGTTAAAATTGTGTGTTTTTTAATAATCTTTGTCGGTCCTTTGGAAGAAATGCTTGTTTGTAGACCTGTTCAAAGATGGTGTTATTTGTTGTTCAAATTTTTATGTGTTAACATGTGTATGTTATGCAAGTATATAGTATTTAATTTTGCTTCTATATAATTCTGAAGTTCTCTTAATAATTGACAGGCTCTTGTTGACTCACCAGACATGGTCAGGGGCCAAATGAACTTTAAAAGGCTAACTCTCACAGACCTTAAGGTCGACATCAAAAGAGTCCCTAACAAGAAGACTCTTATTGCTGCTTTGGAAGCTGCTGGTATGTATTTGATTTTTTAGTTCTACATTTGCTGTTTGTGTGCTTGTTAGATAACTGATTTTTTTGATTGTTTTGCAGACATCAAGAACAAGTGGGATAACAGTTCTTGGGGAAGGAAGCTTATTGTGCAGAAGAAGAGAGCCTCCCTTAATGACTTTGATAGGTTCAAGATCATGTTGGCTAAGATCAAGGTAACTGAACCCTCTTTCTGTATTCATGATTTTTTGTTTCTGTTACAAACAAAAATAGTTCTATTGAATTAGATTAATCAATTTGAATATCACAAAGTATATACCTAGTGGTGGCTTTTGCCCTTCTATATTAGGCTATTTGCTCCTATAGCATTTGTTTATTCTTTGATCTGAAAATTTTGAACTAGCATACTCATAGATTGTGTTGTGATTTGTCATATTGCAGAAGGCAGGTGTTGTAAGGCAAGAGCTTGCAAAGCTTAAGAAGGAAACCACTGCCTAGTTCATCTTTTAGCCCTAATTATTAAAGATTTTGAACTGTTGAGGAAGTTATCGTTTGTTAGGTTTTGTTACCTTTTTCTCATCTCTCCATGTATCAAAGAAACCTGATCTCAGATTCAAATTTATATTTTGGTTGCAACTTCAATGAAAACATGTTTTTGGCATCTCATTTGTATTTTGTTTGGTAGTGCAATCAAGGTTCCCATTGGCAGCGTAAATTTAACTTTGGATGCTGATCGTGTTTTATTTGTTGACTGTGAGGCTTCTGCCTGACTTGTGTCCTTACGTGACGAGGAAACATTACCTTTACTAAAAAAATCACATTTTAGAATTGTACTGAATTTTGCAATTAAGTTTGGTTAAATATGAAACCTCAATGTTTTATAGGTTCCTAAGGAAAAATTTGTTACTGGGTTTTGTTCAATATGAAGAGATGCTGAAAATGTACAGGTTCATATTTTTATCATTATTGGCACATCATTATTTTGGTTGGTAACTACTATATATGCGTAAATGCTTGAATTCTACTGGATTACATAACATCTATTAACAATCGTTAATGGCTTAAAAGCCACACGCTAACAGAAATTTGAATCACACAAATGAGAAATTCTGCAGTGTCAAGCATGAATGGGTCACAGACTCAAAGGTGTTCCATTTATCTACGAAGCAGTTATATCTTATATGTACATACAATGTCATCTGATCGTCAACGGTAGAAATTTCACAGATTGACATATGAAACAAGCAAATCTAGTCATCTACTTTATCTAGAATCATAATATAATGTTCTAGTCACAGCGTAAAAGGGCAGTGTCTGTTCATACTTTAGATCCAAGGAATAAAGAATTGGCAATTCCAAAGATGGAGAATGCTTTCCAAACCATTTTTAGAAATGTTTCAGATAGGCAGAAGGTCATGGATGTTATAGCGGGCATTCTTCAGATATTGAAACACTCTGCTCAACTTTCACCCCTTTTGCTGAAGAAAACCGCAAGTATTTGGTAGAAGACCTCGTAGAAATTTCATTTATGCTGTTTATGGTGAATGAGGTAACTTTAGTGAGTAGTTATCTGATTTTGAAGGTATTGTCAGTTTTGATGATCTGAAATCAAATTAACAAGCTGTAACAGTAACGATCAGTATGCTATTTTTCTTCCCACTTGATTAGGATGTAATATCAGTATAGAGGAACCTCGTTGTTTGTTGTTTGATCCTGAAGGTGTGTAATCAGTAATCACCATATTACTCGAACATTATCATCGTTACCCTTACTAGAAAGTACAGTTTTTAATGCATGAAATCACAATTTGATCACAAATTATTACTCCGTATAATCTTTTTGATGATAATGTTTGAATTTAAATCATTCAGAGGAACCAATTTCCCACCACTAATTTTATTAAAAAGTAGTTTGAACTGGTAAAAGATGAAATCAAAGGTGGTGCTTAATGCTGACAATATTCCTCCTATTATTTCTGTCTTACTTCTTTCATCATTCTTGTTTAATCTATATTTATTTCTTTTTTCTTTCTCCACCCGTATGTCTTCTGGCTTAATCAATTTGGTTGATTATCTTTCGAGTTGTTTACCACATATTAAGGGGTCGTCTGACCCCATTCATATCCGGAGCATACCGATTCTCTGAAGATATATGGGAACTAAAGTTAAAGGCTTCTTCAAAGGCCTCAAGAACATCTCAACTATTTTCGGTAAGCTTTCGTTTTTCCATGTTTAGATTAACGTTTAGGTAACATGTATATTTGATATGCATGATCAATTAATGCAATTGTGAAAGTGAATACAGATGAAGGTGAAGAAGAAGAAGAAGAAGAAATACAGATCGGTATGCCCACGGACGTGAAGCATGTTGCTCATATAGGTGCTGATGGACCTGCCGCCGAATCTCCCAGCTGGGTATACATCTTTATCTCTAACAGAGAACGTCTTCATTGTTTGATGGTTGATTGATTTAAGGATTATTCATTTGGAGGTGACAATTGTGCTGTTTATATATGAAAGGATCGGTTATGGTTGTGTTTTTATCTTAACGAGTCAATTAGTTCAAGTAAAAAAAATGAAAATAACTAAAAGAGGAACATGTCAAAATGGCCGGAAGTTGCCCAAAATCTATGTTTTAAGCACACAACCTCCTAATCTTTGTTTGAAATTTGTATTATTATGTTAATGATACTGTTTTGCAACCATACTTGGCAAATTCTTTGTTAACAATAAATCTTTAAAGATGGACGATAAGGTGTTTGTGGGTCAACACGGTCTGACTTTTGAACCGAACTAAACATGACCCTTTTCAGCTTACCTGTTTTGTCCAGTTACCTAAGCCATCTATTTAGCTACCTGTAGTATATATAGTACTTTTGTTATGCCTTAATCTTATGACCCGTTACAACCCAAACTTGTTTCCTTGTGCAGATGAGGGATTTTGATGGTGGACAAGCTCATTCAGGACCAAAGGACATGACCCCTAATACTAAAAAAGGTCTTCGAAATTATAAATATTTGAATTTCTACAATTTCACTTAGAATGAAGGAATGTTAAATAAACTACACTAATCAAATGCATCTGTTTATACATGTAGGTACAAGAAACCATAGGATTACTCGAAGTGAAGAACTAACTAGAGACTTTCCAGATGCGCCAAAAACATCTAGACACCGCCATCATCGGTCAATGGACAATTCTAGTGACCCTGATTCACAATCCTCAACCAAAACAAAGCATAGGAGACACCATAGAATTCGACGGTCCCATGACAAAGGGGATTTGCCAGACGTACCCAAGAGGTCTCGACGAAAGAAACCAAAGGATGATGATGGGTCAACCAAATCCAAAGATAGCGGATCTTCGTCCCACGGGGATCATTAATTCAAAACAATGATCATCCTACTCAACAATGTAGTGAAGAAATAGGCAGGCGATTTGAACATTTTGAAGTTCGAACTTTTGATCTGACTTGGTTTGTGAAATGACTTGGCAGGAGATTTATATACATGTTCCAAAACCAATCCTCTCTATTTTTCTTATCTACTTATGCATCTTTACTTGATGCAAGTTCTTGGAAGATTGATATTTGAATGCTCATTTCTTGTGTTCTTCATGGACTTGGGGGTTGAATTCTATTGCTGTAATATAAATATATGAATAAGAAGATGGTTTACCGCTATCTATATTATTAGTCATTGTTATTATCATTAGTTAATGAAAATGTGGCAATGCACCTCAAATGTTATAGCATTGCATCTCTTCAACTTTAAAAAGTAATCATTATACATTTTATACCTTCCTAGCCTATCCCCTTAGAACATCTCCAACTAAGAAAATGTTTTACTCATGCCATGTCAACTTTCACAAACAATTTTTTATAGAAAAAGTGGTTAAAAAAAAGCTTTTTAAAAGCATTGATAAATGAAATATATATTTATTTCCTGCTATTATTATAATGAGCGGTTCAAACTAGCCAAAAAGCTTTACATGAAAAGCTTAATCTTGAAAAGTTTTTCTGTAGTTTTTTCTGCATAATACAATAGAAAAAACCTTCGTTAAAAGTGCCCTTATAGCTTATCAAGTGTGATATGTCACTTATTTTGATAATATGATAAATTGTTTAACAATCTAACCAATTAAACGAATAATCATCATGAAAATAATCTAACATCTTATAATACTACATATATTTTGTTTTTAGTTATAATATTTTCAGAAAATTAAAATTAATATAGTATATTGTTTTCTCTTTTTAAATATGTGTAAAAAATGTAATTTGAAGGATATCCAAAATAAAATATTTTTATTCAACCATTATACTTGTCCCAGTGGTGAAGGGCGTCGGCCGTCGGTTGTAATCAACGGAACCGACGCCATTGGCACTAGGCTGTCGATGGGTGACGGGAGTGAGAGGCAAGGGTGGGACCCACTTTTCCCTTTTTTTGGTAACGGCCAGTAAAAAAAATTAAATCATTGGACCTCAAACGGTAAAAAAAATCTTTTTTATTTTTTCAAACTCAACAACTATTATTTTCACACACTATATATGTATCTACTTCATACACACCTTTTTTCAATACAACTAACTACAAATAATCTCCTTCTTTTCACACTATATTTACCCACTTCATACACAACCTATACACAACAACTTCCATACACAAATACAACTTCCATATTCAACTATACAAAAATGTGAAGAAATCAATCCAAAAATACACCATCACCTACATCACAAGAAAACGATATGTGGAACAATTTAATAAATGCTCCCATACCGAATTTTCACCCGAATCCAACTTCACCAACGATCGCCTTCCGCTCATTCGAGCAACTCTTCACCAAGTCAACTGCTCAGGCTCGGATCACACTCACATCCCCTACACCATACCAACATTACCAACCTTACCAAATTTATCAACCTTACTCACCATACCTTCCAATAGAGGTGTACATATGGGCTTTAGCCCGAGCCCAGGCTTAGAAAAAGCCTGAAATAGCCCGGTCTGCCCTGAAAATCCTAAAGAGACCTGAAATTATTCGAAAAGCCCGGTTCGGCCTGGGCCCGGGCCAGGCCAGGCTAAGCCCAAAGCCCGAAAAAGCCTGAAAAAAGCCCAAAGCCCGAAAGCCTGGGCTTTTTTTAAAAAAAAATCCCGAAAGCCCAGGATCTTTTGAGATAAAGCTCAGGCTTTTTTGATAAAAAAAAGCCCGATCCTTTTTTAAATTACATGTTTTTAATATTTATATTTAATTTTTTACTTATATAATATATATATTACATATATTTTGTTCATACAAAAAATATCTTTGGTAGATTATATAACTTATAACTTATACCTTTTATTTATATATATAGTTTTCAATTTATTAAGTATGTATACAAGTATATATTCATTTTATCTATTGATACTTAAACAACTACGGTAATATCGTATATACATTATATTTGTATATTATATAATACAACAATAACTCATTTTTACTCAAATATATATGAAATTGGTAGTTATATAGTGTTAAATAAATGCAATAATTAATTAGTAATAAACAAAATTAGTTTTTTTTTAAAGCCCGAAAAAGCCCGGTCCGGGCTTTTAAAAGCCCGGGCTAAGCCCGTTTAGCCCGTTCGGGCCCAAGTAGACCTAGTTTTTTTGTTAAGGCCCGGGCTTAGCCCGGCTGGGCTTTTTTAGGCCCGGGATTTTTTAAACCGAAAAAGCCCGAGTTTTTTTAGGCCCGGTCTTAACCCGGCCCGGGCTTTGTGCACCTCTACCTTCCAATACCCTAAACCCCCTCGGCTTTTGGAAACCCGCAATTTTTTCAACAACAAGCACCCTCGGCTTTCACTCCATTTTCACAAACCCAATTAAGTATCCACAATTCGGAAACATAAACACACCACCCGAAACCAAAACCGATCCCGAACCTGAACCCAAAGGAAAAAAGGAAAAAGGGTACAAGTGAGATGGACGAACGCGGAGGCGATTATATTGTCGGAATCGGTGGGTCCACATATCTGAAAAATCAAAGAAAGGTTGTTCACAAAGCTACGCCACTTATTTGGATAAAGTGGTAATATACTATAATTCGGTTGCACCCGCAAAACGTACTTTGAGTCAAATACAAGGAAAGTGGAATAAAATCCGCAAAGATGCCAAAAACTTTTATCGCAATCTATAACCATCTTACTAATCCTCGTCCAAGCGGCGCAAATGAAAAAGACATTGTTGACTCGTGTTATATATCTAAGTCCCAACAAACACGCAAGTTCATATACGAGAAATGTTGGGATGTGCTCAAACACTATCCGAATTTCTATTCAGATGAAGGGGTCATGGCCAACCGACGTACACACCAACCCTATCTTGTGATGAAATGCCTTAATCAGAACCTCTTACGACTAACATGGAATGGTTGTTCCAAACCGACAAAATTCGTTGACCGCCAGGTCGTGTCCAATCAAGAGAAAAGTAAAAAAAGTTTGGGTTCGAGTGATGCAGCTACTTTTTCATGAAGTTTGAAAGAACAAGAACGTTTAGCAAATATAAGATCCGCGGAATCACAACAAAAAACAATGACCACGATCCACACAAATTCTACCAAAAAGACAATTCTTAAATCGTGAAAAATGTTATATAAGTAATATATCAAAGGATCTTAAAGGTAAGGAGAAATAAATGCTCAAAGATTGCAAAAAATTATGGTTGATAATCATGAGTCAAATTACAAAACGGTTTTTAGTCACGAACCGAGTTCGGAAGTGCGAGGAGTAGTCTTGTATTGTTTGACACTTTGACTTTATAGGAGATGGAATAGGAATGTGTACCCAATCGAATTTACAGATTATAGATTCGCCCAACCAAATCACAATCCATTACTACTATTTTCTTCTTCTCAACGCAACTTCTGTATTTTGAAAACCGTTTGCTTCCGCGGGTTCACCAACGAACCCTAGCCCCCAAATTCTCAATCATCACATACATACATACATATAGACTTAATTGATAGTAATTGGTGTAACATTTATATTAAAACTAATGGCTGCCATGGCAAGTATATACAGAAGAGTTCTTCCATCTCCTCCTGCTATTGATTTCGCTTCTTCCCAAGGAAAGGTACAACCTTTTACCCTTCTTCACTTCCAAATTAGGGTTTTTCAGTTCACTTGTTGTGATTTTATTTGTAATTTCTCATTTATTGTTGTCGTTCTTTGAATCTTGTTATTGTCTCGTATATATGTTGTAGGATTTGTTTTGGATTATGTTCAATTGATAGAAATATTGGGTTAGGGTTATTTATTTGATTCGGGATCATGATCTGGTGGATGTATTAAAGTGATAAAAAGATACATTTAATTAATTTTTGGATATGAATTATAGCGACTGATCTAATGCTGTGGAGCTACACTTTCATCTTTATTCTCTACTGGTAGGTTTGATATCAAGATGAAAATTTTGATGCAACAGGATTAGTAATATAATAATCACCATAAACTAGTTAAATTAGAGGTTGTGTTTGTTCGGCCGTGAATAAATTTTCTGTCTATGTCTTGCACATTGCAACTCAGCTATGCATTTTGTTCTTATTTGCAGCAATTGTTTATGGAAGCCACTCAAGGTGGAACCATGGAAGGTTTCTTCAAGTTGATATCCTACTTTCAGACGCAGTCGGAACCTGCTTATTGTGGATTAGCTACTCTCGCCATGGTCTTGAATGCACTTTCTATTGATCCTGGTAGAAAATGGAAAGGTACCATTATGTTGTATGTTATACTGATTTACTAGTAGCAGTAGTTGATAATTTTGATCCATTATGATGTTATCTGGTCAATGTTGAGTGTAACACTGCTGTGGAAACTAGGGATGTGCATTTTGGCACTTCACTCATTTGTTCAACGATGCTATATTAAATTGTTTTGTGATATGATGCCCTTGGATTTTTTTACTATCATTTAAATGAAAAATATGAATTTGTAATGCTTTGGATCTTTTATAGATTCTTAAATTCAGATCACAAACGCCTTCACAACTTGAGAGGGAATCAAATTGCTTAAAGATACATTCATATTGTGAATACAACAGAATTAATATGTATGATCTACTGTTTGAATAACAACGCTGCATCTCATACTGGAGCACCTGCACATTTATGCAAGCAGTTGTCAACTTCATGATGACATACACTATTAACTATTTGCAGGTCCTTGGAGGTGGTTTGATGAATCTATGTTGGACTGTTGCGAGCCTTTGGAGCAGGTTAAAGCCAAGGGCATTTCATTTGGGAAGGTTGTATGCTTGGCTCATTGTGCTGGAGCAAAGGTTGAAGCTTTTCGCACAAATCAAAGTAATATTGATGAATTCCGAAAGCATGTTATCGCATGTTCTACATCTGATGATTGTCATGTGATCTCATCATATAACAGAGCAACTTTTAAACAGGCATGTTGTTACCGTGGCTGTTTATTTCATTTTTCACATCAATTCTTTGTAGGGTCTACATTAATTGGAGATCAGATATCTAGAGATTAGATATCTATCAAACTAAATTTGGCCTTAATAGTGCTGTTTGTGATTAAAGGAGCTGATGCAAGTGCTTTTTTTGATTCTATTGCAGACAGGTACTGGGCATTTTTCACCTATTGGTGGTTATCATGCTGGAACGGACATGGCTTTAATTTTAGATGTCGCACGCTTTAAGTACCCTCCTCATTGGGTCCCACTGAAATTGCTTTGGGAAGCCATGGATACCGTTGATGATGCTAGTGGATTTCGCAGAGGGTAAAGTTTTTTGCAAGTTCTCACTCATATTGTTATGCTCTTCTGTTGAAGCGGCTAAACAGGATTTTTCTTGAACACAATAGATACTACTTTTATTTTTTATTTTTGACAGTAAGTTAAATATACATGGGATGTTAGTTTTTGAGCATAAGCAGCTTGGAACACATTACTTTTCTGTGAACAAAATGCTTGGCTACATGTTTTGTTTCTCCTCATATTTGTGTATTATAAACACGTCTGCTTAATACATGATAATGTGCTTTGTTTCATGTTATCTATTTACTGAACTTCACCATTTGGCTTTAACTCGGTGACTATTGTTTTTGAAGAAAATTGTATGTGCTTAGGTAATTATGTTGGTTGGATAACTCTTCTAGTATGAACGTAAATAGTTTGAATTTGATCTTTCTGTTGATTTCTGTTATTCCTATATTTCAGTTTCATGCTAATATCCAGGCTTCAACGCCCACCAGCATTACTTTATACCCTGGTACGTTCAAGCATTACTCATATGTGTTCAATTTTGGTCTCTTTTGGATTTGTCTTCACTTATTTGATCTTCAGTATCCCTACTGCCATGACATTTACTATGCATGAATTGGAAGTTATTATCATAATCTGGAACATGTTCTGACTTCTGATCTTGTATGCTGACAACTAATGCAGAGTTGTAAGCATGAGAGTTGGACTAATATTGCCAAGTACTTGGTTGAAGATGTTCCAGTGTTATTAAGTTCTAAAAATGTGAAAAATGTCAAGGACGTTCTCTCCGTCGTTTTCAATTCTCTTCCATCAAAATTTCTTGAATTTATCAAGTGGGTTGCAGAAGTTAGGAGAACAGAGGAGGGTGATCAAACATTAAGTCCAGAAGAGCAAGAAAGGCTTTCCCTCAAGGTATTATTTTCTAGAGGTGGAAAATGGGTGGGTTAGTTAACGGGTCAAACAGGTTGGTCAGGCTGGGAGGAGCCGCAAACACTTTATGTGTCCATAGTCCTAAATCCATTCATAAATATATGCCAAAAATGATCAAAAAATTGTGTTTGTTGTACTTTCAATAAAGCGATTTTAGGATGACTTTTGGCATGTTCCCTTTTCTTAATAAAATACGGAGTATTTTAGTTCAACATGTTTGACTAGTTAGAGATAAAAACTTACCCGAAATCGACTCATTTATAGGTAAATGATGTCTAAGTTACATAAAGTTATGAAGTTTGCACCATCTGTCTCTTGTGTGATAGATCTCATGTTCCATATTTTATGGTGTTTCCGTGTAGGGGGAGATTTTAAAACAAGTACAAGACACTCATCTATACAAGCACGTCACAGATTTCCTCTTCAGTGAGAAATCAGGGTGCCAGGGCCCTCTGTGTCTGGGTGAGCAAACCAGTTTGACCGATATTGCAGCTAGTGTTTGTTGCCAGGGAGCAGGGTTTCTGAAAGGAAGTAGTGAATCCTCTAACGGGTTTTGCTGTGGGGAAACACATGTACACTGCATAAAAGCCAATGGAGACATGCCTGTTACAGTAGTTTCTGGAACGGTGACCAATGGCGTTGGTAAACAACATGTGGATATGTTGGTCCCTTCATCTCCCCGAAGTATAAGTACTTCCAGCTCTCAATTAACAAACTGCATTGGAATTCATCCCGCTAGCAATGATGTCCTCACAACACTTTTACTGGCCTTGCCACCACAAACCTGGTCTGGTATCCAAGACGCTAGTCTGCTGCAGGAAATTGATACGCTTGTTTGTACAGACAACCTTCCCACTTTGCTTCAGGAAGAGGTACGAAACCACACTAACTTCTCTTTCGTAGCTCTGTCTAATCATCAACTTAACCATTCTTTAGTAGTTGACATTGGTTTTATATTGATAGTTTCTTAGACGTTCATCTAGTGTTTTCTTGCTTTGCTTATAAATTGTGTGACTTGAACTGGGAGTGCCAAATGATTGTATGGGAGTATTAAAAATACCTCTAGCATCTTGATACTTGAATTACTTGACCTCCAAAAATGTTAAGAGGTTTTGGTGTACCATGGTCCTATTGCCTTTATTCGTCGTGTTTTAAATGATAAAATCTGATTAAATATAATTTTGCATTGCAGATTATACACTTACGTGGCCAGCTTTACGTTCTCAAGCGATGTAAAGATGACGAGGTAGAGGAAGATTTTTCTGCACCCTCCTACCATCCTTCACATTAAATACTCCATTTCATTATTCGTGTAATAATACTGATATTGATCATAAAGCCCACTAAAATGGGCAGTACAACACATGTTACGACTTTCAAATTATATGTAAAATGCTATATCTATTCCTATCTTTGTTATAGGTCAAGTATCAAGGAACAAGCGACGAGTTCAGGACATCAGAAACGGTTATTGACAAGTCAAAGTTTTTCCAACATAGGTCAAACCTGCAAAATCAAGGGGAGTTGTCATCACCGAGACAACGAGCCCTTGATTGTTGCAGCAGACTATCTGAGAGATATGAAAGGTCAGATCGGCTTTCAGGTGGGATCAGGAGCATATTAACATGGCCTAAACCAATTGCTTATACATCAAACATAGGTTCAAGGTCTATATTTTCTGTAAATTATTTATCTCGTTAACAGGCTTTATTTTGCTAAAATATTATTGCTTTATAGGCTTTGAACGTTCCATGTTGTCCCAACTCCCAACATACCACAAGGAAGCTCTGATTTCCTTTTGACTTTGTTGACCTGTAACTGTATATAAATAGAATCAAATTCATTCTTGCGACTCCTTTTAGTAATGGAGCAAAACCTTCATTATCAGGTTTTTTCGTGCGAGTATCTGTAAGCATCATCGCATACATAATGGACATTAAACAACTTTTGCGGTATAACTAATTTTAACTGATTTTGTTATCTATGTTACATTTACATTTATTGTGTCATCCATAAAAGTTGCACCCTTCCTTTTCTAGCGTCACAAGTTTGGGTGATGTACACAGAAATATAATGGTTAGAATTCAAAAGGTTAAACTCCTCGAGAATCATTTCAGATTTAGCATTTGCCGACATAAATTTATGACTGATTTAATTCCGTAATAGTAAACTTAACAGAATGAACATTGAGAAAATTCAGTACACGTCAAGAGTCATTTCAGAATTCAGCATTTGCAAACATAATCTGATGACTGATTCAATCCCATAGGCCGTAATAGCGTAGAAACTTAACATAATTATATTGGAAAAATTCAGTACACAAAAAGCTTCCAACCACTATTCCTGCTGTATTTATTTTTCAGAAAAGTGATAAAAGAAACCCAACTGCGCTTATATTCAGAGAATTACACGATCGGGGTACATCTCCAACTCATCGCAAAAGAATCAAAAGACGAGCAGTGACACTCTTTATGATTTAAGTGCTTTAACCGCTTTCTCAGCTGCATCATCCAGATCCTCTGCTGTAATCAGTGTCATCCCACTTTCCTGTATACCCAAAGTTCAAACACGTAAATTTCAGTTTCGTTCCCAGGAACATTATATTAACTGTGGATCTCTTAACAAGTCTGGAACTTTTAAACAAGATCAAATATACCTTGAGGATCCTCTTTCCTTGATCAACGTTTGTGCCTTCAAGACGAACTACAACTGGTACCTTCAATGAAACCTGGGAACGAAAAAACAGTTAGATCCCTCGCTAGAACTATAATAAAACTTGAATGTGGCAATTTCAAACCATTTACATATCAATGAGTTTTTTATTTGAGTTATGTTTTATCTCAAAGAAAACCAGTCCAAAGTGAGTTTTCAAATTATAAAACCTCCTAAATTTGTTCTATAAAATAGTTAGATAACTGTTGAAAAAATAAGACTTTCGTAATACAATTTGACACCCCAACTGCTTATAAAAACGTTTTGAACAAAAAAGTTAAAGAGCAACCCAAACCGATCTGATCCAACCATTTTAACCACCCCCTGCCCGATCCGTCCATTTTTCTAACTCTAATATAAGCAATCTCCTCCCATCGGTCAAATCCGCACTACCTAGAAGATATAGCATATTACGAAATGCCCATAATTGGCAATTGAGTGCTAAAATGTTCAATTGAATATATAGAGAATGCAATTGCGAGAAAGCAAAGCAGACTCACATGTTTAGCAGCGTTGACAATCCCACTAGCTATCACATCACACTTCATTATTCCTCCAAAAATGTTCACCAATATTGCTTTCACTTTGTCATCTGATGTCAAGATCTTAAAAGCCTCAACAACCTGCTCCATATATTCTCATTCTCAGAATTATAATATGCATAAAAATGGTTTCAAAAGTTTAATTAGATTATTTTTCTACTTCATCATAAAGTACTTGCCTGTCCTTCCGAAGCATTCCCACCTACATCCAGAAAATTGGCAGGCGTCCCTCCATGTAGCTTAATGATGTCCATGGTGGCCATTGCCAATCCAGCACCATTCACCATGCATCCAATTTCCCCATCCAAACCAATATAATTTAAATCTGCTTTTGCAGCTGCGACCTGTCGAAAATGAAACCAGGAAATGTATAATTATTCATAGCTTACTGTTTTTCATCTAGAGGCGTTCCTCCATGTAACTTATGATACGGTTGACTTGTTTTGTTTTATCTCAAACGGGTCAGCATTTTTTACTGCATACTACCCCTTATTTATCATCATTGTTTATACCACAAAAAAATACATTATATATTCTCGAATTCATTTTAAGATGACCATGTCATAATAAAAAGAATAGAATAAGATGGTGACTTCAGAATTATTCAAACACAAAGGTGTAGCTATATACCTCACGAGGATCCTCTTGTGTTGGATCACGAAGAGCAAATATCTCTTTTTGACGGTAAGCAGCATTATCATCAAAGTTTAGCTTTGCATCAGCAGCTACTAACTTATTATCAGAAGTCTCTGCGATGGGGTTGATCTGAAAGAGAAGGTTTGAACTTAACACCATAATGCAGCAAAGTTGTCCCCAAACAATGAAGCCACAACTTCTGTGTATAAGTAATGCTCACCTCCAATTGTGTGCAATCAGATTCACGGAAAAGGTTATACAACTTCTTCACCTGTTCAATTGAAGCAGCTCTGTCAGCTACCTTAGGAGCAAGTCCATCTACAACTTTGGCAGCATCTTCATCTGTAATTCCTTTGAAAACATCAATAGGAACCTGTGAAAAGTCAAATTGGTCAAATAAAAATGAAATAACGACAAGAAAACATGGAAAAAACTTGGGAAAAAACCAATATGTCAAAAGAAGGCATACTTTTATAATCATGTCAGGGTATTTCTCTGCAAGGTCTTCAATGCTGGTTCCACCCTCTCGGCAGGCAATAATTAGCTGAAGAAGCAAAAGCCCAGTTAGAACCACTTTGTGTGTGTGTGAGTAAGAGAGAGAGAGAGAGAGAGAGAGAGAGAGAGGTGACAGAAAAGGCTAATAATATGATAACACATGTACAACTACTCAATTGATAACAAAGATTGTTGCAAATTTATCGTATGATTTCTATTTTAAGGAGAAGCAGAAGAAGCTTACGGGGCCAGCAGTGGTACGGTCAAGAGTGATTGCAAAGTACATTTCATTCACAAGTGAAACCTTTTCACATAAGTAAACCTGCACCAACGATAAGGGCAAACACATCGTCAAAGTAAAAAAAGATAGGAGAAACTTATTGTCCATAAATATGTATAGAGCTGTCATCTGGTTTGAGGTAGCTCAAGCATATCTAATGCATATCAGTTACTAACAAGAGAGTTGGTTCAGCTTGACTTATATTTTAGTTTGACATCAAAAAAACTAAAATATAAGTTTCTCCTATCTTTTTGAAAATCAAAAAAATTCAAAAGCACACACCAAAGTTAAGATGAATAATAAGTATATATATAAAACTGCCAACCTTGCTGACAACTTTGCCTTGGGGGCCTGTCTGTTTGGTGACAAGAGTCTGCCCAAGCATCTTTCCTACATGAACAAGAGAATAAAAATGAAAAGGAATGGCAATCTATACGTCATTGAAAGAAAATTTGTATTGAATGATATATTTCTCTTTATCTTCTACATCATGAAAATGGTAAAGCAAAAAGAGGCATACACTTCCAGCTTTTAACTGTCATATTACTAAGTTGCTTTTACAGGAAGGATCTTCTAAGAGGATATAGATTAGAAATGCTTCTATACCAACTTTAGTTCCATCACATCACAAATTTGGTAAAGGTGAGAAAAAAACAAATCTCATACCAGCGATCTCTTCGACCTGATCAATGTTGACGATGTGAACTCCACCCTGAAGACCACTCGTGAACTTTCCTAGACCCCGTCCACCAGCAAGGATCTGGCTCTTAACCACCAACTGAACCAAAAGAAACAATGCTTCTTATATAAACGAATAGACAGGTAGCTCACCAAGTAGAGTACATCACATGTGGTTAGCAATATTTGGATTAATTAGGCTCCTTTTTTTTTTCCTTCCAAAGAGTAGGTCAAATAGACAAATGATTATGCCAAAACTTACTTCCTTTTCATTGGGAAACGTTGTTTGTATGGCCTTTCTGACTTCCTCGACGGACGAAACAGCAACACCTTTCGGAACATTAATACCAAACTTGCTCATCAATTCAGCTCCCTGATTTCATAAATTTTTGAGTAAATAACGAAACAAAATTCTTAGCATGTAAATTGTCATACTATGCACTAACAACATGGTAATTAGCGAATCTAGAGAAAGCAGACAAACATTAAGTAGGCACTTGTCTTAATACAGGTTATAATATCATAACAGAAAGAAGATTTCATATAGTCTACTGGTCAAATCAAGGCCATAAGCAAACCACATATGCAAAATATTCCTAAATATTTGGTAAATGATAACGGAACATCACCGTGATATTAACTACTAACAATACATACATATACAATAGCATAAAATGAATAATCAAAGCATGAATATATAATATATGATGATAAAACCTAATAAAATATAAAAGCAAATTAAAGGAGAATTACTACAACCTGGTACTCATGGATGTTGAGACGGCGGAGCTGCTGTTGTTGCCATTTTCCGGCAACAGTGATCGATTTAGTTGCGAGCTTGTTCAACAATCCTCTCACCATTTTAATAAAATAAATCTAAAAAAAAAAAAAAAAGACGATCCACAACGAATAAATTGAAATATGAACACAGATCGAATCAATAAGTCACAACAACAACAACAAGGAAATTGGAGATGAATAATTGGCAGCCGGAAACGGAGGGTAATGACCTGCTCGCCGGAATTGGTAAAGCCTTCAAGCAGTTTATATCTTCCAAATGACCTTTCAATTACATCAAATCAAATCAAAGTAACTATAACTACATAGGTTAAAGTTTTTTGTATTTTCGATCGTACTATAACTTATACTTTAATTTAACTTATTAATTATTAATATTAATTATTATTATTATTATTATTATTAATAATTAATAATAATAATTATTAATACTCGTTTTATTATTATACCAGATTTTATAACCACAAATTCGCGAGCTAATACATGATTTTTATTACAATTTTATATCATATTTTTATTTTATTGCTTAATTACGTAATTTTCAATTCACATACTTTTGCGGTTAACATCACCTAATTTTCAGTTGACATACTTGTACGGTTAACATCACCTAATTTTCAATTGACATATTAATTATTTGTTATTGGGTGTTTATGTTATTATCACAAAATTCACAATTTCCAAATAAATAATAAATAAAAGAAACTCTTTCAATATAGTTAAATGAATAGACTATAGTTATATATCACATTATTATTATTATAAAGTATCAAAGTAAGCAACAAAACTAAAAGAAACATAAAGACAAAAAGAAAGTTAACATATTTTGATTATATTTTTTATCTGAGCAGTTAACATATTTTGATCATGTTTATTTTATTATTATTATTATTATTATTATTATTATTATTATTGGCGTTTGGTGTGAAATGTTAAATTCATAAACGGTGTAATAGCTTTTTGAGATGAATGGAAAAATGGTTGCTACATATGGCAATGGGTGAAAAAACCCGTGACCCGTAGGTACCGGCCCATCGTGGGCGAGTAAACTCGCAAAATTTTACCCTCGGGTAGGGTATGGGTATGAACTTTTTCTCGTTAGTGGGTCGGGTGCAGGTGAGGCTAGGGCAACAAATATTTTAGGGTCAACGCCTACATTCACTCATCATTAGGTAATCCCACTTACTATACTTGTATAGTATAAGCTTCATAAATGATTGTTCACTCCATATATGGAGTATATTTTCAGGTTCTCTGCATCATCATCATCAGATCGCAGTTAAAAAAAGTATATTTCATTAACGTGTAACAATCTAGCAATGCATTGTATTGCTTTATGATACTTGAAACCGATTAATCCAAAAGCATAAGCAATAGCATGGGTTGGGCGTCACCTTTAGTATATTTTAATAGCAAAGAACTTTCTAACTAATTTATTTGAAGAAAATGTAGACAATTCTTCTTGTATCAATATTACTATGTAATTGCTATAACAATACATTTGTATTTATATATTTTCTAACAACGGATAAAAAAGTATTTTTGGGTCAACCCCACCAAACGGTACTAAAATGACACGTTTTGGCTTCGACATTTTGATCTGTACTTATTTGGCTTAGGCATCTTACAAACCTTACTTGAAAGTGCATGTTGCCTTGCTTTTCTTATGAAGCTCCTAACAAATGATTTCTCAGCGGAGCAAAAAAAGAATTCTCAACTTTTAAATATCTAACAAATTAAAAACCGATTGAAATAAGTAGGGAATAATTATTATAACTGAATAAAATTTATTATTATTATTTTTTTGTTAAGTATTGAGTTTTTGATTGTTTTATTGAATAAGATGCACATGCACAACTAATCTAATTCCATTCACAAACCAATGTTCAGGGGAAATTTTAACCAAATGCATGTGTGGTACAAACATAATTATTAAGTTATTAAATACAAGTTCGTTGAAAATATATCACTTACTAAACCATTTTCTTAATTTTTTGATTTAATTTTACTCCTGAAAAATTAAATAATAATAATTAAAATTCTCTACTTCATCATTGTCAGTTTGCATCACCACTTCTTTCCATGCTGACATCCCGGATTCTTTTACTTCCTTAATTTTAGATATCTTTTTAATTCAATTTTGATTAATGTGATCATTGATTTTTTCGCTTACTCATGGTTGATTTTATAAGTTTTCTCTATTTTGATTGTTGTTTATTTATTTTGTGGCACTAACCGTAGAACTTAAAGTCAGTTTTGATTGATAGAGTAACTACTCCAATTATCATAAATTCATTGAATATGTTCGGAATTTTCAATTAAAACATGTTAGACTTAGAGAATTGTATCATTTACAAATAAAAATTATATTGTTTAAAGACATGTTACTCCATAGTTTATAAAAAAAGAAGAAGGAAAAACTAAAGAAAAATATGTCAAAGTGAAAAAGAATACGTTAAATTTTTTTTTGTGATATTTTTAAATATTAAATATACATATTGGTAGTTAAATTAAGTGATGGTGTGGATAAGAAAGAATTGTGATTAAAAAGTTACATTTAGTGATTATAAATCGTAAAAGTTAAACAGAAATATATGAGATCGGTATATATTATTTTAAAAAAATATGTGTTTGGCAATTATATTTGTATTACACATTCATTTGGTTAATAAATATGTTCAACGGTAATTTAGACATTTGATCAACTCCTCTTCACTATTTAGATAGTCATTTTATCAAATTAAGATCAATGACCTAGATTTAAAGTTTTAGTTTATTAATGGTGGGGATTAGCTTAGGGGTTTCAAAAAATATAATGACTACATGAATATGACTTTATTATACTATCATAATACCCGTGCAATGCAGCGGAATACAATTTTTATTATGCATAGTTATCGGACTATAGTCATATATTATATTTGTTCTTAACGGATTTTCTGTGATAGTGACTTAATAACGGTTTTGTTCGCAAGTAGAGTTTAGGCTTTGTAATATGATGGTGAAGGAAGAAGATTATGAAAATGATATATATATATGTTATATTTAGAAATGTTGAATCTTAATTTTTTAAGAATTACTAAATATAAAACACCAAGATGCTTTATATATTAGTATAGATGTATAGTTATATAAAATAAATAATGTGGATGTGTATGTAGATTCGATAATTGTATCATCTACAAATAAAATATATATTGTTTAAAGAAATGTTACTCCATAGTTCATAAAGAAAAGGAAAAACTGAAGAAAAAAACATGTAAAAGTGAAAAAGAATACGTTATAAAATATTTGTGATATTTTTAATTATTAAATATACATATAGGTAGTTAATTTAAGTGATGGTGTGGATGAAAAAGAATTGTGATTAAATAGTTATATTAGTGATTATAAATCGTAAAAGTTATATAGAAATATTTAAGATTGGTATATATTTTTGTAATTACATGTGTTTGGTAATATGTTTGTATTACACATTTATTTCGTTAATAAATATGTTCAAGGGTAATTCAGACAATTGGTCAACTTCTCTCCACTATTTAGGTAGTCATTTAACCAAATTAAGATCAATGGTCAAGATTTAAAACTTTAATTTATTAATGGTGAGGATCAGCTGAGAGGTATCTAAAAATATAATGACTACCTAAATATGACTATGTTATAATATATAATATAGAATATAGATGTAGATGTAGATGATCAATGATTTAGATTTAAAATTATAATTTATTAGTGGTGGGGATTAGCTTAGGGGTTTCTAAAAAAATAATTTATAAATCTATTTTTAGAAGTTACTTATCATATATTATTATTTTTATATAATAATACACGAAAACCTCGACGTTTTGTTTATAACGTAACAACCGCGGTGAGAACGCGCAAACTAAACCCGACAACCAAACGAAACCCTAATTAATATTTTGACAACTTAAAATAAAGTATTTTAACAATAATTCAATGAAAAATAATCCCAAATATATCATGAATTAAAACGGCGAAAGAAAACGCTTCGCGATTTAACCGAATGACGAAAATAACGAGTAAACGACACAGAACGCAACACGGTCTGAAAACGAGAATTAAATAACAAAATTCAGATGGGGCCCATGGAGTGGGGCCAGCCACCTCCATCTTCACCCAATCCCATTTCATGCAAGAATAATGATTAAGTTTCTATTCTTTCACCATATACAAGACATGCAAAACTCTCATTTGCACACTCAAACTCATCACTTCTTTTTCTCTAGCCTCTCTCTAGTCTTTCTCTCACTAAAAATCAGTCACAAAACCACCAACCAACCACCATTAGAACCACCTATCACCACCAAAATCCACCACAAGCCACCACCTAAAATCTTCACCATTCCTCAAGATTTTTACAAGGAATTGAAGCTCAAGAACTCCTCATTCATATTCTGTCCTCCTTTCTTCAAAACATCTATATAAGGAACATTCTCACCTCCTTAATACTCTTATAACATGATAATAAGTTCACTCAACAAGTATTATAACAAGATATTACACAAAAACCACTTTTCTTAACTTGAAACTTAACTAAATGTGAGGTATACTTTCTATCAAAAAAGTTTGGTCCACTTCCACAATTTTTATAAAATTCATTTCTTCATGAAAATGGATGTTTTTATAGTCAAAAATTAATTTCAAGATGTTACATTTTAAACACCACAAATATTATATTTTTCTGAGCTCATTTACTATTTTTAATAATTTATATAAAAACACATATACAATATGTTCCAGAAATCCTGAAATCTTTACTCTTAGTATATTGGTCATATCTCGAGTTATAGTAAGAGTTAGACAACGAATGTTTTTTTAAAAGTTGATTATTGAAAAGGGATACAACTTTTGTGTTGACCACTTTTACTTATTCCCTATAGATTTTTCTCAGAAACGTTGATAATATGCATGTGCCCAAATTTGAACTTAGAATGGAAATGTAATTTTTAAAAATACTTAGACTATTCTATAATTCATGAAAAAATTAGTGGAAGTAAATAACATATAAGGTAACAATTAGTAATTTTGTTGGAACTTTTTACGTATTATATATTTTTATAAAAATCCAACAATGAGATGTATTTTCTGGAAAACATAAAATGTGGACTGGTTTTGGTAAAACTTGAAAACGGACACTTGCGGACTTGCTATTTAGGGAAAAACTAACTTTTTGTGACTTATGAACATATTTAAGGCTTTGGGAAAAGATTCAGGTCAAACCGAGTAGGTTTGACCAAGTCAACAAAAACGGGGCTCGACTTCTAAAAACCGACAAACTTACTATTTTTGAAAAATGGTAACAAAAATGGGTTTGGGTGACTTAGTTGGTAACTTTGACCAACTTTGACTAGGTTTGACCACCTTTGACCAACTTTGACCAACTTTGACCAGTTTGACCAACTTTGACCAAGTTTGACCAACTTCGACCAACTTTGACCAGGTTTGACCAACTTTGACCAACGAGTTGACCAACTTTGACTTACGGTTTAAGGTTTTTATGAACTAAATAATCTGTTTGCAACATACGATATGTGCTAATAAATAATATAAAACAAAACAAACTTAATAATAATGTCTAAATGAATTATTATTACAAACTTTCACCAACGGGTCGTACATATATTTAATAAACAAACTTGAACAACTTACTTGGACATACTAGTTGAGTGAACTAGCTTTAGGTGAACATAAACCCTCCACCTACACGATTGGCTTAAGTGGACATTGACCCCCATTTATACAATCGCTATAGATGGTCTTTTGAGACATCTACTTACCCAAACTTATACGTTTAGGACGTTAGAAGGTTGCGCTTTGGACTTTGCTTGCTATTTGATTATTGCTTGCTACCTGCTTAACTCTGCTGAGTTTCATAGCCCCTTTTTACTGTTTTATATCCAGGGGTGAGAATACATACAACTGCTTTTACACAACTGTTTTTATGAACACAAGTACAACAAACAACGCTATACGGATTGCATGAGTTAACACACTAATCCAATTAAAGTCCTCACACATCATAGCTTCGTTAATTTGGACTAAGCGCGAGTATTAGTAAATAGATCTATCTAGGACTGACAATCCCCGTCCGGGTTAGTCGCGCTAACCTGTCAAAGGGACGTATTAATATTTGTACACACGAGTGTATCGGATTATACACTTGCAGGGGCACCAACGATCGTGTACTCGAAAGAGGCATGACACACATTGTTAAGCTTCAGACTATGAGCTCATGGTAATAGTATACATATTTGATTGATTTCAAACATTATTAAATCTTGTGTTTTATACCGATATCTAAACAACTATTTAACAAACCTATGAACTCACCAACTTTATGTTGACCATTTTAGTATGTATTCTTAGGTTTACAGACGCAATAGGACTACCCACAGGAATCAAGATAGTAGGATGCTTTTGGAAAGCATAGCTCGAGTCGCATATTTTCAAACATGAGATTTAATTGCATTACGATATTTTGTATCAACAACTATGTATTAGAAATCTCTTGACTATTTTTGCGAACTCCAATGTTTTTGGGTAACAGTTGTAAACATTTGATTATGGCAATGTGACTATTTTTCAAACATCTCATGTAGAGGTCGTTTGTTGTAATCTTTGTGTGATGATATTTAATTTGGTCGGCGCCCCCGTGACACCTCATACTTCCGCTGCCACGTGTTTTTGGGGTGCGACAAATGATGTTTCATTTATTTGGTTAATAAATATGTTCAAGGGTAATTGAGATAATTGGTCAACTTCTCTCTACTATTTAGGTAGTCATTTTACCAAATTAAGATCAATGATCTAAATTTATTAATGGTAGGGATATGCTTAGGTGTTTCTAAAAATATAATGACTACCTAAATATGATTTTGTTATATTATATAATGTAGATGTAGATGTAGATAATGTAGATGTGGATTATTACTAGTTTAGGACCTGTCAAATTCGCGGAATTGTTCATGAAAAATAATTAAGGTGCCTCATATATATATATATATATATATATATATATATATATATATATGTCCGTCCGGAGTTACATGACCTAAAGACTGTTCAAATGTTCACCGTCTGAGTTGGACAACTTAACTTAGTTATCAACGAAGCACGTCTATCTTGTGAAATCATTTATTTTAATTTTTGTTTGAAGTATTATAAGATAAATTCTGCTATAATTTTGTTAGAATTTCTATATAATTTTCAATCTTCGTAACTCTGTTTGGTTATACTTGTAACATTGAGAAATCGTCCAAACAATTATTCGAACAATATAAATTATATTCAAGAATTTAGTGAGGACTTTTGGGATACACTTTTCAAGAACAATGTAAGTTATATTAAAGAAAATTGCTAAAGCTATGAGATTGTTATTATATTTTCAAGAAATTTAACATGTACTTATTTTTAAGATAGATCCATGTGATACTATGATAGTATAAGCGAAAAAACAAAGGCCACGAACCAGTTCGAATTTAGAAGTTCATATCGAAATTTCATTACTCTTCTATTGGCAATCATGACATCATGTGATCAAGGTTGCATGTATCATAATTATTATCAATAAGAAAGTTATCATCCATTGCCTAAAAGATTTCACCCTTTTAGACTTTATAATTTAAAGAGTAGACTCGGTACCAAAGATAACTCAAGAAGATTCATACTCAAGAATATATACGTTAACGTCATCCAAAGCTAACTCAAAATTAAGTCTTCCAATGATAATCCATTATCCCCAAAGCTAAACACATCATGCATTTCAGTAAATGTTCGTGCATTGAGTACTCTGGTGCAAGATACCCACTGCATAGTAAATCAAAAAGACAATGTGGTTACACACATACAGTTACAAAGTTAATAAATGGTGAGTATTGCTCCTTAAAGACATGACACACACACTTGTAAGTTTGGCTCATTGATTCAAGAAGGGGCACCCAAGAAAGAGGTGTCATAGAAGTTAATTGTATGACAAATAGCCATGCAGACCATGGAATGAAGTAGAAAAAAACTGATACCAATAGCTCTATACAAAAATACAAATTATTCATCACAAAACTTGATTCACATAGTAATGGCTTAATGAAAACGAAATCGTAAATTACGTAATGATTTATCGTATGTATTCAGAGTGCGTCGTTATCATAAATTCATAATTCAGGTTACGGACCTATTAAACAAATCAATTCAGGTTTCGGTCTGACAAGGACGTCATGAGTTTAAGTCTGTAAGTACCAACTGGGTAACAAGTAATTTTTTAAGCAGGATCATGTTTAGTGATTAACTATGTCAAGCGATTAATAATGGTTCATGAAAAGCTTAATAGATCACATAGTAATCATACACAGATAAGCATAGGCACCCGATAAAGTTTCAGTCAAGAAATAAAATCATGTTGAAAGATCACCATGGGCAGACCTTGTTTGTTTTATAAGACATAGACATAAGTAAGTTATAAATATTACATCTAATAACGTAAGAACAAATGATATGATAAATATGATGAAGTTATTAATATAGTAAAGTAATTGTTGTCTTCAAGAGATTATATTCGGTTCCTTCGATTTTCTAGAAAAGTAGTTTATCGTTTAGAGATGCCTAAAGAGTTAAATGTATATGTAATGCTTTTATGTGTATTATCTTTAAAAGTAATTTATTGAGAAAAGTTATACAAGAAATTTAAAAAGGAATTAATAAAAGACTATCAGATAACACACGCGATGCAGCGAGAATGTATTTAACATTCGTAAAAAAAAGTAATTAATTGTTGAAAATTTGTGTCAAATAATACGTCTTTGATAAAAAAAGATAACAATAATATTAAATAAAATGATTAAGAAAACTTGAAACATAAAAAGGGGTGATGATCTGTATACTATCAAAAATTATCCGTACACCGCTAACTGTGCTTTACAGTGTTGTACCTTTGATAAAAAAAGATAACAATAATATTAAATAAAATGATTAAGAAAACTTGAAACATAAAAAGGGGTGATGATTCGTATACCACCAAAAATTATCCATACACCTCTAACTGTGTTTTACAGTATTGTATTGTACAACACTGTAAAGCACAGTTAGCGGTTGGTGATGTACGGATCACTTTCTCATAAAAAATCATCACAAAAAACATGCTCCATGTCAATAGATAATAGTATAATTTTTATGAGTTGTATAATACCTAAAATTAAAGTTTTGTATGATCTTTGTGAGTTGTAAAGTATTCATATATAGAATCTTAAAATTTTTTATAAGGTTTGTAGATATTTAAATTGTGATTTTGTTTCTCTGTTTTAGTATGTATTGTGGAGACTTTTTTCTGATATATTCAAATTGTGATTTATTTTTGTCTTTTAATAAGTCAATATTTGTGGTTTGGTAACTCAATGTAGTGTAAATGATTTGCAAATAAACATTTATTGTAATTGTTAAGGGGTAGTTTAGGAATATTAATTTTTAAGTAGTATAAGATTCAACATTCAACATGTTTTATAAGTAGTTATAGATAGATTATAGATATGGATGTTAAGAGATAAGAGAATCAGTATATTTAAGTACGAGTTGTTCGGAGTTTACATGAGAACTAGAGGAATTAAATTGTTAAGCATTACCCAGCTTGGTAGTAATAATGAATTGTGAGGACACAATCCAAATAAGTGAGGTAGAATTATAACACCCCAAATTTGAAGTATTGATATATGTTATTATATATCTTTTCTTAATTGTAAAATAATATTTATTGTTTAGCAATTTCAAAGTTATATTATATATTAAGTAAAAGTAAAGATTTGTATAACATCTCAAAGATTTCGTAGTAGTAAAATTTGGGGTGTTATACAAATCTTTACATTTCAAAGTAGTATAACTATGGTTCATGTTAACAAAACCAAAATCTGTAATGAATGTGTGTTGGGTTGAAATATAGTGCAAGGGTAATGTGACACTTTATTGAACATGAAAGAATGGTTTTTAACTTGTTAATTATATGTTAGAAAGAAATAGTTCATATATGATTAAGTAGGTGAGAGTATGATGTATACAAATTAAAACTAACAATAATAGATGCGGTTATAAAAATGAAAGCAAGGTTAGTAGATGGTGGTGAAAATAATAAATCACTACTACAAAAAGTATTATTTAGAATGAGTTTTTTAGAAAAATTAAAGTTAAGAGTGCTATTTAAATCATTTATAGGTCGGTTCACAAAATACATACTAGTTGATTATTTTTTAGAACACTTTGATTATGAAGTGATGTATTTCATATTTTATAGATCGATTCATTAGAACCGCGCTATATTCTAGGTACATTAATCACTTCGTATTTCTCTTTCATATTATTATAAATAATACATAATTAATGTGATTAACCGATTATAATTATAAATAAAATCTTGTGATATGGATTTATCACTTTGGGCTCTTTTACGTGTTAAAACTTGTGTTACTGATATTTCTTGTTTGACCACGTCACCCCCACTACCCCAAATCCAATCTAGTTTTTACTATATTTTCCTCTTTCACCTGTGAACACCATAACCACTCGAAAACCATCAAAAGATTTATACAACCCATCCATCGAAAGCTTCCACCATTAACAACCATATAAAATTTAGGGTTTCATATTTGAAGTTCTGCATTCAATCTTGAGGAGTAATTTTTCTACATTCTTTATTTGTGTTATACATGTATAATTTTAATGCCGTTATTTGTCGATTTATTAACTAGTTTTTAATGAAAAATTGATGTTGTGATGTATGTGTATTGTTTTATCTAGTGGGGGTAAATGTTCTATATTTTTTTATATTTATGTATAATACAATTGACTTGTATAGAAGCGTTAATTTTGTTAACGTTTTAATAGACAAAGTGTTTTATGTTGTATGTATATTTTTGTCTTATATAGATGGAACTTGGAACTTCAGTTACTTTCTTAATTAGTTGTTTAGGTTAATATAACTGTATATGCAAAGAAATTGAAAATTGGATTGATTTTAATCGACAGGGACAAAGAAACTTAATTGTGGAGTAAATGGGGGGAGATTTGGATCATGGTTTGCGAATGAGGTAAAATTATGTATATGTTATCATTTGGATTGGAATGCAAAGGGAGAAACATGTTTGATCAGTTATAGCTTGGATGGCGAATGACTTGCTTGATGCTATCATCGGTGGCGATGTAAGTTCGTTAATGCATGATTTATAATTTTTTGTACACTTAGTAAATCTATTATCATTATCATTATCATTATCATTACTATATATAAAGCATCTCTTCTCATTATCTTAAAATGGTACTCAACTAATAGAAAAGTCAAAAATACTCTCACATAAACTCTACTTAATTTAAGTAAGTTGACTTCCCAATTTATTTCTTATATTGACACAAAATTCACACACTAACTAATCAAATTTATTTGTACAAGTCGATTTACCATAGTCAACTTAATTAAGGATATATACTCATGACTACTTAGTCTTTGAGTATTGCCATTTCTAATTCAATCAATTTTAAACATTATATCTAACACTAAGTGCAAAAAATAGATGCATAATCAATGAATGTTCGTTACAAGGTACCATTTGTATTTCAATCTATTTGTATTTCAACTAAATTTATATTATCAATCTATATCACGTATTATTAATTATAAATTTGAATTATATACCATAGTAATTACACAAGTTGTCTACTATTTATATATATATATATATATATATATATATATATATATAAACAACAGAGTTAAAGAGAATTCTTATGCCATATTTTCAAAAGGCTAACACGAAAATTTTGGCACTATGAATAATAACAAAAACACTCAAAACAACAATGTTGATGCTCCGGTTACGCCACCGATGATCATTTATAAATATTCTTACCCCTAATCACCGCTATTTTCTTGGTTCATCATATTCGCTAATGCTATTTTCTTGCCCCTTATGTATATATGTATATATATATATATATATATATATATATATATATATATATATATATATATATGTGTGTGTGTGTGTGTGTGTGTATGCTTGTTATATGGCTTTTGAGTATAAATACTTGTACTATTTATACGGAGTAAATTGTTTAGACTATTATATATTTGTCATTGGAGGTTCTATTTGATTTGAACTCTCAAAAATAGAGGATTATATTAGATTCTCTCATCACCATAGGAAGGATAAGAGAATGATTTGTTACTATTTGTAGAAGTTAGTTGAAATGTAAGAATTTGGTAAAATTTAATAGTGAATTGACATTTTGATTTCCATAATATTGTAACTTGATGGTATTTCATTTTTAGGTGTTGTGATGCTATTTGACTAGAAGTTTCTTGAGGTAATAAATTATCTTAACACATATATACTTGTAAAATCTATGAGCTAATTGATTTGGTTGTTGCACCAATGTAATATTCTTGGTACTTAAATATAGTGTAACCAACAACGAGGAGGCTGGGAATGCAGGTATTACATCATGGGTGGATCTTATTCGTCGGAAAACAAAACTTCCCAAACAATGTAAGTATTTGTTAAATATTCATATATTTTGTCAATTGAACTAAACTTTCTTATTTCAGTAATAATAAACATTTTTTTTATTTGATTATAGTTTTGAATGATATAAGTCCTCTATCAACTCAAGAGTTAGACATTTTACGAAAATCATGCCGCTCAGGTAAATTGAGGTTTCTATGATTACCCATGTTTGTGTATATAGATGATACAACGATTTTGAATATTTACATGTATGTTCATTCCATCTTGTTTTTGTCTCCTACGCAGGTCGTACGTGGATATGACTTGTGTGGTCGCTTGACCGTTGATTGTTGAAAATGGATTATAGTTATGAGAGGGAGGTGGTAGTAGTTTTTATGTATGTTCTAGGTGCATTGATTAGAATATGTAAGTGTATGCATTCCCGACTTTTGGCATTTTCATTAGTCTTTTGGGACCTTGAAAATTTCTTATTATTAATGAAAACTTTATTTTTGTTGAAATATGAATGCCAACACTTCAATTGTTGATGAATTCGAATTGTGTTCCTAGAGTTTATTAAATTAATTTGTGTAGCTAAAGTATGAATGTCATGTGTGCTATTGTAGATAAAGGTTGAATTGTATTGTATAAGTCCCGTGTTCTAGGATCGATAACTTCGTTATCTATAATATTAAGGTGCGGAATTCCTTAATATGCGTTATCTTACTATATCGAATAAATTCACATTTATAATACGATTAATAACTAATATGCTTTGCTTTAATCAATAAACGATCAAAACCTAGCCTTTAGTATTATTTGTTTTCTCTGGATCAATTCGCAGAAGATGAAAATTCGAATGGCAAAAGTTAATGATTTCTAAACCGAAATCATTTAAATATCACTGCTCAACTCGCAGCCTGTGGGCTCGCAAGTTGACTCACCTCGCAGTCCAGGCCCAAGCCCAACTCGATTCGTTTCGCAGTCCTTATTACGAGATCAGATCTCATCTCGCAAGACCAAGTCTTGCGACTTGAGATCTCGACTCGCACAACCTATTTATTTTGTTTTCGATATTCATCTAACACTTTTACATAATTAACATATTTAACGAATATTAATAACAAGACTAATATCATTTATTTACAAATCTAAACCAATGTACAAACATGATAACAATTACACTAGTCCTATTTTCAAGCTAGATCTGTTGTCAGAAACTATGTCTCAACATATTGCTACAATTTGCAGTATCTTTTTGACCAATTCATAGTATTACTACAACAAGCATTTTTTACAGTAATCTTTTTTAGATTGGTTGTTTTAACTGCTACAAAAGCTTTTTCGAAAAATCATTTTTTAGATCACTTTTATGTAACCGAACAAAAAAAAAACATTTTTTAGATTGGTTAGATAATGATATCGCGTAAAAAATCACGTTTTTACAATCGATATCTCTCGCATTTAAGATCAATACTTGGCAAACAAGCTCAAATATTACATCAATCAATGTATTTTGTCAAGTAGGTTAAAATAAGGAAGCACGAGAAAGCAAGCAAAACGGACAAAAAACAAAGATTACACGCACGTTTAAAGATTCGAATCAATCAAGACATGATTGTCAATCTAAAAAGGTCCATCTCAGAGATCTTTCCATACCAAAGTCTTCGTTTTCAAAAATCGAATCTAACGCAAGAAGAATCAAAATAGAAACGGATAAGAAATGAAGATTCTACGCGCAAGGAAAGAATCAAACCATTTAGAACAAGATATCTCAAGATAGGAAAATCATCTCAGGGATCTCTTTATATCAAAGTCTCCGTTTTCAAAAACCAAATCCAACGCAAAAAGAATCTTTGAAATTGGACATGTAACGAAGTTGATATGAAGCAAAACGAGAAAAAAAAATTGCACGGATACCCTTCCGGTACCGGCCCGCCGCCAACCGGTACCGGCCCGCAGAGCCCTGTGCCTGTTCTTTTTTGCGCCGTTACTATACCATGTCGGCTCCTTTTTCATACCGCGCACGCTTTTTTGCTAAAATGAGCCTAACTTCGTTATCGTTAGCAGAATTTCAAATATATATATATATATATATATATATATATATATATATATATATATATATATGGTTGGATTCACAATTCAAAAACACACCTTCCTAGCATACTTTCTCACTCTAGAAATCACTTCTAAAATTTTCTCTTTTTACCCTCTCTAGATTAGTTTCAACTAGTAATTAAGCTAGTTAGGAGTTTAATTAGGAGTAGAAGAAAAGTAAGGAATACACTGTAATATTCGGTGTACGCTTGAAATTGTGTCAATTAATTCAAGTTTATTCTTGAATCTTAATCACGATTATTTATTTCCTTATTTATCTTAATTTACTGCGTTTACTTTAATTATGCTAGATTTAGTTATAGCAATGACTTGCGAGTAATTTACTTGTTGTGTTTGTCTGTGATGTAGTTAGTTAACTATGGGATGATAATAACCAATAATAAAGTAATATGACGTCCCCTATTTTTTTTCCATACTGTTCCTCGATATAGTACTGGAAACACTTCAAGGTGGAGTACAAATGTATGAAAGTCAAGGAACGACCGAAGATAGTCATATTACGGACATATATAACATTACAAGTAATACGAACACCCCTATTCGACTGTTACGCAGTATAGTGTTGGAAACACTTTAGGTGTAGTACAAACACGTGGAAGTTGCGTAACCACCGAAGATAGTTATAATACGGACTAATATTATAAAATAAGAAACTTAGTTTAAAATTAACTTTTCTAAACATACTTTTAAACCTCAAATTAATCTATCGCCCTCCACCAATAAACGTGATTACAACACCTTTTTAATGATGTTTATATAAAAGGTAGTCAGTCATCCGTTTCAAGATAATTTGTTGAAAGGTATGAAACCATAGAACCGCAAGACTACATGGGGAATTACCGTAGGACAAGACATGACCAAGGTTTGAAGCGGCGGAACCACTTCAAGTGAGGATTGCTGTGAATAACTAGGGGATTTATTGGGAAGTCTTAAGCAACGGCTGGTTTAAAGTCATAATTGAACTTTTATAGCTTAGAAATTTGTTACGATGACAAGGAACCATTAAGTTTTGTCTAGTACCTTCAGATTTATCTATGTTCTTAAGAATGTAATTTTAAAACTCAAAATAGGATTTTGCTTATTATTCTAAATACTTAGCGAGGTTAAGAATGGTCAGACTTTATAATTGATCTGTCACTCTATTTATGCGCATAGGAATCCCATTTATTCTTCATAGGACCAATGTTGAGAGTTGGGCATGTCAGTCTGATCAGAATCACAATAACCTAGTTCCTGGTGTGACATGCTAATGGGAATTTAATTAGTAGGGAATCTAGTGTTTACATCACAATATACAAGAATTATAATGACCAAATATCTTTCAAAACAGTTTCTCCAAACATCATCCCATAACTTAATTAATGAAATGTCAGCAAACACTATCTTTATCTTATCTGTTTTACGCTTTATTTCGCTTTTATTTACTTGCCTAGGTTAGATAATATAAAAAACTAAAACTCCCTCACTATTTAATAAACCCTTCACTATTCTTAAAGCCATCATCTGCCTCGCCTTAGTTTTCATTCTGTCGGTTTGAAGAAAGACTCTAGGTCATACCTACCACTTGCTTGCCCTTAAGATTAGCATTGTTAGGGAAAATTAGGCCCCATCACTTATAAATTTAAAACCCACTGATCGCCCACTCAGACGTTAAAACCACACAAACGACACCGACGCTGGGTGGCGCACCAGATGACCGAACCAAATAAGGGCCATTTTTTTAGAACAATGTTTTATAGCGCGGTTCTAAAACCGATCTAAATTTCAATAATCGATCTAAAAAACCCCGTAGTAAGGACATCATGTTTGTATAAAGATAAAACGGAAGAAAGAGTTAAAATAAAGTAATAAAGTAATATTAGTGAAATTTTTAAGTAAGATGAAAAAGATAAGTTGAATAAAATACTACTAAAAAATGATGAAATTGATATCATCTTATGTGTGCTTTTTATGTAATAGGTGGGAATAAGTTGCATATATTCAAGAAATTGTTAATCAAGTAATAGCCAACGATCAAGGTGAATAATGGTTTTGTTTATGAATGATTGTATTGCATTCGATAATGAATGTAATGGTTGTAGAGTATTTCATTCGATAATGAATGTATTGGTATTAGTAGAATATTGCATTCGGTAAAGAATGTAACAGTTGTAGTAGTATTGCATTCGGTAATGAATGTAATGATATTAGTAGAATTGCATTCGGTAAATAATTTAGTTGTTGTAGTAGTATTGCATTCGGTAATGAATGTAATTTTTGTAATAGATGATGACTAGATATATGAATGTAGTAGAGTGTCGTTATCTCACTGAGCATTTTGCTTACGGTTTTATGTTTTATGTTGTAGGTGAGATAAACGAGTCAATAGGTGAATTGGGAATAAAGCTATGGGATGCTAGTGGTGGAGCTCGTTTATAACTTGGTAATGAGCACTCTTTTATATTGCTCTATATGGAACTCTACACCCATTTTGGTAATGTACACATGTTACTTGTATTCATATAATGGTTTGGAAAAATTAATAGTTGAACACTTTGGAGTGTTGTTTTAGTTATGGGTCAAACTTGTGTGTGTAGGGAAAATTTTTATGTACCTGAATAAAGTTTCATTATAACAATGAATTGTAATATAATACAATTACAAAATACACAAGTAATTCATATACAATTACTACAGTAAAATGTAATAAACTAAAAGAAAGGAGTAGAAAAGGATATCAACGAATGATGAGTCGAGTCTCGTATTTGACATGATTCCCTTAAAACAGATTCGCCGTCTACACGTTGTCTATTTCTCAGGGTATAACGGCCGAAGCAGTTACAACGGTCGAAGCAGTAGTATTGTCGGACTTGAACCATATGCAAAACTAATGTGTGAACTTTGAGTGTGTATCTTTTTGAACCAAGGTTTGATATGATTCTTTTTCTTACCTAAGAGAAGAAAAGAATTCTCTATTATATGGCCATGGAGGGGAAATTGAAAAGCTTTATAATAATGATCATCAAGTACCATTTAATTACATAAGTTATGTGGAAAATGAAAGACCACATTTACTTGCAACTAATGGTACATTTATATACAAGAAATATTACATTTATTTGCAACACATGCTACTAAATTTCATTCATTCTTTAAATTTTTCTAACAATCCTCCACATGAATAAAATTGATAATCGATACAATATCAATCATTCAATTTCTCATTCACCAATCATTCAATTTCTCATTCACCTTAGCTTGATTTTACCTCTCTTTGAGCATCAATATCTCATTCACCTAAAATCTTCTTTGGACATATGATATATCGTTATAAAACCTTGGCCACGGACTACATAACAATACAAGATATTGTACATAATAATTATGTACCTATAATTATACAAGTCCAAAGTTGGTGAAAAACTAATTTTTCACCTCGATTTTCCTATATTCTTCACATGAATGATAATCGATTTTTAAAACACACAAGTTCTAACAAAATTTTCAACAAGTGAACCCTGCATAGAATAGGTATGTGTTACCTTTTGAACCTTTCCTTATGAAATGCACTTAGTCTCCTAGCTCACAGTAGACACAGTGTCTTTGAACTGGTCTGCCATTTGTGTAGACGACAATACACTTCAGACATGATTCTCTCTGACATGGTCAAGTCCTCATAGTAGTGTTCATTTTGGTCTTGAAACACTAGCCTGATTCTGCAAGAGCTATTAGGAATTATGCCCCTTTAATTCCCTTTGAAGCAACCCCACTTCTCTCTCACATAGGTGATTCCTTAAAGATCTTCAACTGCCATATGATATATCTTTAGAAATCATTATAAGCTTAATGCTTTGCCTCATATTACTGTCAACATCATTTATCGGAATGGACTAGGAAGTTTACTAACCCCCTTAAGTGGTTTTAGAAGTTTAACAACCCCCCAACAGTGACATCAGTTTATATAATTAGGTTGTCCTATTGAACCTAGATCTTGGTATCTCCAGTCAACTAGGTTAGATTTTCCTTCATATAAACTATTCAATAAGGGCTTTAGTCTCATTCCCTAACTCGATCTCCTCTCAACCTCATGGTTGTCAGATTCGAAATATTATCATTTAACTTCATTAAGTTTAACAAAGATAAGTCACACGGAGATAAGTTGGTCTCTAAAGTGTAACATATATGCCTTACTACACTTATGATCACTTCAAATTAGTTCTTACTCATGGTTATACAATGTCAAGATTGTGAACATATTCACAAGGTACTACACGTGATCAATATTGGCTCATATTAAATAAAATTTTAGCATCAACTAAATCTTATTTTTTAGCCTTTCAAATAATGAATCATGCACTTGATATCAAAATGAAAGACACCCCCCACATTTCTATGCTATTGTGCAAAAGTTCTCCAATATTCACAATCAATTAGGGTTATTGCTTTTCCTTAACAAAGCTTCCCTCACATGTCTTGAAACTTGATATAAGTTCCAGTCATAAAATCTATATCCAATATGATTCTAATTAATGATGCAGTCAAATGCCCCCACATAAGATTAACATCTTTTGTGTTCCAGATTTTTAGTACATTTTGAGCAATTTTTAGTCATAATCTAGGTTTGACCTAGAGACGTCGAATTTAGAGAACTTAATAAAGTTTTTGCACTCAAATTATAATTCACAAATCTGAATTCTATTTAGGCAATCCAAAACCCCAGATAATATAACAAAAGGTAGACATCTTTATGCTTATAACTATCCTAAATTTCATATCTATAATTGAATTCCATATATAATAGAAACAATCCCCATCATTTTCGTCAAGTTTCACAATATAACAAATCCACTATTACTTGAATGAAACATTAATTTTGTCTTTATATGAATTTCACACATTGGAATGTTCATTTGTTGATTGATCTCTACAGATGATCATCACTAACAAGTTCAAGTCTAGCATGCCATAGACCTCAAGACCTAAGCTTAAGAATAGAAGATGTATCATTCTAATTCTCCTAAACTTTCTTATAACAAGGAATGTAACACTATGTTCCTTGTTAGTAATTATCCTTATAAAGAAAAAATCGACTTTTGTGACTTAAACACCACCCAAACAATGAACATTTGGGAGGGTCTCAAACACATATACTCTTGTTACTCATTCAGATATTTCTTTAGAATCATAGCACAATAGTCTTTGATCTCTAAAGTTTCACTAATTGCCCCATAAAGAGGACTTACCTCAAGTCGAGGGACAAAAGTCAAATTATCACTATACTTGTAACGAAACATCATACCATATATGACACTTTCGAAAGGGATATATACAACTCCCTTGCTATATATTGACACCATCTTGTCAATTCTATTTACGTCTCGACACTCTATCATACCAACAAGGGTGATAGAATAGTCTACTAATTAAAAAATTAATTGTACTATGCTTTGTATCTTAGTGTTAAATCTTAAATTCATAAATGAATTTTTCATAGTATGACATATCCTTAAGTCATATCTTTCACATTGACATGCTTCTCAAATTTATAAACTTGAACCACATTCTATTTAATGTGTTAAAACTTATTTTCATTGTTTCAAAGCTTAATCTGAATCATATAATGTTTTAACGAATTTCTCTTTCATTTATTGTCATGACGAAACTAGAAAAGGTAACATTTTCCAAATCATTTATTGGATAAACTCCGTTAAAATACCATTTAAAATCATAACACAAGTTTAAAACTTTTTCATGAAATGTAGAGATTTATATCCATAGATATTTTAGTTATTAAGAAACATAAATTATGTAACACGTACACTATAACCATTTCATCTCAAGATTTATTCAACTATAATAATTTTAACGGAGACAAAAATAATCGCATGACTTTTAGAAAGATAAAACTCATAGATTATCAATGAATCTTCATTTTCTTTATAGGAAATGCCAATCACATTAATACGATTTTCATTACCCCATCGAGTGACATCAACTTCCTCCAAAAAACAGTTCCAAGATCAAGGAACAAAATAGTATTTTCTCACTTGTAATCAGAAGTTCATTACTAAGATGTATCATATTCATCTAGCTCTCATTACAGCCTCTTGTAGAATGCACTTGGGTTTTCCCATGTTGGAGATCTCGAGATCTAGGTTCAATAGGACAACCTAATTATATAAACTGAGGTCACTATGGGGGAGTTGTTAAACTTCTTAAACCACTTAAGAGGGTTAGTAAACTTCCTAGTCCATTCCGATAAATGATGTTAATAGTGATATGAGGCAAAGCATTAAGCTTTTAATGATTTCTAAATATATATCATAAGGCGGTTGAAGATCTTTAGGGAATCACCTATGTGAGAGAGAAGTGAGGTCGCTTCAAAGGGAATTAAAGGGGCATAATTCCTAATAGCTCTTGCAGAACCAGACTAGTGTTTCAGTACCAAAATGAACACGACTATGAGGACTTGACCATGTCAGAGAGAATCCCGTGTGAAGTGTATTGTCGTCTACACAAATGGCAGACCAGTTCAAAGACATCGCATACATCGCATCTACTGTGAGCTAGGAGACTAAGTGCATTTCATAAGGAAAGGTTCAAAGGGTAACACCTACCTATTCTATGCAGGGTTCACTTGTTAAAATTTTTGTTAGAACTTGTGTGTTTTAAAAATCGATTATCATTTATGTGAAGAATATAGGAAAATCTAGGTGAAATTTAGTTTTTCACAAACTCTGGACTTGTATAATTATAGGTACATAATTATTATGTACAATATCTTGTATTGTTATGTAGTCGGTGGCCAAGGCTTTATAACGATATATCATATGTCCAAAGGAGATTTTAGGTGAATGAGATATCGATGCTCAAAGAGAGGTAAAATCAAGCAAGGTGAATGAGAAATTGAATGATTGATATCGTATCGATTATCAATTTTATTCATGTGGAGGATTGTTCAAAAAGTTTAAAGAATGAATTAAATTGATTAGCATGTGTTGCAAATAAATGTAATATTTCTTGTATATAAATGTACCATTAGTTGCAAGTAAATGTGGTCTTTCATTTTTCACATAACTTATGTAATTAAATGGTACTTGATGATCATTATTATCAAGCTTTTCAATTTTCCCTCCATGGCCATATAATAGAGAATACTTTTCTTCTCTTAGGTAAGAAAAAGAATCATATGAAACCTTGGCTCAAAAAGATACACACTCAAAGTTCACACATTAGTTTTGCATATGGTTCAAGTCCGACAGTACTACTGCTTCGGCCGTTATACCATAGGAAACAGACGACATGTAGACGGTGAATCTGTTTTAAGGGAATTATGTCAAACACGAGACACGGCTCATCATTCGTTGATATCCTTTTCTACTCCTTTCTTTTATTTTATTACATTTTACTATAGTAATTGTATATGAATTACTTGTGTATTTTGTAATTGTATTATATTACAATTCGTTGTTATAATGAAGATTTATTCGGGTACATGAAATTTTTCCCTAAGTGTCCTTAGTTAATTACCATTCATAAGTGTCCAATAATTGATATTAGGTAATAATAATTACTATTCATAAGTGTCCAATAATTGATATTAGGTAATAATAATTACTATATATAAGTGTTGATAATTGATATTAGATGATAATTACATCAAATTATATGCTATTGTTGAAAATGTTTGTTCACAACAAATTTGATTTAGTACACGCTTTCAAGATGAGATTGTTAAATTTGATAGACAAAATACAAGAAATAAGTTAGTAAGTCTTTATAACATTCTTTCATTATGAGAGCACCCACTATTTGGGTGCTAATGAGACGAGACAATTCGTGAGGTACTTGAGATCGATTCTAAAAATATTCAAAATAGACATAGTACAAGTCAAGTCGAGCATGACTTACTCGAGCATACTGTTAATATGAACTTGAGTATATAAATACTCGGCTCGAGTGGCTCGCGATTTGAACCCCATCTTGTATTATTCTACATTTTTACTCTTTAGTTATACGTATTCTTAACATAGTTAACTTAGTTTTTAATGTACTTCGTGTCAAGCATGAAAGTGTCGAGTCGAGTAAAACTTAGAAGTATCGAGTTGATTAATAATAATTCTTAGTTATCTAACATTCATATCTGAATAATGATAATCAAGTCGAGTCGAACCAGGCTCGAAAGTATCGATTACTTAATCGAGTCAAGTTCGAGCTTGAAAAAACACACTCAATCGAGCTTGAGTCAAATTTTGAACTTCGAGCTTTAAGTTTTCTAATTGATTCGAGCTTGAGCATCGAATAATCTAAACTTGCTTACACCCCACCCGATGTAACTTCTTGTTGGTGTCTTGGTCCATCTTGGTTCCATAATGCGTGATTATTGGTCGGCTTCGAGGAAAGAAATTGGGTCTCTTAATCGTTGAACATTTTTATCTCGATTTTTGTTTGATTCATGATGTAATCGTGTTGTTGCTTAGAACACATGAAATTGTGACAGGTAATGGTGGAATGACTGCGTATCACGTCACCCACGACTACAAATCATCCTACAAATGCTCGCAGTGCTAACTGTCACGACTGCTAACTACTACAATCTGGGCCTACTAATTTATTTAATTTTCATTTTTCTTATGAATAATTATTGTTAATTCAATACAGCTAATACAAGAAATAAAAAAGAGCATTGCAATAATGAAATAAATTAGTACAACATAAAAAAGTTACAATATTAATTAAGCACACTTTACATCACAAATTAATCTTTTTAATAATCTTTTAATATTTATTTGTATGTATTTGTATTATATACTTATTGGATTTTAACCCGAAAGTATTATATTTCCTTGAATACTTAACAAACTCAAGCTCACATTTATTTAGGTTTTTAAATGAAAGAAAAATAATAAAATAAATAAATGATGTATTGTTCTTATTCTTCACTTTCTTATTCTCCTACATTTCTAATCATATCAAATGAGACAACATACAAAATAGAAACAAAATATGAAAAATAAAAACATTAAAACTTATGAAGAAAAGAAAATCACGTGGGACACGCCAAATTATACGTTCTAAGGATGCGCCTCATTCTGTCCATCCTCATCCCATTACGTTTCCTTCAACTCCACCACTCCAAATTGTCTTCGGGGTTATGTTATTGACACACCACTAACATGTCAAATTTTCAGTTTTCCACTTTTAGTCTATTCACACACACACACACACACACTATATATATATATATATATATATATATATTTATATATATATTTGGTTATTTTAGAAAGGTTAAAAAAATAAAAAGTGTACGAAGTTTTCACGATCGTTCGATTAACTCCAATAGAGGATTTCTAATTAGAACTTGTGGGATGGTTCTTTGTAATATTTTACAACTTTGATAACATTCGTAATTGTATGGTGTCCGTCCATATCAGGTCCCTTGAAATCTCTTGCAATTTTTTTCTGTAAATCTTTTATACAGATCGAATGATAATTGTTTGATAATTAATTGCAAATCACCAACTTCCATGAAATCGATGCATAATGAATTAATTCATTTAATGATGGATGATACCTAAATTTATGGATAAAGGATTTGGGCCTAGGTTAATGGGCTAAAATCTTTTATCATGAGTTTAATATCAAGTATCACTTGAGTGTTTAGATAAGTGAGAATGGGAACAGGGTTCTAGATTCAAGGTGAACAAATATATGAGAAGTGGATGATTACTCGGGTGGCGATTCCCTTTTCGGTTACTCGCCTTACTTATTAGAGTACGCATGGTTTTACACCATAACTCCCAGGAAGGGACCGAGTAAAAGAGGTGGTATCTTATTGACACTGCATATTATTATTATTATTATTATTATTATTATTATTATTATTATTATTATTATTATTATTATTATTATTATTATTATTATTATTATTATTATTATTATTATTATTAATGCTTTTAAGCAGTGTTAAAATAGATAGGATTGTAGAAGGAGGTGTAAGTTATCTGATCTATTGAATGCCCCTTTCATAGGAGGAGCTAAATGATCTAATCTGATTGAATCTAATCATTGTTTGCATGATCATTATTATTCTTTTGTAGACAAAGACACATGACAATTATTCTTTGTCAGATTTTTGAACATTTGATTGTGTACTCGTGAAACTCACGTGTCTCATTTATTGATTATTTACTTGGTGCATGTGTACTACATCTAGAGTAAGTCATGGATTTATTTAATACTTATGTCACTTATATAATTTTTAGCCACGGGTCAACTATATTTTTTTAACAATATTAAGAAAGTAATATAACATATATAAATGCCTTTAATGTATCAGTTATCCTATTAAGTCCCCCATTCATTTATGGGAAAACAAATTATTTAGACAAGTGAATTTAAAGGTGTAAAAAAAATATATAAAAAAATAGGAAAAATGTGTGGGGTATTTGATTGTGGTAAGAAAGACTTTTAGTAGCTTACGTAACTGAATCTAAAATATGATGTGTGTTTGACATCCAGTAATTTATGTCTCTATTTAATATTTGAAGTGACGGCCAGAGCCTGGTGGTAGTGTTACTTAAGTACATCATTTATTTTACTTCTTTAAGAAGGGATTTATTTTACTTATCTAAACACTTCTTTTATTTCTTTTAAGAGTCTGAACCATCTATATGTAGGAAATAAAGATCCTTTAAAATATATTTATTTTGCTAGGTTCTTTATTGTTATGCATTGAGTATGTAACCCATTCATCTTGTCTATTTAAGGCCTTCATGATTTTGAAATATTTTGAAGCATCCCCACAAAATCTGTTGTGTTTTCCTTGCTTCTTATTTTCTATAACCTGATATGGATATCACAGAAAATGTTGGTGCTTCTCATGCAACACATGTTGAGGTAATGATACTTGGTAGCACTTGTTGTATGGCCTCATTGGGATCTTTGGAAAGGATCCGTTTTTTCTGCAAAACAGGGAAAGTATGCAGGTGAATGTTTAGCTTATGTTCGGCGAGCTCATGGGGTAAGCCAGTCATATCGGCGGGTGTCCAGGAGAAAACATCGTTGTTTGAACACAAGAGCTCGAAGAGCTGTTTTGTAGAGTTTCCGAAGGATGTCTTCCAATCGTAACCTTCTGTTCCGGATATGCCTCATTAACAATCACTTGTTCTTCGTTATATGTTTCGTGGGTTGCTTCCGCTTCCTTCAACAGGCGATCTCTTTTAAGAGAAATTTGATTGCGAATCCTCGATGTGGTTACTTCACCTTTTACTGTGGCTATTCCCTGTGGGGTTAAGAATTTCATAAGAGTATTTATGGTGGATGCGATCGCACTGAGTTTTCATATTCCACGACGGCCTAGGATGACATTATAGGGTGAAGGAGCTCCCACGATCTTAAACGATAATCATAAACGGTGTTATTGCTTGATATTACCACGATAATCATAAACGGTGATCGGTAAAGAAATAATTTCGATGGGCCAAGACTTTTGGCCAGAAAATCCAACGAGTGGGGTGGTTGGTGGTCTCATTTTTTTTCTTTTCTTCCGTTGTTAGCTGTTCGAAACAATGTTCGTACATGAATTTTGTCGGATTCCACCATCAACATAGACTCGGTGTGTTCTTGTGCATCCAATGACTGCCGTGATGATGAGAGGACTACCTCCCGTGCAGTAGTCGGGTATTGGATCTTCTTCACAGAAAGTGATGTTTGGGCATGAGTGTCGCAATTCTGTTACTGATGTGCGATCAAGCTAAATCATGTGTATCTCATTTTTTGGTTTGGTTCCGGTTTCTTCTTTTTTGTTCCATTCAATTTGGGATCTGTTTTCGCTTTTGGATCCAGAGGGAGTGGATGCTGGAGTGGTGTTATATTTTTTGCACCTTTTGCCAAGTGACTTAATTTCCCACCACGAACACATGCTTCAATTTCTTTTCGTAGGTCAACGCAGTCATTGGTTTCATGACCATGCTCATCATGGAATTCAAGAACTTGGTTTGATCTCTTTTGTTGGCTGGCGTAAACATTATCGGTGGCGGGCGAAGCACGTGTGACAACTCTCCAAATTAGGTATAAATTAAACTTAAGCATGTGCATTCTTATGCTAATTTCCTGACAAAAGTTTAAACAAAAGTTTTGATGTGAAATAAGTCTAGCGAGCCCAAAATAATAATACGAGAAGTATTACAAAATTAGTAATTTACATAATTACATAGTAAATACTTGAATAATTAGTGAAACGTGAGTGTGAAAAATGTCTCCAAAATGTTTCCAAAACTATTTCGAAATATTATTTAACTAAAATAATAAGCGAGAAGAATTTCAAACTGAAATAATATTGTGTTTTAAACACATATTGAGCACGCAGAACATTTAAAATGTACAAATCATACAACATTAAAAAATAATGAAAATATCATTATTCCGATTTTAAATAACGTATCGAGAGAACATCTACAAAATAAAAATATAAAATATTAAATTTTATATTGCACTAATTATACCCATACTCGAAATTTACGGGTTATTTACACAAACAAATACCACTTTTAAAATATCTGGGAGACAAAACTCTTACGAGCCATGCCTCCCATTTGACAAAATAAACCAGATATCATTTTGTATATATGATTTCCCTCCCACTCTCACACCTAACATCAATAATACACTCCCACTGTTCTTGTTCTCTCTGGTTTTGATCGGCATAGAAGAAGCAGAAGCAGTAGAAGTAGGAACATAACAGGAGCTTAACAACTTTCTTCTTCACCACTATTATCATCTTCTTCACCATAATCAACATGGTTATCCAAACAACAAAAACACATACACTATAATTATCATCATCATCACCCGAGATCATCATCACCACCGAATCATCATTCAACTGAATCATTATCTAACTCATTGTAAGGAAACTCCCTCCTCTTTGAATTACTACACAAATTTCATTATGTATATTGTTAATATAACATAATCTATGTACATAACCTAATAATTTGATGATTGGTTGATTAAACTCTTGAAATGATGTTTGAGTAAACAAAGCATAAAATTGCGAAATTGATATGTATAACTCACGGAAATAGGTTATATTTCGTTGTTATGGATGATTGAAACTGTGAGAAAACGAATGGAACCAAAACAAAACGAGTATATAGTTTACTCTGCTGCGGACTGAACCTGTAAACAATTAGATCCGGCGGATCACATGGGTGATCCGGCGGATCCTCAACGAAAACGATGAATTAACGCATGAAAACCACACGGATCCGGCGGATCACATGGGTGATCCGGTGGATCACTTGAATGATATGGCGGATCATTTGTGTGATCCGGTGGATACTAAATTTTAAATCCAGAACACGCGGAAAACATTTTGATCCGACGGATCACTTTTGGATCCGGAGGAATTCCAACCTTAACACATGATCCGACCTATTGTATTTCGATCCGGCGGATCCTAAACCCCAGGCAAACGCATATCTGACTTGTGAACGACTCGATCCGGCAGATCACACTCAGATTTGGCGGATTACTAATAATTGAATGTGATCCGGCCAAATGATAAAAGGATCCAGAGGATCCACAAAAACAAACCCGATCCGACGGATCATTCTTTGATCCGGCGGAACCATGCCTCAGACCAACAACCTGTTAGGATTTTTAAAACGTGTACAAGTGTTTAAATGATTACTTTGGATACGAGACAATACCGTGACTTAAAATCTTTTGACAACGTATCAATGGGACAAATGCGAGGGACGAATATCGATCTTAAAGACTTGTGCAAACGAATAATTTATATATAATACATATACATACATACATACATACACACACACACACACAAACACACACACATATATATATATATATATATATGGACTTTATACGTTTATACTATCGTGAAACCCGATACAAAATCATTAACAATGATACAATGAAACGTACACGATGATTTTTAGAAACAATGATATTTATTTTATTAACGGAAATAAATACAAGGAAATACAAACGACATAACATATCGTTTTAAATTAATATTTTGTATGTATATATATAGCAAGTGACAAACCTTTTCTATACATATATGCAAATACATACTCGCTTAAACGTTGAAATTGAATATTTAGTTGTATTCACAAAAAGGGATTTTTATAAATCTCTATATACAAGTGATATATTTGCAATTAACAAACGTACGAATTAATGATATACAATAAGTATATTTACATACATATATATATAAGACAAGTATATATATGTACAATGAGAACGAAACATACGACTTGTGAAATACTACATATTTCCTACGCATATCGTCACCAACAACTTATACGATTAAGAAATCAACAATTTCTTCAAACAAACAAACCATTAACATAATTTGATAAACAAATCGAAGTACTTATGTTAATACAATTATTGCGTATAGGTCAACATACCTTGGGCGACGTTACACACATCCGCTAGCATTCACATCACACCTATTACGGTGAGTTTACAACCCCTATTTTAAATGTTTTATGCTTTTAAACACATGGGTGTTAAACATAGAAATTGCATGCCAACACATGCAATCAAATTATAACTACTTTATTGCTTTTATACAAATGATTGATTGATGAAATTACGTTTTCACAACTAGTTAGGGAATTAGACAATGTATCCTAGTACGAACCCAGACTTGAAATGTATGCATGAAATGACCTTATATCATGCAGACTGTAACCATTAGCTAGGTGACTCTAGCCACTGAGTATACGGATAGTACTATCGCCGTGACGACCCTCCTACGGATAGGAGCGTATACTTACATGTCCTTCAGGAAAACAACATAAGTGCTGGTCGTGGTTTGGTTATAGGGTTAGATCGCGTTACTTTAACTTGTAAGGTTTAGCTCACCTTGCAGGGGATCATAATCTAAGAAATTACCACATATTTTTAGGAAGAACGAATTCTACAACTGTTTCTTACCGGAAAACATTCTGGTTACTTATTTTGTACTGGCGAACAACCAGTGATATATTTTGGGGTAACATCCCACATAAAAACTTGGTATCCTAGGGTAACAGCCCTACAAAACTTATGCTTTGCAAATGAATAACATTTCATTTATACAAAAAGCCTTGGTTTTACGAACCACATACGTATAGTAAACCTGTAAATTTACTCAACATATTTTGTTGACAACTCTTCTCTATGTTTTTCAGGAAATTAGCCGAGTAAGTAAGAATCGCATGCATTCAGGATGGACAACCTTGGACTATTTAGGATGCCACATATTTTGGGACGCTTTTGAAGATTTCCTTTGTATGACTGCAAAGCCTTGCAGTTATACTCATGAAATCTTATATTAATCTTATGTACTTTAAAACTTTATGTTTTAAACACTACTAATACTGTTATGACTTAACTGATCGTAATCTTTTGTAATAATAGTTAAAATTGACATCTTAATACATTATGTTGCTCAATAGCCATATGCTCTGAGTATGTATGTACTATTTGGTTGTATTACTGTTTGCAGTCCCGCCACGTCACTATTTGGCTAGAAACATTTATGCATTCACGCATACATACTTTGCATACATCTAACATACGACTGACACGTCACCCACGACTTCTTTTGTCTCAGCATGTCGAGGCAAAATCCGATCTACTTGTATGCTTATGATGAGGAGCTGACCGAGGATTCCTACCATAGCGACGCTAGCACCGGAGTTGTGAGTCCATCAGTTCACCCGAGAGCTCTATCTGATGACACCGGTGATGCCTACATTACCCCACCACCGACTGCACCTGTGGTCCCAATTGACTACTGCTTCCACTGATCCTACCACTCGTATGCTAGGGTCTACCTTTATGGCGACACGCCATATGACTGCTGGACCTTCTAGAGGACCGGTACCTAGGAGGAAACCCCGGATGTGTGTCCGAGATTTCCCCACTGGACCATTAGCGCCGAGGGACAAGGCGCCGATGGATGAGACTGCCGAGCCACCACAGAGGGTACCTAGGTTTGCTCACCTGGAGTGGATGACTCCAATGCTGGGACGGTGGAGATCACTGGAGGGTTTTCCCTCTACATTTGAGATTGGAGAGTCCTCGCGACCAATGGCTCCACTGCCTACTACTGGAGAGCCTGTAGAGTTGACCCTCCCTACCATCATTGTTGTGATTCGTACCTTGTTTTGTATTTCTGGTGGCAGGGGTATGCACCTTGCAGAGTTACAGAGTGATGTCTCTCGTCTGGATGGAGACATGGTCGATATGCATGAGCGTTTCCACTTTTTGTTGGGCAACGTGGTTGTTGCCAAAGAGATAGCTGAGACCGCACGTGCTCGTGTCAGGGTACTGGAGAAACGTGCGAGGATAACATGGTTGGTGATTGGAGCTTGTGTGTTGATGGCTGTGCTGAGGACAGTTGTGGGATTGTTTTTACCATATTTTCATTAGACCCATGTATGGCGGGTTATGCCTACTTTGGGTTAGATAGACTACTTTTGGCTGATGGGTATATTAGGTTACCCATCACGTATTGTATAGACTTGTATTAGATGGGCATATGTATGTATTTACTAGATTTGTACTTGGTGAAAACTGTTGTTAGAATGGGTATATGTATAGGAAAACCCATTACCTTTTGTATAGCGCTAACCGCTGATGGGCGTATTAGGGATCCCATCTTGTTTTGTATGAAACTATTGTAACAACGTTACACCTTTTGATATATTATGACGTATGTTTGGTTTGTATTTCATATTCATTACAATTGACAACGACCATAGTATTATATCTACATCTATACGCGTGTGTTAGAAACGATAACCAATCGATAGCTCTTGTAATAATTTCTTGTAAACCTAGAAAACATACCACACTTTGACTATTCATTCTTATCTTGAATTCCTTTGAACCTGATTGTGTTAAATGATGATGAAAAGAAATATGTATTTGGCATTATATAATGATGCCCGGCCAATGTGATTATATTGTACTAAGTAGATATGGGCGTTTCAAAGTCGTGCGACATGTAATGTGAAATCTTGTTCTTCAATCCTTCATACCGTTCCTTTGTTAACAAATGTGAAATCTTGTTCATCACATTCATTTTCCTGGCATTGACTTCTGCATTTTATTTATCGCAGAACAGAATCATGCCACCAAAACAACGAACTACTAGGAACAGTCGACGGATGACTACACCTCCAGTTCCTGAAACCACTCCACCACCCAACAACGAGGAAACTACTGAACAAATGATCGCACGACGAATAGCTGAAGGTATTGCTGAGTATGAAGCAAGCCGAAATCGAGAGAATGGAATATATACCAGCGAATCTACCCCTGTTAACACTGAGATACCTGCGAATACCCACTGAGGGTGTTCATACAAGACATTCCAGGCTTGTAAGCCAGTTACTTTTCGTGGCACCGAGGGTGCTATTGGTATTATACACTGGATGGAGAAGATAGAGTCGGTATTAGACATTAGTGACTGTTCACCTGACTGTATGGTGAAGTATGCCACCTGCACCTTGGCTGACAAGGCGCTAACCTGGTGGAACAGTCAGCTCCAATCTCTTGGAAGAGAAACTGCTCACTCCATGTCATGGGGAGTACTGAAGAACATGATGTTGGAAGAGTTCTGTCCCTGTAGCGAGATGCAGAAAGTTGAAACGGAATTATGGACATCAAAATGGTTGGTGCTGATGTCACTGGGTACACCACTAAGTTTCAAGAGTTAGCACGATTAGTGCCACATATGGTGACACCTGAATTCAAACGCATTGAGCGTTACATCTGGGGACTGGCACCTCAGATCCGTAGCCTGGTTACATCATCAGAACTTGCCACATTCAGGAGTGTTGTTACTCTAGCTCAGAGATTGACCAATGAGGCGGTCAGAATGGGGACCTTAACCAAAAAGGTTGTGACAGAAAAAGTTGAGCCAAACAGCACTGAAGCTGGTAGTTCTAGGGGTGTGAAGCGTAAGTGGAACGGCAGAGGGAGTGACCGTCAGGGTCAAACAAATAAGAAAGGATCTGGAAACCTAAAGTCCTACGCTGCCACCACTGTGGAACCAAAGCCATACTTAGGTAACAAACCAAGGTGTGACAAGTGTAACAAACACCACGAGGGTGAATGTTGGTTTTGCAACAGCTGTAGAGGTTGGGGTCACAAAGCCTAAAACTGTAAAGTTAACCCTGCACCTAGGAAAAACACAGAACGCCAAAATCAAGGATGTTTTGAATGTGGCAACACGGGGCATTATCGGAACCGTTGCCCTCGAATCAATAACCAAAACCTCCATAACAACAACCGGAATAATCAGAACCGCAACACCAACAACCGCAACACCAACAACCGCAACAACAATGATAAGAACCGTGGTAACAACAGTAACAATTAGCCAGCTCGTGGACGTGCGTTTGTGATAGCAGCAGCAGAAGCATGACAGGATCCTAACACAGTTACTGGTACGTTTCTAGTAAATAACCACTTTGCATATGTGTTATTTGATTCTGGTGATGATTTAAGCTTTGTGTCTACTGAGTTTAGACCACTATTAGAGATCGAATCCCTTAAGCTAGATAACAAGTACACTGTAGAACTAGCCGATGGTAAGTTGATTGAATCAGGAGAAATAGTACCAGGATGTACCTTAATGTTGGAAGGACATTCTTTCAAAATAGATTTACTACCGGTAGAACTAGGGATCTTCGATATAGTGGTTGGCATGGACTGGCTGTCGAAAAACCGTGCAGAAATTGTATGTTTTGAGAAATTGGTACGTCTACCGTTATTGTCAGGTGAAACCTTGGAAATACAAGGAGAAAAAGGAAAACGTGCAGTAAAAATCATTACGTGCATGAAAGCGAATAAATTTCTAAGAAAAGATTACCAAGCATTCTTGGTACATGTGATTGAGAAGAAAACCGAGGAGCGACGCATTGATGATGTGCCTATTGTACGCGACTATCCGTGAGTGTTTCCTGACGAGTTACCAGGATTACCACCCCCGTGTCAAGTGGAGTTTCATATTGATTTAGTGCCTGGAGCTGCACTTATTTCTCGCGCACCTTATCGCCTAGCTCCATCAGAAATGCAGGAGTTGTCTGCACAGTTGCAGGAACTCTTAGACTTAGGATTCATCCGAACGAGCTTTTCACCTTGGGGAGCTCCGGTTCTGTTTGTCAAGAAAAAGGATGGATCAATGCGGATGTGCATCGATTATCGGGAACTGAACAAAGTAACTATCAAAAATCGATACCCACTACCACGCATCGATGATTTATTTGACCAGCTGCAAGGGTCAAGTTACTACTCGAAGATCGACTTGCGATCTGGTTACCACCTACTGAAGGTACGGGATGAGGATATCCCTAAGATTGCATTTAGGACTCGATACGGTCATTATGAGTTCCTAGTCATGCCGTTTGGATTGACAAACACGCCAGCAGTGTTCATGGATCTCATGAATCAAGTATGCAAACCTTATCTTGATAAGTTCGTCATTGTGTTTATCGACGACATACTGATATACTCACGAACGAAGGAAGATCACGAACAACATCTGAGAATGATTCTTGAATTACCGGAGAAAGAAAAGCTTTACGCAAAGTTCTCTAAGTGTGAATTTTGGTTGCGTGAGGTTCATTTCCTTGGTCATGTGATCAATAACAAAGGAATTCACGTGGACCCATCCAAAATTGAGGCGATTAAGAACTGGGAAGCCCCGAAAACTCCATCTGAGATACGATAATTTCTTGGGCTAGCCGGTTATTACCGACGATTCATCGAGAACTTTTTGAAGATAGCCCAGCCACTTACCGCTCTAACTCAAAAGGATAAGAAATTTGATTGGGGTGAGAAGCAAGAGAATGCTTTCCAACTGCTAAAACAGAAACTGAGTACCGCGCCCATTCTATCATTACCTGAAGGAGTAGAAAACTTTGTTGTCTACTGTGATGCTTCACATTAGGGATTGGGTTGCGTGTTAATGCAAAATGACAAAGTCATTGCTTATGCATCTCGTCAGTTGAAAGTTCATGAGAAGAACTATATGACGCATGACTTAGAACTGGGAGCAGTCGTTTTTGCTCTTAAGATTTGGAGACACTACCTGTACGGTACAAAGTGTACTATCTACACTGATCACAAAAGTCTTCAACATATATTTGATCAGAAAGAACTCAACATGAGACAAAGACGTTGGGTTGAACTGCTGAATGATTACGACTGTGCAATCAAGTACCATCCCGGCAAAGCTAATGTGGTAGCGGATGCCCTGAGTCGTAAAGAAAGAACTAAACCTCGCAGAGTTCGAGCTTTGGGATTGACAATCCACTCGAACCTCATTACTCAAATTCGTGACGCTCAACGATTAGCTTTCGTTCCCGAACGCCTTAAGGAAGAATCCTTGAAAGGAATGGAAAAACAACTTGAAACAAAGGACAACGGAGTGTTATATTTTATGGATCGAATGTTGGTTCCTTGTGTCGACAAACTACGTAACCTGATATTGGACGAAGCTCATAAGTCCAATTACTCGATACATCCCGGTGCAGACAAAATGTACCATGATCTGAAAGGGTTCTATTGGTGGCCTGGTATGAAACGAGATATTGCCACCTACGTTAGCAAATGCCTGACTTGTGCGAAAGTCAAGGTTGAATACAAAAAGCCATATGGGCTTCTGCAACAACCTGAAATGCCCAAATGGAAATGGGAACACATCATGATGGACTTCATCACAAAGTTACCAAGAACAACATCTGGAGTTGACACCATATGGGTGATTGTCGATCGATTGACACATTCAGCCCACTTCCTTGCCATCAAAGAAACAGACCGGATGGAAAAACTAATTATAATTTATCTGAAGGAAATTGTTTCCCGACATGGTGTGCCTTTATCAATCATATCCAATAGAGATGCACGATTCACATCTCGCTTCTGGCAAACACTTCAACAGGCATTGGGTACTAGAATCGACATAAGTACTGCCTACCACCCGCAAATCGACGGCCAAAGCGAGCGAACGATATAAACGCTCGAAGACTTGTTGAGAGCGTGTGTGATAGACTTTGGAGGTAATTGGGATACTCACCTACCTCTAGCAGAATTTTCATAAAACAATAGTTATCACACCAGCATACAGATGGCACCATTTAAGGCATTGCATGGACGCAAGTGCCGATCACCACTCTGCTGGGCAGAGTTGGGCGACAGACAGTTATCAGGTCTTGAGATAGTCCAAGAAACAACGGACAAGATATCTCAAGTACTTAATCGATCGAAAATGCCACGAGATCGACAAAAGAGTTATGCCGACAACATACAAAAACCATTGGAGTTTCAAGTAGGTGACAAGGTCCTACTCAAAGTATCACCCTGGAAAGGGGTTGCACGATTTGGCAAACGGGGAAAACTAAACCCACGCTACATTGGACCTTTTGAAATCCTTGCGAGGATTGGTCCTGTCGCCTACAAGCTCAAACTACCACAAGAGCTTAGTAGTATCCATGACACCTTTCATGTATCTAACTTGAAGAAGTGTCTATCAGACGAAACGTTGATCATTCCTCCTGACGAATTCTTTATTGACTCAAAACTAAACTTTGTGGAGGAACCTATCGAAGTTATGGACTCAAAAACGCAGAAACTTCGACACAAACGAATCAAGCTTGTTAAAGTTCGTTGGAACTCGAAACATGGCCCAGAGTTTACCTGGGAACGAGAGGAAGAGATGCGAAAGAAATATCCTCACTTATTCGAGAGCGTGACCGCGACTCACACCTCAACTTAAATCTCAGGACGAGATTTCCCTAACGGGGGGAGAATGTGACAACTCTCCAAATTAGGTATAGATTAAACTTAAGCATGTGCATTCCTACGCTAATTTCCTGATAAAAGTTTAAACAAAAGTTTTGATGTGAAATAAGTCTAGCGAGCCCAAAATAATAATACGAGAAGTATTACAAAATTAGTAATATACATGATTACATAGTAAATACTTGAATAGTTAGTGAAACGCGAGTCTGAAAAATGTCTCCAAAATATTTCCAAAACTATTTCGAAATATTATTTAAGTAAAATAATAAGCGAGAAAAATTTCAAACTTAAATAATATTGTGTTTTAAACACATATTGAACACGCAGAACATTTAAAATGTACAAATCATACAACAGTAAAAAATAATGAAAATATCATTATTCTGATTTTAAATAACGTATCGGGAGAACATCTACAAAATAAAAATATAAAATATCAAATTTTATATTGCACTAATTATACCCGTACTCGAAATTTACGGGCTAATGACACTAACAAATACCACTTTTAAAATATCCGGGAGACACAACTCTTACGAGCCATGCCTCCCATTTGACAAAATAAAACAGATTTAATTTTGTATATATGATTTCCCTCCCACTCTCACACCTAACATCAATAATACGCTCCCACTATTCTTGTTCTCTCTGGTTTTGATCGACATAGAAGAAGCAGCAGTAGAAGTAAGAACATAGCAGGAGCTTAACAACTTTCTTCTTCACCACTATTATCATCTTCTTCACCATAATCAACACCGTTATCCAAACAACAAAAACACATACACTATAATTATCATCATCATCATCCGAGATCATCATCACCACCGAATCATCATTCAACCGAATCATCATCTAACTCATTGTAAGGAAACTCCCTCCTCTTTGAATTACTACACAAATTTCGTTATGTATATTGTTAATATAACATAATCTATGTATGTAACCTAATAATTTGATGACTGGTTGGTTAAACTCTTGAAATGATGTTTGAGTAAACAAAACATAAAAATGCGAAATTGATATGTATAACTCACGGAAATAGGTTATATTTGGTTGTTGTGGATGATTGAAACTGTGAGAAAACGAATGGAACCAAAACAAAACGAGTATATAGTTTGCTCTGCTGCGGACTGAACCTGTAAACAATTAGATCCGGTGGATCACATGGGTGATCCGGCGGATCCTCAACGAAAACGATGAACTAACGCATGAAAACCACACGGATCCGGCGGATCACATGGGTGATCCGGCGGATCACTTGAATGATACGGCGGATCATTTTTGTGATCCGGTGGATACTAAATTTTAAATCCATTACACGCGGAAAACGTTGTGATCCGGCGGATCACTTTTGCATCCGACGGATTTTCAACCTTAACACATGATCCGACCTATTGTATTTCGATCCGGCGTATCCTAAACCCCAGGAAAAACATATCTGACTTGTGAACGACTCGATCCGGTGGATCACACTCTGATTCGGCAGATTACTATTAATTGAATGTGATCCGGCCAAATGATAAAAGGATCCGGAGGATCCACAAAAACAAACCCGATCCGGCGGATCATTCTTTGATCCGGCGGATCCATGCCTCAGACTAACAACCTGTTAGGATTTTTAAAACGTGTACAAGTGTTTAAATGATTTCTTTGGATACGAGACAATACCGTGACTTAAAATCTTTTGACAACGTATCAATGGGACAAATGCGAGGGACGAATATTGATCTTAAAGACTTGTGCAAACGAATAATTTATATATAATACATATATATATATATATATACATATATATACACATATATATATACATATATATATATATATATATATACATACATATATATATATATATATAATATATATGGACTTTATACGTTTATACTATCGTGAAATCCGATACAAAATCATTAACAACGATACAATCAAACGTACATGATGATTATTAGAAACAACTATATTTATTTTATTAACGGAAATAAATACAAGGAAATATACAAACGACATAATATATCGTTTTAAAATAATATTTTGTATGTACATATATAGCAAGTGACAAACCTTTTATATACATATACGCAAATACATACTCACTTAAACGTTGAAATTGAATATTTAGTTGTATTCACAAAAAGGGATTTTTATAACAAACGAGACTTATATCTTTATACGTAAACAACATATTGGAATTACATATAGATATGACACTTGTAATTATATATCTCTATATACAAATGAGATATTTGCATTTAACAAACGTACGAATTAATGATATACAACAAGTATATTTACATACATATATATATATATAAGACAAGTATATATATGTACAATGAGAACGAAACATACGACTTGTGAAATACTACATATTTCCTAGGCATATCGTCACCAACAACTTATACGATTAAGAAATCAACAATTTCTTCAAACAAACAAACCATTAACATAATTTGATAAACAAATCGAAGTACTTATGTTAATACAATTATTGCGTATAGGTCAACATACCTTGGGCGACGTTACACACATCCGCTAGCATTCACATCACACCTATTACGGTGAGTTTACAACCCCTATTTTAAATGTTTTATGCTTTTAAACACATGGGTGTTAAACATAGAAATTGCATGCCAACACATGCAATCAAATTATAACTACTTTATTGCTTTTATACAAATGATTGATTGATGAAATTACGTTTTCACAACTAGTTAGGGAATTAGACAATGTATCCTAGTACGGACCCAGACTTGAAATGTATGCATGAAATGACCTTATATCATGCAGACTGTAACCATTAGCTAGGTGACTCTAGCCACTGAGTATACGGATAGTACTATCGCCGTGACGACCCTCCTACGGATAGGAGCGTATACTTACATGTCCTTCAGGAAAACAACATAAGTGCTGGTCGTGGTTTGGTTATAGGGTTAGATCGCGTTACTTTAACTTGTAAGGTTTAGCTCACCTTGCAGGGGATCATAATCTAAGAAATTACCACATATTTTTAGGAAGAACGAATTCTACAACTGTTTCTTACCGGAAAACATTCTGGTTACTTATTTTGTACTGGCGAACAACCAGTGATATATTTTGGGGTAACATCCCACATAAAAACTTGATATCCTAGGGTAACAGCCCTACAAAAATTATACTTTGTAAATGAAGAACATTTCATTTATACAAAAAGCCTTGGTTTTATAAACCACATACGTATAGTAAACCTGTAAATTCACTCAACATATTTTGTTGACAACTCTTCTCTATGTTTTTCAGGAAATTAGCCGAGTAAGTAAGAATCGCATGCATTCAAGATGGACAACCCTGGACTATTTAGGATGCCACATATTTTGGGACACTTTTGAAGATCTCCTTTGTATGACTGCAAAACCTTGCAGTTATACTCATGAAATCTTATATTAATCTTATGTACTTTAAAACTTTATGTTTTAAACACTACTACTACTGTTACGACTTAACTGGTCGTAATCTTTTTGTAATAATAGTTAAAATTGGCATCTTAATACATTATGTTGCGCAATAGCCATATGCTCTGAGTATGTATGTACTATTTGGTTGTATTACTATTCGCAGCCCCGCCACGTCACTAAGCTTCCGCTAAACTACTCTCACTTATTGTAATTACCGTTTGGCGGGGTGTGACAGCACGGACTTACTGATGCGCCACCAACGGTCGATCAGGTTTTACCCTGTCGTTGGACCGTCCGTCAGCGGCGGCACCAGTGGGTTTTAAAATTTGTTTTTGCTGGGCCTAAGTATACTAAAGCTATAGGTGAGTACAACGATAGGTATGACCTAGGGTCGTTCTTCAAACTACAACGGGCATGGGATCTAGGACTTTAGTTATCTATGGGAATTTAGCTAGGGTTTAAAAGAGGTTTTGGTTTGTTTTGGTTTTAACTAACTACTAATTACCTAAAATTAAAATAAAATAAAGTAAAGTGGAGGGGAGGTGGCAACGAGAACTTATAGGTGAAGCGAGTGTTTACTATGATAATTACTCATGCTATTTAGGGGTAGTTAATGGGATAAAGCCTTAGTTAAGATGACATTAGTATTTCCTAATGGGCCATAACTCCTAGCCTATTATCTATCTGACATAGAGTTGTCCGCAATCAGATAAATAATATGTCACGTGGATAACAGTTATGGAATGTAAACTACACCGGAAGTTATCCCAAATGTAGCAACCAATTTAACCAACAACCATCCTCGAGTCTTGTCCCCCAATCTCGGACATTTGAGATATCCGAATCATGGCATGAATTGTTGAATAAACAAAAACATGAACAGGGGTTTCCTACCGGGACAAGTTGGGATGGTCTGGTCTAACGGCTGATTAAATTGTTCATCATTATTTCATATAAATCATTTTAACTATTCTTTCTTTCTATTTTCTTACTAAAAATTAGTTTTAGGCTAGTTTAGGAGCTTGTTTAGAATAGAAGGAAAGTATGGAACGCATTGTAAATCTTCAGTGTAAGCTTGGAATTGTGTCAATTAATTCAAGTCTACTTTCTCCCGCATTTAATCCTGGTGCTTTCTAATCCTTATCTATCTTAATTAATTACGTTTATATTGATTATGCTAGATTTAGTTATTGCCATGATTAGAGAATAGTATACTTGTTGTGTTTGCTTGCGATGTAGTTAATTAATTATGGGATGATTTATAATTAAATATTAAAGATCGGTAGTATCGCTTTGATCGTCTTATTGCATGTTCTTGTTTGATTGTTGCCTTAGGATCATCATAGTGGTAAAATATAAACGGTCTTAATTATCGTAAAGTAATATGCTGGCCCCTATTCGACTGTTACTCGATATAGTACTGGAAACACTTCAAGGTGGAGTACAAATGTATGGAAGTCGAGGAACGACCGAAGGTAGTCATATTACGAAACGGTACAATATTACGAAGTAATATGATGGCCCCTATTCGACTGTTATTCGATATAGTACTGGAAACACTTCAAGGTGGAGTACAAATGTATGGAAGTCGAGTAACGACCGAAGGTAGTTATATTACGGACTAACATATAAAATGAGAAACCTATTTTAATTAACCTTTCTAAATAGACTTTTAAACTTCAAATTAATCTAATCGCCTTTCCACCAATAAACGTGATTACAACACCTTTTCAATGACGTCCAATTGAGAGGTAGTCGGTCATCTATGTCAATATAATTTGTCAAAGGTATGAAACTATGGAACCACAAGGCTACATGGGGGATTATCGTAGGACAAGACATGGCCAAGGTTTGAAGCGGCGGAACCACTTTAAGTGAGAAATGTTGTGGATAATTAGGGGATTTATTGGGTAGTCTTAAGCAAGGGCTAGTTCAAAGTCATTAATGAACTTTTTTTAAATACATGAATCTGTTAGGATGACGAGGAATCGTTATATGATTCGGTTATGTCTAGTACCTTAAGATTTTGTTCCCGTTCATATGAAAGTATTATTAAACCATAATTAAGATTTTGCTAATTACTCTAAATACTTTGTGATGTTACCATAACCTAGCTCCCGATGTGACATGCTAATGGGATTTTAATTAGTAGGGAATCTAGTGTTTACATCACGAGTATTCAAGATTAATAATTAACAAATATCTTTCAACACAGTTTCTCCAAACATCATCCCATAACTTAATTAACGAAATCTCAGCGAACCCTATCTTTATTTATCTGCTTTATCTTTTATTTTAATTTCACTTTTATTTATTTACTTGCCTAAGTTAGTTAATAGAAAAACCAAAACTCCCCCACTATTTTATAAACCCTTCACTACTTTGAAAGCCCTCATCTGCCACGTCTTAGTTTCAATTCAGTCGGTTTGAAGAATGACTCTAGGTCATACCTACCACTTGCTCACCCTTAGGATTAGCATTATTAGGGAAAACTTAGGCCCCGCAATTACAAATTTAAAACACTCCACTGATGCCCGCCGCCGGTAGCCGGTGCAACGACAAGGGTTGAAATCCTTACCGACCGCTGGTGGCGCATCAATACTCCTTTAACATAACTATGTAATATCATTTACATAAGTTAAGCTCCCCACTATTAAATCAAAGCAATGTCTTAACATAAAAGTCTTCCTCTCATATGTCTTATTCATACGTACCTCGGTTCTAAACGTGGATACGTGGTGTAAAACTACATATATGTAATGTAAGTTACCAGAAGGGAATCGCCACCCAAGATAATAACATCCTTTCATATATTTACACGCCTATTAGAAGTATCATATTTAAATCTATGACGATGTACATTTCGTGAGTGGTATAGTTAATTAAAGTGCATGTATGTATATGGGTATTGTCTACCCATAATACAAGCTTGATACGTTTTGTACCATCATTTGGCGCCATCCGTGGGACCCGAACAAAAACATGTCTCGTAAGCTCGCCACGTATTCTCGTCATGTATTCTCACTAACATAAGTTGATGACTTTCGTCTTGAATCATTTGAAATAAGGAGAGTTGATAACATAAATAAAGGTAATGCAGGTGAGGAAAAATCAAAACTCATAAATTCCATTCTATATGTTTTGATTAAAATTCTTCAAGTAGTTCTCTCATGGTATCTATACTCGTGATTCCCTATTATATACCATGATCCATTTAGATTGATGATGGTTAAAGTAAAAAGTGAATTATTCCTTATTGATAGATTCACTTAAGAAGAACATAAATGAATTAAAATGCTCATACAATTATAATTGTTACTTCCATAGAATGTCATGGATTTAACATTTTCAAAATAACTTATCTTGCTTGCTATCTTTCAAAGTAAGAGACAAAAAATTCCTTACTAATTTTAGATAAAGATTATCACTGAAGTGCCAATTCACTATTTATATTGAAAAATTTGTAAAAGATAAAATAGATGACATATATTTATAGTGATGGGATTAACAGTTCGTTTATGATATAAAAGATCGATAATGATATATGGATTCCCACATCCATGATCATTCAACAACACTAAGATTCGGTTTGTCAATTAGCCTCATATGGCTTACTTGTGATACTCAAAAGTTGATTATGTGAGTTTTTGTAACTCATTTATATATGATAGCTAATTTATTTTTGTCCATGAATCTGACAACGGAAGGACAAAGTCTTGTATTCGAAAATTTTGTATTTTCACAAGAATAATATGATGTGTTATCATTCAACTTCATCTACATAACATGAACGCAAGGCATGAATAGCATCACACCTCCAAAAACGTTACTTCATCACACAATGCGGTAGATCTGCCCAAAAGATGCGAAATATCATCGCCCAAAAATAGCTCGACAAATTCAAAGACGTGATATTTCATCACGCATACTAGCATGTCAACTCAAAAGACACAAAAAATCATTGCGCAAAATGGCTTGAAAAATTTAAAGACGTGGTATTTTATCACGCAAAACAGCAAGTCTGCTCAAAAGACGCGAAACATCATCGCGCAAAGTAGAATGACCGCTATCCCGCCATTAAAAGGGATAAAAAGCTATATCCAAAGACGTGATATTTAATCATGCAAAGGAGCAAGTCTGCTCAAAAGAGATGTGAAACATCATCGTGCAAAGCGACACGATCGCTCTCCCACCATTAAAAGGGAACTCGAAACAACTGCTTACCTGCCATTATAAGGGATAAAAAGAAAAATTCAAAGACGTGGTATTTTAATACATAAAGCAGCAAGTCTGGTATTTTAATACGTAAAGTAGCAAGTCTACTCAAAAAACGCGAGATATCACCGCGCAAAGCGGAACGACCGCTATCCTGCCATTAAAAGGGATAAAAAGCTATATCCAAAGACGTGATATATAATCACACAAAGTAGAAAGTTTGCTCAAAAGAGACGCGAAAAATCATCACGCAAAGCGGCACGATCGCTCTCCAACTTTAAAAGGGATGAAAGCTATATCAAAGTAGCAAGGTTGCTAATCAAATGTCTATCAATATCATTCCGATACTAATGGATTATTGATTGCTATACATAGCAAACATGAAATCTACGCTAGAGTTTATATAAAAATATTTTATATATGTTGTATTTATATTTCAACATACATAAACTAGGGGGCTTAATGAGGTATCCCCATATATGAATATTAAACAAATAATATTAAGTCTCATAATGTAAAACTACACTATCAGAGACTCTTACCAAGTTACCAAGCACTTACATATTAAAAATATTAAATATATGTATGTATGTTGGGTATCACTACACTCCATAACATGTTGGCCCTTCCTAATACTAAATATAAATAATATATAATGTAGCATGTCTATTACACTTAACTCATGCATGCCTACACCATAGTACCATACCATCATGCATGTATCCAAAGTTAGATCCTAGGAGCTCTGAATATGATATCCACACCCAACCTTTTTACTACTTAACATAGATAGCAATCTTATCCATCTATAAGTCGATCATACCCATCTAGTTATAAACATATCATTGAGCCTATAAATAAGGATCCATGAGATCGATTATGGGTAGAGAGAGAAATCATTTACAACTCTCCTTCTAGCTATTATTAATCATATAACTTGTTACACGATTGAGAAATGATACTCTCTATACATAAATACACAAGTGGGTTGCTCGGCTCCATTTTGGATATGTGGCGTAAAACCAATTATACAAAAGTGTAATGCGAGTTACCAAATAGAGAATCGCCACCCGAAACAACAAACCCCTTTCATCCCATATTCGTCCTAACAATATCTCTACTTTCATGAGTGGTACGAGCATAAACACGTTTAGGTATTCGATGATTATGACCCGTGGCCCGGTGATCATGACCCGTAACCCAAACATGTGAATTTACGTATCATCACATTCCATTTAATAAAACTATGATGAAAATGTAACATCCACAATTTGTCTCATCCGTTGTTAACTAACACTATCTAATATTGTGTATAGGAAATATTAATGACTTCAAAAAATCAATATCATAATAAGAACGCATAGTAAGAAACCAAAATCGTGAATAATGTAACACCTCCAAATTTAATGATTCGCGGAAGCATACTTTGGGTGTTACTAATCAATAATCAAAGCACACAGATATATAGCAAACGACTCTATATGCGTCGTTTTAACAAAATATATTAATATTAAATGGTTTACAACAGTTTGAACTCATACATAGCTCGTGTTCGTAATATGAGAGATTTAAGTACATAATTAGTTATACAAAATCTAATAATGCAATGAAATCTCTGAAGTTTGCATGAAGACTATAGCTAAGATGCATCCTGATGGGCAGTCCAAATCTACTGCTGAGTACCTGTGATACATGCTAAAACGGGTCAGCTAACGCTGGTGAGCTCACAGGTTTGAGTATCAAATAATATTCTATGAACCGCGAGATTTAAGTATTGATTTGCATCCAGCAAATAAAGTTACAGATAATGTATACAACCATGAGCGCATAGTCTGAGCTTAACTCGAGGGTCGGGTCCCATATAGAGAATTCCGAGCGAGGTGCCTCCACGAGTGCCTAATCCACACTCGTCTTCCCAAATATTAGTACGTCCGTTTACCCGGTTAGTGCTTGCTAACCCGGACGAAGAGGGTCAATCCTATATGGTACCATATACTAATATTCACGCTACTTTCGTATTACCAGACTATACTGACAGAGGACTTTAATTTGATTAGTTGAAAACAACTCATGTAGTACATTGAAATATGTACTCGCGTTTATGCGTTAAAAATAGAGCAATGTATCACACCCCTAGTAAAACAGTAAAAAGTGGGGCCATGAGACTCACCTGAGCCTGGAGAGTTTATCTTAATAAACTGAGATTGATTGGCCAAGAATCGAAGTCCAAAGACTTGTAACCTGAGGGTGTCCATGACACGCGATGGTTATAAACATATGAAGGCATCTCATAAGACTACCTTGTAGTTGTTTGTCCAACTAGAATGTCCAAATGATTTCACTTGGGTTGATTGTTTAAGTGTTTGAAAATGTGTACGGCCCGTTGGTGATTGTTTGTAATAATAATCCCACATTATTATTTTGATGATTTTGAAGTGTTATACCTAAAAGTAAGTTCCAATGTGTTTTAGAAGTTGTGTCGCATTCGTGTTTGATGTTATACAAGTTTAACACTTTGTGTGAAAGTTTAGATGTAACACGGTTACTCGTGAACCTAGCTTAAGGGCGAAGCCCGTTAATGACGGGGGTCCGGGGGCAGCGCCCCTGGTAGCGGGGTCCAAGGGGCGGTAGCCCCTGGCGGGGTCCAAGGGGCAGAGCCCCTGGCTTGAATTTGCGTGAAATGGGGCGTCAAATTTGGGCCTCAATACTTAGTGTAAAATTAGTTTGAAACCTTCTGTTTTATGCGTCACTTATAACGTCACTTAGGGGCTTAGGCGTCACTTAAGAAGTGACGCATGAAGTGACGCATGAAAAGGCAGAATCTGAGTGAGGGCGTCACTAACGGAAGTGACGCATACTGAGGCGTCACTAAGGTAGCTTGGGCGTCACTTAGGAAGTGACGCATGAAATTGGAAATTCTGAGTTTAGGGCGTCACTTAGGTAAGTGACGCATAAGGTGGCGTCACTCCATTAGTGTCGGGTATGAGTGTCGATTAAGGCTTCTAGGCGTACCTAAACAAGTGACAGAGGTAAGTGTCGGGAAAAAGGGGTTTTATGCGGCACTTATGCAAGTGACGCATGATTAGGGCTTTTAGCGACACTCAATGCGTCACGTAAGTGACGCATGAAGTGACGCTATACTGCACCTTCGTTGCGACACTTAAGGCTGTTAACGAATTTTTGAGCCAAAAATGAGTTTTCGGGTTTCCGTTTGGTCTGATTCTTTTACCCAACCCTTATAGGGACATTCTAAGCTTAAAGAAACAACTAGAACCTAAAAATACTTGAAATCGAGAGTTTTCGGGTTTTGTCGGAAACTTACCAAGTGTCGAATCGAAATTCCGAAAAGATAGAAATGTAGATCGTTGCGTGGTGATTGTTTTTCTCCAAAGAACTCCGGTGATTTAAAGCCGTTTGGTGGTGTTATTTGCTAGATTTAGGTGATGGTGGTGGTGATGTAGTTTGAGAGAAAAAGGGTGAGAGAGAGAGAGAGAGGGAAGAAAGAAAGAGTGTGGGTGGAAATGAAAAAGAATTGAGGAGGGAGTGGGGTTTTGTTGAAAGCCTCACTTCCTCAGCTCCTGCAGTCGTGCTCCGTGCGGTGTTCGTTTTCTCAATTGTTTAAACGTTAAATATTTATTTTATTCGTTGAAATATAAGTTTTAATTTACGATTATTAACTCAATATTTTTGTTAAAATATTTCATTAATTACTTTACGATTGAGTTATAAAATATAATTTAACTTTGTTTTGTTTTGTTGCGTGCTTAAGTTTTAATTGAGTACACGTTATTTGTATGATACAAATTTGAAATGAAATATTATCTAATTAATATTTTGGATAGAAGTGAGTTATTTAATAATGTTATATTATTTAATAACTCTTTTCACCAACGTCCGTATTAATTGAACCGAATTGCATTCGATTTAGAATTTGTACGATTTAATCAAATCGCATATTCGTATATATTCAACAATATATTTATTTGATACACAAATTAGCCTAACACAGAACTAATTACATGTATTATAACTGATTAGGCACTAATTACTAGTCCTAATTTGGCGGGTGTTACAAATAAGAACAACTAAAATGACATACTGAAACATACAGAACTTATTTGTATGAGTTCATACACTTTTTGTTTCAATATTTTACATCACAAATTTCAATATTAATTACTTCTTACATTGTTGTAGGATGATATTGATCGGGAAATTAATATTGGATGATATTTTTATAGGAGGAGATCTTTTCAACATTTTAAAAGATGAGCATCAACGTATTATGAAATCATGTTAATTATGCATCCATCATATCAATACAACAATTGATTTATAACTTCAATTTACATGAATATGTTGACTAAACGTTGGTACTTCATTATATTATGCATGTTAATATAATGATTTTACTTTATAACATTAGTTCAACCAAATCATAAAGTAGAATAATGTAGTATATTATCATTTCAACATCATATATAAATGAAAATTAATGGAGATTGAGTCATCAATTCAAAAGTTTATAAGATAGTTATGTTACTCAGCTAGTAGTAAGGCAAGTGTAAATCACATGTTATAAAGTGTTGCTCCAAAGCAATAATGTATATGTAAATCATGAGAACCAAATGTTTGTGTTGCTTTATCGCAATATCATAATTGTTTGCATTGCTTTACCGCAATATCGCTTATTTCATATATTCAGGTAATAATTATATAAATACAACTTTGAATGAATTATTTAATAGTACAAAAATACTATTATGGATTGGGGACTTGTTGGAACATTTCATTTTAATATTTAATAGGCTATTATCATTAATAGTTATTATATATAGCCGTCAAATGGATGGGTTCAACACTAGTTTGACTAGATGTATTGTATAAAAAATTAACTACAGTTTTAGAAAATTTTCATTATATATTTATTAAATTTAAAAAATTATTAAAGCTTTTGGTTGTAATAAAAAATTTTATTTTTTCAAAAAAATCATTCTTTATAAAGCATATTCCGTTTTTGTAGAATGCCATATTTAAAATTTTGTTTAAAGATATTCGTATTTTTTTTATATTTATGAAATCGATATGGATTATAAATATTTTTTAAGCAAAAAAAATAAAATACATTGTGTTCTTTATAAAAAAACTTAATTTCCCTGGGAAATCTAAAAATGTTTTAGAAATACCAAATCGTAATAAGTTAAAGTAAGGAGGTAATTGAGTGACATATGTAATCAATGGGGAGAAGAGAGGAGGAGAGTGGACAATGAGCAAGTTATATCGCCATAATCTTTAAAGAGGAAAAGGGTTAGGAGATGTTTTAGTTATTTTGTGTCATGTGAAACTTACGAAATTTTTTACTTTTATACCATTGGTTAAAATCGATAGATTGGTAGTGAAATCTTCTCTTCGTGTTTTCATATTTACAGAAAAAATTCAGTAAAATAATTTCCTTCCTACAGACGTTGTGTGTATTTAAATATCTCTAAAAAATCAATTCAAGAAATAATTTTGTTTCTATAAAGACGTTGTGTGTATATAAATGTCTCTAAAAAACCAATTTCTCCCGTTATATGATTTTCAATGTCTGGAAAAAGATGAAAATGATTTAATGTTCATTTCTTTTGTCCAAATCCTCCTACGTTCCAAGCACACTTCAAGTTCATTTATGGTGATAAACGGAGAGAACTAGTAAGAAAACAAAATTATAGAGAAAAAAGTAGCAGAAAGTGACTTATCCAATAAAACTTCTCAAAAGTTTACCTCTAGAATTGAAGTTGAAGGGGAAAAATTTAATGTAGTTTTAAAATTGTTGATTCTTTCCATTTCTCCAACTAAGAACAAAAATAAGTGAATCAATTTTCTCTTTTCTTCCAACTCAAAAAAAATCTAGTAGAAAATCTCTTTCCACCACTATTTTCATTTCTCTTAGTACATTCGTTCTTAATTTATTGTCCATATTTACAAATTACAATGTGTGATGTTTCAAATTAATTGTCCATTTTTGAATTCTACCGATAGAAATCCTTTAGATGATAGCGTTAAAATTTATAGTTGTAATTTTTGATAATTATAATTTTTTAATCAAAATAGATAAATAATTTGAGACGTACCTCTTACACTGTATAAGCTCGGTCAAGGAAACTTCTAAGACCCCTCCCACCAACATTTGTTTCTTCCTTTTTTTCTTCCCTTGTGTCAGCTCAGCGCCACGTTAGCACATCCAAAACTGACGAAAGACTGACAAAACACTGTCAAGAATCATTTCTTCCTTTACAATTCTGGGACCCACTAACTATTAATTTAATTAATCAAACACGAACTATATAACATGTCACACCCCCAATTTCATGCTTTGCGGAAGCGATTGTTTTTGGGCGTGACTTATCAAATATCAAGCACAAAGATTAAGCAAACGACTCTAAATGAGATGTTTTTGAAAATACATTACATTACAAAAGTAGTACAAGGTTTTAAGTCGTAAGTATAAATCATTAGTGAGTTCGCAAAATGAATCTGAAGATTTTAAATACATAATCACAGTACAAAAGATAATGCGAGTAAAATCTTCATAAGGGTGTATGCATGTGACTCGTACTAGCTTAGCATATAAGTAGATCCTGCTGGGCCATCATACTGTGGCTGAGTACCTGAGAATGCATCACTAAAATGCGTCAACCAAAAGGTTGGTGAATCTCATAGGTTTGTAGTATATAGTAATAGAAAATCCAGCACAGTTCAATAAGTAGAAACAATTACACCAATTGTAATTATGTAAGCAGTAACAATTACACCACGGTAATTAAGTAAGTAATATCAATTACACAACGGTAATTCAGTAAGTAAGTATCAATTACACAACGGTAATTTAGTGAGTAAGTATCAATTATACAACGGTAATTTAGTAAGTAAGTATCAATTACACCAAGGTAATTAGGTAAGTAAGGTCTGCCATGAGCCATCATAGTCGAAGCTTAACAAGTCTGTAATTTGCCCCCGTGAGTGCTAATCCAAAAACACTCATACGAAACGAGTAGAAAACACCTGTTTATACGAGTACGGTTCGTGGTATCAATTACTAAAACGGGGATTGTCAGTCCCATATGGATCCATATACTAAAACTCGCGCTTATCTCATAACTAACAACTATGATTCAGAGGACTTCATTGGATTAAGACGTAACTCATGAAATTCAGTAAGTCTGTAGGTCTGTAGGTCATTATAGTTTGTAACATGGTAACTTGTAAGTCAGCCATGCAGTAAGTATATAAGTTGGTTAAACAGTAAGTATAAAAGTCGATAAGACAGTAAGTTTGTAGAGTAGCAGTCAGTAAAGTCTGTAAAGTAGTATTCCAGTAAAACAGTAAGTTTATCAGTCGGTCAAGTAGTAAGTATAAGTCGGTAACCTTGTAAAGTAGTAGTGTAGTAATTCCGTCAAGTAGTAAATCGGTAAAGTAGTACATTTGTAAAGTAGAAAGTACGTGAAGTAATAAGTTCGTAATGTATTAAGTCTATAAAGTAGTATAGTAGTAGTCAGTAATTTAGTAAAGTAGTATGTCTATAAAGTAGTAAATTTACAAGTCGGTAAAACCATACATACATATATGTATACAAGTAAAACAAGCAATGCATCTCCCCCAAAGTAAAGACAGTAAAAAGGGGCCGTGAGACTCACCTGAAGAGCAAGCAATCCTAAAGTACGTGAGTTGTTCCAATGGTAATCTCCTAATGCCCTAAACATGTGAGATTATAACGAGTAAGTGGATGTTTAACGAAACCATCCGTATAAGTATTTTTTCGGTTTAATTATGCCCCAAAGTATTTAATAAGTGTTTATGTTTGAGTTTGTGAAAAGGTATACGGCTCGTTGGTGACGGTTTGTAATAATAATTTCAAACTATTATTATTATACATGATTTGTTGTACTTATAAAAGTATATGTGTTTCGTGTGTAAGTCGTATCGTATAAGTTTAGTTGTTACTCAAGTTCGTCACGTCCGTTACATTTTATTTCATAAGTTACGAAATTTGGTACGGGTCCGAAAACTGAAATATGCCATTTTCGACCCCCAGACGACCCCGAAAGGCCTAAAACCGTCTAGTCTATGGTACATAGCCTTGATCATTGGGCCGTTTTCGAGTGACCGTGTGACTTTTAGCCCAAACCGTTATGATAAATTTTTCATCGAGAAGCTACCCTATAAACACTTGTGAAATTCTTCGGCATTTTTACAAAAACTGTTCTGTTTGAGTATTCCAGTCGTTCGGCTATGGAAGTCCAGCCGTTCGGCTATGGAGGACCTAGCCGTTCGGCTAAGGAAACCTAGCCGTTCGGCTGATGAAATCCAGCCGTTCGGCTGATGATTTCCAGTCGTTCGGCTCAGGGACCAATTGCAGGTCTGTTCGTGCAGTTCATCCCCAACCCAGTTTTTAACTTCATTTTTAACCAAATTCTCACATATAAAATACTAGTATATGATAATATATGTTTGTAAAACAAGAATTTAAAGAAAAGTTAAAGTTTTCCTTACAAATTAAAAATGGAGCCGTGTGAGGTTGATGATGATGAACCGGATGATGGTGATGATCGAAGATGATGATTATGATGATGATATTGCTGCTGAATCTTGTTGTTGTTAATGTTATTGTTGTTTTTTGATTTTGAAAGGGATCGAGAGAAAGCAGAGGGATAGAGAGGAAGAGATGAAGAAGAAAATGAAATGAAAAGGAAGAAGGGTGTGTTTGATGTAGCCGGCCAACTCCAATTATTGGAGTTGGTTGGCTCCCGCTTACGGTACAAAATACCCGTGTTCTTGTACCCGATCGAAAAGTAGTATAATGTTTTCAAATGATAAATTTCTAAAAATATAATCGTTTATATTTTTAATCGAAATATCTTATAAAAATACTTTTAGTGAGATATAAAAATATATCTTTGCTTCAACTAATTTTGACGGATAGTTTTCAGTGTACAAAATGTGTTTAAATTTGCAACCAAATAAATAATTATTATTTTCGTCAATAATACATTATTTAAAAATGTTTTTCACCAACGTCCATATTTTAAGTTTCTGCGTTCTGTCAGATTTGTATATTCGCGATTATCAAATAATCGTTTAACGTTATTATATATATTTATATATATAATACTTGTACACTTCAGTAGTTTGAGTATATAATACTTGAAATAAAAGTTTAAATTTGACCAAATTTTGGGTCATTTTTGACCGGGTGTCACATAACAAAACTATTTCATTAATAATTAAAAATATTACATTAATAAATATAACATTTCAATAAATATTAAAAACATTACACTAATGAAGAAAAACAAATTACGATAATGAAAATATCACATTACGATAACGAAAATAACTTACGATAATGAAGTTTACACATATTTGATAAACTATTTTTTTTATTTTGTTCCACTTGTCGATTAGTTGATTTGTAGTACGTTTCAGCGCAACTCTAGAGTTGTAGTTTTGTCGTATAGTTTCCCAAAAACTTTGTTGCGTTGAAGAAGTTCCAATCGGATTGTTTTGGGAAGCCTTCTCTCACTCTTCGATCAAGACGTTGACCTCGTTATCGGTCCATGACACGGATGTTGGTGTTTGGAAATGATTTTGTGAAGAATTGTTGGGATATTGTGACATTTTTGTGTGTAAATTGTGTGCACTATTGTTGTGGTTGTGTGTAATAAATTGCGAGAGCTGTATGTATATTTAGAGTGTAAATTGGGGTTTAATTAATATTTAAAGTAATATTTTTTTTTGAAAAAATGGATATATAGCCATTATATATTTAATTTTCTTGTTTAACGGCTTAAAAAGGAAAAAAAATGGACCCCATCGACCCATCGCTCGTTTCGTCGCCTAGCCGCACAAGCCTTACCGACGAGATGACCAACGAGACCGTGTTAAAGGCATCGGTTCATTGGATCTCGTCAGCAGGCAACCGAAGAATACTGATGGCAGCGGGTCTCGTCGCTAGGATCACATAATTTTTACACACATTTTCACATAATGATGTGTAATCACATGTGGACCAATTAGATGTTTTTCTTGTTTCTCTCTCATTGTTCTCTCGTATTGTGATTGGTACAATTCATTTTGAAAAACCTATTTTGTAAAAATTGTAATGTATCATTTCTCTTTCTTTTATGGTTTTGCCAACACACTAATTTTTTCATCTACTTAAATCAAGGCAAGAAACTGATGCATGAGTCACACATGTCCCATGTTTTACGCTTTAACAAACATATCACACAGATTAATTCCTAAATGGGTCTACCATTTGTTTAGCATCAAACTTTTTGTACTAAAAGTATTGATGATCCAATTATTGTTACAAAAATTAATATATTCTATATTCAATTTCACGTTGATTTAAGACATTTGATTGTGGTTTTGATCTAATCTAAACACAATTTATATTTTGATTACGACCTGTTACTATTTTTCTTCAATTCAGTTTTCAGGTATCTAATTTCTTTTATTTTTGCAGTGATCAGATTTTAAAATTCATATGTACATTTCATAATTCATCATCGATGTTATGAAATATACGCAGTTGTCGTAATTATCAAATTTTGTCATGATTTTGTTTATAGGTTTGCAGTTTTGAATGATGCATACATGGATTTTATAGTTAGTAATATGAATCTAGAAATTTACTTCTTTTATAGATCAAATGTTTTTTCCAATAATAATAACAGTAGTAAACAGAACGGGTAAATTTCGATGCCACACGTAAGATGTTTATCTAGAGAGGTTTAAAACTGACGATCACACAAGGAGGCCTTACCACTAATAATAACAATTTTATATGATTTTTATCTATTTCGAAATTGGGTGTTGAAATGTGTGTTGATTGATGTTAAAGTGTACATGGAAACAAAGAATTTGATTCCCTAAAATAATTGTTGTTTGAGTTATCTTATTGTTTTAAGCATGTGGTTCACAGCACAAGGAACATTGATAATCAGTTTGAAGAGACGAGTGGCTGTATGATTCAAACCATTGTTGTGAAAAACAATGCAGCATCCATACTCAGGTGAACAAAATGAGAATCAGACACCATGCACATTGGACTCCAAAGCTACAGTGTATTTTTCGGTAACTAATTATTCTTCTCGACCCATCAGCGAGATTAATAAACAGCCAGAGTCTAGTAATATTGATATTGAAGAGGCAGAATCATCTAATATTGAAGAAGCTGAATCATCTATTCGCGAAAGTGATTCTCTAAACAATGAGGTTGATTTACTTAAAATACTTGCTTATCATATTGTTTTAGCCGACATACATCATTTTTCGGGATCCATTTATATGATTTTGAAGTGTCAATGTTGTAATCCTACAGGAAGCGAGAGCTGTGTTAGGAAGATATGAGTATCAAAAGGGGAACATAGAATCCGCTTTGCATGTATATGAAGGGATAGATATAGCTGCAGTTACTCCAAAGATCAAAATAAGTCTTAATGAATTAAAGAAACCGCAAAGACATTCACATAATTATGCTGCGCCACCGTTCTCTGCTAAAACTGTCGGTTTACTCCTTGAAGCAGCTTATTTTAAGTCTAAATCGTTGCAGCATTTTGGAAGGTATAAAGGTATTTCCTCTGAGTTCTTAAATAACTACAAGTTATTATTCTGGTTGTTGGTATTTACAGTTTTTCTAGTAGTACAACTCATCTTTTTGACATATCATATGATTTTTTTATCTGATACTCCAATCTAATGATGTTATAGACTTTAATTTTTGTTGTAATTGTAGAAGCTGCTGAATCATGCAAATTTATTTTGGAAATTATTGAATCTTCTTTACCAGAAGGTTTGCCTGAAAACCTTGGAACTGACCATAAATTACACGAGATCCTAAGTGATGCAGTTGAGTTGCTTCCCCATTTATGGCAACTTGCTAATTTACACCAGGAAGCAATCTTGTCGTTTCGGCGGACCCTGCTCCATCACTACTATAACTTGAACAAGGAAACAATAGCAAAGATTCAAAAGGATTTTGCCATATATCTTCTCTACAATGGAGGAGAAGAAGCTAATCCTCCTAGTCTGGAGTTTCAGACGGATGATTCATACACACCCAAAAATAACATAGAAGAATCGATTTTACTTTTAATGCTTCTGCTAAGAAAAGTTTCCTCAATGATAATTGAATGGGACCCGTCTATTTTAGATCATCTTTGTTATGCGTTATCTGTATATGGTGGACTTGAGTCTTTAGGTAAGCAATTGGAAGATTTACTTCCCGGAGTTATTGATGATAACGAAAGGCACCTACTTTTAGCTCTGTGTTATTATGGACAAGGTGACACATTATCAGCTTTGAGTTTACTGAAAAATATATACGCAAATGACAATCTAAATTGTGGGTTGGCTTTAGTGATGGCTTCAAAAATTTGTGGTGAAACCGAAAACTTCAATTTTATGGAAGGAGTAAGTACTGCAAAGAGAGCTATTCAAGTTTTTAAGGATAAATGCAATGATGAAATGCTTGGTGTTGCATACTCTTTATTGGGCAATTTGCTCTCAGCCCATTCGAGATCAGCAGAGACTGATGGTGAAAGAGTTAAGAGCCAATGTGATGCACTCGAGTCCTTAGAAACAGCAGGGAAGTTGACTAAAATGGTTGACCCGAGAATTCTTTACGATCTTAGTTTAGAAAACGCAGAGCAGAGGAAGTTGGATGCTGCTCTTGGTTATGCGAACCGTTTGATTGATTTGGAAGGTGGATCCCACTGTAAAGGGTGGTTATTGTTGGCTAGAATATTGTCAGCACAAAAGCGGTTTGAAGATGGCGAGGCTGTTATAAATGCTGCTTTAGATCAGACTGTGAAATGGGATCAGGGTGAACTGCTGAGAATTAAAGCGAAACTCCAACTTGCACAGGGTCAAGTAAAAAGTGCCATTACGACTTACACTCAGCTTCTTGCGATTCTTCAAGTTCAGTATAGAAGTTTTGGATTGCCGTCGAAGCAACTTGAGGTACTTTGGATGATTTGATTATTTTAAAATACAATTAAGTGCACCAAATTGTACCAAACTAAGGTCTGACTATCAATATGGTGCCAAATGATTTGATTAGCTCGATATACACACTATGAATGTCAGACCTTTGTTCAATACGTTTTGGTGCTCTTAACCCTTGCAAAAAATTGCAATGCTTTCATAACGTATCATATTTGGTATGTTGTTTGAACAAGTTGTTATATTTTCTTGTTCTTTGGTATGCTAGGTTGGTGAAAATCGTCATCTAAAGTTAGAGTTAGAAACATGGAATGATCTTGCTAAGGTTTATCTAAGCTTATCTCAGTGGGATGATGCTGAGGCCTGTTTGTCGAAATCCAATGCTATCACTAACTATTCAGCTTCTACTCGGCATACGTTTGGTAAATTCTTCTATCACCATTGGGTGATTTATATCTGTTGGAACATTAGATCTTTCGTTCAAAAGTGGATTTTATTATTTAGATGGAAATGACACTACAAATGGTAAAAATAAAAAGTAATTATTTGCACCGTAGTTAATTGATATAGATTGCATTTGACGTCCTGTTTTGATCAAAATTGGGTGGTCAACTGTCACTACCTGGTTTCAAGTTTTTTCATCTAAGCTCAACCAACCAGTGAAATTGGACCAAGTTTGATTGTTGAAACTGTTTTGTTTTAGCTGAGCGATTAACTTTTCCAACGTTAAACTTGTTTTTCTGGTGGTCATCTCATGAAAATGCACATAAAAAAACAAATATATAATTCACAAGAATAAGCAAATTTGAATAGATTGTACAGATTTTTTTTTTTTTTTTGCCAGAACTTAAAATCCATAAATAGCTGATTACTTCTATGAAAATTTATTTAGCCCTGTTCCCATGAGGACAATTCTGTTCAGAAAGATTGAAGTCCATCTGCCTATTCCATTTTGAAACAGGTTTACTCTATGAAGCAAAGGGTGAGCATAAACAAGCTCTAAAAGCTTATAAACACGCGTTAGACGCTGATCCTGTTCATGTTGAGAGTCTTGTTTCCATAGCCATTGTGTTCAGAAAGCTCGGTGGGCAGTCTGGAGGTGTGGCCCGAAGCTTCTTAAATGAAGCATTGCGTGTCGATAGGATGAACTCTTCAGCTTGGTTTAATCTGGGCCTGTTTTATAGAGATGAGGGCCCTATGTACCTAAGTGATGCTGCTGATTGCTTTGAGGCTGCTGGTGTACTTAAGGAAACAGAACCTATTGAGCCATTCAGATAATCGATGATCCATTCATTAATATTTTTATTTTTTTACAATATATGCAGGAAGTCAAAAGTTATAACATGAATTTCTTAATACTAGTCATTAAAGTACTATACCTGCGTTATACAGCGGTAAACAAGTTTATTGTTAAATTCGAGGGGAGTATGCAAATAAGACAACCAACAGCACTTATTTTTTATGCAAAAAGATAGTGGACAAAGCATTACCTTATATTTTAACAATGTTGTCCACCCTCTACTTCCAAGTCACCCTTCCTTGAAAATCACTTCACCTAGGTGTTGAAAATTTGGTTCACAAATAGGTTTGCGATAGAATCGAATAGCAGCGATCTCATTACAATGAAACATTGCTTACATAAACTAGAAATGTTAAAGGTTTTCGATGATATATCAAATCTGTAGACACTCAAATAGGATCAGCACTTTTAATAGATGAAAAAAGCAAGCTTGCAGATAAAGGCATAATGTGTTTCAAAGTAAGTGTCTACATTTTTATTTTAGTTTGATAAAAAATAATGTCCACTTCAAAGAGTAAATAGCTAAAGAGTTGTCCGTTACACGGCCACTACTGTCCATATATCAAACTAAAAAAGAGGAATAAAAGAGAAAAAAAAAGGTTTGGTTTATTTGATTTCTTGCAAGAAAAAGCACAGAGCATCTATCTGCAGAACAAAAAGAAAAAAAGAAACAGTGATGAAAGGTGCGAAGGGAGCAAAAGCACAAAGATCATCCGGGTCTTGTTCTTCTTCTTCACTTTCTGACGTAGATTTTAAGAACAAACAGACAAAGGTAAATACAAGTAAACATTAAATCTAACTACAGTTTATGAACATGAAAATAATTATAACCAGTGGTCAAGATTTCTGATTTTGGTTTTACAGGACGATGAGCGAAAGGATCCTGAAGTTAAGTTCCACTCAATAGGAATCATATCAAAGAACGTCGAGGTGTTCACAATTTCATTACCATTAATGGAAAGTGAAGATGATTATTTACTGTTTACTCTTAGAGAAGGAGTTCACTATCAGCTGAAGCTAACATTCATGGTTCTTCACAACGATGTCCATGGTCTCGTGTGCATCAATAGGGCATGGAAACACGGACTCATCGGTAACTTTTTGATATTTATATATCATCATGTATATACATATGTATGATATACTAACTTTTACCTTTAACAAGAACTTGGTTTCAATATAGAAATATAGAAGAAATTAAATTCTCTCATTTGAATTCGTAACAAACCGAACACCAAGCTTTTCAGAGTTCTAGTAGTTACTATAACTTTAAGTATCCTTATGAAGTTTTGTTACAAAATTCATATAAAGTTTGAAGTGAAAATGATCCTATTGAAGGTCAAATATAAATCTGTTAACTTTTATTTTTGTTGCTTTTATGTTATTGGTTTCTTTTGTTGATCAGAGGCAGAGCGAATGGAACAAATCGAAGGACCATTGGGTGCATTTGCACCCCAAGAAGAAGCCTATATTGAAATCTTAGAAGAGGAGTTTGCCTCACCTAACAGTTTCGATAGAGGATTATATTCACAATGGCTAAAGGTAAGTCGCGTTGTCCAGTTTGTGGGTCCCATTGTTATTTCATTACAGTTCTCCAACACATGAAGTGAATTTAACTCTGTGCATCGGCGATGCAGTTTGAAGACGCTGAGAAGAGGTGTCATTTGGATCTTCATTTCATTTTTGAGATCAAGAAGAAAAGTTAGTGTTTTTGCCATTTTAAAGTGGCATAATTACATCCTTCAAGCCTAAAGTCATCCATGATCAGTTTTACCATTTTAAAGTGGCATTTTTTTTTTTTTTAAATTAGAGATGTTTGGTGAGTTTTTAGCTTCTTTTATGAGAAAAATCTCTTGTTCCAAGCAGAGCTAGACTGCTTGCAAACTTTGAACCTTATTCAGAGTAAGTTGTAAGTTGTAACTTATGTATTTCTTGATTTCATATTTCTGATGATTTACAAGGTACCTACTATAAGGCTTGGTTCGATCTTAGAGTTTTGTGGTTGTTAGCTTGGTTGTCATATATGCAGTTTGTCGTGTATATGTGCTTTAGAAATGGCTCCAACCTATCTAGCAGTTATATGTTTATGATTTTCATTTCATTTGGTACGTTTAAAGGGAGGTTATATATGTAACTGAAACATTTTGCCTATCATCTCCATTTTATCCGTTAGTTCCCCGTTCACTCAAATCTTACTTTTTAAAACTATGATGATACTTTTAGATTCAGAAGCTCGTGCTAAAACATGTTAGGAAGTGTTACGGTTGACAATTATTCGGCTTCTACTGGGCATACGCTTGGTAAATACTTCTATATTACCGTTGGTTGTTTATCTCTGTTGATAAATTAGATTTTTCGTTTTACATATGGGCTAGGGGTTGAAAGACAGTCGACGAAGATGTGGGAGGTGCAACAATCTAGCCTCTCTTAAGATCCGCCAATAATGATAATACAGTACTAAAGGTTAAATATAGGGTTAATTATTTAATTATGTATTTAACTTTACCTCTTTTACTATTGTATGCAACCAACTTTCAAACATACTATTGTATGTATCGAACTTTCAAAAATGTCTATTGTATGTATTGGGTGACCTGCTCAGCAGGTAGCCGGTTTTTCTGTGTTTGCAACCAAATGCCACGTAGGATGACAAATTAGCGTTACGTCAGCATGACCGGTGTCACGTCAGCAAACAGGTCACCCGATACATACAATAGACATTTTTGAAAGTTCGATACATACAATAGAACGTTTGAAAGTTGGTTGCATACAATAGTAAAAGAGCTAAAGTTAAATACATAATAAAACAATTAACCCTTAAATATATGATGAATCCATCGATCTATTTTAATTTTGACACACTACGTACAACTTTTATTCAAAGTATTTACTCAATAAAACATGTTAAAAGTTATAAAAGACATAAAGTTAATTTTTTTTGAAACACATCCTACACACTCCATCGACTACGAATATATACATTAATCCACAAATATATATAGTTGTCACATCCCCACAAATCAAACCCCATATAATATTAATAAGTTTAAAACTTGTACTACATAAATTTATTCAAGCTATAAGAAAGAAAAAAGAAAATGTAACGAGAATTGAAGCCGATGATTGCGCAAGTACCAGACTCTGTGTCCCACTTAATGAACATAGACAGTATTATTTTTATGGTTGTATACCTACATTTTAATTTACATATATAATATCAATATTATTAGTAAAAAAAGATAGATGCATTTAAATTAGCAAAGTAATACGCTATACAGCGGAATATTAGTATATTTATCGTAAGTAGTGACTTAATGATAGTGATTACCCATGATAATTAGTTAATAGCGATAGTTTGCTTGTATGTAGATAAAAAGTGATGAAATGTGAAATTGATAAATTTATATTGTAAAAATATAATGAAAATTAGACAAACTAAATAATCAAGACTCGAGTCTTACTCTTAGTGATATAAAAGAGACCTTTTGTAATATTTAAATTGTAAATTGGTCTCATTTACGGTAAGTAGTCAATGATAATTTGGTCTCCTTTACATACTTAATGATAAAGATGGAGATTTCTTTGGTAATATTTTAATTTTGATTTGATTTCCCATATACTGAGTCAATGTGTAGTAGATGTAAGAGAGGTAATTTAAGCATTTTTATTAATGTTGAGAAGTTTAAGATTCAATCAGTGTCGACCCGCGCAATGTAGCGGGACCATGACAGACCAAAAGTAATGATGAGTAATGTTGATAGTGATGGTGATTTTTTTAAAAAATAATGTAGGGATTAGCCACGGTGTTTGTGTTTTGAAAATATGAAAGTAGAAAACATGCTACATCTATTAAACAATGTAAGTTGGAAAAAAAAGTTAATTAACCACAACTTCTATGTGTAAGATTTAATGGTTATTACAACAATATCCTTGTATGTATGATCTTCGGATAGAAATAGTTGTAAGATAGTGAAACAGCCCAATTTTCTTACCACTAAAATTACACTTAACAATGTCTCATGACTCTTACATATGTTAGATTGACTCTCAACTTAAATAACTCCAATGTAATATAGAACAACATTTTCTGAAAATGGTTGGGTACCCATCGAGTAGGATTGGGTACCCGCCGGGTAGCATGCAAAGTTTTTGGGTATTCCAGTTTCCCTCCGGGTAAAATGAACATGCTCCAACACATAACTCACCGCCTCATTTTGCAAGAACCTACCAGCCGGGTAGGCGTTCTACCTGCTGGGTAGTTCTTCAGCACAGTGACTCACAAGTTTTTAATGAATTTGAAACGTGCATAACTTTTTATTCGTATACAATTTAGACACGAAATTTTGTTGACACCTCACTTATATCATAACAAAGATTTCCCAATTGGTACCTTTTCAAAATTCACGCTAACGAAAAATCTGGACTAAATCCCAAAATATGGTCATTTTGAGCACTTTTAAAGTCACAACTCAAGCCAAATACATTATGGCTTGCAACTTCCTATCAACATGTGCAATTAACTGCATTGACTAAAAAACGGACAACAAGGAACCCATACTTCTATTTTGATTCGTGTTAGCGTGTCATGGTGACCCATTTGGAAACCAAAATGATCCACTAACAAAATGACTCTTTTAATACCCAAATTCATTTCTCATTCCAATTAACAACACAAATTTCCAAATACTACAATTACCATACAAGTTGACTCTTGACAATTTAACCACATTTTTACCAAAATTACTTCTTAACCACATAGCTTCATTGTTAAACCAAACACAACAATTTTACATGAATAATTGAATATCATCCCCATTGACCTCCATGTTACGTGTACAACCATAATGTAAGTTCACCACTTTCTTCTTTGACTTTCCAAAATAAACGGTATTGTTTCAACAACTACTAAGACTTCATTATTAGCCGATAATTCACACCAAAATGTATTATTTCGGGTGGTTTATACAAGTGACACCACAACGATAATTTAAAAGAGAAAGAGGCTTGCTAACTCACATCTTAACAAGTTAATCCACACTAAACCTTAGCTATCGCCTTCCCCACCCTATGCTCACTTGCACCTACAACATTTAAAAACTTAAAAGAGTAAGCAATAGAGCTTAGTGAGCATATAGGCAATTAAATAAGTAATTCACCACATCACAACAATAAGTAGAAAATATTAACATTAATCACATAATCTTATCACATCACTAATGAGCAAACTGTAGAGATTATTCTCATTGATCGGATCAGCTTACATCTTTAGACTAAGCACATATGCTACAACATCTAACAATAACTATAGCCATCATAAGTTAGCTAATCTGGCATCAACAATAGCTAACTTAAAATAGCAAATCTGTCATCTGTCAGCATGTGGTACAATATCAAGCACCAATGCAATATATGTCAACAACCAATCTCTACATTTCTCATTACACATAATTCATCCAATATCAACGATTTCTATCAACTACTTACCACAACTTACAATCAACGCAACTAAACAACAATTATAAAATACAACAATTAACTCCCCTTGGTTATGTGAACATCTTGCACGTATGTAATCTGGAATCACATAACCATTACCCATTTAACCCCATATCACTCACCTTTGTGTTTTAGACAATTATATGATTTAGTGATCAAATACGAACGCCATGTCATTAACACCTAACATATATCACATCACAATATTATAATATATTTAGAATATAATAATCATAAAATTCAACTAACAAACATCATCAACCCATCATCCCCTTGAGTTGACCAAACTTGACCTTTAGTCAAACTAACAAAATCGCTCTTTTCATGATCATAAACATTTCTAACGTTTGATCACTTGAATCTTTACTTTAATTTTAATCAAAACATTATATTAACATTATAACAATACTTTCAAAATACACTTTAAGCTAGTTAACACAAATTTGCAAGAACATAATATAATCCATCAAAATCACTATAAGCACAACACATGATACTTCACTTTTGGATTAGGATAATGTTAACAACAATCATAATAAGACTACCTAATTTCAATTAAACCTATCTCAGCCCTAATTTCATATTATAGCTTGCTTACACTCAAAACCTCACAAAAACCTAATTTCTAGGTTAAAAGAGGAAGAACAACACTTACTTAGTGTTAGGGATAAAAATTGGATGATGAGTTGAATTTCTAAGGTTTCAATATGAGTTTAAAAACTGATTTTGATCTCCTTGGTTGGCTCCTGCGATTTTCTTCTTCTTCACCTAGCTTCTGGAACTATTTTTTTTTTTAGTATAGATATGTTTGTGTATGCGTATGTGAGTGTAAATTGACAGATATGAGTTTATTAATTTTATTCCCCTCAATTATTATTATCTGCAACTTAAAAACCATTTACAGTTATTATTATTTTATTCACTAATAATAATAATAATAATAACTTAAGATAATTATTTCTTCGTTTATTAAAATAATACCCTTAAAGTTTAGTGTGTTACAAATAGAATAATAATCAAAAGTTAGTGAATGCTTAGTATGAAAACTATTTAACTTAGTAGGTTATTTCTAAAAATTACAAAGATTTATTTATAGGCAACATTATATGCAATTTAATACATAAGTTTACTTTTAATAATATATGTTTTAAAATTTAGTTGTGGGTGTGGTCTTTTTTGTTTTAAGTAAGGACAGTTATATCTTTTTCGATCTTTAATACTCTAAGTCTCTAAAGAAAAGTTGTAAACTTTTTATAAGGTGTAAAGATAAAGATAAAGATAATTGACACACTTGATAAGTAGTAATAGATAATAGATAATATATGTGCATTTAATTACTGGTCTATCATACAAAAGAATAATTTGTAAATATAATAAGAAATAATAAGCAAAATCATATATATCAATTAATAAATGAATTAGTGAATTACATATGACTTTATTTCTATCATTGTAATTAGACATGATTTTATTCCTATATTTTTATTCAGATACTAACTCCCTCTCAAAGAGAATTAATGTCCGCCAATAGATTTTGTTCATTTTAAGATATTTATAACGGTAACGATATACTCTGTATATGTGGAAATTACATAATCATAATTCTCGTCTTGAGTGATATATAATCTCCCTTCCAATGTTATTGTTTCAAGTTAACATATGTCATGTTTAACTTGTAAGGTCTATTTTTTCCTTAAAACTAATAACATATAACATACACTTAAAATAGAGAGACATATAACATTGCTCCCATCACTTATTAATAACTATTGGACAAATTTGCTTTTGAATATTTACTTTACTACATTTACCAAAGTAAATGTGAATAGGTTAGAAATACTCCCTCCATCCCAAAATTATAGTTCACGTTTTCTTTTTCGGACGTCCCAAATTAATTGTCCACTTTCAAAAATAGATAGTGAAGTTTGTTCGTGATTACCATATTACCCTTGATTTAAATTATTGTTACATACTTTTAAAAAAGCATTAATTAATTGATTAAGGGTAAAGCTATCTTTTTGTAAAAAGTAAGAAAGATAAAACAATAATAAGTATGTTTTTATTAAACTGCGTGTTTTTTATTGGGTGACAATAATTTTGGGACGAAGGGAGTAGTATTTTGAATATTATTTATAATTTATTTTACCAATTAAAGTTTTCCCTTTTTTATATTGTAGTTTTTCTTTTATAAAGTAAATACATATATTGTTATACTAACCAAAGCTTTTCAATTTTCAATTTTATATTTTTTTCATTATAAAGTAAATACACAACCAACTATTAGGATTAATGTTTTTAATATTATTATTTTTACCAATCAAAGATTTTCAATTTTTTATTATGTAGTTTTTTCTTTTTAGAGTAAATACATAACCAAATATTTCAACTTTTTTCTTATCTTTTATTGCATATTATATATATATATATATATATATATATATATATATATATATATATATATATTAAAGTGAAATTCATTTTTTACATCTATATTCTCTGTTATATCTCCAAAAATTAAAGTATAAAAATTCAATTCACATTTTGTTCTAAATATCATTTAGAAGACTTAATTAGTTAATCACTATCACTATCAATATATATATATATATATATATATATATATATATATATATATATAAAAGCCTAACACACACATATATAAATGCATTCGTAGATAAGAAACATCAATAGATTATTTAATGAAAGTATGTAATGGTGCATAATCTGTCAAAGTTTTTATACATTTTGTTCCTTTTTTAATTTAAAGAGTAAATAATCAAATGTAATAAGGTGAGTTTTATTTTTCATATGCTTACTCTCTGTTATGGTTCCATAAAATAAAAGATGTATACATTTTAAATATCTTTTAGAAAATTAAGTGGTCAACCACTAACACTATATATGTCTAATACATATTGTTTAAATGCATAAATAGATAAAAGACTTAAATTGATTACTTAATGAAAGTATATAAGGTTTTTCACATGTAACATGGTTATCATTGAACTGATATTATTTCTCTTTTAAAACGTGATATTCAAAATATATAGTTTAGAACCTCTACATATTATATATATATAATGTTCATATTAGTCGAAAATGATATAAATGATAAGTAAATTATTAAAAAATATTACTCTATACCCCGCCGCAACGAATGGGTAAGAAAAACTCGTTATTATACAAATGGGACATATACCATCTTGAAAATAGAATTGACAATTACTTTTCATATTTTATTAAGGAAAAAATATGCAGAGTGGTTAATAGTGTGTTCGATGTTAACCTCAGTGTTCACTTCAAACAATACCTTAATAGTAAGACTTAAAATTAAGGTATTAGTTAACAATGACTTTAAGCATTTCTTTTTTCGTTTAATAAAACTGATAAATTAATAACCGTTGTAAGATAATAAAGAACAAATAGAAGAATAAGAACAATATAGAGAAACTGAAAAGAGAATTGTATTATTCATCTCATCAAAGAGGTATATTTATAGTGTGACACCCGCCAAATTAGGACTAGTGATTAGTACCTAATCAGTTATAATACATGTAATTAGTTCTGTGTTAGGCTAATTAATGTATCAAGTAATATATATTGTTGAATATATACAATCATGCGATTTGATTAAATCGTACAAGTTTCACATCGAATGTAATTCGGTTCAATTAATACGGACGTTGATGAACAATTTTATTATTTAATAAACGCAATTATATCCAAAATATTATTTAGATAATATTTCAATTCAAATTCGTATCGTACAAACAAGGACTACACGATTAGATTATTAAGCGCGCAAACAAATCGAAACAAGTTAAAGTTATATTTTATAACGCAACCATTAAGTATTTGATAAAATACTTCAACAAAAATATTGAGTAATTATTCGTATTTTAAAACGTATAAAATAAACATTTAACGTTTAAACGAACGGGAGAACGAACACCGCACGGAGCGCGATTGCGGGGACTGAAAAAGGTGAGGCTTTCACCTACACCCCACCTCTTTCCCTCTTTCTTTCATTCTCATTTCAACAAAAACACACACACACACCACAAAAACACTCTCAAACCCATCACCACCAAATTTTCGGATCTAGCATAACCGACAACAAAAGTTACATTTTCGGAATCACCATCAAGAGAGGAACAAGATTAACAAAGGCACCACCCTCGTTTTCTTCCTCGTTTTGTCTCGATTTGCAATTGTAAGAAATTCTCTAAATATTTAGATCCACTCATTTTGGTGTATTATTTCGGTGTTATAATGTTTACACAACTTAGTATTGTCCAAATGTATGAAGAAAACACGATTTTGCAGCCTAAAAATGAGTTAGATTTGGGTTTTGGGTTGAAAAATCGCGACAGCCGCTGGGTTCTGGGCTGGTGTTCATCCATGCGACACAAGCATTGTGTCGCATTTAGTGTCGCAAAACATAAGACACAAGCATTGTGTCACAGTTAGTGTCGCATTAAGTTGCATATCATAAGACACAAGCCTTGTGTTGCGGAACACAAACCTTGTGTTGCGAAACACAAGGGTTATGTCGCATTTAGTGTCGCAGAAATCCAAAAACAGAAGCCAAAAACATTCTAAGTGTTTAAAAATCACTTTTCAATAACCAAACCAAATACGATACGATTAATACGCAAATATGGATAAATCAAAGTATAATAGTAATAGTTAAGGTTATTATTATAAATCTGTCACCAACGGGCCGTACACGTTTTCAAAACACAAACCAAATAATCAACCAAATCGTAGTAATTTGGACATATATAGTTGTGTAACAACTACAAAGGTAGTCCTTTGAGATACCGACTCCCGTTTATAACCATCGCGTGTCGTGGACACCCTCAGGTTACAAGTCTTCGGACATCGATACTCGGCTAATCAATCAAAGTTTATTTAGATAAACTTCTCAGGCTCAGGTGAGTCTCATGGCCCCTATTTTACTGTTTTTCAATCAGGGGTGTGATATTATTGCTCGTTTTGTTTTACAAGTTGAACGCAAGTACAAATCAAAATCAAATACTACATGAGTTACTTCAACTAATCAATTTAAAGCCCTCCATAGCATAGTCTGGTAATACGTAGTAGCGTGAATGTTAGTATATGATATCATATAGGATTGACAATCCTCGTCCGGGTTAGCACACACTAACTGGTCAAACGGACGTATTAGCATTTGGGAAGACGAGTGTGGATTAGGCACTCGTAGGAGGCATTCAAGTTGGGTTTCCTTAATTGGATCTGACACTCAAGTTAAGCTCTGACTATGTGCTCATGGCTGTATAACTTTTATTTTGCTTAATTGCTTTATAAATTCAATTATAAATCTTGCGGTTCATACAATTATGTGTTGACATACAAACCTGTGAGCTCACCAGCGTTTCGCTGACCCATTTTAGCATGTATCACAGGTGACCAGCAGTAGGTTGGATTGCACAATCAAGATCAATTAGCTCGAGTCAGCATGCAAACAATCAGAGATTTAGCTGCATTATTATATTTTGTATAGATTAATTATGTACTTAAATCTCTCAATTTCCACCGAGCTAATGTAACACTATTTTTGATGCAAACTTTGGTTTTTATTAATACAAATGTAAAACGACGCATATAGTGGTCGTTCATTATATCTTTGTGCTTGTGATATTTGATTAGTAACACCCAATGTATGCTTCCGCTAAACAGTAAATTTGGGGGTGTTACAGATTGATATCAGAGCCTAAGGTTATAGTGAACTAGGTTGCATTTAATGGGCCTAGACTATGACCGTTAAGCAGTATTCCTTACTAAGTATGACTAGGTTCAGTGACTGCATTGTATTGGTTTAATTTAACATAGCCTAATCAACTATGTACAATTAAAAGAATATGATGTAAGATCTGAAAGGGAGTCATGACTGAACAGGATACACTAGTCGACTCTGACCACGAGAGAAACCGAGACTCAAACATGTCGGTGTTAGACACTTTAGGCTATTATGTGATATATATATATATATACATAGATAGGCCTCACTCTCACTCACTATCTTAGGCTATATTATATATGTATTATATGAATATAGGCCTCATTCCTTCTAACGCTTTGTCTCAGAATGGCAAACACACCGCCAAAATCATCACGCTCTCATCCACATGGATCGCGAAACCCAAGGGTGGCTAGGAGGAACACCAGGTTGCCTTTGAGCCGACCCATACCCCACTCATTTCACTTTATCGAACTTAGCCACTAGGCTACACCGACACGAGCAACGACTTGATTCGATGGATATCGAACTTCAAGAAACCAACGAAAACTGGAGACTCACATCACTCGAGCGTATCAATCAAGTCTCCGAAGATCACGAAAATACCATCAACCACATGGACACCCTTGACAACCGTCTGGGTGAAACCATCGAAACCATGGAGGTTGTCCACAACCAAGTGATTGGCAACCAAAACGAAATCTCCGTCCTACAATCAAGGTTGAATCAGTGCGAGACACGTCTAAGGGAAACCGAAGACGCCCTCCGAATGGTTAGCAGACTTGCAGAATCTGTAGACCATCTCACCGCACTGCTGCCACAACTCAATCTACGACAGGATTAGCTAGGGCTAAATCTGTACTTTATCATGCTTTCGTAGGATCTATGTAATTCGACCGGATGTAACAAATTCCCGGCACTTTCGAAAACCTTCTAAGTTAGTGACTTTTGAAACTCATAACTCGAAATTGTCTGTAATCGTTTAACATCGTAATATCAATCGACAATTTCTCTCGACTATCTTACATTGTTAATATTCACTTTGTGATGTTGTATATTACCGCTTTAATATATATACATCTGTCAAATTATCATTCTGGTACAACTTCTCATGTACCTCTTCTTTCTTTCTGGAAGAATCATGCCGCCAAAGAAGAAAAGTTACAGTGACGCTGAACTCGCTGCTGTCGTATCTCGAGCAGTGGTCGATGCTTTAGCTGCTCGGGATTCACCACGAAACTCCCGAAGTACTGGTGAGACCCCAGTCAATACCCCTGTTATCAAGCCTTGCTCTTACAAGGATTTTCTCAGCTGCAAACCACTCTACTTCAAGGGCACGGAAGGTGCTATTGGTCTAATCAGATGGATTGAACGTATGGAATCCATCTTCAACCTCTGTAACTGTACGGAGGATAACAAAGTCAAGTTCGTTGCATACACCTTTCAGGAAGGTGCTCTTACGTGGTGGAACACCCACGCCAACTCTGTGGGCATCGAAATAGCAAACCAACTCCCTTGGGCTGAATTGAAGAAGAAGCTAACGGAGAAGTACTGTCCCGAAGAAGCCCTACACCGTCTGGAGGAAGAATTGGAACTAGATGGGTATTTAAGTGTAAGAGAGATGACCAGGGAGTCATTACTCGCAATAAAGCACGTCTAGTGGTTCAAGGTTTTAATCAACAAGAAGGTATAGACTACAACGAAGTGTTTGCACCAGTTGCTAGGCTAGAAGCAATTAGAGTATTTTTAGCATTCGCGTCATTCTATGATATAAAGATTTATCAGTTGGATGTTAAGAGTGCCTTTTGTATGGCAAAGTAGAAGAATTGGTGTATGTTGCTCAACCTCCAGGGTTTGCTGATCATGAGTATCCAGATAGAGTATATCGTTTGAATAAGGCTCTATATGGATTACATCAAGCACCAAGGATGTGGTATGCAACACTATCAACGTATCTACTTGATAATGGATTTACAAGAGGAACAATCGATAGTACATTGTTTGTAAAATGGAACAAGACAGACTTTCTATTAGTACAAGTTTATGTTGATGACATTATCTTTGGATCTTCTGATGAAAAGATGTGTCAAGAATTTGAGAAAGTCATGAGAAAAAGGTTTGAGATGTCTGCAATGGGAGAGTTGAAATTCTTCTTAGGGTTACAAGTTGACCAAAAGAAGGATGACTTCTTTATTCATCAATCTAAATATGTTTATGAGTTATTAGAAAGATTTAAGATGGATGACAGTAAAGTCTACAATACTCCGATTCCAGTTAATCACAAACTAGTCCGGATACATCGAGTGATCAGGATGTGGATCCTACTCTATATAGGGCCATGATTGGATCACTAATGTATTTGATTGCCTCTAGACCTGACATTATGTTTGCTGTTTGTTTATGTGCAAGAGATCAGGCTAATCCGAAAGAGTCACATATGCAGGCTGTTAAACGGATCTTCCGTTACCTCAAAGGGCAACCGAAGCTGGGACTTTGGTATCCAATTGATGGAGACTTAGATCTAGTAGCATATACTGATTCGGATTATGGAGGATGCAATCAAAATAGGAAATCTACGACCGGAGGATGTCAATTCTTAGGAGGTAGATTAGTATCTTGGCAGTGCAAGAAGCAAAGCTCAGTAGCCATTTCTACATGTGAAGCTGAGTATGTTGCAGCTGGCAGCTGTTGTTCTCAAGTTCTTTGGATACAACAGCAACTGCAGGATTACGGGTTAAATATAACCAATACTCCTATGATGATTGACAATGAATCTACTATGTCGATCACTAACAATCCTGTGAAGCACAGTAAAACTAAGCACATTGATATTCGACATCATTTTATTAGAGACTGTGCTGAAAAGAAGATGATAAGGTTAGTTAAGGTTCCGACTGCGGATAACTTAGCAGACCTATACACGAAGGCGTTCGACAGAGCAAGATTTGAGACATTGGTTCAACTGAATGGAATGAGAAATCCAGAGTGGTTAGTCTTCCAAGGGTATTTTAGTAATAGTTAGTAGTTATTTTTAGTACTTATTAAAAAAAGGGGGGGGGGGGTGTATGGTATTCATTTGCTTGTTACCTGCGGGGAATCGCCTCCAATAAAAGAACAACCGAAGTTCTTTTAGAAAAAGCTTTAAGTTTTGGCTGTAAAAACTTGGGAAATGATAGTACATTAGGAGAATAAGTCTAAGAATAATAACCTTAAGTATTAAGTATGATGTGTTAGTAGATTCTTATAAGTTGCACTAGAATAACGATTTTTATCTAGGATTACACTTATATTTATCTTATTATACACCTATATCCACTGATTATAACTTGTCCTTTTTACTTAACAAGTGATAAGAATAACTTAAGTCTAGTCAGCTTCATCATACGATTTATTGGTAGGCAGGTTATGCTAAGATTTCCGAGCAGTTAAGAAGTATAACTTTCATGTGTAATATCTTATGTGCTCTGTTATATAACGTATGACATATGTCTTAATTGTTGAATGATAGTACTGTCGTGCACTGTGATCTAAAATAAAAAATTGAAATGATACAAAGTATCATAATGTCAAAAGGTGAGTTATATGTTTCGAAAGGGCATCATTTAGTAACCTCTACCTTACATATGAAAGATACAAAGTATCTCGTGTCAAGTGTATGTTATATGCTTCTAAAGAACATCATTTAGTAATCTCTACCTTGTTAATACAAGATACAGTGTTATGTGTTGTACTTGAATTCTTCAGTATGTTGTATAGTAGAAAACACTAGATATTGTGCACATTAACAATAAAAGTTTGGCTCAAAAACCTGTGTGTAATCTGTTTATGTGGATCATAATATCAGTAATCGTCTTGAACTGTCTATGATATTCGAACATTCACTTTTGTGAATAATAAGAAATTATAAGTTATATTTCAATGAAGTGTTATATCATGTGGATAAAGGTACATAAGATATAATTTTATAAATATAAGTTTATTACTGATTAAAGTTGTGATTTTATTGTGCTTATATGAATTTCATGAGGTATGTATACTAACAATTGTCTTATGCTTATTACAATCCAATTAAGTACAGCTTATTCTTTCTAATATGATCCCTAAGCAGTTAAAACTTTCAGTGTTTATTATTAAGTTAATTTATTAGAATGTTAGTAGTTTTATTATTTTAACTTTTGTAATTATTTCTTCGAATTAATAAAACTTTTAATTATTCTTCTTGTTTACCCTTTAGAATTAAATTAAACTAGCTATCTTATATCTGTGTTGAATAAATGTAACAAATACAAGTGAAAAATAATTTTTATTTTAGACTTGTACGGTATATATGGGTTTTAATTTATACTAAGTGCTAAAATCGCGTTTTTGTGAATTTGACTAGTCAACGCTACGAAGCGAGACTAGTGCTGCGAAGCGAGTACATAGTATAAATGGGGCAAGTCCAACGAGTCCAACTCACACTTGTCATTTACTCTGCGAACCGAACTCACAACTCCTCTGCGACTCGAAATTTGGCGAAACGAATCGAATATACATTTCGATTGATTTTCTGATTTTTAGTACAAGGAAGGACTTTTTGATCCGAACTTTTACAACTTTTGATTACGCATTTTTTGAAGTAAGTTTCATGAGATTTCACCGTGTAATTTGTGAGATATCGATTGGTTAACGTTTTTGAATGTGTCGGTTTAGTTTATCATGGATTTTGTACAAATTAGTGATTTAGAAAACCTAACACAGGTTTATAATGCTTAATCGATGGTTAATAAACATGTTATAATCGATTAATTGCTTTGAAACACATTTGATTAGTGATTGGTGTTTTGATCTCGTTAAACAGTTGGTTCTGCGAAGTGAGATCTATCTCGCTTCGCAGCCCGCTCCAACGAATTGAGATGATGAGTTGACCGAAGCGAGACGAGTTCAACTCGTTTGATTTAAGTTGACTAAAGCGAGACGAGTTCCACTTGTTTGACTTGGGTTGACCGAAGCGACTCGAATTCAACTCGCAGGGTTTGTGCGAAGCGAGTTGAACAATTTAATTAATTTTATTTTTATTTCTTAAAATTGACTTAATTTGACTTTGAAAACGGAATTAACCTTGTTGACTTCAGTTGACTATGTAAAATTAAGTAAATTTTATCATTTTTCAATTTATAGCTTGTTTTCGATTTGAGATTCCTTTGGTTACAAATAATTAACAAGTTATCCGTTTTTATACATATAGACTTAAGAACCTTTGTTTATAAGTTAAAATATGTGTAATATCTTAACAATTTAAGTTATGTCATATCGAAAGTCTTCCGACTCATAGCGTAGTCATGCAGCGTGTCCCGATATTTATCGGCGGTATGATAACTCGAATTGTTTGTCATAGCTAACGGGCTTTATATATAGTTTATAGAATATAATTGAACTTGTTAATTCAATTAAGTTTCAGTGAATTATGTTATTGTTTTGTTATTATACTTAGACGTTTGATGATCTTTTTGATCTTGATACGTTAAAGTGTAAATTATCTAATGCTCGTTAACTTAACAGTTTTGCTATTTGTGTAATTTGGAATTACAGATATGGCTAACAGATCTTTTGAGAAGGGTCACAACATCTTGGTGAATCTAGATGTCAACGAGCGTGGTGCTGAGCGTTTTGAGCAGATTTTGACATATTTAGCACGTTCGAGAATTCGATTTGCTATCACTGAGTCACCTCCACTGAATAAAGACCTTCTTACGCAGTTTTGGACGAACATTGTATATGATGGTGCTGCTAACCAACCTACTATACGTACGACGGTGAATCAGCATCCGATTTCTTTTACTGCTGATGACTTACGACAGTTACTGCAGCTAGGAACTTCTGAACAAGAAGCTGGTCCATCTGCTTATTCAGCTGATTTTATAGAAGGAGCTCTAGGTCGTACAGGTTATTCAGGACCTAGGAGAGGACGCCAGTTTGTCAAGGCATTCGTACTAGGACAGTGGAGATTTCTTTTTACTGTTATAGTATCTATTTTTGGGAACAAGAAGTCAGGATTAGATGAGCTTAGTCCTGAGTTGATGTCAGCTGTACTGTCACTGGTTTACAATAAACCATACAGTTTTTCTTCGTATATCTTTCAGTCCTTCAGAGGACAGATTACCGGAGCTGCTAGGACGTTGTTTATTCTTTATCCTATATTCTGCATGCTCCTGATTCGAGCTCAAGTTCCAAACTTGCCAGCTTATGCAGCTGATTTTCAAGTTGAGATCATCGGACTGCGAGGTTACAACGCTTGCTTTTTGCTTTCCAAGCGTAAAGATGAGATTAAGCCTGAGGCTGCTGATCTTTTTGGGCATCTTCTTGATGTTGATTATGCTGCTCCACCAAACAATGGTTGGATGGATGCCGGAGCTCACATTCAAGCTCAAGCTCAACAACAACAACAAGCTCAACCTCAACCTCAACCAGCAGCAGAGTCACAGGAGCTCATTGAGGATGTTTTACATCAGGTTGAACATCAAGGTCAACAAGTTGTGCCTGAGCTAGCTGCTGAGGTTCTTCATGGGGTTTTAATACAGATTGATGATGATACAGATCCCTTGCTACGGGATATTGATAGTTATGTTGCACAATCTGAGGTAATTTTATAATTATATAATAATATTGGTACTTCACTGTTATATTATTATCACTTTATTATATAATGCATATGTTATAGATATTTAGTTAATTAGATATTATTTCTGATTATAAAATATAAATATCATTATGATCAGGGAGGTGAGACTGCAGACCCAGAGGTCAATCGACCTGAGGGTGAGCAGGGACAGCTTGATAGATCTGAGGGTTTACCTTCTCGGGTATTTATCAGATTAATCATAAATATATAGAACTTGTATGATAGAGCTTTTAGCTAATCATAAATGTTTAATATATTTAATATTTAGGATTCTGATGTTGGTCCATCTGGAGGCCGTGATGGTCAATCGGCTTCAGATGATGATGATAGTACTCCTTCTCCATCTCCAGATGCTGGTTATATTAGATACCGATCTCGGATGATTCCAGATCCAGCACTGAAGGAAAAGAGAAAGGCTAAGGAAGTCGATCCAGACTTCAGTATTATTGATGAAGGTCCTGAAGAAGAGGATCTACCTCTTATTCCTCAACGCCGTAAGCGTTCTAGGACATTGATCATTCAGGATGTTGCTCAAGATACATCCCAGGTAGAGATGATGATACCGGTGGTTACTGAACCAGTATCTGTACCATCTGAGGTATGAGATAAATGTTTAGTACTACGAGTATTATACATATTTAATTAGAGATTGAGACAGAGTTATCTGTAACAATTATTTATTTAATTATATCTAACTTTATAGGCTGAGAAACTGCTTGAGTTAGTGGAACCAGAAATGGTCTCCAAGACTGTTGAGGAGGGAGTTGTAAAACTGATGCATGATGCTCAGTTTCTGACCAATAAAGCTAGTAGATTAGCAGCTAGTCTTCTCAAAGAAGCATTATCTCAAGCCATTCCTCCACTCACACGTGAATCATACATTGCTTCAGTGACACCGCCTGGACCATCAACAATATATGTTATTCCGACGACTGATGCTGAAAGGATTACATCCTTAGAGTCAAGAGTTAAGGAATTGGAACAGAGTACTTCTAGGATTCCAGGGTTGTTAGCTGAGAATGTTTCTCTTGCTCAGCAGATGGTTCATATCAGTGAATCACATTTGACACTGCTGAAGACTCATGATACTTTGCTTGCTGATTTTACTGCCCAGCGACTGAAGCTTGAACACTTAGAACGTTTGGTGTTGAGAGTGAATTCAGGACAGTCTGCTCAGGGGGAGATAATGATATATCATGAAGCTTGAAAAGAGGATGAGTTAGCTAAGAAGAGAAGAGATGATAAAGATGATGATCCCGATGCTCAGAAAGATGGTGAGCTGACTGGTCCTTCAAAGACTGGTGAGCAAGCTATTATTCAGGGGGAGTCTGCATGTGTTGGTGTTAGTGGTGATGGTGCTGGTACAAGTGCTGCTGGTACAAGTGAAGCTGGTAAGACAGCTTAGACTTGTGTAGATATTTGTACTTAGAATTTTAGTTGAATTATAATTGTAATTGAATAATTGTAACTTAATAGTTTTTGTAATATATTCGGCTTGAGATTTTTATTACAAGATTAAATATATTATAAATTTTTTAAGTTATTTTGAAAAGTTAAATAAATTAGTGATCGAAAGTCTTCTGACTCATTGAGAAGTCGAGCGGCGTGTTCTGCTTTATTTCAGCGGTCAAAGTTTATTTTAACTTAGACATTTTAGACTTGAGAGTTTTTATAACTGACAAGTTAAATATGTATGTTTTTTTTAAACTAGACAAATGATATATAATTTAAAGATATAGTTGAAAGTTAAGTTGTTGCGATATAACAGTTTAATTAAGTCTTGGAAATTATATAAGGTAATTAACAGTGAATTTAAATGCTTGGTGATTATTCACAACGCATTAGAATTTAAAGTTAATTAATATTTATTAAGTGTTTATAAGACTTAAGAATTCTTTGATTGATTCAAGGTAATTAATAAAAGAATTATAAGTTTATAGAATTGGTTATATTAACACAATTGAAATGAATAATGAAATTTTTAGATTGATTCATAGAAATCAATAAAAGAATTTATATTATTAATTTGATTTGTGTAGATATGGAAATGCTAGAATTGAGTGACTCTGGAAGTGATATGCTTGATGAAATCGATGAAGATATTGATTTTGATCTTGAAGAAGGAGAATTTTTACTACCTGAGGATTGGACTGCTGTTTCAGAGAATGAGCAAGACATTGGTGTAGATCCAGATGCAAATATTGATGAACACCATGTGAGCCCATCTAGGACAGAAGTTATTATTGAAAATAATCAAGGTCCAACAGTTGTCGATGTAGATGAAGAAATCGATGACTCAACCGATTCTGAAAATGATGAAATCTTAATTCCTACCAAGAATCCAGCAGTTTTTCTTAGAAAACTTCCTAAACAGAAAAAGAAGGTTGGAGTTTCTGAAGTTGATATAACTGGGAAACGGGAACCTAAAAGACGGATTATTGGTTGGTACTTTGACTCTGAACTGAAGCTATTTGCTATTAAGAGGTTTGACGGAGTTCAATATTTTGAGCGAAAGCTTGCAGTATTTAGTTCTTTGCCTAGATTTGAGATTCGAGATTTGGCTCGATTACCTTTGAATAACCCAAGTAATGATTTTGTTGGAAAATATGTTGAACACATAATCAAGACTGAGGTTAGAGCTAATAAATTTGAAAAGATTAAGCCAAGAAAAGGAAAGACTATTAAACTGGCAGAGAGAAGTCAAAGGACAGGACGAAGGAGAAGAAAGAAGATTTATCCATCTGTTAAGTGTTTACAGCAGATTCCATTGAAGACAATGCCACAAGATATTTTTGAAAATATGAAGAGTTGGCATGTGGATTCAGAGACTGGAGAAGCTGTAATGGTTGAATCTGATGATGAGGTTGAAGGTGATGAAAGAGAAATCTTCAGAGTTTATGACCATCGACACCTAATGAACATGTCGAAGAAAGATTTGATAAAGTTGAATGAAAATAGAATCTTAACGACAGTAGCATGGGGTGACTTAGCACGTGATTATCAAATGATGGTTAAGACTTGTATAGAATTGAAGATTTATGCTGGAAGTAAGATTTATGAGTAAAAATCAAAGACAACTTGAAGACATAATAGTATAGATGCTAGAGCTATTGTCAAGGGGGAGTCTGTTGGGACATGTATGTATGACAACATATCTAGCTTGTAATAGTACTAGTGATAATAGTAATCAAGTTTGTACAATTGATTTGGATTTGTAAATGATATTAGTTTGGTATTAATATTCATTAAATATATTAGTATGTTAAAGTGTTAGACGAATATTGAATACGATGTTACAAACTAAAGTCTGTGAGATGAGATCTCAAGTCGCAGAACTCAGTCCTGCGAGATGAGATCTGGGCTCGCAGAGCTGCGAACTGAGTCAAACTTTGGGCTTGGTCATGGGCTGCGAGTTGAACTCGACTCGCAGAACCCATCGACCTGCGAATTGAGTTTAACTAAAACCTATAAATACTTCATTAGGTTTAATCGGATAAAAACTTTTGCCATTCGATTTCCAGAGGACAAAAACACGTTTCTAAGCATTCATAAGGTTAGGTATTGATCGATTAACATTAATTAATGGATACAAAACCTTGTTGATAAATTAATTCGCTATTATCTTGCGAAACAAATTATTCACATATTGTGAACCAAGTATTGAGGAATTCCGCACCTTAATACCTAAGATAACCTCGTTATCGATCCACGTACTAGGGACTTACAGATCTTATGACTGTTGAAATTGGAAGTTTCGACGTCGTCATTGGTATGGACTGGTTGTCCAAACACCGCCCTGAAATCATTTGTTACGATAAACTCGTTCGTATTCCTCTCGCCGTCGGCAGAACCTTGGTCATACAGGGGGAGACCGGTGGGACGAGACTAAACATCATATCTTGCTTGAAAACTCAGAAATTCCTGAGAAAAGGTTATCCGGCAATCCTCGCACACATCATGGAGAAACAGTCGGAGGAGAAGCGACTTGAGGATGTGCCCATCGTTCGAGACTTTCCAGAAGTCTTTCCCGAAGAACTGCCTGGTCTGCCACCGCCAAGACAGGTTGAATTCTCAATTGACCTCGTGCCAGGTGCTGCGCCTGTGGCCCGAGCACCATACCGATTAGCCCCAACCGAACTTCAGGAGTTGTCCACCCAGTTACAGGAACTCCTGGATAGAGGATTCATTCGACCGAGTTCTTCACCTTGGGGAGCTCCGGTCTTATTCGTGAAAAAGAAAGACGGTTCTTTTCGAATGTGCATCGACTACCGAGAGTTGAACAAGCTAACCATTAAGAACCGGTATCCACTTCCTCGCATCGATGACCTATTTGACCAACTTCAAGGGTCGAGTATTTATTCAAAGATCGATCTTTGGTCAGGCTATCATCAACTTCGAGTTCGCGACACCGACATCCCGAAAACTGCTTTCCGAACTCGTTACGGGCATTATGAATTTCAAGTGATGCCCTTCGGTTTAACAAACGCACCAGCTGTATTCATGGATCTTATGAATCGGGTGTGCAAGCCATACCTCGACAAGTTTGTCATTGTCTTCATTGACGACATTCTCATATACTCGCGAAACAAACAAGAACACGTGCAACACCTCAAAACCATCCTAGAGCTACTTAAACACGAAGTGCTTTACGCCAAATTCTCCAAGTGTGAGTTCTGGATACAATCCGTTCAATTCCTTGGACATGTTGTTAATAGTCAAGGAATCCATGTCGATCCATCGAAAATCGAGGCCATCAAGTGCTGGCAAGCACCAACATCTCCAACCGAAGTACGTCAATTCTTGGGTCTTGCCGGATACTATCGGCGATTTATTGAAATTTTTTCGAAAATAGCCCAACCACTCACAACCCTGACTCAGAAAGACAAAAAGTTTGATTGGACTAACAAACAAGAGTAGGCATTTCAACTTCTGAAACAAAAGCTTTGCAGTGCTCCAATTCTATCCTTACCCGAAGGCATCGATGACTTCGTGGTATACTGCGATGCTTCTCATCAAGGTCTCGATTGCGTGCTGATGCAACGAGATAAAGTTATTGCTTATGCTTCACGACAACTCAAAATTCATGAAAAGAACTACACCACCCACGATCTCGAGCTAGGAGCTGTCGTCTTTGCCCTCAAAATCTGGAGACATTACCTCTATGGCACTAAGTGCTCAATCTTTACCGACCACAAAAGTCTCCAACACATATTCGATCAGAAGGATCTCAACATGAGACAACGCCGGTGGGTCGAGTTGCTTACCGACTACGATTGTGAGATCAAATACCATCCGGGCAAAGCGAATGTTGTTGCCGATGCCCTCAGTCGAAAGGAACGAACGAAACCACTTCGAGTCCGAGCCCTTAGTATGACCATTCACAATGATCTAAACATTCATATTCTCACTGCTCAACTCGAAGCTCTGAAACCCGATAACATAAAAAACGAAGCCTTGTGAGGCATGGATAAACAACTTGAAATCAAACCTAACGGAGTTA